>CAWUFW010002491.1:1200000-1800000 GCA_963921515.1 Calotriton arnoldi | reverse complement strand
AAGATTTACACTTAATGGATGTGGTCCTAATAAGAAGGCTACAAGGTGTTGCAGGGCAAAAATTATTTTGTAGAACCTGCAGTCACTTAAATTGATACTTAAGCAGTCCCAATTATAATGAGTTTGGATAGTCTGGTCATAATTTTATGACAGCGCACCTATTGCAGTCATGGTTCAAAAAGGGTCAAACATACCCAACAATGTAAATGTGCAACGTGTAGCTGGACACCATTAAAGAAATCCATAATGATAGGGTACCAGAAGAGTCAAATTCGATGCATAGATTAAGCCCAGCTTGAGCTGGATGTTCTAAAGGAGGCCCTAGAGGGTTGCTGACCATCTGAATCTCGGTTTTGATCCAGTGTCTCCTTCCACTCCCTGACCTCGCACGCAGAAGCTCCGAAAGATGTATGTGACTACAATTCACCATCAAGGCAGATGGTCAATGATGACCAATGACTTGCCTTGCAATGTTCTTCCTCTAGTTAAGAGGACGTTGGCTGCCAGTTAGAGGTGGAGTATTCCTACTGGGGCAGGACCAAGGCTGATTTAGTTAAGGTTGGTCATGCGTGTTGTTTAACAGTCAGCAAAAAAATAACGGACTGGAATGAGGCCCAGAGTAATTATTTCAAGCACTCCACCCATAACTTTCTTTTCTCTGATTCCTCTAGTTTGTTCAGATAGCTTAACAGTCCTACAGAAGTATTAGCCAACAGAGTCATCAGCATAATACAAAGCTAGCCGTTTTGAGGAATGAACATTTCCCACCAGCGCGTATTAATTCAGATCAGTTATCAGTATATTAAATAATAATGGTGTCAAGTATGCACCCTTGCTTAACACCACACTAGGAATGCACACTCCTGTTGGCTTATTCAACAGGGAGCCATACTCGGCCCCAGGTTTTAATGTAAATAAATTGTCAAATTTATGAGCATGAGGTCCAGTAATCATAGCCTCTTCAGTATAGGCCACAGCAGTGCCCTGTCTGTGGCACTGAATACAGTTTAAAATCTATCAATGTTGAGTGTTATGGGGGACTTTCTCAGTAAAGCTGATTAAACCATATTGGTGAGAGCTAAAAAGTTATATAAAGTAGGAGGGTTCAGGCAGATCTTTACCTGGGAAATGGTATTAATTTTTTTTAAAGCAAAATCCAATTTACAGGCAAATGAGAGGGATCCAAATTGAATAGCCATATTAATTAGCATTATTGTGAGGGCTCGCGTGCTGTGTTTAATTCTGTATGCGTTGACAAAAGGTAAAATCCAGCAGTCAGCGTAAACGTACAAAAATGCTACCAACCAATTTCAATTCTTAGCAAATCATTTCTGCGCTACACTCCTACATTACAATGTAGAAAGGAGCACATTTAGAATAGGTACATGACTTACTGCCTACTAAATTGGCGAGGGAAGAATCCAAGTCGCCTCCCAGGACTTTGCTTGATGCGGATGCATTCATGGACATTGAGACCGGAGACCCTGAAGACTGGGCAGCAGGGGCCATTGGCATGAGAAGATCACCTAGACCATCAAACCCTGGAATATATATAATATTTGTCTCAGAACGATATATTTAAAGCTGTATTTCATGAAAAAGAAAAAAACACATGGGTACTTGTTTTACCAAATAAATGAACTTTTTGTACCCTCTTAAAGACCTGAATGTTAAACACATTATGCAATTTTAAGCAATCTTTTTAACTTTCTATTGCAGTGTGAATGTACTCTGGGACCTAGGTAGGTACAAGTATCTACGAAAACCGCCCAACATTCTCCATACAAGGGGATTAGTTTAGTTCAAACTAAAGTAACGAAAGGTAGAACAACCTTTTTAATCACGATTATGTACAAAAATTAAAAAACTACTTCTTAGGTCGACACTTAATGTTGATAATTTCTCTTAAGGCATTTTCACCATCTTAATTATACCCTTGACCAGAATCGCACTGTCCCAGGTTGTGCCAGATGTTAAAGGGGTGTGCATGTTATCTCTGTGTTCTTCATTAGAAAAAATACTACAAAAGAAATTATACAATTCAGAATAGGCTCAACCATATTTTGAAAGAAAATGTAATGTGCAGAGTATTATGTCACCTATGTTAGCACTGTACACAAAAGAACCCTGGGCAAAGATGATCGTTCCCCATAAGTGCCAATTCCAAGAGCAACCAAATTACAGATACATCACATGCTGTATGAATAACCTTTAGACCTGAACAAAAACTATTTCTGCAGAAAACAATGCTAATCAGAAATCATGTATTAAGGAAACAAATGATGGCAAAATGCAATAGCATTCATTTGACCTCAAGATCGTGGGGTTGGGGAGCGTGCGGAGCTTGAGCCAAACTCAAGCTGTGAATCCTATTTGACTTTCAACTCTCCTTCACTTCTCAAATAAGTGCAGTCAGTCAAACAAGTCTTTATTCGGCTGGAGCCATAACACAGCAAAAACATACAATACATTTTAAAATTTCAACATTAAAATCCAATTTCAGCATTAAAATCCAGAAAATATACATTACACTTTTAAGAATAGTTTTCACAAACACAATGAAAACAAGCCTTTCTTTGATAGCACTAGGAACCAGGACCAATGCCCTTTTAATAATAAAGAGAAAGTTAAAAACGATACATAACTGTCAATCAAAAGTCATTCATCAAATTGTTTGCTACTAGGGTTCATATCTTTTCCTAATGTGAAATGCTAATTTGATATAATTTAATAACGCATAACAAATTTCTGGAGATTCTAAAGACTGCAGAAATGTTAGTCTTAGTCCTTCCTTATGATGTCTTAGGTTTGAACTACACAAATTCGTGGCCAGGAAAGAGCATCTCAGGCCTGAGTACAAAGTATAAAGCCACTACTGCATTGCTTTGAGGTGTTATCGCACACGCAGGGCGGTAAGTCCTGCTTTCATGACCCTGACATGGGCGAAGGCAAATTTAAAGTGCAGCGTGTGCGGTCTAAAAAGAGTTGCCAGGAGCGATGTATAGGGTTCAGCGACCCTTGACCCTGCTCCAGGCAGGTCGCTCCCCACGCCGCGACAGCACTACCTGCTGTGCCTGCGTTTCCCTGCTCGCTGTTACTGCCACTGCCGCGAGTTCGAGGCCCTCCTCCACCCGCAGGCTACCACCTGCGCCTCATCCCTGGTGGCCAGTGGCTGGCCGTAGGTTTGCTGGTACTGTATTGCTCTTGGTTTATTGTTTAACTGTTTCGTTTTTTCCTCCCCTGTTTTGACGGTTATCTTGTTCATTTTGCCTCCTTTCTCCCTCTGTATTCTGTATTGCTCCTGGTTAATTGTTTAACTGTTTCGTTTCTCTCCCCCTCTGCTTTACTGCTATTTTGTTCATTTTGCCTCCTTCTCCCGGTGTATTCTGTGCCCTGTGCCCCCTTTTGCCTTCTGTTCCCTCGCCGTCCCTGCCCCAGTTTCTCCAGCCGCTGCGTCCCCTGCGGCCCTGCCCCCCCTGCTCTGTACTGTATTGCCTCTGTGTTCCCTGATCACTGTTCACTGTTAATTTCCTCGTTATTCCCCCCCCCGTTTTATTCTGTGCCCTGTGCCCTTTTTGCCTTCTGTTCCCTCGCCCCCGATTTTTCCCGCCGCTGCGTCCCCTGCGGCCCCGCCCCCCCGCTCGCCCATTCGTCCACGCCCTCCTCCCAGCTGCTCCTCCCTCCCACCTCCCCTTCTTATGGCGGCCGCTGTGCGGCCGCGCCTAAGGCAAGCCCGTCTGCGCCCGTCCGCGCCTGGACCGCGCCCAGCGCCAGAACCCCTGGCCCCCGCCGACGCCCATCTCCGCTACGACTCCAGCACCCTCCACTCACTCAACGCTGGACGATCACGCACTTGCTGCCTGGCCGCCCCGAAGCGCACCCAAGGACCCTTCTCCTGCCGGAACTGCAGATTCACCAGCATCCGGCCCGCCAACCCACCGACCAGGAAAGAACCCAACTACCTCAGATGCATTCTTCTCAACACCCGCTCCGCCCGCAAACACGCCGTTGAACTCTGGGACTTACTCGACTCAACCTCCCCAGACATCGTCTTCCTGACGGAGACCTGGCTGAACCCCTCCTCGGCACCCGACATCGCCATAGCCATCCCGGACGGCTACAAGATCACCAGCAGGGACCGCACCAACGGAGTAGGAGGAGGAGTCGCCATCGTCCACAGGAACACTCTCAGAGTCCCGACCAACACCGACGACACCCTCAGCACCGCCGAACACCTGCACTTCCAGGTCCACACCGACCCCAACACCACCCTCAGAGGAACCCTCCTCTACAGACCCCCCCGGACCCCGACCACAGTTCAGCGACTCCATCGCCGACTTCATCAGCACACACGCCCTCGCTTCCACGGACTACATCCTCCTCGGGGACCTGAACTTCCACCTCGAGAACAACAACGAGACCAACTCCACCACCCTGATCGACAACCTCGGACTCAGACAACTCGTCACAACACCCACCCACTCCGCCGGCCACACGCTTGACCCCATCTTCTCCGCAAGCTCCCACGTCTCCTTCAACCACACCACCGAACTCCACTGGACCGACCATCGCTGCATCCACTTCACCTTCCGGAAACCCACCACACACCACCGCACCCAACAGATCCCCCGCCGCTGCTGGAGCAAAGTCACCAAAGACCAGCTAACCACCACCCTCGCCCGGAGCCGACCCCACTGACCCCGACACCGCCGCCCGCAACCTCAGACAGTGGATCGACGACTGCGCCAACACCCTCGCCCCGATCAAGAAACCCTCCAACAGCCACACCAGCAAGAAAGCCAGCTGGTTCACTGAAGACCTCCAGGCCTCCAAGCAAACCTGCCGAAAGCTTGAGAAGAAATGGCAGCGTGAACGAACACCGGACAGCTACGCAGCCCACAAGAACGCCACCCGCAGACACCATCACCTCATCAGATCCGCCAAAAGGACCTCCCTCAAAGACCGCCTAGACAACAATGCACACAACAGCAAAGAGCTCTTCAACATCGTGAAGGAACTCTCCAACCCCAGCTCCAACGACATCCCACCTTCGCAAGACCTGTGCGACTCCCTTGCCACCTTCTTCCATCGCAAGATCACAGACATCCACGACAGCTTCAACACCACAACCGCCCCGACAACCACTGAGACCTCCACCCCCTCGAACACCATCAGCACCGACCGCCTGCTCTCCTGGACCAACATAAACGACGACGACACCATCAAAATCATGAACACCATCCACTCCGGATCTCCGTCAGACCCATGCCCACACCACATCTTCAACAAAGCCAGCACCACCATCGCACCCCATCTCCGGAAAGCCATCAACATCTCCTTCGAGACAGCAACCTTCCCGGAGAGCTGGAAGCACGCTGAGATCAACGCCTTACTCAAGACACCCAAGGCGGACCCCCAGGACCTCAAGAACTTCCGGCCCATCTCACTGCTCCCGTTCCCGGGGAAGGTCATCGAGAAGACAGTCAACAAACAACTGACCCGCTACCTCGAGGAGAACAGCATCCTGGACCCGTCCCAGTCCGGGTTCCGCAGCAACCACAGCACCAAAACGGCCCTTGTCGCCACCACCGACATCAGGGCCCTGCTCGACAACGGAGAAACCGCGGCCCTCATCCTCCTGGACCTGTCAGCCGCCTTCAACACGGTCTGCCACCGCACTCTACGCACACGCCTCCACGACGCCGGGATCCAAGAGAAGGCCCTGGACTGGACCACCTCCTTCCTCTCCGGCAGAACACAGAGCGTCCGCCTCCCCCCTTTCCGCTCCGAAGCCACCGAGATCATCTGCGGCGTACCCCAGGGCTCATCCCTCAGCCCAATGCTGTTTAACATCTACATGGCACCACTCGCCCATGTCGCCCGACTGCACGACCTCAACATCATCTCCTACGCCGATGACACCCAACTGATCCTCTCCCTCACCAAGGACCCCCACACCGCCAAAACCAACCTCCACGAAGGAATGAAAGCCGTCGCCGAGTGGATGAAGAACAGCCGACTGAAGCTGAACTCGGACAAGACGGAAGTCCTCATCCTCGGCTCCACCCCCTCGGCCTGGGACGACTCCTGGTGGCCGACCGCACTGGGAACAGCTCCAACACCCACCGACCACGCACGCAACTTAGGGTTCATCCTCGACTCTACCCTCTCCATGTCAAAGCAGGTCAACGCCGTCTCGTCCTCCTGCTTCAACACCCTCCGAATGCTCCGCAAGATCTACAAGTGGATCCCCACCGAAACGAGAAGAACGGTCACCCAGGCCCTCGTCAGCAGCATGTTGGACTACGGAAACGCCCTCTACGCAGGAGCCTCGGCCAAACTCCTGAAACGACTTCAACGCATTCAGAACGCCTCCGCACGCCTGATCCTCGACATCCCTCGCCGCAGCCACATCACACCCCACCTGAGAGACCTGCGCTGGCTCCCCGTCAACAAGAGGATCACCTTCAAGCTCCTCACCCACGCACACAAGGCACTCCACAACACCGGACCAGCGTACCTCAACAGACGACTCAGCTTCTACACCCCCACCCGCCAGCTTCGCTCCGCCGACCTTGCCACAGTCCCCCGCATCCGAAGAGCAACCTCCGGCGGCAGATCGTTTTCCCACCTCGCCGCCAAGACCTGGAACACCCTCCCCATCCACCTACGGCAGACCCAAGACCTGCTGACCTTCAGAAGACTCCTCAAGACCTGGCTTTTCGAGCAGTAGCAGCATTCCCCCCCCCCCGCCAGCGCCTTGAGACCCTCACGGGTATGTAGCGCGCTTTACAAATGCTCTGATTGATTGATAATCCACCCTAAATAAGGCTCTACACAGCATGTTGTTGAAATTTGGGAATATTTGACAACAGTCTTTTTTAGTCTGAGCCTTTTCTAGGTGAACATGCATACAGCGGTCTAAGTAGCGTTCTTTGATGCATAACTTATGTTCTGGCAATTAAACGAGGATTTTTGTACAATTCAAGTAAACCTAGTTTTTTAAATGATTCTTTCAAATATGACATCCATGGGATTTGGTCTGCCTTATCAAGTGACAGGCAGCCAGTAATTCATGTTCTAGTTAAGCCGGGCTCAGGTGATCCTCAGACTTTGACCCAGAGTAGTAAAGGGACCAAAGCAATAAGGTGCAGTCATCAAGAACATTGATGTACAATGATGATGCAAGCCGACCAATGGCTAAAAACCACTATTAGAATAAAAATTATAAACAGAATAATTTTTTTATTATTTATTTTTTTATTAAATATACTACCAATTGAAATGCAGTTATTACACCAGAGCAGCCATACAGTTATACAGGCCAAGCAACAGTACAATTTACATCGTTCAGTATTAACCCAGATTCGTCCCCTCAGTCTCATTCTCATGATCATCAGTAGTATTCGTTTCTATGGTGACTCCACCGAGCCGTACGGAAGAGGCAGTACAGAGTCCACACCTGTAAGTGTTCCATTTACCCCAAATCTGTTCCCACTTCCTGGGACAACCCCAGCCTTTATATGCAGCTTTCTCAGCAATCATACACCAGTTCATATCTTTCTCCCACTCCTCAAGGGTTGGTGCTATTTGTGGCCCCCAATGTCGAGCCACATTTCATTTTGCAATTGCCATCTCCATTGTCACCCAGATTTGGTCTTTAAGACTCAGATCCGTCACCTCTCATATGTTAAGGAGACACCATTTTGGTGTGGGCTGTAGGTCCATCCACACACTTCCTTCATAGTGCGCATGACTGCCTCCCAATAAAACTGTACACCTGGACATTCCCATAGTATATGGTAAAAGGTACCCTTTTGCCCACATAATCGCTGACACGTAGAGCCAATTCATCTGCCCATTTTAACTAATGCGTCTCTGGAGAGGTAGGATCTATGGAGTATTCTGAGCTGGATCTGACAGAGTTTTGATGATATAGCCACTTCTTTAGGGGAAGCAAGTGCCTCTTGCCATTCTTCGTCCTCTAGTTTCCCAAAGTCCACTTGCCTATGCTCCTGGAGCTGTCGGAGGGGGTCAGGTGAGTTGTTAATTAGTTTTTTTTAGGTCAGCGAGATCGCTCGCGATCTATAAGGTCGGTTAGGAGCCTGTCCTCCAGTGGGGAGGCTTCAGGGAGAGTGCTTCATTGGTGGCCAGATCATGTTCCTGCTGTAGGTCTGCAAATGGGATAACCCCTCCCCTAGACTACTAATCTCCCACTTATTGAGATTCCTATGAGGTCCCATTTGTCGAAGCAAGGGCATTTACGTAACTGGCCCAGCCTTTCTGTATACCATAGTTGTGTAGCCTGGGTCATGCTATTATGCCATCCCAGCCTCTTGTGTACTAAGTGCCAGAGTCTGACGGTGGGTTCAGTTGGGCCCGTGAGACTGCTACTCCTGAGGTTAGTATATAATGCCCGTGTGTAGCCCCCGGGGCCCAGAAGGAGGCTGTCCAGTCTATAGGCCGGTTCATTGTGTGCCCCGTGTACCCATTGGTTGATGACCACCAGTTGGGCTGCCTGGATATCTCTCATTGCAATTCCACCGTCATACCACCCTCTCATCAGCTTCAGCGTAGCTATTTGTGGTGGATTCCCAACCCAGAGCAGGGTTCATACCTCACTATCTATAGCCCGGAAGTAGGACTTCAAAACTGGGTGTGGTGTGTTTTGTAATGCATATAGAAATCGCGGGAGCACCATCATTTTGAATAATGCTGCGCGTCCTGGTAAGAAGGGTGGTAGTGATCTCCAATGCCAGACATCACCCTGGAGTCACGTCAGGGGGGCCTGAAGGTTATGGGTATAGAACAAGTCTGGGTTTGTTGTCACAAATATCTCTAGGTAGCCGAAGTCCTCCGGCACCACTGCCGCCTCGCCTTCCGCTGATAAGATTGGGGGTGGGCCATGTAATATGTATATTGTGGATTTATACCAGTTTATAGTGTATCCGGAGTAGTTGCTAAAATTAGTGAAAATATGTAATATTCTGGCAATGGAGCGGCATGGTGCTGCGACATATAATAAGATATCATCAGCGTATAGAGATATCATATCTTCTCACCTCTCGGCCCAATGGAGTCCGCGAATCAGTGGGTCACCTCTGACCCAATTCACTAGCGGCTCCAAAGCAGGGCAAATAGTAGCGGCGACAGGGGACAGCCCTGCTGCATTCTATGCCTGAGAAGAAATGTTCGAAGGTCGTCTGTTCACTACAACCTGTGCCAGAGGCTCAGTGTATAGGAGTCGAATCCCCGCCAAAATGGCCATTTGACGGTGTTAAGTAACGAGATGGGCTGGTATGAGGGGCACTTCTCAGCCGGTTTACCCAGTTTATGGACCACCACAATTGAAGCCAGTCGCTGGTCCTTAGGTAGGCAACCAGCCTGTCTACTCTGCAGGTTCATTTTGAGCAAGTGGGGTGCCACATGGGAAGCAGTTAGCTTATAGAGTTCTATCGGAAGGCCGTTCATCCCTATCGTCTTCCCTAATTGAATGCTAGGAATAGCAGGGACTATTTCCTCTGCAGTGGGGTCACTCTCCAGGGATGCTGAATCCTCAGGGGAAAGTGTGGGAAATGGGAGATCTGTCAGTAGTTCAGTCTTTAGCTGTGGCCATGGAGGTAGGGGAATACAGGTGCCCGTAGTGAGCCGCAAAAGCCTCAGCGATATCCTGCGGCTCTCTCAAAGTCTCACCCGTCTCAGTGAAAACCATGGGGACCCACTCGCTCGTACATTTACGCCTCTCAAGTCAGGCCAACAATTTCCCGGTTTTATCTCCTATTTCGTAGATTTTATATCGTGTCGCCGACTGTTTGGCCCTTACCGCCTCCAATGCAAGGTCTCTATATTCCTGTTTTTTGAGGTTTGGGACGTGTCTAGAAGCCTCAGTGCTGTCACTAGTCAGCTTAGTTCCACGTCTAATATAGCCTTTTCCAATGCCTCTATTGCCGATCTCTTTTTTTTTTTTGTACCCCACCATGAGTGAGAGCCCCTGTCCCCTTATCACTGTTTTGAAGGCTTCCCACAGAACCCTTGAGGACCCAACCGATGACTCGTTTTCCTTGAAGTAGGATTCCATGGTTCGCACCAGCCCAGTCCGATATGTGGAACTTTTAAGTACCAGGCGTGCAATGATATTGCCCTTCGGGCGCAGTGTGTCCCTGCAGCATAGCAGCCCATGTTCATCTATATAGGATCATACAACCATAAAGGGAAACTATCTCTGTAAAAGACTTCCCACTCCCCTTGACCCGGTGGTGAAGCTTGAGTGTGCCACCAGCTTGTAGCCCCATCTGTTCAGTGCCTGGCAGGAGTTTCCCCACTAAGTGTGTTTTCTGTAGGAGGGCCACATCTGGCAAGTGTCGTTTCATGTCTTGAAGTATCAGTCCCTGTTTCAATTTATCTCCCTGGCCATTAACGTTCCAAGAAATCAATCGCACAATGGGGTTGTTCATGGTGCCAGCCATGTACTAGCAACAGGGTGTGTGCCTGCTCCTCCTCCCCATGTAATGCGCATCTGTAGGTGGGCCCTGGAGATGATATCTAACTGTTGCTTCATGGCGCTGCTGCTTATTGTGTATGACTGTGGTTGCTGCCCTACCTTGTGAGGTGAGCCGGCGATTAAGTATGGCGGCTATTCCCTCCCACTTCTCTCATTCCCTACTGTTTGAACCAAATAACTGTCCCCTCAAACTTAAGAAGGCCCAACCCCCCCTCCCTGCACGGCGGATTTAGAACTGCCCGCCTCCCCAACTCTGCAGACTGCCTGTCGTCCCTACCCAACTTAAACTCCGGAGACAAAGGCCCAATCTTACCACCCACCACCCTTCCATCATCCGAATAGTAAATCATAAATGTTACCAATGATATGCGAGTCATCAAAACAGTCATTAGTGATCTTGATAGTTCCCTTCATGGACTAAGTCCATGTACAGTTGAATGCTGCAAGTGTGAGTTCGGTGCGTCAGTTGGCTTTCAAGTTTTAAGAAAATGTCTCTCAAGGGTCTTCAACCAGCGACATGTCCTTACGCTTAGCCATATGCTTATCCTTCAGGGATCTGCCTTTGAGGTCGGCGCATTATCAGCTGGGTCCCCCTAATCAGGGTCAGTGCCTTTTGTGGTTGACGCAATGGTCCTTGGTGGTTTCCTTGTTCGCTTGTCGCCTCTCACGTTGGGACTAGAGCCTCCTACTCGTCGCCATCCATCCAGCCAGCCCCATGTTTCTTCAACGCTTGAGAAGAACCAGACTTTCCCTCTACCTCTACTCATAGCTTAGCTGGAAAAAGCATAATGTACTTCATCTCTTGCTCTCTCTGGGCCTTTTTGACTTCCAGGAAACTTCACCTCTGGTTTAACTTTTATTTTGAAGTCTGAAAAGAAAGTAATTGTACTATTTTCATAGAGCACCGGGGGGGGCACTACAGGCCACCTGTAGTATAACGTCCCGATCTTGAAAGTTAAAGATGCAGGCTAGGATCGGTCATGGGGGGGGCCCCGGCCTCGGACACCCACCCGGTACCCGGTGTGCCTGTTCCACAGAAAAATATTTTGAAGGGTCACGAGGTTGTACGTGCTTCAGGACAAGGTCCTCTATGAATAGATCCGTAGCCGGCCCCTCCGCCCGTTTAGGGATACCAACAATTCTCACATTATTGCATCTGGATCTACCCTCATAATCATCCAGTTTGGCCTCAAGTGTCTTACTTGTGGTGTGGAGTTCACAGACTTGATGTTTGAGTACTTCGGTGCCTGTCTGCAGGTTCGCCGTCGTCTTCTCTACTTCTTTGACTCTAGTGCTCATATTTCTGAGATCTGCCCTGACAAGTGAGACCTCTGTGGTTACTGAGACTGTGTTTCGAGCGAAGCGTGCACTCTGTTTAGGGCCGTCATAATGTCCTGCAGAGTGGGGTTGTCTTTAGTGGAGGATGTTTGGGTGTGAGGCTGAGGGGGTCTTGGGAGCACTCCGCGACTTGTTGGCTCTTGTGTCAGAAAAACCTATCTAGTTTGAATTGGTGGGAGCCCCGCACTCCCTTCCTGCCTGTCACTGTACGTAGTGTGAAGCAAAGCGGTGGGGCAGTTCAACAATTGCCAGCAACTCACCTGGGTATTCACCGCCGCCTGCCTATGGATGTATTGCTGCTCCACACCGCCTGTCGGTTTTCTACCGGTGAAGCTAGCTGGTCAACCACCTTCGGCAGGGCACTAGCACTCCAGGCGTGCACCAGGCTCTCACCTCATTAGAACCATGCCTCTATATTTGGGGGGAGAGGGGGTTTCGTCTGCTTCTCGCCCCCAGTGTAGTTTGCTTGAGCAGCTCATGCAGGACACTATGTTACGGCTTGCTGGAATGAGCCAGTTGGCTTCTGGTATGTCGACGCGGATTCTTTCACTAACTTGATTTATCAATGTCTATTTGTGTAACTCTGTGCTTTTCCTGAGATCGGTAGTAGTTTCCTTGGTATCCTACACAGGCAGTCTCTGTGGCATTTGCAGTTTCTTCCTCCCCTATTTACGCCCCACTTGGTGGTTGGAAGCGGGCCTATTGAGCCCGGCCTGCATCTGCAGGTGGTATTAAGCGTGGTGTTATGGGCTGTATCGGGGAGACGCCGGACTGCTGCTCCGCGCTGTAGAAGGCCCTCGTGCTCGGGTTTCAGTACTGCCAGCCCCCTTCACTCCTCGGTTACCCTCCAACGCTGTCAAAGGCTCTCCCTCTGGCCGCTCGGACCCCACAAGCTGGTATCATGTAGGTTTACCGCCGGCGGATCTCCCACATCTCCGCAGCAGCAGCTCCTCACTGTTCTCGCTATGCCGCTGGGCACTCTGGTGTCTCCGCCGCACTCGATTCACCTCCTTTTTTTGTCGGACACGTTCCTGTCCATCGGGACCCAGGTCTCGCTGCTTGCCGCCTATTTTCAGGCACTTTGTTCTGGCCCTGCCACTGGGGGGACATTTAGCTCTATAAAGTTGAACAAGACGGGATCATGGCATTGTGCAAATATTTTGGGTTATAGCTTAACGCACAAGTTACTAACTTGTGTAACGATATATCTGTAAGAGACAGTAGTTAGTGATAGATTCCTTACCTTAGAATATCCCCAGGCGTCAGGCTGGATCCGGAAAGTTTTGCGTAGCAGTACCCTTGCGCGTCGGTAGGCGGCGTCGTGCGGCTCCGCGTCCGTCGTCGGCGTCGTGATCGCCGGGATGACGTCGCGGGCAGTACTTAGGCGCCGCCCCTGCGCGCTGACGTCCAGTTCTGTACACGACTTTCCGCGCCAGGAACGCAGAGCCATGCAAGAAGCTGACACAGGTGTCTGAAAATACTAGGGCCCTGAAAGGGATGTCCTTAACTCCTAGAAATCAGTTCGCAGAACGGGGAGGATGGGTGGGCGGTAGGAATCTATCACTAACTACTGTCTCTTACAGATATATCGTTACACAAGTTAGTAACTTGTGCATCTGAAAGAGACACGTTAGTGATAGATTCCTTACCTTAGAATAGATACCCCAGCAATACCAACCCCGGTGGTGGGTCTGCGAACAAAGATCAGACAAGGAAGTCCTGGAGGACAGAACGGCCAAAGAAGCCGTCCCTCCGGACCTGACTGTCAAGGCAGTAATGCTTAGTAAACGTGTGCAGCGAGGCCCACGTAGCCGCCTGACAGATAACCGGCAGCGGAACACCGCGGCCCAAGGCCGTGGTAGCAGCCGTTGCCCTGGTGGAATGGGCACGCAGCCCAACAGGAGGTTCCTTTTTAGCCAAAGAATAGCAGGCCTCGATGCACAAGGTAACCCAGCGGGAGATGGTCCTCTTGTGCACCGCCCGACCTTTTTTGGCGCCCACGTAGCCAACAAAGAGCTGGTCATCCACCCGGAAGTGTTTTGTGCGGTCAATATAAAAGAGAGCGCACGTTTTGGGTCCAGACGGTGGAGCCTCTCTTCCTCTCTGGAAGGATGCGGAGGCGGAAAGAAGGTGGGCAAAGTGATGGTCTGCCCAATGTGGAAAGCAGTAACCACCTTTGGCAAGAAGGACGGACGCGTCCGAAGAACAACCTTGTCTGGATGAACAGACAGAAAGGGAGGTTTGCAAGATAGAGCCTGGAGCTCACTCACCCGCCGAGCGGAGGTGATGGCCACCAGAAAGGCTGTCTTCAGAGTCAGAAGACGAAGAGGACAGTAATGTAGAGGCTCAAAGGGAGCGCACATTAAAAGGTAAGAACCAAGTTCAAGTCCCACTGAGGCATCACAAACGGAACAGGAGGGAAGAGGTGAGTAATGCCTTTTAAGAACCTGTTAACAACAGGGGACTTGAAAAGGGAGGGCTGATCAGGGAGCCTGAGGAAGGCCGAGATAGCACAAAGATAACCCTTGATGGTACCCAGGGCAGAACCCTGTTGGGCCAAAGAGAGAAGGAACAGAAGGACCTCAGAAAGAGGGGCAGAAAGGGGATTCACAGCCTTTGCTGTGCACCATGCCACAAATTTGTTCCACCTGCAGGCGTATACCACCTTAGTGGAGGGACGCCTGGCTGCCAGAATCACATCACAAACTTCGGGAGGCAAGTCGAAAGGAATCAACTGCCGCCGCTCAATCTCCACGCAAGCAGGTGTAGACTGGACAGGTTCGGGTGGAGGACCGTCCCCTGCTGCTGCGACAGAAGATCCTCCCGAAGAGGCAGACGGATCGGGGGATCTATGCTCATATTGAGTAGCTCGGGATACCAAACTCTTCGAGCCCAGTCCGGAGCCACAAGAATGACTTGGGCCCGGTCGTGCCGAATCTTCTTCAACACTCTGGGTAGAAGTGGTATAGGCGGAAAGGCGTACAATAGACCGCAACTCCACTCGTGACGAAAAGCGTCGCCGAGCGAGTGCCGCCTTGGAAATTCCAACGCGCAGAACTGATGACATTGCGCGTTCTCTTCGGTGGCGAATAGATCTAACCAAGGCTCTCCCCACTGTAGAAAGAGTCCTTGCGCCACTTCCGAGTGAAGACGCCATTCGTGATCCATCATGCACCTGCGGCTGAGTTCGTCCGCCCTGGCGTTCAGGGAACCTGCCAGGTGTTGAACCACCAGGAACATGCCCTGATGTTCCAGCCATGTCCAGAGGCGCAGAGCCTCCTGACAAAGGGTCCACGACCCCACCCCCGCCTTGTTTGTTGCAGTACCACATGGCGGTGGTGTTGTCTGTGAACACCTGCACTACCTTCCCTTTGACAGAGGGAAGGAATGCCTTGAGTGCAAGTCGGATCGCCCGGAGCTCCAGAATGTTGATATGGAGCCGGGACTCCGCCGGAGACCAGAGGCCTCTGATCTCCGCCTCTCCCATGTGACCGCCCCATCCCAGAAGGGACGCGTCCGTCACAACTGTATGCTCTGGCTGGGGAAGGGAGAGGGATCTGCCCATGACCCATTGCCGGTTCGAGAGCCACCACTGCAACTGTTTTGCAGTCCCCTCCGAGATCTGGACGTGATCGGACAGGTTGCCCTGGTGCTGCGCCCACTGGAACTTCAGGTCCCACTGCAGAGCCCGCATATGCCATCTGGCATGATTGACCAGCAGGATGCAGGAGGCCATGAGGCCCAGCAGCCTCAGGGTCATCCGTACCGAAACCCAGGATAAAGGCCGAAAGATCGGAATCATAGCCTGAATATCCCGGACTCGCCGTTCGGGAGGATAGGCCCGAAACTGCGTCGTGTCCAGAACTGCTCCGATGAAAAGGAGCTGTGGAGAAGGAATTAGATGCGACTTCGGCACATTGATGGAGAACCCCAGCGAGTGCAGGAGTTCGGCCGTAGTCTGGAGGTGGGAGACGACTGCCTGGGACGAGCCCGCCTTCAGCAGCCAGTCGTCGAGGTAGGGGAAGACTGAAACCCCTGCCCGGCGCAGATGAGCTGCGACCACCGCCATCACTTTCGTGAACACCCGAGGGGCACTTGTAAGGCCAAAGGGGAGCACGGTGAACTGAAAATGCTCGGGGCCTACCGTGAACCGAAGGTAACGCCGGTGGGCCGGCAGGACGGGGATGTGGAAATACGCGTCCTGCAAGTCCAACGCTACCAACCAGTCTCCAGGGTCGAGGGCAGTCAAGACCTGAGCTAGGGTGAGCATCTTGAACTTCTCCTTCCGGAGGAAGCGATTGACGTTCCGGAGGTCCAAGATAGGACGCATGTCCTCCCTGTCCTTTTGGGCACCAGAAAGTAGTGGGAGTAGCAACCACGCCCTACTTCTGGGGTCGGAACATGCTCGATGGCCCTCTTGGTCAAGAGGGCCGTGACTTCCTTCCGTAGAAGCACCAAGTGATCCCCTGACATGCGGTGGAATTGAGGTGGCATGGCTGGGGGGTGGTCTCGAAGGGGAGGGAGTAGCCCCTTCGGACAATGTCCAAGACCCACCTGTCCGAGGTGATGGTGCGCCAGTGGGGAAGGTGATGGCGGACCCTGCCCCTACTGGCGTGCCGTGCACCTGAAAGGAGGGACTAGGAGGGCTTGGAGGCCGCGGACGGGTTGGAGGTGGTGGCCTGACCCGCACGCTGGTTGCCCGATCCGCCACGGCGGAATCCACGTCCTCGGCCACGCGAAGACGCCTGCTGCGCGGGCCGGTGGCTGGGCTGCTGACGTGAAGGGGCGCCCCTACCGTGGCCACGATAGGGGCGAAAAGCAGAAGGTAGCGGAGGGCGTGTAGCAGAAAGGCCCAGGGACTTTGCAGTAGCCCGTGAGTCCTTAAAGCGCTCCAACGCATGGTCTGCTTTGGACCCAAAAGACCGACTCCATCAAAGGGCATGTCCATGAGAGTATTCTGGACATCCCCTGAAAAACCAGTGGTTCTCAGCCAGGCGTGGCGCCGGAGCGCCACCGTCGTTGCAATCGACCTGCCCAGCGAGTCGGCGGTGTCAAGGCCACAACGGATAGTGTATTTGGCCGCATCCCTTCCTTCCGCAATGGCGCGGGAAAGCAGTGCCTGGACCTCCTCAGGGCACTGGGGCAAAACATCCGCCACCGAATCCCACAGGGAGTGGGTATATCGGCCCAAAAGACAAGCGGTGTTAACGGACCGCAAGCCAGCACTGGAGGAAGAAAAACCTTTCTTCCCAAACTGATCCAGGCGTTTGGATTCCCTATCCGGGAGGAGCGGTAGGGAAGGCGGTTTGGGAAGCGGAGGCTTGGACAACCAAGCTCTCAGGAGTGGGGTGGACAGAAAGAAACAGGGGGTCGCCCGGAGCGGGGCGATGGCGTCGTGACACGTTCCGATCCACAGGAGCCCCTGTGTTGGGCTTGGACCAGGCGCCCAAAAGAACGTCAGTGAGGGCGTCGTTAAACGGCAGCACAGTCTCCGCAGAGGAGGCTGCCGGCTGAAGCACCTCTGTCAAGATGTTAGTCTTGACCGTCAAAGTAGGGAGCTGGAGACGTAAGGCCCCAGCAGCCCTACGCAACACCGTACCAAAATTGGCCCCCTCCTCCGTAGCCACGGGAGGAGACAGCATGCCAGTGTCAGGAGAAGTATCCAGACCACTGGCCTCCCCTAGACTCTCTGTCCAGTCCTCATCATACTGACAGTTGCGTGTCAGAGGGTCATCAGACCCCTCCCAGTCCTCCTGGTCCTCCTCTGGTTCAAAATAAGGAGGAGGAGGGACATTTGGGACCCAAGGTCCCATCGGCGCCGGAGCCGGCGTCGAGCGACGTCGCTCCGGGTCCATGTCCGGAGCCGGAAGGAACTGGGGACGACGCCGCCCGGAGCCCAGGGCGGCGTCGAGAACGGCACCGGAGACATCGGCGCCGGCGGAGGTGTCGTGGAGGTCGACCGGCGTCGATGGGGGTTGTGGAGCCGGGATCGAGGCCGGGGCCGAAGCCGGAGCCGGGATCGAGGCTGGAGGCTCGGGCGACGCCGGGGCCGGAGCCGCCGGCGACGCCGGAGCAACCCCATCAGGGCCCGCGGGGCCCGAAGGCGCACCGGAGGGGCCTGAAGGCCCGAAGAGGCGGGCCATGGCCGACAGGAACTCCTGTACCTTGGCCGGATCCGCCCCCGAACCCGGGAAGGGCGGGTATGACGGGGGCGACTCCACAGGCAAGTCCGGGGCCGCGGGGACGGTGCCGGGAGGGGCCTCAGCCGAGTCGCGAGACCGGCGAGGCGAAGTCCGAGAGCGACGATGCTTTTGGACTTCTTGTGCTTAGACTTACCGGACGAAGAAGTCGACGACCGGTGTGCACTCCGCGAGCGACCCCTGGACCTCTCACGCGACCGGGGCTTCCGCGGAGCCGAATGCCGGGCCTCGAGGAGCTTTCGAGACCGCTCTCGCAAAGCTTTCGGGTTGAGGGCCTGGCATTCGGGACAAGACTCGGTGTCGTGGCCTCGGCCGAGGCAGAAGAGACACTCCCAATGCGGGTCGGTGACGGACATCATCCGCGCACAGGCGCCGCATCGCTTGAAGCCGGGCATCCCTACGACACCTTAAAGTTGGAAAAACCAGTGAAAAATCACCAAAAAGTATGGTCAAAAATTGACCAGGGCACTGCTCTTCCCGGATCTGCGCTTGCTGGCGCGGAAAAAGAAGAACTGACGTCAGCGCGCAGGGGCGGCGCCTAAGTACTGCCCGCGACGTCATCCCGGCGATCACGACGCCGACGACGGACGCGGAGCCGCACGACGCCGCCTACCGACGCGCAAGGGTACTGCTACGCAAAACTTTCCGGATCCAGCCTGACGCCTGGGGATATTCTAAGGTAAGGAATCTATCACTAACGTGTCTCTTTCAGATATTGGTGTTTAAAAGTGCAACTGGGTGTTAAGAAGTACAATGAGATGGATCCTTTCCAAGTTTGGGAAGGATTATGATCTCAGCCTCACACACTGCAGGAGTGAGACTTGTGTCTTGTGTGAAAGTGGTAAATAGTGCGGTTGGCTGGTCATGTGGAAAGGGTAGAAATATTCTGTGGAGATCTAATGGAAGGTCATCCATGTGTCTTTCCCAGGGGCATGCAGCATAGGGCCCTGCACAGTTCAGTACAAGCAATGGTTGCCTTGAGCAGTTCCTTATCCTAAGGTAGGATAGAGGCCTATTGACATGCTTGAAGGTAAGTCTAGATAAAGAAAGGAATTTCGGGGCCTGGAGCATAAAGTGCTTAATCGATGCCTGGAAGGCAGTTTGTTTCTCTTTTTCACATATTGCCCACATATCAACGTTCGTTTTAAGTCGGGCAATATGTAATTTAGCTGTGTGTGTTTTAGGTTTGAGCACAAGGAGAGTGTCCACCTTGTTCCCGTTGTCATGATTTCACTGTTTTAGTGAGAGCAGAGAAAGCTCAGCCCGATTTGTCCGATGCGTGCCCAATTGTTCCTTAAAATAGCCAATTTTCTTAGGTTACAATTTGAGGTACACATAGCCAGCGGTGTGACCCGCCAAGGATAAGAATACATGGTGAGTATGTGATTGTAAACTGGTATTTATGTCTAGGAGCACATTCCTGGAAGGTGGTCAGGGACAAGAAAGTGTATTGTGATGGTAAGAGTCTATTTAGTTCCAACCACTCTCCCCAGCCCATCATAAAGACCACTCTTGAGGTTTGTACTGTTGGATGATATCTATTGGTCAGCAAAAGAGTGCTCTTCCATCAGTGTGGCGTATGGCTATGTACCTTCTTTTTCATATTCTGCAGGTGGGTTATCTCTGCTTTGGCCTCCTCGAGAGATCTAAGCCTTACAGGGCCGTTGGAATTGGAGTACATTCTGCCATTTCTGGCGCTGTGCCTCCTGGGCTAAGCCGCAGGGCCGTTTCTACCATTAGGCAAGACTAGGCGGCCGCCTAGGGCGGCAAAAGGGCTAGGCCGGCAAAAGGGGGAATTTTTTTTTAATTTGAACCTACGAAAGTAAAGCTAGGTGGCCGCCTAGTCTTGCCTAATGGTAGAAACGGCCCTGATAGGGAAACAACAAGGTGGGTATTTGTGCAAAAGAAAACGTAAGCCACACACGCTAACCAGCTGCTTCCGTAGCTTAGCAACGGCAAACTGAGTTGCCCTACATCAGGGTAAAGGGGTGTAGCTATATGGTGACAAACGCGCAAGGTGGTATGTATACTCCGAGGCCATCTTGGACTGCTTTGCATAGTCTGATGTGAGAGTTTCAAATTTAGTACGCGTAGGGGTGAAGGGGTTCCACTGTTAGTCCTTATTAGCCTTCACTAGCTGCCTAAGCGTTATTATAAATGCTTCTGCAAATTAAATAGTAGCTCAGTGCACCTTTTTCTGCACTTTATTTTGAAATCTAATTCTATTTCATTTTTCTTCCAGACGAATAATACTTAATATTGTATTTCTCGAACATTATACCCCACGTTAGCGCTAGCATACTTGGAAAAACAAGGTAATTGGCGTAATACCTGTTTTAAAATACAGCAACAAATCACTCATTTCAAGATGGCGACCACGCATATACACTACTCGGGCGACTCTACGAGCCCCAGAATATTTCCGCTGAATTTCAGACTAAGAGGCGGTAAAAGAGTTTCCTGGGTTCGGGGAGAGAATGGGGTTTGCAGGGCCGGGGCAAGTCAGAGGACTGTAGTGAAAGTGAACTCAGTTTACCATCTTCCACTCGGAATACTGTGCTTGTTCTTCCTGCCCTCGTACCTGAATGTGTACAATCGAGTCAGACGTCTCGGTTAGCACGGAGCTCTCCCTCATCGACAGGCATATGATATCACTAGGTATGTAACGGTTGCTCGTCCTGCAACAATTCACTGCGGAGTTTAATGAAAACCTGCTTTGTCTTTCCACCCCACACCTCCCTTTGTTTAGCCCCTAGACCGCCCCTAGTTGAACTATTAAAAAGGGTTATTGTTCTCTTTCGGAATTCTGGGCTGAAATATTGGCAGCTCAGTGAACTTTGCCCCTGTTGTCATAATAATAGGCTGTTCGTGACTAATAAAAATGAATGTGTCCTCATGATGTAACGCAACTTGTGCTCGTGTAAAGCGCTCTGATACCCGATACTTTCGGGTCAAGATCGCACTATATAAAACTCCGTAAAAAAAAAAAAACTGATCACTAGCCTAGTGTCATGCCCAATACCGTCATCCGGTAGTGACTGTTTAGGCCAACGTCAATGTCTACGCTGGGATTTTTGAGCCAGTGCTTACCCTGTTAAAAGTAAGACTACAAATCCCAGAATGCAATGCATAGGTGGCCGCAAACCCGGGATTGGTTGAAGGTGTTCCACAACATGGAACCACTTGTCAACTATGGTGAAGTGTGCATTCTGCCTTGCACCGGCTCAAATTCTGGTCAGGATTACTCTCATAGCGGTACCATGCACGAGCTTGTCAATAACTTCTATTCACAGTGCCAAGAAGCAGTTCATTCTGTGTTGTACACCAAACTTTATTAACGTCTTGCCATAGTCTCTGATTAGCGCAGCTTTGAGCATCATGGACTATAATCTCCCTGACGTGGAAATCTTTTAATTGTTGTGATCAGCCTCTATTAAATGGATATAATGATAGATGATAACTTTTTCAGGTGCCTCAGTGAAAAAAAACAAGCGTTGGCAAAACCACTAGGTCTGGCCTTGGAAGATGGTGCAAGTTACTATTTTGATTGTTTCTGGTTTTGAAAACGAGGTGCACTTGACGCCAGGCGCCCAACGCCCATTGGGCTCAAAGGGCTTCAGCCCCTCCGCCCCCGTTGTGTGTGGCAGCCGGGCTGAGACAGCTTCCCGGGCACACACACAGCCGCACCCGAGTACTTCACAGGTGTTTAAAAGACCATTTGCTTGTTAATTAGGCTTTGTTGTTTTTCACCCCTTCTTAGAGCCCCTGCAGCTCCACTCTGCCTATTGCTTGAAGAATTAGCCCCCCCCCCCCCGAAATTTGGCTCTAGTTGTGCCTCTACTTGACGCCTCGGTGGTATTTAAACACAAGGCTTTATTGGGCATCCGTGTACATAGTTCTGTGAGTGTATGGCTACCGTAACGGTCTGGCCTGGGCCTTTCGTTGAGGTCGTTTGCAGGACTGACTGTTGTGATTGTGTTTCCTGATAGTAAATGAGAGTAACCTAGAAGGGTTCGGCAGTAGAGGGTGTGCCTCTCTAGCCTGGATGACAGGGGGAGAGAGTGATGGTAGTAAAAGGGAGGGGGCGGTATTTTTTAATTCTCGCCTAGGGCGGCAAAACACCTAGAAACGGCCCTGCTAAGCCGTGGCTAGAAGGAAGGTCTCTGTCCTTCATCTCCACTGTGAGACCCAAAGAGTGTTTAGGCCTCTGCTCGAGAGTGTAAGGATTGTTGTCTACCATTCCAGTGAAAGATCAGGCTAAAGAGGGTGCCCCCGTTGATATCGAATGCTATGCTCCTAAGGAAAGTCAGTTATCGGGTAAGAATTGCTACTCTTCACCAGGGTAATGGGTGACAGATCCTGAAAGAGCTGTACTATAGAGCCTGTGAAGATAAGATCTGCTTTTCCTCTGCCCATTTCATAATAGCTTCTTTGTCAGTGAAAAAGTACCCTCAAGTTAAGATATCCAGGGGGGCTTTCAGCACAAGTAGCAATGGAGGTGGTCCTGTTGGCTCGGCCCAGTAGAATCAGGATCGGCAGAATGCCTGGGCTCCCCCTAATCACCTGAAGGAGCTCTATAGTAAATGTCCTGATGGCCTTTCCTTCTAAGCCTTTGAGGACTCTGCAGATGCGTATATTGTTATGTTTACTTCAATTTTCTAGGGAGGGGGGGCTGTTTTGTTTGGAGTTCAACATGTTGTTCCTACAGGGCCTGGACTCTGCGCCAGAGCATCTACTGATCCTCGGTCTTTGCCTCCTCTGTGCAGTCTTTGCAGGGAATAGGTTTTAATAATCTAATGACCAGCTCCCTGAACCAACTTAACTGTAACTATTCTACTATTATTCAGATTTGGCAATGAATCCATAAATGTAAATGTTTCAACGACGATTGTTTCGATTGATCTGCTGTTTTAAAGTAAATAGCAGGTCCTGCAGAACATAAGTACTGTAAAAATAAAATAGTGTCCTATATTGGGATAGCACTTTAGCAGACATCTTACAGACATGGAGCACGTGCAATTTTAAACAAAACAAACAATTAAATAGCAGAATTAGCACATTTAACATTCTATTAATTGCAGAACTCACCAATTGTAAAATTGCAGCATGGCACCAGCATGGAAAGTGGCAAAATGAAAGAGAATACAAACAGAATGATAGCAGTGAAGAAAAATTAAGCTTTATGTCAGGCAAGCAACGCTTTCAGGCACCTTGACTCAGATTTAAAGCCATGCACATATAGGGAAAGCACAGATGCAGTAGTGAATTAGACCCATCCAGACTTTCTTTTCCCCAATGGCAGGGGTAGTTTAACTCCATAGAAACAGACACATGCTGACAGGTACTACATACAACTCATTCTGATGAACATCAGCAACTAGAAACAAAAATCTACCCTCTTTCTCAAATTCATACTAGAAAGCATCAGCTAGAAGTGCAAGATGGCGAAAATCTAATGTTTAATGTACTTATAAACAACCCCTCAAATTCTGGTACAACTTGATAAAACATGTTTGATAGGCCTATACATGTTACCTTCCATAAAAAGATAATGCTCTCCATAATTACAAATATTTTCACTAATTATCCAGGCAGTGGCCGATCTCAATATCGTTTCTACCAGCAGATAGCCTTAGAACCAGAGGAAATGCTCTTGGGTGGTGTGGATGCAGGCGTATAACATTTTATAGAGGAAAAAAAACTTTACATTTTGGTATCTTGGTGGATTTATTTCAGGGGTGTAAGTAATGGGCCCTTCTTTAGGAATGTTTCAACATATGATTGATCTTATTAGGTATAGACTATCCTAAAGAATATGCTACTGAACTTTGAGTTTTGCCCAAAGAACAATAGGAAATTGAGTTAAGTTAAAAAATACTATGTCTTTCTAATAGAGCCTTTACCCCAGCATTATTAATTGCTAAACATCTCGCTTACGGTGTAACTGTTCTTACGTAAAACTCTCTGGAGCAAAAATTTTGAAATTCTGGCCTGAAGCACAGATAGCTGCTATTGAACTGAGACAGATGCAGACCTTTAGTGCAGAATAAATGAAGGAGAAATGTTAAACCACTCTTAAAATGGGCTCGTGCACAGAGATTTCTAGCTTAACCCAATTTTGTAGAACAAGGGGTATATAATTTATTTGTGTGTAATTCCATCCATCTCCTGATAGTCCAATCAAGAAATGTACTCCAAGACCGACAGATTCCCCTCTAATTTGTGAAAGTTGCTAGTCTTTCCTAGGAGCTGGACTTTCTTCAACTGCTAAATACAAAACTCACAGGAGGGCTTGATGCCTTAGAGCAGAGTTGCATAACTGCATTGGGTCCTCTGTATACATTAAGTGAATACCGTGTTCTTGTCGCCAACGTATGTTTTTTTTGCCAGATCACATCCTTTTAAAGTCTGTCAAATAGATGTTAGCTATGGAAGGCATGTACGCTATACATTTCCCCTGGGAATCGCCATCATGCACCCTGCCTCACCTGCATAGAGCCAGATGTGGCTGTGCTACCAAGGTTCTCATCATCTATCTCGATTCAAGGGCCAATGCACTTTGTATGACCTTCTGTGTCACATAGCAAGGTTCCCATTCGCAGAAATCATAGTCTTGCTTGCAGGATCAGCCCAATCACGTAAGAACTCCTATAAGCCACATACTTTGGTGATGAGCCAATAGAGCATGGTAGTTATAAGGAAGGAATGAATGTTGCCCTGCCTCCTTTGAGGAAACAAATGGGAAGCTTCTCAGCCAATTGAGATCGTCACATCTTGTAGTAGAACCACCTAATCAGCTATGGGCTAGGACGCGTTAACACCCGAATGGTATCTGTTAAGTGAATGCCTCTGGCCTTGTAGTTTTTCATTGGTTTTGACATATGCTATAGAGCATTTCACTGACGATGACGTGTGTGTGCATATATATGTATGTTACAGAGGGTTCAGTCACACATCTCTAGTTAAGTTTGGCAGCTCACTCCTTAGCGAATGGAGTGAACAATTTTTATAACCTCAATATCATTGCCCCTCAGAGTAATTTGAGCGAATGTGGGGAAGACAGCCTTCAAAATCCAACATTTCAATGGGCCAAATCGGTGCAGCGGGCCAAAAACATCAAACGTTATAATGAAGCCATCAAATCCAGTCAATGTTCAGTTTAGCAAATGACAAAGGCATTAACAAAGGCAACTTGCTGCACTATTAACTCTAAAAGTGCTGAACGAATGTCCAACACATTTTACAGACAAATAATGCTTTCGTTCATTTGGTGCATTTTCTTGGTTTGATGAAATTTAGTTCAGGCATTTTTGAATCACTAAGCAGAACCCAAGCATGTGCACCAGTGGTGTATACACCAGCAAGTGCACTGAGACACCGGGAAATATTTCAAAGACAACAGATGCTAATGACATTGGACAGCAACTAAGTGAGGACACTGTCACTGAACACAGAGACGGGCTTGCCCCTCTGTATGGGTCACAAATCAAAGCAAGCCCTTGAATGGAACTTTGGTTTAATTGGAGACTTAGCAATGTAAATGTAAAAATAGAAAAATGCATGCAGAGTTTTAATAACCAGACAGACGGTCGCCCCCACCATGGGGAACTTCACATCCCAATCAACATTTTAATAGACTGATCGACTTTTGATCTAAACTGGTGTCAGCAGGCCTGTGAATAACATGACTTTGGTGCGAAGAGTAGGAAGAGGGTTGCACACAGGACCCGACCCCTGAGCAGAAGCCAGTGTGGTTGTTCACACAGGAGAACAGGCAGACTTTGGAAATGTAAGACAGCGTGAACAGGGACACATCGCAGAAAAGAGATCAGAAAAAAAGATACGCATATTTATCTTGGCTTCCCAGAAAACTAAACACATGCCCATGGGAAAGTCCGACACCTCTGACTACAAATACAAGTTAATGTAAATGCATGGCTTAGCTGATCAAAAGGCTCAATCATTTTGCAGTGAATAAAGAAGCAGCAAATTGTCACTGCCTGCGCCTGCCTAACCTATGCATTTGTCAAAGGACAATGCACGTAACCATCAGATCGTATTTATAACAAACATGTTCACATTTGTCAAAGGTTGTGAATAGAAGAAAGGTTTAGATTAACTAGATCATCTCCACGCAGGGCTCAATGAATGCTAAATGTCGTCTGTGTTTTGAGCAATGTAAGAGGCAGAATGAAAGCATCCATCCATCCCAAGGGGCAGTGAGTGGTAAGAGAATTATTCACTTCTAAGTCTCTAACTGTTCAAACTCATTTTCTGCTCGGAGGCACCTACATAGACTCCAGAACTCAGTATGTGAGGCAACTCCTTTGGTGTCCTAAAAATACAAGGCAACATAGATAGGATATGGGATTCTTTGAATAGGAGTAAAATACTAACAAAATGAGTATCTTGCACTTACTGCTTTGCATACTACTTCTATTTCTATAAGGGACAGATTGGCAACATCAGAACCCCCGAGGTCATGATACTAATAAAATCTTAAACTGTTCAGCCTAACTTGTTCCTCAGCGTGGGCCTAACAAAACTGTCCATTGGATCTAGATTCACTGTAGAAAGTACAGCATTTCCAACAAGCATTGGCATAGTCAATAGGTCTCGCCTTTGGGACCTTCCAAGTATTTAGCCATGCAGCACATTATCCTGGGTGCTACACGAAACACTGGTGAACGGCCAAACACAGCCAAAGATGGGCTTCTGTGCTATTTAATGAAAATATGATAATGTATTTTCAAAATTCAAAAAAGTGTATTTCTTTAACAAAGAAGCTTTGACACGAATAGCCACATGATATCCCTGTATTGAGAAGTACTTAAAGAGTTCTTTTTTTACAACTGGTAGTCTGAACTTGTATATCTGGAAGTGCTTTTATATGCGACAATGAAGAAAAGAAGAGCTTTAGTGGAATAAAATATAACAGAGGCACCTTAAACCATGACATATTAAATACCCCAAAACCTAAAGCATTACAAACTTAACAATCACATTGATTAAGCTCTTTAAAAAAAATTCAGCAAATGAAACGCCTCAAAAACCTATTTAAAGTCCTTAAAATGGAGTAAAGTCAGCTATATAAGTGGTTTGTCAATCAAATTTCAGAGCAGTGGTGGCGTCAAACCACGAAATAGGCCTGTATTCACAACTTTCTTGTACTGTTGTGTACTGGGTCCTGGAACACCCCAATGCTCATAGTTCCAGCTCTGCTGCTTGCAGCTGACCCAACCAAACCAGACTTCTGGAAAGCGTGCACAGCAGCTGGGAAGCCCAACCTTTGGCAATCAAAGGTCTTTGGGCCACAAAGGCCTAGACTGTGTTTTGTTGCTGAGTAAAGGAACTAAGCCACTGCCTACGTTGAGGAAATGGCTAAATAGCAGTGCATGGTAATTCGAAGGGATGAAAGGCTTTGGTCCTCTTGGTTAAGGGCAGTAACCAAACACCCATTCTAGGGATCCAGAGGGAGCACTGATGCCAGAAAGCAGCTTTCCTCTCCGAGAAGGGGGACATGTGATAGTGTGAGGGCGGGCAGGTGCGGTGAGGGACCAAGGAACACAGGAAAATGCCAAGAGGGCAGAATAATTTACATTAGCAAAGCAAGCTGGACACTGGAAGGGGATGGGTGGGTGTGATGGTTGCCATGATGCTAGTGCTTCAAAAAGCCAGTAGGGATGGGACTGTATCAGTCACAATCTAGTATTAGACTGAGCATGTGCAGAGTGTGCCAGGTTACCCTGATTCAGAGCACGTGCAGGCACTGGTCACTTCTTACCCATATTCAAAGCATGTGCAGACACACTGAGTGCCAGGCAACTCTCATTCAGACCACATGTGGACACAATGAGCCACATGAGTAATGCCATGTCTTTATAACCTTCAGTATTGCAAAAGAGACTGTGTTAAGTCTCAGACAAACAAACCTGCATCGAGAGAGAGTTTGGGTCAGGATTATCCACTACTGAGTCCCCCGATTCTGATCCAAGCCAGATTTTCAGGATTACCACAACGTATATAACTCAGAATGCGATATATTGCATGTTAATTTATCACACGCCGATGCCCACAAAATATGGCACGAACCAAAGCACCCGTTCCCATTGATGAAATGTTGGCCAACCTTGCTGCCCATGGGCAAAATGTATGCACTGCCCATGAGCGCTATGCTTGTCCCTGAGCACTATGCTGAAATGGCCAGTCCCATATCCGGACATGGATGTCGTTCAGTGGCAAAGCTTCTGACTTTGGAAAATGAGACTTGTGTGCCCAATGTTAACTTACGCATTTGTGTTTATGGGTAATTCACTTAACCTCCCTGTCTCTCATGACAATTTATTGCCGTTATATATATTTCCATGAAGCACAATACCTCGTTGCAATGGAACTTGCACTGTCCCAATTACATGTTCCCATCCCCACTTCCAATCAGATCCTATTTCATGTCGTGCCCATGAGCTGTCCAGCTTCTGGTTGGCGATGATTCCACTCCAATAAAAATGTTCTGCGATGGGGACGCAACGCTGCAATATATTCTGGATATGCGTTGGAGAGCCATTTTGTAGGATATTCTAGTATTTTATCTGATAGCTGGTGATTAGGCTCGAGTACTCCTTGTACACTCAAATATTTCGCACAAGCCAATCAGTTCCAACCTTTTTGATTTGCATAAATAATAACAATGTGTTCCCTTTAACCCCTTCCATGCAGCGTGAATTTTCGCGCTGTGCGGGGGTTTGCATTAGCGGGCGGGGATTCTGACGGCTCCCGGACGTCGTGAGCACACGCCAACCGTGACGCATGACGGCCGGGAGCCGTCATGAGCATACAAGGGGTTAAAATAGTGAACTGTACTTATTTTATTAGGGGCCCTATTAATGTACATGTTTGAGCAGGACACAGCACAGCAATAACGGCTTCAGGGAGCTATCAATGCATGGGACTAGTAAAGTAAAAATAAACTGACGTTACTCCTGCATCCACTGCGTGAAGCTGGAACGTCTCCAGGGCTATTGTGTGGCTTTTTAACTTCACAGCATGCAGGCGGCAGGGGTGGGAGGAAAAGAACGGCATTGAAATGTATGCACGTGTGGACAGCGGAGCACCACAAGCAATCTTCTCCAGCGAGTGACTAGGGCTGTGTGTAACTTGAGAAGTTTTTTTTAACTCATTCAGAAATACTATTTATATAGCGTACATCATCAACTGAACTGTATCAAAGCGCTTAAATAAAACGGAGGTATTACGGCGCAGCTTAATATTGGTCCTTTATCACACGCCGTCCATCAAAGTATACTGAACAGTGTTTCGCTAGATATTTTGTTTCTGTGTACCAGGCCCACACTGGAATGGTTGGCATGGCGCCTCAAAGGCCAAATCAACACGTCTGCATTCTCGATTTTATCTGTCTGGCCCAGTGCCCGAACGAAAGAAGTGGTGGGGGGTCAGGATGTGGAAGAGGGAACAAGTATGTGTAAATCACAGCCCCTTAAACACCACTACAATGGAGAACGGGTAGAGTCATTCACCTGTCCTTAACGAGAATGTCAGAGAACAGAAGGAAATAAGAAAAGCAGTATGTGATGCTGGGGAATGCCTTTTTGTTGATGTGTATAAATAAAGTGGTGTGGACTCACGATGCCAAAGCTCCGACCGCCCCGTGCATAATTAATGGGAAGGGCGGGGCCTCCCGACGAGGGCCCATGTAACCTTCGGGTCGAATTTGCGCTATATAAAAACATGGAGGCACTGCAGCTGCCGCCCTGCGCGCCACTGCTCGCTCCCGAGGCAAAACGCTGTGGGAGTGAACATTTAAAAAGAGGTGGGACATGCACCCACCTTTAGCTATTTGTGTGCTTTCATTATAGAAAGACACATGCAAAAGCCAATCCAATGTGTGGGAGGAGTCAGACCCACACATAGTAGAAACAAGAAGCTTCGCAGCGCATGCGCGCTGCTAGGCTCGACCTAAAAAGCTTGCAGTGCCTATTAAGCGGCTGCTGTGCTACTGAAGCGTCAGGGACTCTTTCTTCACCCTAGCTCCATTGCTTATATAAGCATTCTGGAGGCTGAAGACCATGCCAGCTGTTTCCTAGTAGTCTAGGGAATACCATTAGGCCACAGAAGTGGATAAACACTGCATGCTTCAAATAGCATCTTAATCTAATCACACAGGAAAGACATGGAAGCTGATCTTTGTCTCAATGCAGGATTAAGTGCTTGAGATGCACTGCAACAAAATACACATATATTGTAAAATGCCCTTCTGGAGGTTTGAGTGGGCAGGTATTTCATGGAACTGATAATACACACTCAGTACTCACACCTCTCCGACATTTTGATGCAGTGTTACCATCGATGCCTCACACACTTACACAAAGGAGCTCCATTCCCAAACAACATTTGCTGTAGTTGTTTCTACAATCTGGAGGTGAAGCAATGGTTTTTTGCAGTGTAGTATGTGCTTTCTGGCCGCAGCCACTGTAATCAATATAATTCCTTTATAACCTGTATCCCTATATGCAGCAATAATAGGTCTGTAAACCTACTTTGGTTACCAAACAGTGTAGTAGATATGGTGGATACTCCATCTTTGGTGCTGGTTTTTTCAGGCGTGCCTTCACCTTACTTTTGTTTACGAGAGCATCAGTACACACATGAAAGCTATATGTCAGGTTCAACTCATATTAACCCTTCTAAATGTCTGCCTCAATCCCCTCTCGCACAAATGAGCACACTGTGCCCATGGCATTAATTGTTGGTGGTGACCAGGTCAGGGAACCTTGAATTCCTAACAATTGCATTTTTGAGGCCCCACAGGCAAATACAATTGCACATAAGTGCAGAAAACATGTAATTTAGATTCAGTTATAGTTTTCATGCTTCCTATTCCCACACAGATTCCCACACGTATTAGGTTCTACATCATTTCCTTCCAGGGCATCATCACCAGCTGGGAAATGGCCAGCCAACAGTTCCATTCAGAAAGTTCCATATGAATATCATGAATGCTGTATGGATCAAGTGGAGGCTGCAAAACGTATTCAATTGATTGTGGAAGCTCACATGCCTTTTCTAGTTTTAGGGAGGGTTGGGTGGAATGGAGGGGAGTTTCCTCACCAGTCTGTCAATAAGAAGAGCTCCTCCTTGACAATCTCCCCACCGAAACCTTCAATTCTCTGCTTAAAAACTACAGTTGTTGCTTTCTGTCCATTGTATTCACTTAAGCAGTACGGCACAACTGCAGTTGATTGCAGCATGAGAATTGGGCTGCTTCCCATCAAGGAGACACTTTATGGCACTAAAAGAGATGTCAGTATTTGCACCGTACCAGCAGAGTGATCATTTTGATGGTATTTTTAACTCTACTGAAATTTTACTAACATCTCAACTTTCGATCTAGTATGAAGCCAATTAGGTTCAGTAACCGCATTTCTGATGTCAGTATGGGTAGTTTCTGGAGGTTTTACTACCATTGTAATCCTCTATTTTTCTCCAAAGATTTTCCTGAGTGTGCTAAGGGAATGCATGGTTAAGACGCACTCGTTGTTGGGACCGGGTTGTAGAGGCACACGTGGTTTAGCCATGCGTGCTTCTGTCATATAACTGTTTTATACTGCTTCTCCCTGTTTTTTCCTCATTTGCAACTCCTGTCCATTTTTCCTTCTGTCTAGCCACGCCCACTGCCACCCAGCACCCCTCTCTCCTCCCAGGACCTACTTAATCGAGGCTGCAGCGCGACCCCATTGGGCAAGCCCCATCTCTCCCGTGCTGCTGAACCGCTCTTCTTCCTGTTTTTCCGAGTGCTTTCTCTTGCTTTTGCCTCGTTTTTACTGCTTTCTCCTTCTCCTCTGTTTTCTAAGTGCTTTCTGCTGGTTTTTTTTTAAATTTTAAAACCAGATTGTATTGGGTTTTCAAACAGTCTCAACTTACATTTATCACAGTAACATTATACATGTATTGTTATGTGCTTACTCTCTGGTGTATCTAATCTAACTGCTAAAGAACTAACCTCTCTCCCCCCCCCCACCCCCTCTTGAGTTGCTGTTGGTTTTAAGTAGATGTGCCGCAGGGTGTCGCTAGCTCATTATGGGTCTTGCCTTGGTTCGGGGGTGCTGAGGTAGCCGATCTATCCCTGACCCACCTGTTCGCCTCCCCCTCTTCTTGGTCCTGTGCTATCAGTTGTGGGGACTCTGCTCAACTGGATTCCTGCCTGTCAGCTGCTAACTCACCTACTAGGTGTTCCCATGCCCTCGCCCGGTCTATTTTACCTATTCCCCGCCTCGCTTCTCTGAGTAAGAGTCTTCCTTCCGCCCGCCCATTTGTCTAATTCCTTTTTCCATGTGCCCACCCGTGACCCCCTTGGTGTTTTCCAGTTCCTAGCTATCTCTCACTTGGCTAGGACATAAGCGAGATCCTGAAATTTCCCAGTCATTTTGTTTTTGGCCGTGTGTGGGAACCATCCTAATAGGTAGTGGTCTGGGGTTTGCGGTAGCTCATTGTCTATGGCGTTGCCTATTGTGCGTCGTATGTCTTCCCAGAATGCATGCAAGATAGGGCAGTCCCAAAACATGTGCAATATGTGGGTTTCTCTCTCCCCGCACCTGGGGCATGCTGCGGAGTCTACTCCAAAGTACCGCCTTATTCGGGACGGGGTAAGATATACTCTGTGGAGCAAGTGGTAGTTTATTAGTTTGAAGCGTGCATTCCTGGACGCCTTCGGGGTCCTTTCCACTATCGTATCCCAGTCTTTCTCTGGGATCTGTTTCCCCAGGTCCTCCTCCCATTGCATTTGTAGGTGGTCCAGCCATCTTTGCATGTCCTGCTTGATCGCCTTATAGAGACAGGAGACTGTTTTGATCGTTCCTGCCGACAGTGCAACATATCTGCAACCTGCAAGTGCTCGGGGCTTTGTGCTGCTCGGGGCTTTGTGCTGCCCGTACCCCAGTGCTTCCCAATCCTCTGCGCAAGCGCCCTATGCTTCAGGAACTGGCCCCCAGGCAAGTCATATTCCGTTCAAAGTTCTTCGAAAGGAAGCATTACCGATTCTCGGTATAGGTCTCCCATCACTTTCTGACCTGCCTCTTCCCAATCCTCCAGTCCCGCCCAGTGCTCTCCCTGTGGGAGGCAGCGAAGCATTGCTATGGGTAGGCCCGGAGAATAGGGGGTTCTGGTGCCCGCTCGCCTCAGGTATCTGGCCCAGCAATGTGTCACCACCCTAGTCTCTGCTGTGTCTCCCGACGAGTTCCTCTGCACCTGCAGTAATATCTTCGCAAGGGTTGGGGCGGCCGGTACGGAGGGGTACTGTTCCCTGTCTGGGTTCTTTCCGGCTGCTAGCCACTGGATCAGCCAGTACAGCTGGGCTGCTATATAGTACCCTTCAAAGTCTGGGACTGCTAGGCCTCCCTCAGCCATGGGGCGCTGCAACATGGCCAGCGCTGCCCTCCTGCGTCCCGTCCCCCAAAGGAAGGACACTATCATTGAGTCGAGGTCAATAAATGTCGCTTGTGGTATCCACACCAGAAGGGTGCCGAAAAAATATAGCAGCTGTGGGAGTGCTAATATCTTCAGGACTGCCACTCGTCCAGCCACGGAGAGCGGCAAAGTCCTCCAGAAATCCATAGAGGACAGGATCGAGCGTATCGCTCTGTCTATGTTGCCCTCTAATAATTCAGCTGAGCCATGGTATATTTTGACTCCTGGGTACGGCAGGTAATCGGGCTACCACTGTAGATTCCCCAAGTCGGGGGGCAGGGGTGCTTTCTCCTGCTTTTGCCTCGTTTTTTACTGCTTTCTCCTACTCTCCCCTGTTTTTCTGAGTGCTTTCTCCTGCTTTTGCCTTGTTTTTTTACTGCTTTCGCCACGAAGCAGCAAGCAGCTCCAGCGCCTTGAGACCCTCATGGGTGATTTGCAGTGCTTTATCAAATTCTGACTGACTGATTGAAAGTCCCTCTGAGCACTCAGAGTGGTCATTGAATCAACATCTGTTGAATAATCCAAATCTTCTGAAGGAGGCTAAGTAAATAAATAACTGGGGCTTAAGTGGTGGGTTGTGGTTGTGTTTATGCAGATATTTCCCTTGCTGTTATGGGTGGCTATAGAGTTCAAAGAGAAATGTTACTATCTTGTAATGTTATTCCACTTGAGTCAGTCTGCAGAGTTGGCTTCCTTAAGCCTTCTGTGATGATGCTATACAGGAGGTAAAAATGAGGATTTCATTATCCAAATCCTCATGTACAATACTTGCCTTCACAGCTGAGGGTGCTTGCACCAATATGTACAAGTAAAACATGGATGTGGTATTGCTTTGCAGATCAATACCGTATTCCCCAAACATCAGGGATAGGAAAATCTTCTTAGCTAGGTAGCCTATCTTAATTCCAGAATGCTGATATGAAGAATATGCACTCTGCAGATAAATTGTGAAGTCCAAAGTGTCTCTCGAACCATTTTCAGAAAACAATAGAATTGGTACCTTCAGTTCTGGGGTAGGTGATGGAACAAGTTCCAGAATATTTTCTGCTGATGACCTCCAGTCCACATGAACTTGCTGAAGTTTGGGTGATTTCCTGGTTCCAACAGAGCTCTCAATTAAGTTGCGCCAGGTACATGATGGGGAGAGCTCCAAGAACCATTACAAAAAGGAAGTCCAGAGCAGTCTGCAGCGATCAAGATGTATTATGGATTAATAGTCCTTCGTCCATCCACCACAAAACGAGTAGCCAGTACCTTTGGTGTGTCTCCCAGATTCACAATGTAAGTGTGTATGCTTTAAGTGTAGGATGCAGAATCAATCCACAGGGTGGCAGGATTTGCACTTACATACCACTTTGAATCCTTCCTTTGGGTGATGAAGACTGTAAACTTGAGTGTCTAGGACCTGTTGTAGGTTTTCTGTCTTGTCTAATGTGAGGAACTTTAGGCTTAATTTTGAGTTTGGCAGGCGTCGCCTAATTACGTTTGCATTACATCCTATGGCACTTGTAATAAAGCGGATGTGATATTCGTCATGTTGTGACGAAGTAATCCATCAGCCAATGTATAAACCAGGCACTTTGTGTAGTTCTCCAATTTGATCTGCTTCCTTTTCTCGATTTTGTGTCTTCAAATTGTTGTAACATATGAATGTTGTGACAACGAGCAGAGGAGAAATAATATACATTCAGAGATGAAAAGTGTAGATGGAAGAGGCAATTTGGACCTATATCAGACCACAGTCAGAATTTAAATGTGCTGTGCTATCAGCCTCCAAGCATAGAGAAACAAATATGGTCTCCCTCCCAGCCAATGCAGAGGTTGGCAGTTTTTTCCGGTAAACAATAATCGGTTGAAATGGTTGAACAGATGCTACGTATTGTATCATGTAATATAAACGGAGGCAATAACTCAACCAAATTAAGAGCCATACTTCAATGGTTAATGGTCAATCAACCTCATTTGATCCTTCAAGAGACTCATTTTAAAACAAGCATTTGCAATGCAATAGGTCTCGCATTTACGCGAGACCTATTTCATTGAAAATAATTGGCATCACGACAACGGGGGAAGGCACGGACAACGGCAGGGCAGGCGGGGGAGAAGGCATGGACAACGGGAGGAAGGGCAGGCAGGGGGGATTTTGAAGGCATGGACAACGGGAGGGTGGGGGAGAAGGCACGGACAACGGGAGGGAGGGCGGGCGGAAGAAGGCACCAAAGCACATCGTGCCTGCAGTAGGAGAACCTCATTAACGAAAATAGTGCTCACAGTGTAAATAACAGGTACCGTGTAACACTCGAAGTAAAGGGGCCAGTCGCCATGGGAGGTGACATATGAAAAGAGGCGGTACTAAGGAGGGACTAAAGCCTATCGACGAATCAGAAGCCAGCATTTAGGACAAACAATGACAAGCCAATCGCAAATATGGGCGGAGCTTCTATTCACCTACTCCTCTACAATAAGCCTCGCAGAGCAGCGCATGTGCGCTGGCTCTAGGCGCGGCCTTAAAAGTAAGCCTTCACTTAAATTGCCAAAATGTATAAAGCAGGTCTTTTTGGCCTCAGCAGATGCCGCCGTTAGGGGGGTCGCAATTCTTATCACCTGCTACTATCAAGGGGAAGCCCTTCAGGTTATGAGTGATCCTCTTGCTAGATGGGTGATGGGAAATCTAACTAGCTATTATGGCCCTTTACACGATGAAACTAGCACTGGAAAAAATGGTCTATCTACTAATTCCACTACAAGGAGCTATTATCATCGGAGGGGATTTTAATTTTATTCAGAATCTAGGATTAGATTCCTCTCGAAAAAATAAATCCCAAAATAAACTGTTAACCGCCAGGTACCTGAATAATATGATTTGGGACTTTGCGCTAGTCGATCCATGGAGGGCCCATCACCCCGCCAGCAAGGAATTTACTTGCTTTTCAAAAAAATACAACACAGCATCCAGAAGATATTTTTCTAATTTCCCATCAATGAGAAAAGGGGGAGTCTTGGATTACTTCTAATCCCTTCTCTGATCATTCGGTCCCAGTAGTAGAGATCAAGGTAAAAGCCAGTTCATGGGAGCAACCCAGATGGACATTGGACAAAACCTTACTAACGGAAGAGGGCTGGATCAAAAAAATGCAGACACTACTTATTGAGTTTTCCATCAGAAACATGGGATCAGCCACACACTTTGCGGTATGGGATTCCTGTAAGGCTTTCATCAGAAAGGAGGCAACTTCTCGAAAAGCCAGATTTATCAAAGAGAAAAATAACTAGCTAGGCATTTCCAGTACAATTTCAATCAGGCAAGCCTAATTAATCTTTCATTCCACTCAGAAATAAAGGGTCTCAAGCTAAAGCAGGCTCAACAAAATATCCAAAACTTTTATGAACATCAGGAAACAATAAACCAAAAAACTGGCTTTCAGAATTTGTATGAGGAAAGTGAACATGCAGGCAAACTATTGGCATGGTCGGTTAAAAAACAATTTCAATAATGCCATGGTGAAGTCCATCTTTGATGACGAGAAAGGCCAAAACGTCCATCAGGCCGACGAGATCAATAAGGTCTTTTTATCACATTATGAAAAACTTTATACAGCCTCGATACCTACACAGAGGAAATTGACAATTTTTTTAATACAACTACGTTACCTTATTTAACTTGCTCGCAGAAAGCTCAGCTGGTTGCACCAATTTCTGAGATGGAGCTTCATGCGGCCATAAAAAATGCACCTAGCGGCAAAGCTTGTGGCATCGATGGAATACCCATTGAATTCTATCAAATCTTCTTGCCACAATTAAACAATTTATTCCTTTCTTTATATAATTCAATCTTGAAAGGCTGCCATATCCCAAAGACATTTGTTGAAGCAGTCATAGTTAGCATTTAAAAAAAGGAGAAGCCTCCGGATATACCCGGATCTTATCGGCCCAGTAGTCTATTAAATAACTACTATAAATTATTTACGAAAATCATGGCAATGAGAATTACTTCAGTCGCCGAAAGTCTGGTCCATGAGGACCAATGTGGCTTTTTACCAGAAAGACTTCTTACCCACAATACAAATTTTTTAACTCAGGCCATCGATTTCTTTTCAAATAGTAATACGAAAGCGGCAATCATTATGATTGACGCAAAAAAAGCCTTTGATCTGGTGAATTGGAATATTCTCTTTACGATACTAAAGAAATTAGATTTCCCCTTAGACTTAATGGACTTATTTAAGAATTTAAACGGTAAAACCCAGGCGACAATAGTAATTAATTCATACACTGCCGGCACAGTTGAGATCCAAAGGGGAACCCTGCAAGGCTGCCCGATGTCCCCGGTTTTATTTGCCCTATATATTGAGCCATTAGTGAATTTGATATGCCAAAAGCCTTTAATCAAGCCACCAATAATAGGGGCACCCAAATTGAAATTGTTTGCAGATTATCTAATCCTTTATCTTGAGGCAGAAACGTCAAATATTAAGCAAACATTTGACATGATTGAAACATTTTCCAACTTGGGAGGGTATAAAATCAATGATAGTAAATCGGAGATCTTACTATTTAATTGCCATGACCAGATTCTACCCCAGATTCTTCATACCCGGGTGGCAAAAAATAATCCTGTTTGATACTTTGGTATCTGGGTTTCACGCGATTTTTCACAGCTCTTCACATTTAATTATACCACAATGTTCAATAAGGTTAGCAAGATATTAAACAGCTGGCATAATTTACCTTTATCTATATTAGGAGAGCTGCATTAATAAAAATGATGGTACTCCCACTATTCATTTTTATTTTTTCAAATGTTCTTATCAAGATTCCACATAATTACTTTTTAGAAATAGATCAATTAGTACAGAAATTCATCTGGGCAGGGAAGAAACCGCAGACCAAATTACTAACACTACAATTGAGTCCGGAAGAAGGTCGTTTAGGGCTTCCACACATTCAAAAATATTCCCAAGCCGCCTTCTTGGATTGGTGTGTACGTGCAATATCAGCACACGACTACGGGCCCAATTTTTATCTTCACCAAATATTATTGGAAAAAAATACAGATCTAAAATCTTTTATTAAAATCTCCAGGCTACCAAAACGCTATAGATATAAGACGCCCCATATAATCCATGATAGATTAAATCAATTGAAGTAAGAGTATCAATTTATACCTCTACAGCTAGAAACTCAACTAATACACTGCAGGGAACAAGGAGTTGCAATTGATACACAGACATCAAAAAGATGGGTAAGGCTGGGAATTTATCAAATAAAAGATTTAGCAGTACAAAGAGAGATGAAGTCGTGGGAACAAATTAGACGAGACAAAACAGAAAAAGTCTCAACCCTAGTATTTTCCTATCTTCAAATCTAGAGCCTAGTTAAGAAGCTACGGCTCCCAGAGGGTCCACTTCCTGAAGCTGTTACTCATGCATTATATGTCAAACAAATGTCGGGACTTGGGAACTGATATCATATCCTGCTGCAACAAATTTATGATCAAATAGTCCCGAGAGCCCTTCTAAAAATACAGGAGACCACAGGGTGTCATATAGAGGCAGCCCAATGGAAGGACTACAATAAATGGTCCCCTAAGGCCATGCACGGGGTGAAATTTAAATGCATGGCACTTTTCTCTAAATGGCAACAATGCTACACCCCCGATAAATTGCACAAGATGTTCCCAGAAATATCATCAGGCTGTCCCCGATGTAATTATTTAGGAGGGAACTGGCTTCATATGTGCTTCTCCTGCCCCCAACTGGACTAGGATCTTTCAGTCTGTTAGTCGGCAACTCAAACATAGCATAGATCCCAATCCTATGGTTATTTTATTCGGGATCTCCAATTCAACCTTAACGGTGCGACAAAAACAATTTGTTTTTAATGCTTCTTTAATAGCTAGATCCTTGATTTTACAAAATTGGAAATCATCGGATACACCCAAATTCGTACAATGGGTAGCCAAAATGAGAAGCACGAAAGAAAGAGAAAAACTATATTCCCTTAGGATTGGGGCTATCCAGAAATTTGCACAAATATGGGGAGCAGAATAAAATTAAACATCTGTAAGCACTGTAACAAAGCATTAAGGGATGAAATATACATGGATAATCGGCGATAACCATAACTATTGATTATATATGTTACTAAGGTCTATTTATTGTATTCTATATATTTGTATTAGACATGGATAACAGGCACAAACTACAAGAACTGTTTATACATTACATATGTCATTACGTTCCATTTATTTTATTACATTCTATACATTTGTACTTGGGTATAGATGCCCACTCTTAAGCATCTAAGCACTGTAATGCACAATATTATTTACTGTACTGAAATTATGAATTGTTGAGATTCGGCTTTCCCCCTTTTCTTTTTTTTCATATCATGAGTCTGTGATTGAATAAAGTTGTTGTTTTTAAAAAAAAAGAGGTTGGCAGTTTTTTCCAGTTTTCAAACTTATACGAGGCCTAGACAAAAATGACCATGAATATAGCTTAGAAGCATTGGGAAGTATTTAAGAGGAGCTGATCCTTTCTTAGACTGTACTAGAATCTCAGTGGAGGCAGTGAAAAGCAGCTAACAATCAACTGGAAATCCTTTACTCATTCATGTGCTCCTGGGGTTAACGAGATGACGTATGCCCTGCAACCCTGCAGAATTAAACATCACTCATGTGGTGACAGATTTGGCCACAGTCAAAAGTTAGTATTTGAATGCTCTTTCTCTCTTACCTCTTAGTTAATCTCCAAGAAACCTCCATTTCACAATGCTTCAAAAACCCTGGTATCTAATCTACTTTTGCAGGTTGCTTTTGTGTGAATAACAAACATTTACTTGCTTCAGGGACATAACTGAATTTTGGGAAACGTTTTTTTCCATCGACATATTGTCATCGCTTTTACCACTGTTGCACATATTTATTGAAGAATGAGATGCTGCATAACTAACCCAGAGGAAGGCCTTTGTTGTCAGCTTCCCTCTTTCCATTGGTCTTCTTCCATTTCAATGACTTTAAAGAGCCAGTCAGAGCATTACAGAGCAGAATGGCCAGATCTCAATATTGAAAACAGTTGCTGTAGCAGTAAACAGAAGCATTGAACCGAAAACATGAGAGCATATACAGAGCACTACGTGAACAATGGGCCTAGAGATGCAGGATCAGTTGGTGAGTGATTTTTGAAAGAAAGCAATCTGGGCACTCATGAAACTCATATAAGCTGCAGCTAGCGTGTTCAATTGAATTGGCTGTGGCCGCCTCAAACTGAATGAAAATTGTAGGTTGTATTATGCCAAATGCATTAAATACTCATTCTATATGAGGGTACAGGCCATATAAGCGATTTAATGTGGGAAATATTTCTTTTGGGGGGTGGGGGTTTATGTAGCGTGAACTCAAACCGAAGGTATCAGAGTGCTTGTTTTGTGAGGATGTCCTGGGCTCTAGGGCTGACACGGTCATTAAGTTCCCACAGGAAGTGCATGGAAAAGCCAATAACCTAAGTCCTTGTGACCACGCCAATTCTCTTTCCTTGAGGCAAGTTAACAGAATGCATGATGAGACAAATTACCAGGACATCCTTCCAAGGCAGGAGATATGGATGGGTAGCTGCAGGGTGCTTACTCCTATGCCCTCTAAGAGTGGAATGATCGATAAGAGGCAAATGGTGTACCGGTAGAGAGGAGTTGGGTACTGAACGAAGACACCCTGACTAGGTCAGAGTTTTACAGGTCATTTTCTGCTGTATAAAATGTTTGATTCCATCAATATAAAGGAAGGAGGACTGTAAAATCTAAATAAAGTAATGGGAAAGTAAGGTAAACGTAATATACTTGAAATTAAAACTACAGAAGAAGAGTAAAATAAATGGAGTCTGGTTTGAGAGTCATGAAAACAAGTCAAATACTCTTGGATAGTGATGACAATAACTGCACTGAAAACACGCGTGGATTGTTTTTTAGTTGTAGCCGCCTCCTACGTCGCTAAATATGTTTTAGGTCGAGCATTCGAGACCTCTTGTATATGGGAAACATCCTAAACAATGAAGTTTTAATTACGACTTACCTGAACAACGAAGTCCGAACAACGACAAATCCTGAACAACGAAGTCCTGAACAACGAAGACCTAAACCACGACTTTTCTTAACAACGATTCCCGGACTGCAATGGCCCTAGTACAATGCGTTGCACGTCACTCTTCTCCGTCCCCCACGCCTTTAGGAAAATTGGAAACGCCATTCCTCTCCGCCCCCCGGACTGCTGCTAAGGCCTGACATTAATCTCCGACCCCCGGACTGCTGCCAAGGCCTGACATTAATCTCCGCCCCCCGGACTGCTGCTAAGGCCTGACATTCCTCTCCGCCCCCCACCCCTCATCGGTACAACGAGAATTGCAAAACTATGCGTGGCATCTCTCCGCCCCCATTCTCTGGCCCTGGTTCAATGCGTTGCACGTCACTCTTCGTCGCCCCCCACCCCTTTAGAAAACTTGAAAACGGCAGTGACGCCAACTGGCTGGCGGGCAACGAGGACTGAAAAGGCCTGACATTGTGTACTCTTTGCCCCCTGGCACAATGTGTGGCACGTCACACCTCTCCACCCCCTACCCCTCATTTACATATGGAATTGGCAGTGTTGCCTCCTGGCTCGCGGACTCGGAGGAGCGCGGGGATGCAGCCAGCCTTCATCCTGCTTTGTAGCACGTCCCCCACCCCTGACTTGACACTTGACTGGAGACATCTGGGGAAATGCTTGACTGGAGACGTCTTTGGGAATGCTCTGGCATTGTCAGGTAGGCACTATCACCAGGAAGGCAGGCACTGAGGAGAGCGGGGAAGCAGACAGCCTTCATCCTGCCAGCATGGTAATACGTTGGGGGCACCAAAAACCACGAGTCTCTCTCCCCCTCCCCCGACCAGACACGCTCATGGCCTACTATGACTTACTCGGCACCAGGAAAGCGGGCACTGAGGAGAGCGGGGAAGCACACAGCCTTCTTCCTGCCAGCATGGTAGTTCCTCTGGGGCACCGCTACTTTGGGAATGTTCCGGCCTCATGCCACCCATATGTCTTACTCGGCACTTTTTCTTTTTTTAGCATACTATCATTTTCCACACTTTTCAATCATTTGTAGTTCGTCTGGTTTTCAAAAATATGACTATATATTAAAATATACGTTGATTTAAGTATCATCAAATGACAATTGATTATTATTCAAATCATCTATTATATTTATTTTATTTAAAATGACAAAAATATGCGGATTAAAAAGAACACAGTGGTGAAAATGGGTAGTGAGCAATTTAAAAATATTTTGTGGAAGTATTGTTATTACAATAGTGCCATCTATTGGCCAGTCACGAAGTGGCTTTTTTCGTGGTTAAGGAACTCGTTAAAAATGTAGTTGTTTTGCATTGCTTGTTGTTTAGCCTTCGTGGTTTAGGAATTTGTGGTTTAGGCAGTAGTTGTTCAATCATACATCCCTTGTATATACTTTAGTATATACTTATATGTGTATGTACTTTGTGGGCTCTGGAGATCAGCCATAGGACTTGTCTGCTTCCACTTAGGGACTTTTTTTCTGTTCAACGCCCTCTATTTAACTGTCTTGATATAAAACAACCAGTAGAGGTCAGTAAAATACCATAATTGCTTTCTGCTGAGGGACTTTCTTTTTTTTCTTTTTCTGGCAACTGCCTCTATTTAACTTTCTTGATAGAAAACGACCAGCAGAGGTCAGTAAAATACCAGAATCACTTTAGCATTCTCTATATTCCAGTCCATAGAAATTGTCTTCCAAGAGCACCCGTAGGCAATAATATTTTTTTTCAAATCTTGTATTTTCAGTGATATGACCACCGAAGGCCCCGATTTTATATTAAAAACAGAGCTTTGGACTATACCATTTCCCACTGAAAGGCAACCTCTACATGTGTTCCCATACCTGGCATGTCATGCAGTTTGGTGATTACTTTCCTTCCATGTTAAAGAACAGTAGATGTTTAAGCACCCAGGCTAATGTGCTGCATAGCTAAATACATATAAGGTCCCAAAGGCGAAACCGATTGCATTGCAAATGCTTGCTTTTAAGTAGAAATATCTTCCTCACCTGATGGATCAAATGAGCTCCCACCAGCTGCAGGGGTTGCTCCAAAAGCTGCATCAAAGTTAGTCTGCAATATGTTGTTCTGAGCTGGAGTTATTGGAGCTGCAGAGGGAGCCATGAACGAACCTCCAAACCCTGTAAAAGAGAAAGTATGTTTAATTTTCACATTAGATAAAGTGATTGGACTACATTCACGTAAATGTTACTCTTATTCAGAAAAGTATATAATCGAGAATGTGAAGTCCAAGATTCCAACATGACTCAAGCGTGAATCAAATCATAATTGTTTTCATTTTATTCATGAACCTTGCTCTTTGCACGGACACCAAGTAATATGTTTAACAATTCAAGCAAAATTAGTTGGTTTATGTTGTGTTCTCAGACACAGTAAGTAATCGCTGGACACAGCAGGTAAAACGTTGTAGTTTAATAGTGGGTAAAACAAGCCACCACTCCTCTCACTACCGGTAAGAGGCTCCAACTGACATAAATGGAATACCTCTCACATCAGTAATAAGAGAACTCATGAGGGTTCTAGATAGAATGATAAACACTTACAAGTACAACATTACCTCTTTTTTCATAGAAAGAACAAAAAGAAAAAAGAAAACATAAGAGAAATGAAATAAAATAATAAAAATACAGAACATGTTAGAAACACTCTAAAAAAGGTTTACCGAAGCTTCCAAGGAACCTGTCTAACACGACTAGACCTCCTTGGCACATCAAAAGACACAGCAGAATCACAATTAGAAAAGGAAGGTACATCAACATTACTCCTAGTACAGCTTGAAGATTCGGAATCTCTAATGGAAACAGGATGAACTTTGACAACTTTTGCAGCATTCCACCAATGCCCTCCTTTAACCATGACTGCACCACCACACACTTTCGCAATACACACAGGATCACCAAAAGTCGCACCACCCTTTTTAACAAAATTGGTGTTTTTGATGCGAACCATGTCACCAGGGTGCAAGTCAACAGACCTCACAGACTTCTTTAGATTATACCTATCGGACATCTTCTTTTGCGCAGCTCCAACCCTGGACTCCAAAGCAGCATAATCCACCCAGCAAGACACTTTGTTGTGAACGGTTCTTAAGAGAATGTGGCGTTGTGCGGTAAAACCACAACATGGATCTGACAGCACTTTCCACATCATATCCTTTTCGTTTTGCCCATTTAATGCATTCACCAATGACCCTGTTCATCCTATCAACTAAACCGTTGGTTTGAGGATGTCCAACCGAGCTTCTTAAATGTTTCACACCAGATTCACTCTAAAATTCACACATTTCCGCATTCACGAACTGCACACCATTGTCTGAGACAAGCGCTTCTGGGAAACCTTCCCTCATAAAAATCTCTTTGAGGAAAAGGATCGCAGTTCTTGCCGTAGGAGCGGAACAAAATCGGACTTCAGGCCACTTGCTATGAAAGTCCATCAAGACGAACGCAAAACGTAAATTGTGAGGAAGGAAATTAAAGGGACCCACCAAGTCTATCCCCACCTTAAGCAATGGCTTTTCTGGGAAAGAAATGGGCTATAAAGGAGGAGTGACAACTTTCAAACCTTTCTCAGCACCACTACAGACAACACATTCTTTTACTCTTTGATCAAGGTCTTTGTCCATAGAAGGCCACCAATAGTGCAGTCTGACACGTCTTTTGGTCATGGTAGCTCCTAAATGTCCATCATGTGCACAATCGACCAACTTGTCACGAATATCAAAAGGCGGAATACACCTACCATCCCTCATGATGACACCATCCTCAATAGAAAATTCATCAGCCACTTTCCAGAACGGTTGAATTTCTGGAGACACACATCTCTCCCTAGGCCAACCTTTCACAATAAATTCTTTGACTCTTACAAGAACAGAGTCTTCACACAGCGCTTTAGTCCATTCGCTCTCACTACAAGCCTTATTTTCTACCGCATCAACAAAAGCAATAAAACAGTCCTCCTTGTCTTCTTCAACATCAATATGTTCATCCCCACTTACTGGAAGTCTGGACAACAGATCAGCTCTGACATTTTCCTTGCCAGGAATATGATTAACCACACAATCATACTGTAGAAGCTTAGTGGTAAGCCGTGCAATACAAGGCGTGGCATACTTGAGACGTTCACCACCCAAAATGTAAACAAGTGACTTATGATCAGTTTGAATGAAAAACTTCCTTCCCCAAATGTAAGTTCTGAACTTCTCACATGCCCAATAACACGCCAAAAGCTCCTTTTCTATCACAGAGTAATTCAACTCAGCATCACGAAGTACTCTGGATGTGTAACTGATGGTAACTTCACTTTCCCCTGAAAATTGAGTCAAAACAGCTCCACTCCTCTCACTACCGGTAAGAGGCTCCAACTGACATAAATGGAACACCTCTCACATCAGTAATAAGAGAACTCATGAGGGTTCTAGATAGAATGATAAACACTTACAAGTACAACAGTTTCCCATCATGGAATCTAGGACCGTTAATATTATTCTGTTTATGTGTGGCTATAGAATTCAATTCAATGGGTTTCAAAACGGGTGGCTTTCCGTCTGCACACAGAGAATCATCAGTAGAGAGAAGAACATTTATGACCAGTAATATTTTCTTCTGTTTTTTCTCTTTGGAGCACCCTTTCACCATTACAAATTTGGTGAGATCATATTTTTCATCGGTACATTTACCACCACCCTCTTTAATAACGCAGATTACTGATGAAGGTATGGGAAGTGCGATTTGAGAAGCGATGAAGGTGATAACGTTCAAGACTAATACATCTGATTTTATTGACCTTCAAGAAGTATTTGTGAAAAGCTCAGATTCAGAACAATAACAGGCAGTGCTTGCATTCACAAGGTAAGCTGTGTGGCATAAGGAAGAGAGTAGTATTGTGTGTATGAGGAAAATGAGTGGTAAGATACTCAGCAGTGGGCACTATCCTCAGGATAGCAAATTGGCAATATGAGCACGAGTATTGTATTGTGAGATTGTGTATTCATTTAAGTGCACTGTGAACACTAAGTTTAATTGCCCTAAGGTGTGGAAACAGGCACAGGGATATTTTGAATGTCTTTATAAAGCAGCTAAATCTAGGGGTATGCTTTAAGTGAAGTCATTAAACTGTTCCAGAATGCATAGTCCTGTAGAGAAAAGATCACCTGGCCCCTCCAACCCTACCTAAATGTAGTGAAAGGTGACTGATCAGAGAGGCAGATTATCCCAAAGTGGTTAAAGAGGGAGCATATTGTATTTTTTTATTGATTAGGGCTCAAAAAGAAAGGCAAACATTACATGTCTCAGGAAAGAGAACACTAGATCTCCTTTATTGAGTAAGGCAGCTCCATTCTGGAATTTTTAATGGTATCCATTCGGTATTACCAAAAGCTGCTGTCGTCTTTTCTAGGAACCGGACACACCACAAAGTTGAAAACATAAAGGAACTGTACATTTAAGAAGCAGCAGGCAGAGTACCACTTTAAAAAGAAAACTGGAGCCATAAAGCAGTTTTAAAGGCAACAGTGACAGGGTTATTGATTTAATTTTCATAACAGAACTCACTACCAAATTCAGTGCAAATGATGAATGGCAGAGATGCCAGTGGATGTGTGTTGCAAAAATGACATTAAATAGACAACTGTAATCAATGAATAAAGACAAAACAAATGCTAATTAGTGAATACAATTAACTAGTACAGAGTTCTGCTACTTAGCTGTATAATTACCAGCTGTATCTACAACGTTCCCTAAAGGTAACATAAGTGCGGAATAAAGCAAGCTCGGAGTTGGCGGTCTCTCCTCATTGCTCCGCGCAGCTGCTCCGTCTGCTTCTCAATCTGTCCGCTCTTCCAGGTCCTTTACAGTGGCTGTTTATGTTTTAGTTTTATAGAGCGTGCAAGTACCAAATGGTGTCCTGTCGATTAACACAAAGCAGCAATCTGGCAGAGCAAAATTACAATCGAAGAGATGCGTTTTTAAAGTTTTGTTTAATGCATGTGGTTAGGTTCTGCACAAATTGCAAATGGCAACTTGTCCCACCTCTAGACAATGATGACCGTAAAGGCTCAGCCTCATGTACGCCTTCTACAAAACCTCTGTTCATTGAACAAACAAGCCTCTGAAGAAGGTTGTTTTTCTCGTTCGACAGTATTTGGTGTGAAAGCCTGTCCTAGTTCGGAGGTCCTACCCCATGCACCGCTTTGCAACAATCGCATAAAGCTTTAAAGGTACAGCATTTCCCAGCAGAAAGTCTGGGTAAATTGGATAGATGGCAGGATATCCTAGCTGAACTAGAATAAGCCTAGCTGATGCGTTCTGGACACAGCGGGACTGGGACCAGAAACCAGGCCTGGCAATTCCACTCGACAGGCCCGGGGAGGGGGGCATGGCGGGGGTGCTACCGAGAAGCGGTGGAGGGGTGGGGCTGTGGGGGGTGCTAGTGTCAAGCACTGCTGCCGCATTTGCAAAACCGGCCCCCTGTAACAAAAGTGACCCCCCCAGGGGTAAAAAACCGAGCCCCACCCTTCCGGCCCACCAGGAAAACGACCGGTGCCCGCTACGGCCAGTCCGGCCCTGGTTCTGTATCAATAGAACGTGTTGATTTAAATAAGAGGTAATGCCAAGGAAAAGTGTTGCAGTAGTCCAAACGGCCGGTATTCAGAGTAGGTGCTAAGGTTTCTAAGAAAGCTTTGCGCAAAAATAATGATCTCTCTCAACATCTTTAACAGGCCAAAGCACGGTGCTATGAGTTTATCGACGTGAGATTTAAAAGATAGCTTTAGAGTCAAAAATATCACCTACATTACGTTCATTGGTACTTAGCATCGGACAGGTACCCACACATTGGGGCCACCAAGTAGGTGACCAGATGGAAGAATTCCCAAACACTCGCACCTTCATCTTGTCTGCATTTAACGTCAATGAGTTGGCATCCATATGATGGGATACAGATGTGAGGTTGTGCCAGTTTTCATGAAGTGAATGGTGAAGAAAATCTGAATTGAAGAATCTGGTGTATTGATCCTGATGTAAACTATGGGAAGTAACTTCTACAAGACTCTCTAGGTGCCTGCCATAGCGCAGTGTCCACTGGGAGATTAATGACTGATTAGGTGGACCATGACAGGCTGCAACATAGAGGTCACAGATCCAATGGGAGTGGCAGCACAGGCAACTCTGATGCCTTTTGCTAGTAATTTTAGGACATATGAAGCCAAATTGAGCGCTCACAGGAGTGGGCAGAGCAGACTCGTGGTCAGAAGAGAAGAGGTGCCTCATGGCAGACAGTACCATTCTACCTGGTACTCCAATGGGGTGAGCAGGGGATGCTATAATGGTGCACTCATACCCTTATTCACTGCACCTCTCGGCCCAAGAAAACAAAGACAATAGATGCAGTAAGCACATGCTCCATCCTGCCATTGCTAACTTAATTTGAGCTATCACATAAGTGGCAACATGGCAAGGAGAAATGATGGTCTCTAGCAGTAGAAGGAAGCTTCGCAAGCTCTTACTAAATTCAGTGGGTGACTATAAGAAATTGAGTTATTAGTTTCGAAGGATGAGAGTCCTTCACAAGTAATAAGTCTAAAATTGTCTTCATACTGGGAACCAAATACTCTATTGTAGCACTTCACTCTCTCAAGGTAGCGAAGCAGAGCAGTCTAAGGTCTACTTAGGGGAGGTGGCAGTGCTTAATTTGAGCCGGTGCCTTCCGGTGCTCAGCACCAACACCTAATCCTCAGCTTATAGCACAAGTTAAGGACACACTCATTCGGAGTCCATGGGATTTTCCCCAGAATCACAGGATTTTGAGCCATGCCGAGACTCGAACCCGGTTTCCCAGCTCCGAAATCGGCAGTTCTAGCCATTAGGCCAAGTCCTCTCCAGAATAATAAGTGCTGGGGCTCTAGTCAGGAGGCAGTTTGCACCAGCACATTTCTCTTGTTAGCGCTGCCTCCTGAGGAGAGCCCCGGCACTTTTTATTTTACAAATTAACCACTGGGAGGTGGTGTGGGCTAGTAAGCCCAGCTTACTGGTACGCAACAACACTCAAATTATTGTCGAGACAGTACTTTTAAAAAGGAAAATTACTTTATTTTAGACACACTACTAAATACTAGACATTAAAATACAAATATGCGCATATATCAGGTAGGTGGATATTTCACATTACGACCTTAATGGGTCCTGAACCTTATAAACCACTATGCCCCCTGCCCCAACCATAGTAGATGCAATATCACAAAATACGGGGATGTCATTATCAATAAGGCAGGCTTGCTGGCTTTGTCAGGGTGTCATCACACCAGTATAAGCATGCCATATTTCACTATTGCAAAACTACTGAATTCAATGGAGAGGGGTCAATATTCACTACATGTAATAAGCCTCCATTGAAGTCAATGGGGGGGTAGAACTAACATTCAATAGTATTCATTATACTGCAAACCCTTGCATTGTTAGCCATCAACTTTGTCAATAAAGCACTGAAATGAAAAACGTGTCCCAGAGTCTTTCTTTTGCTTTACTAGGCTGCAACTGCAGCTTTAGGTCTGATCAGCAGGTTCCCAGCATTACAGAGTCCAAGAGCAAACATTCCAGGTCCAAGAGTGTTTTAAAATAGTGGTAAGCTTCTTCCCAAGTTAGAATTACACTGCTCCTGGAGACTTTGGGCGACTTCCTTTTTAAAAACATTTCTGTGGTGGCTGCTACACTGATGTTCCAATCATGTTGGTGGTGCCTCTGTCCTTGGGGCACCATATGAACTCTTATGTAAATTTTAAACCTTGCCCAAGGGCTTACAGGGCGCTCAAAAACCTTGAACATCGAAACAGCAGCTTTCCACCGTGGGGCATTGAGGGTTCCAGTAACTATGTGGCCTTGTGCCTCATTTGAATTCTTTGTATTTTTTCCTCATCCGATTCTAGCACAGGAGCATGCATTCTGATTCCCTTCCCACATGAGCACAAGTCGGGGTGCTATCTGTGGCTTTCTCCCCACCCACACAGATATGGGTACAGGGACAGAGAAGGCACACTGCATCACTCCCGGGACAATGGTCTTCTGGGAGCAATGTAGACAGCGCAGTGGTGCTCATCTTAATTTTCTTATCCTGAGAAGATAGGGTCCCCTAAAAGAGTCCCGCCTTGCATAGAGCCCTGGGTGATGGGGTCCTCAAAGCCAATGTTGATTCAGAGAGGTGTCCCCATGGAAATTAAAGAAATAAAGCTGTGCAAATCCCTAGGAGAATTATAAAAATAATGCAAATTGCCATGTGCTTTAATTTCTGGCTGGGTCCCTGGAGTGACCAGGTTGTGTCTCGAGCCTGTAAGGCTGATTTTGCTGTTCTTGTGCTCATTTTGTTCCTGGTGGCCAGCCCTCCCCACCAGTGGCGTTTTAGTCAGGTCTCCTAGACTCTAAATGGGCCCTTTTTGTAGGGAACAGTGGCTTGATGGCCACCTGAGCCAGACCGGTTGTCTACCTGGCTCATGGTGTGTCCTCCTGCATTAGAGGTATCTTGCCCAGCACCTCCACAGGCAACAAGTAGAACACCCCCCCAGCCACATTCCCCATGGGGCTTTGGCCATCTTGCAGGACACCTGTGTCTCAGCGGAGTCAGTGCTAACCTTCCTGATGGGGAGTCACCCAGCTAAAGGACCCATCCACAGACGTTTCAGCTCCTCAGGAGGTCTTTTCCCCCCCAACTTATTCTTAAGTGGCATAATGAGGCATTTGCTACTGGCCCTGGTGATACCCATCCTTGTCCTGGGTATGTGAGCTGGAGTCAAAGTCCTTCAGTCTATCCTTGCAGTGGCATCAGGTGGCTTCTCCTTCCAGCTGGGCATTCTTCCAGCATTGTCACTCCCAGGTCCAGTTTCTTCTCATCTATCTTCCCCTTGTGCAAGGATTTTAAGTGGAAAGTTCTAGAAGCCAGGCAGCCCTGGCCAATCTTACCCACATGTTCAAAAGAGTCAGGGCTCTGAAGACATCAAGGCACTCCACAAAAAGTGAGAGGATGTGATTATAACTGCAGCGGTCAAAGCAAAACCTGAGGGCCTGAACACCAGGCTAGCCAGAGTGGAAGAGATGATCAATGTTGGAAATTGGTTTCTGGTTGAGGGAGGTGAAACGCTACCCAAGCAGGAATCACAATCTCTGTCAGGATGCAACACAATCAAACCCCAAATTTACCTGTGCTTAACCCTCTGATCGTTTAGCACAAAAGCATTCAGGCTTAACTTAGAGGCAATATGTAAACTATTTATGCAGAACTTTAAACAACAAAAGTGAAAACACAACACCAGAAAAATACCACACCAGTTTAGTGAAACAGAGCAAAATTTAATAAAAAATGTAACATCAAACCAACAAAAATTCAATCAGTAGAACCAGAAATAAGCAACTATAAAGATTTAAGTGAAAATAGTGCCTAAAAGCACAAAGCGCCAACTGTGGTTGTCTGGTTGCGGTAGACCTGGACAAAGTCACAAGTTAAGCCCAACCACAATGGAGCGGAGGACAGATACAGGGACCAAGTTAGGCCCGCTGAACAAAAGTACCTTAAATTCTGGCTTGAGGAGCGTTGCAAGATCCTGCGTTGAGGATGAGTTGTGCAGCAGTGGTTCTGAGGGTCTGCGATGCAGAGTTCTGCATCATCGCCAAGGATGTCATCGAAGTGCTTGCGATGCAAAGTTCCAAGTTAAAGATGCGTCGCGCACCGGTGATTCCAGAGAAGCTGCAAGGCTGCGTCGTCATCAAGGATGTAGTCAATGAGGGACTTGCGATGCGAAGACCTGTGTCGAAGATACACAGCGCAGCAGCAGTTCCAAATCAGCTGTGAGGAGATGCATTGCGCTGCATCTGTTCTGCTCACAGGACCTCAGCTGGGCTGGCAGAGCACCTTCAGGCCAATTCCAAGGGTCTAGGACTGGGATGGCACTACTTGGAGGGCAAGACTCACAGCAAGTAGAGTCCAGGTGCTGAGTTCAAGATGGTTGGAGCCTTTTCTGTTCATGAGGCTATGATCAGGAGGCCAGCCAACTAGCCCTTGGGGTTACTCTGGTGGTGCTAACAACAACATGCAGGTCCACTCCTTTCACTCGGGCAGCAGGGCAACAACAGAGTAGCAGTCCTTCTGGCAGAGCAGTACAGTAGTCTCACAGTAGTCCCTCAGAGTCTTCCACAGGTCCAGAGGTGTGCTGAAGAGTTGGGTCTGAGGATCCAATACGTATGCCTGGTGCCCACTTTGAATTAAGAGAAGGATCTGGAGATTTCTACCCCCGGAGATGTTTGGAATTTCCTGCTCCTCTATCCTGGTCCCAGCTTGCCTGGGGTCACAATAGACTAGTGTCAAAGCCTGTGTGAGTGTGCTCAGGCAGAGCGTTTGACTTGATGAGGGGGAGCTGTCACCTACCACGCTTGCATATGACAAAGATGGCCCATCTGCCAACACCTATTGCTCCCCTGTCTGGGAGCATTACACACACATCACTTAGTCATGTGACCCAGGAAACAGGCACCAAATGGTAGATTTCTAAAAGTAGCATTTTCAGAATTGTGACTTAAAATCCAACTTTACAATTAAAGAGTGTTTTAAATTACAATTCATTAGCCACCAATCTCAATATTCCTACCTGCTCCCAATTGAAAGTTACCATTTACTAAATGAAATAAGGCAACCCAATGTTATCTTATGGGAGAGGTAGGCCTTGCTGTAAAAAACGAATTTAAGAGTGTTTCACTACCAGAGCATTTAAAAGTACATGTCCAACTTTTTAAATACACTGCACCCTGCTCTATGGCCTGGTTAGGGCCTATCCTAGGGGTGACCTATGTATTAAAAAGGAAGTTTTATGCCTGGCAAAAGGTTCATTATGGCAGGTCGAAATTGCACTTTAAAACTGCACACGCATGCTGCAATGGTAGGCCTGAGGCAGGTTTAAAGGGCTACTTAAGTGGATGGCACAACCAGTGCCACAGGCCCACTAATAACATTTAATTTACATGCCCAGGGTACATGAAGTACCCCTTTACTAAGGACTTACAAGTAAATTAAATGTGGCAATTGGATGTAAGCCAATATTGGCATGTTTCAAGGAGAAAGCACACATACTTTAGCACTGTTTAGTGGGTTAAAGAACATGGCGTCCTAAGGCCAGCAAAAACAAGATTAGCAAAAACAGAGGAGAAAGGCAAAATGTTTGGGGAAAGCCCATACTAAGGCTGACAAATCTAACAATCAGGAACCTGAAAAGCACTAATAGTGACTAAAACAGAAGTGGGCCTCAATGATTTAAAAACCAATCTCAGATTGGGAGATGGCTTGTAAAACTGAAAGAGTTTAGATAGATATCTCAGCGCTAGAGACCAATAAACTATGCGGGCGACAGGTGATGCATAGCATATTGATGGTTATCTTCTGTTTTAAAGACAGCCAAAGTAAAACTGAATGTTAGGAGTCAAGTGTTCCGAATTTTTAATTACTAGGCGATATCAAACTACAGTTCAGAGAGCATAACACACACCCTATACAATCAGTTTCCATAGAGCTGTGATTGAAACTAATATTTTGGAAATTTCAAGTACTGCAGTCCACTATAAGAAGCATTGTATGGCTCACCAACACTGACAATATGTTCTTACTCCAGACTGAAGTTCAGTAAATCTTTGTCGATATTTAGTAGTAGAGTGATGGCACCCGTTGACTTTATCCTCTTTCCCGGAGTTCAAGCCTCCACAAGCCTTTAAAGCAATAATGATAGCACATATGCCTCAGACTTTTCAGTTGATATTTATGCAGCTTATGAAAAAATCATGCAATTGGAATTTATGGCCACTTCATGGCATATTGTCAATTTGTCCCTCTAGTGGGTGTGCTATCACCATTATTTCTTTTGCAATGTAAGCAGAGTGGTGATTTCATTTGTCTTTCCATGTTAATAAATTACAGGGGAAATTGTATGTTCAATTCATTTTTCAACTGCTTGCCAATAATCCATGTCATTAGACATCATGGTAAGTACAGAATTATAACCATCCGAGAAAAATTTATGGATTTAACTTTGAAAACTTTTCTTTGCTGAACAGATTTATTTCTATTTGTTAAGAAACTACCTAATTGTACAGCAAACTACAACTCCCAGGAGGCACATGAAGTGAAAAACATGAGCTGTCCTAAGAAATCAAATAAAAACAGCAGTTGAAAGAGAATGGTTGTACCTGTGAGAAAGACCAATGGTTGAAATGTGTTTGGGATTTATTCTTTTTGTGACATCAACCTAATACATTTGAAATTATTTTGGGCACGCTTACTGAGTGCAGAGAACTTTTGTATTTCTGAAAGCGTTTCTTTTGGAATGAGACAGGTGGGGTTCAGGTGCTCACCAGTGTTCCATAGCTGTGAAGGCATGCGCACAGCAACACAAGCCAACACCTACGACATATCACAAATATATATATATATATATATATATATATATTGCCTTCCCGTGCAAGATGCACCATCTCGAAGGAATGAGAGGCTGAGGGAGAGGAACCTTCCTGCTCCGGTTTCCAGCACAGTGCGTCTTGATGAAGAGTGCCTGCTCCCATCACATCCAGATCCTACTAAGGATTTTAACTGACTCTCTGAAATCTGTAAGCATTGGAACCTACTATAGGTGTTTAATGAAAGCTCGATGTGACTACACATCCCAGCATGCTGTATGAAGAAATCAAGTACGCAGTTGAACCCATGAGGGGTTTTTAAACCAATCAGCATGCAGTATAAAGAGCGCTCCAATGCGTACAGGAGAAATGCCTCTGATGAAGTGGTACGTTGGCCACAGAAACGCGTCAGGCAACACAACGAACTTGGATGGTTGGGGCGGGCTGAACCGTGATGCCGAATGGCAGACGCACTGTCGAGTGCATCTTGAGAAGCTTCGGCGTTTGATATATATATATATATATATATATATATATATATATATATATATATATATATATAAATAAATAAATGTATATATACATCGTTTCCACTGTTCCCTCAGTCCATTAGTGCGGCGGCTCATGTGAAAAACCCGTAAACAATATTGACAAGAAAATGTGTTCCAGCCTTGCAGAACACCAAAACATGAGCCTGTATGAGTGTTGCAGGTGATTTATTTAGCTGCAGCCAAGATGCCCAACGCTTTTCGGGGAACACTTCCCCTTTGTCATGGGACAGAAAGTTTGCGTAGCTACTTAATTCGTGATTTATATAGCAGTGCTTTCAAATAACATTAAGAAAGCACTACATTGTAGGTATTACAAGGAAAATAACACTGTATTTACACGTTATACACTGGCTCATGACCATAGTTAAGTTCGCAAACAAACCGCAGACATGAATATGCATGTTCTAATGTTGCATGCGTAATGCAGATCTTTTATTTTGTTTATTTCAGCATAATATTGGCTGTTCGACATAATAATCGTATCTTGTGGTTTGTTTGAGAACTTAACTATGTTCATGAGCCACTTTAATCACACTAAAATGGTACCTGCGTTATTTCCCTTGTAATACCTACAATGTAGTCCTTTCTTAATACGTGATTTACATAACAGTGCATACAAATAACATTAAGCTGCTACGCAAACTTTCTGTCCCGTGACCAAGGAGAAGCGTTCCCCGAAATGCGTTGGGCATCTTGGCTGCAGAAATAAATCACCTGCAACACTCACACGGGCTAGTGTTTTGGTGTTCTGCAAAGCTGGAACACATTGTCTTGTGGAGATATAAATATATTCACTGAAAAAACCAAAGGTTAAAGTAACACTCCAGTTAGGTGAGAATGTCAGATGACAGTTTTAAACGTACAAAACCACTCAAATTCACCAGTTATAGATAGCTCTGGTATCCAACTTGCGCCCCAGCCATGTAGTTTTCTTATCAATAAATTCATAGCAAATGTTGCAGTAATATTATCAATGATGTCATAGAAGATGTGATGGGTGTTGTAATATGTGGGGTAATTAGAAGCGCATGGTGAGGAAGCGAGTTTTAGTTACTTTAGGGCACAAGTCAGTTACCAGAGCCAACTATAACTAGTGAATTTCAGTTGTTTTGTACATTTAAGACGTTACGTTGTCACTGAAATTCTCGCCTAACTATAATGTTACTTCAACTTTTCAGTGAATTTCTTTTTTTTTTTTTTTTTAAACTTAAAGTAATATTTTGTTACTGTATAGAACACCCCCCCACCCCCCCACACAAGAAGGCAGCCAACCCCACGCTCAGCAGAGCCTTTGGTCATGCTCAGTGTTGGGTTGGCTGATAGCAGCCAATCCCACGCTGCGCACACCCTTTGGCTGTGTACAGCAGGGGGTTGGCCGCAGAGCCTGGCCTGCGTCCAACCCCCTGCAGGCAATCATCCTCGTGCTGCATGGTGACTAATGTTTTTGTTAGTGTAATGTTGATGTTCGTTTAGAAGATGCATCTCCAATCCCTCAAAAATAGATGGCAGTTAAACCATTATGGGCACCACTGACAGCAAATATCCCACAAAAACCTAGGGCAGGTATAAACCGATGCTCTATAGTGGTAGCTAATGGCTTCCATTCGGCCAAGAGCAGAATTCCCGTCTGAACCGTCTAAAAAATAAACCTTTAAGGAAGGTTCTGTCCTAGGACAATTGTATTATTTTAGAAATAAGCAGATGATTGTGCTATTAAGATATGTCTATTAAAGGGTAGAGAGGGACCAGAATCTTCTCATTTTACAGACCAACACTGTTGCTAAATGGACTATACTCCCAGTGATTTTCCTAGATCAAGAAAGTTAAAAGTGAGTAGGGATTTACTGAAGAATCACATGGAAGTAAGGAATTTTGGGCAGATAAATATCCTAAATTCATATGAAAGACCCTTGCTAGACTCTGGAGCTAGAACCACGCAAATATGGTCTGCTTTTCTATTAATAAATCAATGAGGAATTTTATATCGCTGCTAATCAGCCGGTAGGGTATCCAGGTGCTTGCAGATCCCGAAAGGCTCATTTGAACAGCCAGGTCTTGAGGCCCCTTTGGAATTCCGTGAGGTGATGGTCTGGAGCTGCATTGGGAGGCTGTGCCAGGTCTTTGCTGCAATGTAGGAGAAGGCGCATTCTCCACTTCTGCTTCGGCAGATGCAGGATGTGTGGGCAAGTGATAGGGAGGTGGGCGTAATCTTCTTTGTGGATGCTGAAAGTTCAGGCGATAGTTAATGTAGGCAGGTCTTTGGTTGTGTAGAGCCTTGTGTGTGTGTGTGTGTGTGTGTGTGTGTGTGTGTGTGTGTGTGTGTGTGTGGTGTGTGGTGTGTGAGAATCAGCAGCTTGAATTGGCATCGCTTCTGTACGGGGAGCCAGTGGAGTTGCCTGAGGTGGGGTGTGATGTGGGTTCATTGAGGTCAGGGATGAGTCTGGCTGCAATGTTCTCTATAGATTGAAGTCTCTGTAGAAGGTGTGCGGCAATTCCTATGTAGAGAGCGTGGAAATAGTACAGTCTTCTGTTAAGGAGGGCCTGTGTCACAGTGTGTCTCGTGTGCAAGGGTAGCCACTTGAAGATCTTCCGTAGAATGCACAGAGTGAGGAAGCAAGCAGAGGAGATGGCATTGATCTGTGATTTCATGGTGAGCTTGTTATTGATGGCGATTCTGAGGTTTCTGGTGTGGTCGGCGGTATTCTTGGTAGTGGTGCACTTTATGGTCTCTTCGTGGATGATGGCTCTTCCTCCCAACGGCTTGTTGGTGCAGTCCTGGTGAGTGATTTTGTATCCGTTGGGAGTCGCTGTTGCGATGTCAGGGGCGGATGAAGGGTTGTGCCAGGTCTCAGTTAGGAAGACTATGTCGGGTGTGAGGGAGGTCAGATCAATTTACTTGGAGTGCTTGCAAATGGAACTCGTGTTGAGGAGTAGGCAGTGAAGTCGGTCGGTCACTGCTGTTGTGGTGTGGTGAGAGGCTGGCGTGGTGCTCTATGAGGTGACGGTGGGCGTGCTGGTGCAGGAGAAGGTGCAGCTGGCACAGGAGAACAGTCCTACCATAGAGTGCGGTGTGACGTGGCCACAGTGTTCACTGGGGCGTCCGGCCGGTGTCCAGGCCATGAGGACGGCGGCGTAATACCTGCGGGTTGCTGGGAACCATGGGTCCTGGTGCTGGCCGTGGTCCAGGCGCAGACGGTTATCAGATAGAGTCCCTTCCACTGGCTGATAGAACATTGACTGTGGAGTCAGAAAGTAAAGACAATAGCATATAAGATAGCAAAATAGAAACAACTTCATAAAGATGTTAAAAGGGAGGGATCAGTCCCAATAATGGCATCTTGTGACTAAAAACAAAGAGGCTATTTCTGACTGTGGCAAAACCTACTTTCCTCAACATGATCGATAAAGATATTTCTCCACCCTTGTAGCACTATGGGTAAAGAATCAAACCTGGGATCTAGAAAAGCAAAGTGAGAAAGTCTATCATAAAGATCACTGTGGACTACGTCTATAAGCCATCATGACAAGAGAAGTTCAGTCAGCATTAAAGGGTTAAAAAAAAAGTTAAGCCACCAAGCCCAGACATGGTCCAGAGACTCAATAAAATTATGCTGCCGGAACGATACCATCCTCATGGACTATGCTGCAATTATTCCTATTCATGAAAAAAGTAATTGCATTTACCAACAATCTTTGCTTAGGATAGTGTTGTGAAATGCTTTTGGAAAACCTTGGATGACTGGCGGACTCTACATAAAGGATTATTCTGTGAACAAGGACTGTCAAAGTGCTTTCACATCAACCCATTGGTACTAATAAACAAAGGCTCACACTTTTCATGTTGATAGTGAAATATGTTGGCAAACAAGAGGCTTTTTGATCCGCGTTGGAATCAGAGAAACACTTAATATTGATAGGGTTATGTTGAGAAGTTCTGTAGAAAAACATTCTGTTCAACCATACAAGGTCAATGCCATGTGTATGCTCTAAACAAAATGAGATAAACAATTCTGATCTAGAGGATATTCAAGAAAGTCATGCAGAGTTGAAACTGACTCATACTCACTGCAATATTTTCCTAAATAATGTTAAGAGTTATGTCAGATTGCCCAATGGGCAACGGTAACCGAATAAATAATTATTATACTCAGATGATGCAATACTGTTGGCTAGAACAGAAATTATCACCAGCTTCTAGATGCCTTTCAACAGTATTGTGGCCATACGCAATTAGAACCCAATGATTTTGACACAAAGTATAATAGTGAGCAGGCACTATATTACAAAAATCATTCACACTATGGTAGAATAATCTGCAAATGGTGGAGAATTTTTGACTATTTTAACTTCTGCTTTAGTGGCAAAGGCTCTTGGACATCACATCACAAAAAGCAATCTCATCCTGGCAAAAATAGCTAGATTGATCAGTTATTGAAACAGAAGCATGGAGGGTGGACTCATGTCTGCCCTGTTACAAAGTTTCAATACTAAAGAAGAGGCTGCAGCGTTGTACAGATCAGATGGGTAGGACTTCTCTTCAGGATAAAACTGATTTACCCCCAAAATCACTTACTTAGGTTTTATGGGTTGGATCAATTGGCTCCCATTTTGCTATTTAACAGCTGTGTTTGGATTTCAGTGAGCTTTTGTTGGACCCCTGGTGTACGAGTTGATCGCAGGGACCATATCAAGTCTAGGGGAGGGAGCCACCAAGACCCACTCCCAATGAGGGGGGAGGGGGTTGAAAACCATGCTAGCTCCTGACAGCAGAAACATTTCTGGATAGCGAACCTATGTAGTGTTTGATAAAAATGGGCAGATAAGTTTTTAGTTCATTTTCCCCACTAGCGAAGAGAGAGCAGAATTACTTTTCTGTCCAGTCTTCAATGCCCGTTGGGTTAAAAATACCACCACGAATGGCAGATGGTATTATGTAATTAGGACAACATGTATAAAGAGTTAAAAACACTTACAAATGTCTTAAGTTACTACAACACTTGCAACAGTATAACCAACATGTGAAAAGAACAGAAATTGGCATAAATTAAGAAACATAAATCAAAAACATTACACTGATCACAAAAATCAAAATCAAATTTTAACCATAAATTACAAGATCTAATGGCATAAATGTAGAGGTTTTTGGATGACATATGTATTATATTGAAGTATAATAAAACATTTTCACAACCTTAAAGTAAGTCAGCATCTTACCAGCAAAAGGCCCATACAATAAGCAATGCATGACCTTGGTGTAGGCAAGACATTTCTGAAAAAGCAAGAAAAGTGGGTTTATTACCAGCAAGGAGGTCTGCAGCGGCAGATGAGCTAGATACTGCTTGCGTTGTGGATTGTGGCTCGGTAGTGCATCCTCCAAAGGCATCTGCACAGTTTTCCAAAATTTAGCATGAATGGAGAAGAAAAAACAGCAGTGAGTGCAAGGTTATTCCACAAATGACAACACAGACTACAACGGAAATATGACCTGGAACTGCACATAAATGTCTGGTGATAGCGAACCAGGTAGAATTATCATTTATGGGTAACGGTTATGTATTGGAGATTTGACCTTTCTGTGCATTGTGACAGCAACTCATTGCATTAGGTTATTAATCATCTTCCCTTGCATCAAGAATTATGCAGTCGGGCACCTCACTAGCTAGGCACCAAATGTATCGCTTATTACATTTACCTGTGCCTGAAGCCATATACCTGGTCCACCTCAAATACCTTATCTGAGAATTCTCTCCAGAGACTTCTTCTAACACCTGGTAAATTCATTCTGTGACAGTCTCGGGCCCTTGGCCCACACCCATTGGTGCTCTCATCCTTCTGTCCTGATGATGACCTTTTAAACCGTGATGAGGTCGAAAAGCTGAATAATCTCATACAGCTACATTCTTGGAACACGTTTGCTGGTGCACATAATCTTCTAAAGGATTTGACTAGTCCTTTTATTTTAGAAGTCCAGAGTCAGCGGAGCTTTACCTCTATATACTTTCTTTTCACTTTGTCACTTGACCACCATATAACCACTTTTTGAGCAACTAATTTTGTGATTTTGCATTTATAGGTTTATGTGAATAAAGTATTTATTTAGCAGTTCACTCAGATGTTTCTTGAGACTAAGGGCGGAGGTATGTACAACTCAATGCATTGCTGGCTTAAATGGTGATCCAGCGATTAATCAAATTGCTGACAAATGATCCGCTAAAAACTTTTGTTCTTGTTACTGCTGTAATTACCCAATTTGCTTTGGTGACGTATTGGCTAGCCCTAGTTATATGTAGCTGATTTCCTCTCCCTAGCAACTGTGCAGTCTTAATTTATAAAACCACCATTTCTGTTATTTTATTTTTTGTCTAGGGTTTCTCAAAAATAGTGACAACCATTATATTCCCCACCGTATTATTCAAAACCGTCATTTTTTGGGTCCAAACAGAGTGGCATGGAATGCAAAATAACAATGGGCTGGGATGTGGTCAAGAGTAATACCAGTGGCAGAGTTAAATTCAAGCATTCCACCCATCTTTTTGTATATTTAAGTTTGGGAGTGGAAGCAGGGGCTTGGTTTAATATGGGCCTGAAGCAAATCTGCCTTTTCTGCATGGTCTTCCGAGATTTTTCATCTTTTCTGGACCCTATTTTTGCTTGTTTTAGAACTCTGCAAACCTTTACTCCTGCTAATCAGAAGTAAAGTGCCTGTGCTCCATTTTAAACATGGTTAAATTGGATTACCCCAGAATTGACATGTTAAACTTAGCTGTAAGACCCTAGTCTGTGGTGTAGAAATGATACAGAGTGCTAGGAAGTTAAATGCTATCTCTGGGCTGCGGCGCCTATTGTGCCATCCACACAGTGGTCAGGTAAAACAGGGCTTCAGGCCAATCCTGAGCAGTCTGACTGCTGGATACTCTTCTTTCAAATATTAATAAGTCACCACTAAGAACACCTTGTCGCCCACAAGGTAGGGTGTCTAATATTTAAAAGTGGGAGATGTGCAAAAAGTTGACATATTCCTCCAGCAACTTCCTCCAAAAAGCTATTTTCACAGGCAGTACTGTAGCTAGTTCCCAGAAAATGTAGGAACGGATAAGCATTAATCTGTAACTTTTGACAAGAAACTGCTAAATTGGTCATCCAAAAATTATTTTTCATATCAATATTTAGGAACAGTAACTTTTAGAAAGTTACATTTTCATTGCCGGAAGCTCCCAGAGGCTAGTTTGCATTAGCCTCCAGCAGCTTCCCAGCAAGTGCTTCACCTTAAGGAGGTGTGAAAACTGCTACCAGGGCAAAAATGGTTTTGGCATGGTGAGACGTTGGACTCAGTGTCAGGCATTTGACCCCTATCAGCCCAGGAAGGACGCTTGAGGTAGACCCAGGAACCTCATTAACGTAATAGGGACAGTGAGACCTGCCCATTCCTAATATAATGCAAGGAGAAACCCGAAGCTACCGTTCGAAGCTAGAATTCATTTGAAAATCGCATGTATGACGCACAAGGCCTTACATCACAACACTCCGAGTTATCTAGCTCAGAAACTGGTGCTCTCTGCTGGTCATAGAGCCTCTAGGAGTTCCAAGAATCTTCTACTGAAACCACAACGATTTGCCAAGAAGAAAACTTACAACCGGACCTTCTCGGGAATGGCTCCTAGGATCTGGAATGCATTGCCTACAGAAACAAGACTGAACCCATCTACTGCCTACTTCAAAAAAAGAAGTGAAAGCGATTCTCATGGCTAAATTCACTTGAATTACTTACTTATCACTGTAATATAATTATTAATCGTTATTATTGATCACCTGTTATCGATAACACCTATATTTTTATTTTTATATGCATGCACCTGTGTCCAACATCTTCCTTGTAAAGCGCTCTGATACCCGCAAGGGTCTTGTTCGCGCTATACAAAACCTTCAAATAAATAAATAGAAGAAAAGAAAGCTCTTGTCCCCAAGGTCCACACTAGCCAGGCTGGATATGAATTCATTTGGAGGGAAGCTACCCTCTAACTAGTTTAGTGGACACATGGGACTGCCCATTTTCCTAGCCATACCTCTGGGTGGACACTCGAACTCTGCACTAGGGAGGAAGGGTGTCCTCATCATGGATTTTAGGAGTGACGGAATCCTGTGGGATTGTTTGCAGTAGGGCAAACAGGAACTTCTGAAAAAGCGTTAACGTTTACCTCATTGGTTAGGGAGGGATCAGAGTCAGCCCCACTGACAAGCTAATACCAATCATAAATGTGGAATCTGCAGGCACCCTCCTCAACACACTTTCTGGATCTCTGGAAGATCGGAAGAGGACTGGACTTTCTGCTTGTGACCTGAAAGCAGCCCTGACGGACTGGACCTGCTCCCTCTTGTGCCCAGGACAAAGAAGTGGACTCCAAAGGTCAGCTAGAAGACCTCCTTTGTGGATACAAGAACACAACAAGTTGCATTTATCCTGAAGTGATCCATTAACCAGTACCAACTGTACCTAGACATCACTTTGCTGGTGGCCTCGCTGTAGTGAGTCCTGGCCCTGAAGTGCTGCCCCGTAGTTCCAGGGAGCCTTAGAAGAACCCAAATGATCGGCTCCTAAAACCATGAAAGTTCGTAAAAATGCTTTACTTCCTCTAAAGCCATCTGAGGGCCCTCACAGCAAAGGTGCACGATTTCAATGCAGCTTCATTGGACAGAGCTTCAGGCTTATTCCTCCGGAGGACTTTGAGCTCCATAAAAAAAGGCTAAGTCAGAAGAAAATTGTTGACCCAGACGAACTCACTTGGGGTATGAAATCCACGCTCATCAATGATGTCATTTGAGATATCATCAGTGATGTCATCAATGATGCCATTTAACCTGTCACAATTGATGTAATATGTGAGGTCTTAAGCAGTGCATGGAAGGAGTACAATTTATATTTAGCTCAGTAAACTATAACTGGTGAATTTCAGTGTTGGTTTTTTTCCTTCTAGTTTTTGTGTTATTTCAACAGCTAACAAAGTCACGTTAACCTCTAGATTTTTCAGTGAATTTCTGGGGTTTTTGATCATATTAAGCCAACTCCCCCACTGAGCACGGCTTTTAACCATGTGCAGAGGCAGGTTTGAAAACAGGGCCTGGCCGGAGCACCCCACCAAGCCACGGGCAGCCAACCACCCCAAATGCTCAGGGCCTTGGCCATAAACAATAAGTGTTTTGGCCAAAGGGCCCGTCCTCTTGCCAGGCCCTGCTCCCAATCCTCCACAGACACCCAGCTCTCAATCCTCCACAGACACCCAGCTCTCTGCGCACTCTAAACCCACATTTTAAAAAAATGTCATGGTATGTCTGCAGCACTGGTGCTCAAGCTTCACCCAATGAAGCTTGCACGTTTACTTGGTACCAAGGGTGTAAAGCTTGAGCGGCAGTGCTGTGGGCTGTGCTGGGTCCCACAGGAGTGCCACAGTACCAGTGACAATTGTTTTGATTTTTAAGCCTTAACGGGTTGCGCGCTCTGGATCCTCCCCAACAGTGGCAGGATTTCAGGGTGTCCACACCCTGCCCCCCTTATATCTTATTTTCCACTTAAGGACACCTGGACAGAGTCCTTGAGTCCTGTAATGGTGGCATCATCATTTTTCTCAGTGTAGCAGACAGCCAATCAGATCTCTCTGTACTGTGTGACATGTACCAGTCCCGCCGTACCAAAAAGATCACTGGGAGAAAAAGTTCCCTCGGCCAATCAGAGGGCCCTATTTTTTTAAATTTTAAATTAGGGTATCGCAGGACTTCTGCAGGACCAACAGTCCAAACCTAGCTAATTATTTAACCCCCTCATGACCACCGAGCTCCTTTAAATATAAATTTCTTGAAAAAGGCTCAACAGATTTGCAGCAAATAATGAAAAGCATGCTTTCTGAGTAAAGTTCTAATTTTCTGCCACATTTGGTGTAATTCCGTTCAGCTGTTTTTTTCTGGGTCACTTCCTATTAACATGGGAAATCAACATTTTGCCCCCCACCCTTTATCTCAGCCCTTGCATCACAAAACACACTGTAACCTTCCAGAAGGAGCTAGGGTGGATGAACTTTTTTTTTTTAGGAAATTTTCATGCAGATTAGTCAAAGGGCACCTAAGTTATTATTGAAACCAAAGATGCTCTTCCTGTGTAAACTCTGACCTAACTATAACTGCCCAGTAGCATCTTGAAAATACTAGTATCTCTCTATTAACACATCTAGGGGCATATGTATCAAGCCCTTTTCCCGTTCGCAAACGGGCCGATTCTCAGAAACGGCCCGTTTGCGAACGGGAAAAAGCCTTTTGGGATGTATCATCCCAAAAGGCCATCGCAAAATAGGGAATGGCAAAATTTGCGATTCTCTATGTTGCAAATGCATTTAAGGAATCGCAAATTGCGATTCCTTAAATGCAATTCTGGAAGCACCCAAGTTGTGCGAATTTGCCCTAAGAAATCGCTAATTAACACCAACTTCAAGTTGGTGGTAATTTGCGATTTCCTAGAAAAATTCACTTTTTAGCATTTTTCAAAGTGCCATGTGGCACACATACATGCCCTTAGGGCATGTATGTGCGCCACATGTGCACACATGCATATTTCAGGGGTGCAACAGGGCGTCCTTTTGACACCCTTGAAATTGCATTCGCAATTTGAGAGTACCTAATGGGTATTCGCCAATTGCGAATGTCTTCCCATTCATTCCTATGGGCCTATTAAGGTATTCCTTAATTGCGAATCGCAATTTGCGAATCGCAATTAAGGAATACGTAGGAATTGCAATTAATATTGCGAATCCTACATACATTGCCTTTTGCGAGTCCTTAATAGCGAATCGCTAAAATTCGCTATTAAGGACTCGCAAAACGCTTTCTTGATACATATGCCCCCTACTGACCACCTTTTAGGCACTGTACCACAGTGTAAGTGCAGCGTCTGGAAGCAGATGGACTGCTGCCTGGTAATACCTGAATGCCTTTAGTGCAAGGCAGCTATATGCAATGTGCTATTTTGAAACTTTTGCTGTAAATTTAGAACTTGATCCTAATAAAAACAACATCTCAAGCCAACCACATAACCATTCGGTATTAAGAATAAACATATGTAAATAAAAAGTCTCCTTAGAATGGAAGACAGCATTGTTTGATTTATGCCTTGTCGCAGACATCTGACAAAAAGATTGTGACTTTGCTCCAGTCGTTTTATTTTAGGCAGGTAGCATTCAATTAAAGTAGAAACTTCAAGTTGTTTGGTGTCAGAATAAGGAACTCATCCAGCTCTGATGCTATCTTTGTATTCTGGTACTTGTAGTCCTGCATTTGAGAGGCACAACTACCAGAAATGAGATAAAAAGGCGCAACAGGGGGGCATGGCCAAGTGGTCCAACATGGCGGACGCACATTAGACTAGCGCCGCCAGCCTGATCAATTATCCGACTAAATCCTGATCAGCTACTGCTTTAAACCTGCCCATAGCATCGGGGAATACGGGCGGCTCACGGACCCGACCAGTCCAGACCAACAGGCCGATAGCAAATGGGTGCCCGGAGCCACGCTCTGTGCGTGACAGCGGCCCTGGCGCAGTCATCAAGACATGACGGTGCCGGGCGGGGTCGCCCAAGGTCCCGACAAGTACCACAGCAGAGGATCCGAGGTGTGTGTGGCCCTGTGGCGTAGGACATTATTTCTGTGTGCTCGGGCTGTATGTGCTTCGGGCTTGCTCACATACGCAGAGGAGGGTGGGCCGCGGCCGTGCCAGAGTTGCGTTGGTGTGAGGCCTGTGTGCCGGAGGCCTTGGATTCCCTGGTGAGCCTTAGTGACTCCGGTGCACAGGCACACCGGCGGAGTGGACCAGAATCCCAGATTGTCCACCGCCAAGAAGCGGGGCCCTCCTGGCCTGCTGCTGGGAGCGTCACAGCAAACTTAGACTGCGCGAGACAACGAAAACTCTCAGCTGGTGGTCGCCGCTGGGCCTGCACCAGGGTCTGGAAGCTAGTGGGGATCACCCACTCAAGAGAACCCTCCACGGCCGCCCCGGCTCAGAGGTCCAGAGAAGAGCCGCAACCGAAGATTGGAGTTATTCGTGGCCCTGTAGCGAAGGCACTACTACAGTGCCCTGTGGCTGTATGTGCTCCGAACATCCGTGCACAGAGGAGAACAAGCTGCAGCCGTGCTTGAGCCGTGCTGGTGCGTGGACGGTGCACTAGAGGCCATGGATCCGCCTGCTTGTCCACCACCGGGGGAGCGCTGCAGGCCGGAGTTGTGAGAACCCACTGGAGATTTCAGCGGATGGTAGCAGCCAGGGCCTAATCCGGAGCCTGAAAGCGGGTGGGGATCGTCCGCCAGCTTAGAACATATCACTGCCGCCCCGACCAAAAGTTGCAGAGCCGCCCCAGAGGAGCACCAGGTAAAGAGCAAATTGCCTCCTAGAAACCCCTGACGAGTTGTGCTCAGCCCCCTCGCCCAACCGCGTGCCGCTGAAGGTAACTGGGACACCGATGAGGAGGTAGGGCGCCCAGTAGGGGTAGGGAGTGCCCTCTACCATCCACAGAAGCGGCCGGACTAAGTCCCGGTGCAGCTTGTGGCGCGGGGAGAACATCCCCGGCCTGCCTCCGCAGCAACCTTCACAGGGAAACAACAGAACTTCCCAAACCACTCCAGTAGAGGGTCCGGGGCAACAGAGCTGCGCAACATCAACTCCGGGCCCAGGGAAACGCGAAACCATGCAGCGCCATTATGACTAAAGACAAAGTGACAAGTTGCACCGCCCGACAGAACACTATGGACCACTACACAGGGGCTGGAACCAAGGCCGCAGGGAAGCCCTAACAACCTGCCAGACAACGCCGCATTGTTAGCAGCCATCACTCAATCAATAGTAGCGCTCGAGGCCCAAATTGGTGCAGTAGGCTCGGAGGTGACGCTGCGGCGCCAGGATCTCCGAGGAGCGGTCGAGCGCCTAACTAAGACGTAGTCTAGGGAATAGAAGATGCAGTATCTACGCTTCAGGCTAAAGTATTCTCCCTAGAAAAGATAACCAAAGGCCTGGCGACGTGGGTAGAGGATGCTGAGGGGAGGCCCGCAGAAATAATCTCCGCTTCGTGGGCTTCACTGAGAACTGCGAAGGCAATGACGCTAAAAAGTCTGTAGCGGAGTGGTTCACCTCATGTATCCCAGCAGATGTCCTCTCCCCATGTTTTATAATAGAACGCGCATACAGAGACCTTTTGCAGTGCCCACCCCGGGGGGGCTAGACCGAACCCATCATTGCATGCATCCTGAATTATCACGGTCGTGACATGGTTCTTAAGCAGGCCAGGATGAAAGGGGACCTGTTCTACGAGTCCCACTGAATTATGATCTTTCCAGACTATATGAGACTGGTCCAGCAACAACGACAGTCTTTCCAAGCGGCCAAAGCCAGCCTCAGAGACTCAAAGATCGTATACTCGCTCCAATTTCCGGCTCAACTATGTGTAGTGTACAATTCCCGTACCTTATTTTTTGACACACCAGAAGCAGTCTTTTACTGGACGGATGAGGTGGAACATCTTAAGCCACACACCCCACCGCACCGCGACTCAGACTCCTCATCTGGAGAATCCTGGCGCATGCAGCCACAACAGACAAACTGAGGCATCACTCCAGGTCGACTTGGCGCTCCAAGATCCGTGATGGGGAACAAGGGCACACCTCTGTGGCGGAAGCTCCTGCGGAAGCTCCTGCACAACATAAATGACTGCAACGCTAGCCAACAGATTCATCACCGAAGAATAACTATCGTTTTTATGTGCAGTAAACTGACATTATACTCCGGGCTGGAACACCTAAAACCTTTTCTTTTTACTTTATATTGATACGATGATTCATGGGTGTTTGGGGATCCATTGGATGGACACCTTGTCAAACCCCCGTTGGGGTCGCTATCGCTTTCCATCCGTGACAGATGCTTCAACCGTTTTGAGGTATTGGGAGGGGCAGGGTAGGGGGGGGAAATGTTCAATGAGGTTTCAGTTGATTGTTTTAGCGCAATGCATAGTCTGTCACGCTAGAAAAATGTTCCTCTATACCGTTGCACCACACCTATTTACCATTGCACACTAATATCGGCACAGGCAGGTTATATTAGCTATTTTTGTATAGCACATTATTGCCCTGAGGCGTCTAAGCCCAGTAATGTATCGGCTGCGAGTATCAGACAGGGACTGTCATAAGAGCTACCAGGATTTGAATAACCAGGTCTTTACAGCCTTCCTGAAAGAAAGGAGACTGGATGCATTCTTTATACAGAGAGGAAGTGTATTTAATACTTTGGACGCTTTCAGCACGATGCTCTTTCCGCCCCAGCATACTTGTTTAAATCTAGGCTGTACCAATAGATTTGCAGTGGCTGAACGAAGCATTCTAGCAGGGACGTACCGTTTAAAACTTTCATTCAAAAAGTCAGGACCAAGATTATGAACTGCCTTGTAGGTTAAACATAACACCTTAAAGGTGATTCTTTGCTTAACAGGAAGCCAGTGCAGATCTTTCAGGTCTTGGGAAACTGAACAAAATTTGGGGATTTTCAGCAAAAGCCTAGCCGCAGTGTTTTGCAGGACCTTAAGTTTGTTTATGTTATACTTATAGGTGGACAGAAGCAGACTGTTGCAATAATCAATTTTAGACAGGATTAGCGAGGTAACGAATGTTTTTGTAGATTGGCAGGTATGAAAGGCAGAACTTTTTTGATTATTCTAAGGGTGTTAAATGTGGAAGTAAGTTAGTTTATTTACATGATCTGTAAAGTCAAGTTTAGTATCAATAATCACACCCACGTTTCGCGCCTTTTCCATTGGAAGGGCAGTTGGGCCCATGGTGGTTGGCCAGGCTGACGGACCCCAAAAGGATGATTTTGGTCCAAACAGTAGGACCTCTGGTTTTTCTGCATTCAGTTTGAGGCAGTTTTTATCCATCCAATCGTGGACAGCTATCATGCAGTGAATTCTTTTTCCAGTGTTATCATTTTTCCCTATGGAGACAACAATTTGGGTATCGTCAGCATAAGATGTGAGTGAAAATCCGAAATTTCTTATCAGATCCGCAAATGGGGAAACATAAATGTTAAAAAGGGAAGGAGAAAGAGTGGGAAGTAAAGTTCTCTAACTTCACTACTTGCTCCCGATCCGCCAAGTAGGATTTTAATAAATTCCAAGCCTGACCTGTGACTCCGCAGGTAGTTAAGCGACTTAATAGTAATTTATGATCGACTGTGTCAAAAGCCGCCAAGAGATCTAGCAGGATAAGGGCTGCCACTTTTCCTCGATCTAGAGCTTGCCTGATCTCTTCGGTTGCCTTGAGCAATGCTGTCTCCGTACTATGGCCCGTCCGGAAGCCAAATTGTGTCCTATCTAAAAGTTTGTTGGTCTCGATGAAAGATACCAGTTGATCATTCAGAAATGCATTTGACTGTTGGGTCAAATGCAAATTATAAGTTGGAATGTAAGGGGCACGCTGGACAAAATCGAGCGAGGTGCGATACTCTGTCAGGCAGACATACTATTGTTACAGGAGACACACCTCATGGGCACCAAAGCACCCTGCCTGACCCGATATGGCTATGTACAGATGCTTCATGCTGGTCTCACATGAGGCTCCAGGGGGGTGGCAATCCTTATACATCGTCGAATACCATTCCTGGCCTCACGCCGATGGATAGACCCACAAGGGAGGTATGCCCTGGTCCACGGGACTATCTATGGAGGAACACACAGTAATTGGTAGCTTCTATACCCCTCCACCTCTTACCCAAAACTATATTGATCGCCTAGTGGATGTTTGGGGGTTGCTTCCTGAGTGCCTCGCAGTTCTGGGAGGAGACTGGAATGACATGATGAACATATCCTTTGACCGGGGGCTTCCCTTAGGTTCAGTGGAGAACCTAGGGAAACAAGGCTTAAATCCTTCACAGACATGGCCAGCTGGGTAGACCACCCATACAAAACACTCATCACCGCACGACTATTACTCTAGGATTGACTATATTTTCATTTCAGACCGCTATCTCTAGAGAGTATCCGATGCTACAATCATGCCTCGAAGACTATCAGATCACTCACCAATTGCTATACACCTCTCGATGGGCCCACGTCAGCACCCATTCCCGTGGAGACTAACCCCTTGGCACCTACAAAACCAAGACTATAGATCCCACATTCAAAAGGCACTGATAGACTACTTCATCCTTAATACAGAAACAGCCTCCTCCCTGGAAATTTTATGGGAGGCTATGAAACCTACCATTTGAGGGGTGGACATTAGCTATAACACAGCAGAGCGTAAACGCCGGAAACATACTCTAACACAACTAGAAGCCCGTCTGACACTACTGGAGAGTCAGGGTCAGGAGGCTGGAGCACACACGATACGCAGAGAACTACGTCTTCCCCAACAACAGTATTAAAGTGAACTGACGGAAGAGGACCGGCGCACATCGCTAGCATCTCAGAGCAGAATTTACCAATGGGGGGACAAGTCCAGTAAATTACAATACCTTCTATGCAGACAGGCCACAATACCAATTCATATCCCTACCATATGCAACACACAGGGAGAAACCATCACAGATCCGGCTGAGATAGCACATACCTTTGCAAAATTCTATGCAGCACTAAATGAGCCAAAGGAAGTTATAAACATCACCCTCATTGAGAGCTTCTTCGACGATATACCACCAAGAGCCGTACTAGATGATACACGGAAGGCCTTAGACACACACATCACCCTAGAAGAACTAACAACATCAGTATCAGAACTACAAACTGGCCAAGCACCCGGCCCAAATGGATACCCCAGGGAATTCTATAAAGCCTATATACCCCAATTGGGACCGCATTTCCTTAATGTCATCCAAGATGCAGTTAAAAATGCCAGGCTACCGGCAGATTGGAGGCATGCCGAAATAGTAGTATTTCCTAAACCCTGAACAACATGCTTCCTACCGCCCTATATCCCTTCTGAATACGGAGGTGAAACTACTAGCCAAAGTCCTTGCCAATAGATTAATACAGTATATGCTAGATCTCGTCCACATGGACCAGGCAGGTTTTATGCCTCACCACTCCACCCAACACAATATCAGAAGGGCACACAACGCGATAGCAGAGTTAGATCGCCTAGGCAGACCAGCCGCCTTGCTATTGGCAGACATGGACAAGGCCTTTGATTAAAAAAGCTGGACTTATCTTCTCGCGCCGCTAAAATGATATAACTTTGGCCCGCAATTCATAGCATATTTTAGGCTCTTATATACTGGCCTGACCGCTGTTGTCCGAGTAGGAGACAGCATTTCAGCTCCCTTCCTAGTTAGACACGGCACACGACAAGGATGCCCTCTATCTCCACTCCTCCTTGCACTGGCTATTGAGCCTCTGGCTATTTGGGTCCCTAAGGACTCGGTGATCAGGGGTTTTGAGTGGACGGTCGACATCTCAGATCGCATTGCATTATACGCGGATGACATACTATTCTTTCTTACGGATCCGTACAAATCAGGACCTAGAATTTTGCAGATAATGCAGATGTTCGGGTAAACATCGGGCCTACATATGAACCTACATAAGTTGACCATCTGGCCATTGCGGGGCACCATTGGGAATAACAACTGGGCAGCGAATCAGACTTAGACCATGGCGGGGCTACAATACCTGGGGACCTTCCCGTCAGAGAATCAAAAGATCTCGTGGAAGTGGAATGTCGGCGCCACGATTGAAAAAGTACGAACGATATAAAACTCTTGTCGGGGTCACCGCTCTCCCTTTACGGGAGATCTGCTATCTTCAAAATGATCTCTCTCCCGCAATTACTTTATCATCTACAAAACCAACCCTATCCGATTTCACCATCCAGGTTTCGCCACATTAATGCTATCTTAGGGCAATTCCAATGAGGTGGAGGCGCGTTCCGCGTGGCGCTGCGCACTTGCTTCCAATCAACCTATTGTGGCGGTATTGCAGATGTCCAGGCATACCACGCGGCAGCGCACCTTCAGGTGTTGAATGACTGGTGGTATGGACCCAGTGATGTCCCAGCCTTTGTGGTAGAACACTGGATACTCAATGAACCCACACTTACCTTATATCTATACAGCAGATCGAATATCCAGGCATTCCCACCGGCTACCAGAGTGGTAATACTCACCTGGCGGCAATCTCTCCGGCGGATGGGCTGGTGGGGGCGTACAACACGTGAAACACCACTTTGGCACAATAGACTGCTACCCCACTTGGCTGACATTCAGGGGTTCCAGGGATGGGACCAAATAGGAATCTCTACGGTCAGAGATGTGATGCACGGCCTTACACTCAAATCATTTCAAGACCTAAGAACCGCATACTCTTTGCCCAATTCCCTGTTTTATAGATACCTGCAGCTCCGTCATGCCATCATGCTCCACATCGCTGCATTAGAATCGCTTCCAGATTTTAACCCATTGGAGTGTAAACTTCTGATGAGATCACAAAATCTCAAAAATATATCAATCTATTATTACACATAGCACCACAACACTTGAGACATTGAAGACCTCATGGCAAGCAGACTTAGGCCCCCTAGATTCGGATGACTGGACGGAGGCTTTAGAATCTCCCCAGGGGGCTGCCATTTCATCACGACTAAGACTAATTCAATTTAAATATCTGCATGGGGCATATTATACACGCTACAGACTATGAAGACCCGGCCTGATAGAATCCCCTATATGCCTACAATACCAGAACAGCAAGGGAACATTTCTACACACAGTATGGTCCTGCACGGCTTTAGATAGATTCTGGTTGGGGGTGCTCACCTACCTAACCAAAATTTTGGGATGGGAAGTCCCCTAGACTAACACTACTTCATATCACTGATGAGATCGGTGGAAACAGGTATAAGCACCACCTTTTGTGGCTAGGCCTAACCCTTGCTAAACGGGACATAGCTAAACTATGGAAAGCGGGCACCCCTAAGGGCATGTAAAAATGGGATGGACTTCTGTATGGGGCTAGAAATATCTGTCTTCCAGGCACATGGATGCCCACAGAAACACTCAAAAATATGGCGGCGATGGGCAGAATACCGTGGTCTGACATTGGCACAGCAGATATTGATGTCAGATATTGTGGACACTGAAATTCAGACTTTTGATCCAGGGGTGTAAAGCACCTTGTGAAACCTCACAAACAGAACATGGCTATTACTGGGGGGTGTCATAACCAACCATGGAGGAACCAATGCATTGGGAAACACTGTTGTAGTTGGCTTGTTATAACCTGTGATACAATACTATTCATGTCAACTTATTTGTACATATTTAGCCCGATGGGCCATAAGATCACAGATAAACTAATAAAACTTGCTATGAAAAAAAAAAGCACAACAGGATGAGCTACTCACAGTTGTCATGGGTATTTGGATTACTTTGATACTGAAAGCCAGCTTTGTACAGTATGGTATGGGTAACCTTTCTAACATCTGCCAGCTTGTAAAGTAAATATGCTAAAATGGACAGCTATGATTTTCTGTAACCTCTAATTTCTCTGCTCTAGTAGGGGAGGTCTGAGTCAGGGGAGCAGTAACCTGACTTCAAAGAGTGCCCTGGCCATTTGTTATTGCAAATGAACCCTTCCATCTCCCCAGCCTCTCTTTCATATTCTCAGGCATGTATGGCTCAGGCCAGTGCCCGGTTGTACCCACAGGCAAGTACTCCATCAGTACTCTAATTTAACAAATTATTATAATTATTTGTAGAGAAGGTCACCTTTCCACAGAATTTCAAACAACAACCAGCTAATGCTGCATCACCTCGCTAGACTACACATTACCCAAGCTGGCCATTACCTGGACTGTGAATTGAACCACCTCCTTTATCCTTGCAAGCACACCCAGATGCATGACAGTTGAATATGTAGATGAGTTTAAATTCAGTTTGTTGTGTGCATATAATCACAGTACCGGTCCCAACTGAGTCATAAATATGCAACTTCAACCCTCCTCCTGGATATCAAGACCAGGCACCACTCTCGACGCCCTCACATGTTTGTGCTAATTTGTTCAGATTTAATACATTTGAAGAAATAGTCAACATGTGGATTCACTTCAAATTTTCATTTCATTTATTTATTTTGTTCATAATCATTCTTTATTTGCATTGTTTTATACATTCACCAATGCATTTTGAGCCAAAGACTATGCCATGGGAAATATAAAAACATGTCAAATCTTTAAAAAAGAAACAATCCAATTAATTTAGCCAGTAGGATAATAACTAGATTACTGCATATGTAAGTAATACCAAGGTAGTCCCCATTTTATGATATAATAGGAGTATACTAAGAAAAATCAAAGCATGAGAGAATAATATAGTGATGGCAAGGAGGGTCAGGAAGTGGGGATATGGGCACCCTATGGTAACCTGGTGGTTCAGGATGGTGTAGGTCACCTTCAAGATTGTGACATTTGATGATGTCCTTACATGTGCTGGGCAGTTGGTCTGTATAGATATTGGCTCCCAGGTGAACTCGGTCTGTAGACACATCTTCCACATAGAACTTCGGTAAGCTGGAATTTGTGCTGATATTTCTGCTATCAGGTCAGCTTCTCCTCGCAGACTCAGTCCAGCATACAGAAAAGCTTTCCATCTTTCTGCAGGCCTCAGCAGAAAGGCTAACAGGACTTGGGCCCAGGTTGGAAGTACTGTGGCAACCATGTAAAGATTCCACACTTTGGTCCTTTTATCTGCTCGTCTTACATAGGTGTATAGGCCTTCTATATGTCCTCTACTTTCCTATGATTTCTAGAACATCGGTGCAGGTTCAAATAACCAGATGTATAACTAAACGTAACACAGTAGTGTCCATTCAGGGGGCCTCAACTTTAAAACGGATCGTCTACAACACCCAATTCCTCCACCTGCTTAGGATCCTTCTGAGATGTTTGACATCATCATCTAACCACAAAGTATATGTTCCACTGACTTCCTCTAGCAACCAGCGACTAGGGATGTTTAAAGATGCAAAATTGAAAAAGTTCCTATCCACTCACCCATAATCAAATAAGTAATAATGGCAATCAATTACAAATATAAGGTACATTAATGAAATTCTGTTCTACATTATCACTGAAACCCTGTTCTCAACCTTTTAGAAACCTGTGTTGCAGAGGGGAAAAGGAAAACAGTAGAGCTTCATAGAGAGGAGGAAGATGAGGATTAATCAAAAAAAAAAAAAAAACACAGCCTGCATCATCAAGAGAATAAAAGAGAAAAGGCATAGCAGCCGGTAATGTGACAAAACTGCACGAAACTGAACATAACACGGTATCTGTTGGCATCATGCTGCTTCTGTAGTTTACCATCTTACCACAAATGCATAATTACTGTATGCAACTAATATATTTGCAATCAATCTTTTCAGTGTTCTTGATCATTATGAAATGATTAGCTGTTTGAGATCAAAAGGTCTTTCCTACATACTGGTTGCCGGCAGAATGTCAGCTCCTATCACCTTGAGTGCACTGCAGGATCTTCAGTTAATTCACTGCTGACCCACTGCTAAGACTACACACCCTCAACAGCCAAGGGGGCATTAGCTAACACTGCAGTGGATGCTTCAGTTTCCACACAAACCGCCCTCCCCCATTCATTGTTTGTTCACGCTTGGTAAACACTGTGAGGCAGTGCACCACTATACAAACCGAATGTACAATATGTGCAACAGAAAATGACTGTCAAAGGGCCGAGCCTCTAAGAGGCTCCCTGGCTTGGGATCACGTATATCCCTGTTTCAGACCGTCCGCCAGAAGCTTAAACCAACTTACCTACACACCATGATCACCCTGCTGTATAGAATGCCAGCTGACCTAGTCCTGGTGTGAATCTTTGTGACGATCCTGGGGCTACCGCCATCATCTCTGATCTAGCTGTTGGTGAGCGCCTGAACACCCGGGGCAGCCCCCAGGCGGGTTTGTGCGCTTGTTTCTACCCTCTCGGCCCCACATTCAGGTGGGGTCGCCGTAGTCACAGGTGCTCCACTTCGCACCTCGTCGCTCACCAGCTGTTTGGAAGTGGTGTTTCAAGCCAGCCATTTTTTGCAGCTGATAGTGCGGGGGTAGGGCATCCATCATTTGACCTGGCGGCTCCCGAGTTGCTGGCGGGTTTTTGCCCGACCTCTACACCCTACTGACGCACTGCTGCTCCGCCGTTCAGCGGTGAATAAGAAAAATGGCCAGTCAGCAATTTGACCACCCAGGCTCCAGACCAATTTTCCGCCTGACAACTCACCGCTTTGAATGATGTGGTCAGGTACGACCCCGACAGGACCTTTGGAACTCTCTAAACGTCTCCAGAGGAGCAGGAAGAGGGGCTGTACTTGATGTGCTCCTGACTTTGGAATGAAAATAAGCAAAACTGGGTGAATTTTTCATCATGCAGGCATGGCAAGGATTATTTGGTCAAAGGATAGATGGAGGAAGAAAAGTTGTGTGGGAATCTGGCATTTTTTTCAAGATAAATGCCACAGATTGTCTAAATGAAGATTTGCTACTTAACTAAGCAAAAGTAAAAGAGGACTTGCCACTCTCAGACACATCAAAAATGAAAAAAGGACTCTGGCTTAAGCAGTTACACAAAACAAAAAAAGGACTCTAGGCTCTCCAACAAGGCATGAATACCCATGTCTAAAGGAGCGGAATCTTTAAACAGTACTGGTGATTCTCTATAGAACTCATTATCTGCAAGGTAGGACTTTCTACGCCCCCATTCGATTAGAACCCTAGACGCTAATGGAGGGACCATTATGGATGATTATGCTGACACTTTCTCTTATTATCTTGATAGGTGATACCTCGTCATCTGCTCGCCATCCATCGCAGCGCAAGCTACACCTACATTCCTTCCCTCCTACATGACTGATAAATTCCACCACCAACTATATCTTGGACCCAAACTTAGACCCTAATGACACAAAAAATTACAGGCCGATAGCCAGCTTGCCTTTCCCAGCCAAAATCTTTGAAAAGGTGATGAATACTCAACTCTCCAAGTACCTTGAAGATCATCATCTGTTAGACGACACTCAATTTGGTTTTCGTAAGGGCCATGGAACAGAGACCGCACTCATTAAAGCAGCTGAAGACATCCGAATCATTCTGGATCAGGGAGGCACGGCTGTTCTTATACTGCTGGATCTCTCAGCAGCTTTTGACACGGTCGATCACATCATCTTGATCGACCGTGTCACTAAAATGGGTATCCAACACACTGCAAGAGCACTGTTGACCTCCTTTCTCACCAATCGGACACAGTCTGTAAATTTTGGCACCTTCCAGTCTGCCCAATTGGCCCTCCCATGTGGTGTCCCGCAAGGGTCATCCCCAAGTCTGACACTTTTTAACATCTATGTGTCGGACTTAGCTAGAGTAATCAAGGTACATGGGATGGGCCTTACATCTTATGCCGACGATACGCAATTGGTGTTGACTATACACAATGATGGTGTAAAGGTAGCAGCCAACTTTCAAAAGGCATGCTTGCAATCAGTAGCTGGATGACCAGCAACTGCCTTAAGTTGAACTCTGATAAAACAGAGGTTATGACATTTGGCAAGCTATCTCCTATCTGGTCCTCCTCTTGGTGGCCTGCCTCACTGGGTCCCCCACTCCCAGTTACCAGGGTTAGGAACTTGGGCGTCATATACGATGAGAAATTGACTTTTCTGCCTCATGCTAACTCAGTGGTCTCAGCCTCATTCCACAAGTTACGTATGATAAAAAGATTTTACCATTTCTGCCTCCGACTGCAGGAAAAACTCTGGTTAGTACACTAGTCATGTCTACCATTGACTACTGTAACGGGCTTCTTGTAAATGCCCAGAACAAGGTCATTCATAAGCTACAGTCAGTCCAGAACGCAGCCGCCAGGATGCTATCAGGAACCCCTAAATACAAGCCAATCTCTCATGTTATTCAGAAGTATCACTGGCTTTCTGTGAAGAACCGCATAAAGTTCAAGGCCTTGTGTATTGCTTACAAGGCTTCCCGTAACACAGGACCTCAGTTTCTAATCAAGGAGCTAGCGACCTAATATTCCGGCCCGAGCCCTTCGCTCATCCACTGCTTTTTTGCTTAGGGTCCCACGCACTAAAACAGCCTCATGGGGCGATAAGCGTTTTATAGTCGCCACTGCAAAACTCTGGAATTCTCTTCCACTAAAGATCAGATCTTGCCAATCTTTGCTAACCTTCAGGAAAATGACAAAGACCTGGTTGTTTATCAGTAAGTTCCTCCGGTATATGGTATTTGCCTGCTGTCCTCAGCGCCGAGACACCCATGGGTAATTGAGCGCTTTATAAATCTCATAAACATAAACATCTTGGTGATGAGGTGTTACCAGTGCAAGCATTCACTACTCTAATACCTACCTACTCTAACAGTTAGTCTTGCCTGTATTCTTATAATCAATAAGCTTGACGAAAACAGCATAAGACTACCTCCAATCCTATTTACTGCTATGAAGATGGCAACCTATAGATGACCACTCTCAATATACCTGCTCTTACGTCTAGTTGGGTCCAGTACCCTATCAGACATGGATCCTGTTTTGCTCTATGCACTCAATGCCAACCTGGAATTCAATGGTCGCAATGCCTATAAAATTAAATATCCGCCCAAACTAACAAAAAAGGCCTCCAAGACCTTCAAACACAGACTTCTAAATTTACACCCAGAAACCCTAATCTCTGACCCCTACTTCTGCACATCTAAAGGAACCTTAATAAACGATCTCATCTTCTACACAAAAAAGAGCTCAAGGGAGGAAAGCCCTCTACTCGATGCTCTTGATCTCCACATCCAGGAAAACCTCGCATAGCCTAAGACTCCTCTCAATGCAAAAATAACCATCTTCATTTATAACAATGGAATTATCCTCATACAGTCATCAGACCTCAACCTAGATGTATTCAAGAAATTCTTCCCCATCAAACATGCAGTATCAAATAATGACTCCGACCCCTCTCAAGATCATCCTAGATCTACACACAACCTGCAGGTGCCCTGAATCTGTTACAAACCATCAAGATATCCTCTTGTGAATACCTATGCTAAACATTGCTAGCAACAACAGACCAAATGTAAATTACACGTGATCTACCACCCACCAGGTGACAACCTTTCATTCATCGAACAAATCATGGAAATCAACACTGCTCCCAGATCTTCCGCTGGAATGACTTGAATGACCCCTAAGTTAACAGCCTAAAAACCTTCCTAGCAGACCTAAACCTGAGCCAAATCTGCGATAGCCGTAAGCACAACCTGGGTGCGACACTGGATCTAGTCATTGCGAAGGCAAACTCCATTGAAATTGAATCTATCGTCCCATGTAACTGGACTGACCACCACCGCATCTCCTTCCTCATCACTGAATCAGTGAGGACACAAACCACAACTTAAGAAACACAGTCACTGGAAAAGGAACAGTCACAACATAGACCTTAATGATTTGACATCCCTCAACAATAACGTCTTGCCTCCTCCAGTGGACATGTCAGGCGTCCATGATCTGACAGACCACTAAAACACCTCCATGATGAGCATCCTTGGAAAAGTTGTGCCTTTACGGCTAAAAAGATTGTCCACTAAAGACTCCAAACCATGGTACAGTGGGAGCCTAAATGAAGAAAGACACAATCTGAGACTAGCCGAATGAGCGTGGAGATCCCCATCATCCCTAGAACACCTTGAGCACTTGAGATCACTCAGGAGCACCTACAACAAATGCATTAGAAACCCAAAAGTTAATTTCTTCAGAATTCAACTAGACAAAGCCAGAAATCGCCCCCAAAAAACTGCTCAAAATTATCAAACATCAATCCACTCAACAACCTAACCCCTGCACATTAGGATCCAATCTGCAGCCAAACTGCAATATATTTACCTCCTTCTTCCTTGAAAAGTAAAAAAAGATTGAAAGTGATCTCCAAACATCATTTGAGCACCTCCCGATGATACCTCCAAGTAGCCCCAGCCCGCCTCTGATCGAGCAGCCCCTAGACATACAAGGTCTCTCCCTCAAAAACAACACAACATTTAACACATTTAAATTCTTTGATGAAAATGACATTCTTAATATCTCAACATTTAAACCGTCAAACCACTTCTGCGACCCTCTACTAGGTAATGTCTTCAATGAGATTAAAACTTCTCTACTACCTCTCTGGACTAAGATAGTGAATGCTTCACTACTTCAAGGGTCTTTACCAGACTGCCTAAAATGAGGGCAGTTAACCCCCATTCCATGAAAAACCACAACAGATCATACAAACCCAGATGACTTTAATCAAATCTCCGCCATTCCTTCTCTGGCAAAGTTCCTTGAGAAATGCGTCCATACTCAACTATGCAGGCACATCGCTCAGTTCCACCGTATTGACCAATTCCAATCCAGCTTCCGTCAGGGTCACAGTACGGAAACAGTCCTTACACACATTGTCAATGACACGCTTACAATGCTAGATCAAAATGAATCTTGCCCCCTGATCCTCCTAGACCAACCCTCAGTCTTCAATATGGTCAAACATGACAGTCTCCTTGACTTACTTTAATGTAGAGTGGAATGATCAGGGGTTGTCCTAAATTGGTTCGCCTCATTTCTCTACAACAGAACTCAAAGAATCAAGTTTAGGGGTCCCGCAAGGATCCACCTTGTCACCTACTCTTATTAACATATTCATGGAGCCTTTAACTGAAAAGCTGAAATTTTCCAACGTACAATACCACATGTATGCAGATGACACCCAACTGTACCTAAAAATATCCTTCCCTGAAGATATCTGATTACTCAACAAAACTTTGCTAAAAACCCAAAACTGGCTGACCAGAAACCACCTCAAACTCAACTCGCTTAAAACCGAATTCCTCTTAATTGCCTCACCAAAAAGATTCCTCGACATCGAAGACTAGATGAAACATTTAACAGCCTTCAAGTGCCCTCCACACATCATAGATTCTACAAGATCCATGGGAATTACACTTGACAAGAATCTCAGCATGCAGGAACACATCAGCTCAACCACCAGAAGTGAAAACTTTCAAATGGATAGTCTAAGGAAAGAAAAAAACCTTTCCTCCCCTTCGATGACCTTAAATCAGCTGTACAAGCTTTAGTGATCTCCAGATTAGGCTATGGGAGTGCAACCCTATATGGTTTGCCGTGATCCAAGTTAGCTCCACTAAGGGCATCCCTCAACTCTGCTGGAAGGCTCATCACTGGATCCAAAAGGAACAACCACATCACTCCAGATCTGAAGGCACTAAACTGGCTCCCTTTTGAGGCAAGGATACAGATGAAAATTGCTTGCATGACACAAAGCCCTACACTTCAACACAGAAGTACTTAGCTGATAAACTGGAACTGTCTGGTGGTGGTAGATCGTCTAGAAGCACAAGCACCTTACTGTTGAAATCTCAAACATTTTGGAAAAAGAAGACCTACAACTGAACTTTCTCTGGATTGGCCCCTAGCATCTGGAACTCCCTGCCCCCTGAAGTCAGACTGCACCCTTCAAGCACATCTTTCAAAAAAGAAGTTAAACTGTTTTTAATGAACAAAACTATACCCTGAACTCACAGACTCATTTATCGGTTTACTGATTTGACACAGTTTGGCAACCAGGGTTTGCACTCGCCGACTACGTCCTGGAGTCTAACTCAGTGTCCTTCTCCTGATTTGCAGCAGTACTGTCAGCATTTATGTTTCCTGATTGTATTGTTTTCTACTTACTGTACCATGCGTAAAGCGCTCCAATACCCTTCCAGGGTTGAGTTTGCGCTATATAAAACTTTATAAATAAATCCAAATAAATGAGAACTGGCCAATCCCACAAGTGAAAATTGATCCAAACAGACTAAGTGCAGTAGTTTGGATTCACAAGACACCACATTTGTTATGTTACTGGTTATAAGTGATACAATAGTTGTATACGGCAATGAAGGAATCATACCCACCACCAAATAAATCTATCACAGCTGAAGAGTCCACTTTTGCAGGAGAAGCAGTGGGCACAGGAGAAGGGGCTGCAAATGCATCGACTAGAATAAACATAATTTGGGATGAAAATCAATGTGAATATACATATTTTTCTTTGATGCCACACTGATTTGCAGTTTGATTATAAAACATAACTGCATATCACAATGCTGCAACCAACAAACTAAAACTAAGAGCAACTAAAAACAAGTCAGCATGCATTCATAATGAGATCAGTGATTGTGATTTACCACTCCTCTTTTCAATCAATGCAGTGCAGACAGAAGCCTGGATATCCAGATATGGAATTATTTTGATGGCAGGATTAGTAAATTGCAGTGGAAGATAAGTACCCAAATATAGAATTGACTACGAAGATTTTGTGCATTGTGTAATGTGTCTCTTAAGCTTCAAACACTGATAATAATTTTTTCTGGTATGAATTAAAGCTAAGAATTAAAGCTTACAAAAGCACAAAAGGTATGTGTGTTTTCAATCTGGTATTCACGCTATCTAAATGTAAAGTTTTTCAATGCTACAACCAACATATTATTTGAAACATACTAACGTGACCATGTAAACTGAGCACTCACCCGACAGCAGATCAGCAGTGAGAGAACTCTCAGGCAAAGGAGAAACCCCATGTGAAGCAGATGAAAAAGCATCTTTAAAAAACAAAGCCAAATCATTGGCAAATAATGTTTCAATCCTTGCAAGACAAAGCAGCACACACAAGCCAAACAATCAAAACATGACAAGGTGTGATTTGTTACCTGAATCAAGTAGATCAATAGGAGGTGCGGCATCAGACTTGGAAGCTGTAGATACTTCTGATACAGAGTCAAATAAATCTACAATAAGATCAATAATGTATTTGTTATTTGCAGAACCCCTCACCACCTATTCTGAAGTTAGAAAATGTACCTGGCGGCCATTGTCACTTCAAGGATTTCACAACAGACATGCACATGCAATTAAAGAAGACTGTACAATAATTGGACCAGCCAGATTTTAAATCACCTAAATGGAAATTATGCAAAATAATTTACCACCAAATATATCTAGAGCAGGAGCAGTGGTGGTGGAAGTGGTGGTGGAGGCAGATGTGGTGGCGGTTGTGGTAGTGGCAGTAGCAGTAGTAGCAGTGGTGGCTGCAGCAGGAAGAGGAGGAGGAGGAGGAGAAGGAGTAGTTGCAAGAGCCGGAGAGGCTGTGCTAGTTGTAGGGGTAACTACAGGAACACTGGTCTCAGTTGGCTTCATAGCAAAAAGGTCCAGCTCAGAAGCAGTCTCTGCACTACCTTCAGATGGGGCAAAAGGGTCTTGTAGAAAGGAAAGTAAAGAACATACAGGATCAATAAGCAGGAAATTAGTAAGACCATTCACAACTATGGCCAATATATGTTGTACAAGTACACAATACAAATGTACTCCCTAAATTTAACATTCATCACTCGTCCCTGGACAAGTCAATCTAAAATGTTGAGATAATAAGAATAATAAGAACTATGCCACTTTTTCAATTATGCACAAATATTTTATCAGTAATTTATACACCTCACTTCAATCTTTTAACTTCTCACTAATGAGTTTTAAAAGGACAAAATGAGTTTAGTCCTGCCATATTGCAGCCATACTAAGAATTAGTCACCCTTATCATTTTTCAGCAATTCAACGTCAAGTAAACAAAATGAGGATTACAAAAATGGCAGACATCGTACAAGTACCCAGAACTGTGATTATCAATTTAAAGGTGTCTACCGAAGACTACAACAAAGAGAATAAAACAAAACTTCCCAACATAAAACCCACCATTTCCTGAACATGCATCAAGAGCTGCTGCAACAGGGACGGGGGTAGCTGGTGCTGCTGCCCCTTCGGGTGCTGCAGGGGTTTCACCAGGAGAAGCTGCAAAGGCATCTAGAGTGCAGTTTTTAAAATAACAGAAATTAAAAGATGGAAAAAGAGCAAAAATATAGAAAAAGTATCAAAACAAGTTGATCTTCCTTATACAACATGAGTTACCTTTTGACGTGTTCATTGAACAAAAATTCCTCTTTTCATATTTATTATAGTATTTTAGTTTTACATTGATTTCATTTGTAAAAAGGAACTGCATCAATGTACAAAGGTAAGTGTTCTCATTGTATAAGGTCAGAGAAGCATGTTTATGTAGTATTACAAATAAACTGCATGGAGCTAACGAAATATTTTACACACCACATGGCAATCAAAACTTTGTCAGTCAAACAGACTGTATGTATGGACTGCTGTGATTCGTTAATACTGCCTTTCTTATATCATGTGCTAAGAATCACCAATGGTTCAAAGTAACAATTTAATCTTTTAAATTGAGCGATAAAATGCACATTATTAGCCATCTCACAAGACAGGTGGAAACCAAGTCAAAATCTATCATTTTGACTAGTCTAAACACCCTAATTAGAAACAATTCAGGTATTTCAGTTTACCTATTGCAGTGTCTGGTACAATTATACACATTATATAAAATATGATAAATCAGTTTCCAATCACAAATTACTTCATTGCACAACTGCAGTGCAGATCATCAAATTGAACATACATCTTTTTGAATAATCCTACCATTTTGTGATCAGTGCGCGCAAGGTATTTTCCCTAATTCCGCAATAGCTGGCCAGATCACCACCATACTACTAACTAAATACATCTTCAAAAATCTTCCCCTTGCTGAATACCAATCAGACTCCAGAGCTGTGCTTAGGACAAAGGGAACTACTTTAAAGGTTCTCCATGACATATATCACATAATGGTTGAAGACGAACCCTGCATTCTAGAATTGCATGATGTAGCAGAAACATTCAACACTGCTGATCATCAGAAACTGTTTGAATCCATATTGGGCTCCTGCAACCAAATCCCTCATTGGTTCACCACATATCTTTCTCAATGGAACCAACTAGTCCCCCAAGACTCCATCTTAGCACAATTCATATAAAATTGCCAACTAAAACCAAACATCAATTGATTTATGAGATGCAGTACACCAGTATGCCGATGACAGACAATTATATGTAAAGACATCATCCATCAATGACTTTATTAACCTCAGATCCTGTCTGAGCATCCTGCAGCAGATTCCGAATACTTCCCTGTTCCATTAAATACTCTTGAACAATCTTCACATTTGATGATTTCCCTTCATCTCTCTACTCCTCTGTGCAATCACTGATCTTCACAATAGACACTTCCTCTCACATCAGCATTCTAGACCAACCTGCACATGTTAAGATTATCTTTCCTACTACAGACCCTCTCAAAAATGTAATATTTGAACATTGCTGGGAGAACTACTCTAGCTTGCAGTCCAGGTTAAAATAATAATTAAGATCCGATGTCTGCTATAAAAGACCTTGCATCTGGGCATACCTTGAAAGACCTTTAACCATCTCTGGAGGACTGAAAGGACTAAGGTGCAAGGACACTCTTTGGCAAGAAGCCCTGAAGTTGAAACCCTTTTGCAAAGAGAAATTCTTCATGGGTGTTGCTTGCAGTCTAGCAAGATCTCTTCCTTTAGTACTGGGACCTCATTTCTTTTTTAAAAATGGTTGAAAAACCATCTGTGCTAATTTAATTTGAATTTATGTGCATTTCACTAAATGTACTTGCTGTTCTCAGCTACAATCTCACCATTTTGAACTATCTGCACTAGAACATTCAATGAGCTACTCAGTATGTTGCATTGTAATATTTTATTGTGGTATGTAAAATGCACCAACGCTTTTATGGCACAGCAGTTCCATACAAAAATAAGGTAGGATTTCAGTGCTACTAAATTACATGCAACTGTGATGTCATATAGACATAGTACTGCATGTGTGATGTGGAAATAATAAAGACCAAAACTTGCAAGTCTACTGGTCCAGCTTAGGAGAGTTGCAACGACAAAAAGAAATTGAACTTCAGCACCACGCAAACTGAAAACACTGAAATTCCCCCATGGTAAAGGCACTGAAATTCCCCAATGGTAAATTCCCACCACTGTTCAGAAATAGAGTTCATGGCCAGTACACCACCTGTTAATAAAACACTTCTGCCCAGCCGAGGGCTGACAGAAATTTCATGAATTCAGAAAAAGGAAAAAGTTCACTGGTCTTATTTGGCAGTTGTGTACACAATTCAAAGCAGCATTTTGATAATAGGATTATCATGGTAATAATTTATAAAAGATCACCTGAGTGGCAACTGTTCCCATCTCTGACAGGAGCCTGCAATTCAAGGATCTATGCAGTGATGCCAAAAGTGTAATAATCTTTCCAGGAAAGTACCACCCATGTAGTGCAATCAGCAATTGCCAGCTCGGCGCAAAGAAGCCGTTTGTGAACAAGTGCTATACTACATCTAGACGATACAGAACTCAGCAGCCAGACTCATCGCTGACCTCCCCAAACAGACCCAAATCACCCCCCATCTCAGGAACCTCCACTGGCTCCCCATCCAGAAAAGATGACAATTCAGGATGTTGACACACGCCTACAAGGCCCTCCACGATCAAGGAGGCATACATCAGCCAGCGCCTGAACTTCCACCAACCCTCCAGACACCTGTGCTCCGCCTCCTTCACCTTTGGCTCACACTCTCTGCATCCGCAAAAGCGGACGACGCCCCTTCTAACTCACCGCCAAGTATTGTAACAACCTCCGCCTGCTCTCCCGAACATCATCCTCCCTACTGAATTCAGAAAAAGGACTCAAGACCTGGCTCTTCCACTGATCCCAGCAAGAACCCAACGCCTGGATACCCTCACGGGTGATTAGTTGCGCTCTACAAATCGGAGTTGATTGATTGATTGACAGACCAGTTGGCTCCATTTCTCTTGAACAGAACTTTGTCATTACTGGACACTCATGTACTAACTGGAACCCAGGATCACAAATGACACGTCTCTGTTGCAGCTACACCTATGTAAATTTTAAGATTAAACTGCTAGGGCAGTGGTTACTTCTTCAGCTAGCGTTTACCCAGTCTCACACACCAATTTACAGACATGAGGTGAATTGTATTTCTGAATCGCATTTCGGCTGCTCTGCTAACATCACTCGTAAATCATACACTATGGTTAACCAAGCAAAGATGCTAAAATAACGATGTAGGAGTCTCTGCCCGCCACACCAGCAGAAGGCTTGTGCCAACCACCATCAACAGAGCATTAGTGCAAGTCTCTAGAAAAGGTTACAAGGTCAGTTGCAGCATCAGTGTAACCAACACAAAGTTTAGAAAAGTAAGTTCAAATGGGAAATTGGAGTATCCATAACTATATGAAGTGTCACAACTCAGCAATGATGAACTAAAGACCAGGTGCAGTATCTATTCATTTTCATTAGAAAAAACACCTAGAATGCTGTCCCTAGCATAAGTTTCTCTAAGAGGAACCAGACATACGGCATAGGAAGGCATTCAGGAGACTATACTCAATAAAAAAAATTAAAAAACACAAAATGCATAACTAAGCAGAAGAGCAGAATGCAGGAATTCCAACATTAAACTCCCTTGGAATCACCTTATTGCAGGAACTAAAGCAAAGACTTGGCCATCATTTACTGACAATCAGCCGCCAGGCAATTTTAATTCAAGAGGTCTAAGACATGAACTGCACAAAGTATTGCTTGTTTCATAAGCACTGGCCTAAGCTAGTCAAAGTAAGATCTGCGAATCAAATCTAACATTGACAATATTTTAAACATTAGGAAACTATGAGACGTAAAGTTCTAGGAAGAAGTGTTCACCATTGAAATTTAACAATGGATTTTAAAGTGACGGATTAAAAAACACACAACTGGGAATGCACATTTAGCTATACAAATTAATTTTTGTTTTGGTTTAAAATCAAAAGCAAGAAAACGTGAGGAGATAATATGTTTAATATGGTGACACAACTTAAGGGATCTGTTGGACCTAGTCCTGTCTGCAGGTTCACCCCCAAACTTTTTGGCTGCACCCTTTCGGTTTTCTGAACCCATTTTTGTTGGTTTTTAGGACTCTGTGCACTTTAACACTGCTAACCAGTTCAAAAGTACTTATGCTCCCTCTTAAAACAATGTAAAATTGGCTTACGCCGAATTATGTGACCCAGGAAACAGGCTGCAGGCACCAAATGGTTAGGACAAGAAAATGTCAACTTTCTAAAACTGATTTATTTTTAGAATTGTGACTTAAAACCCTAATTTACCTTTAAAGAAGGGTTTAAATTACAATTCTCCAGACACTAAACATGACATTCCTACCTGCTCCCAAACAAAAGTTATCAAATGTAAAAAGCTAACCTAATGTGAACCTACGTGAAAGGTAACCCTCACAGTAGTGAAAAACGAATTTGTGATTTTTCTCTAGCAGAACATATAAAAATTTAAAATATAGGCCAAACATTTTAAATACAATACACACTACCCTATGGGCTGTTCAGGATCTACCTTAGGGGTGACTTGTGTGAATTAAAAAGGGAGTTTTAGGCCTGGCAACATGTTTACTTTGCCACATCGAAATAGCAGTTTGAAACTGCACACACAGGGGCATATTTACAAGCCCCTAACACCACCAGAGCATCACTTTTTTTTTTATGCTCTGGTGGCGTTGTGCCATTCCCCATATTTACAAGGTGGCGCTAAGCCACTTAACGTGGCTTAACGTCACCTTGTAAATATGCCCCTTACCACTGCAGACTGCTGCGACAAAGGGGCGAGCAATGGATGGTGCTGTGGGCGTTCTACCGCAACACCCATTGCTTTTTGATGCTGCCTCAGATTTACAAGACTTTGTTTTTTGCTCTTTCCGTGGGTGCTGCATTCTGCAGCACACACAGAAAGAGCAAATCGCCATTATTGATGGTTTATATGCAGGAAGGTGTCCCTTCCTGCACATAAACAATCTCTCCCGCAGCACAGACACATTTGCAACATTAGGCAAGGGTGCCTGCGCTGTTGCTAGGCAGCTTTTTTTGCGCTAAGGGAAACACAGAGGTGCGCCATATTTTTGTAAATACGGCACATCCCTGCGTTTTGAAAATGTTGGAGCGTGGCGTAACACCGTGCTACGGCACTTTCTTGTAAATATCCCCCACAGGATGTAATGCAGGCCTGAGACATGTTTTGAAGGGCTACTTAATTGGGTGGCCCAATCAGAGCTGCAGGTCCACTAGTAGCATTTAATTTACAGGCCATGGGAACAGATAGTGCCACAAATTAAATATGACATTTGGGTATAAGCCAATACTACCATGTTTTAAGGAGAGAGCACAAGCACTTTAGCACTCGTTAGCAATGGTACAGTGCGCAGAGTCCTAAAAGCCAATAAAAACAGGCTCAGAAACCATGTGGGTGAAGACAAAAAGTTTGGGGACGACCCTGCAGAAAGGGTCAAGTCCAACGACCCTTTAACATATATGCAACTCTTCCGTATTCAAACCAAATACTCCTTTTAATAGTTGAAATTAGACAATAGAAAAACTGAATGCTTTTCATAAGGAATGGTGCAATAGCCACCACACTCCAGAGTTGAGAATTATACTTCTTTTCATGCAGTAACATAAAACTTAAGTTTTGACCTGAAAGCATTTTACAACATGGCCTTTGAAACATTTTACAATGAAAAGCTACAATATCATAAGTATTTGCCTTTCCACAGTTCAAAATGAAACTGCTTTGCTGTAAGGATATTCTTATTTTGAATGTTTCATGTATAGAGAAGGATATATTTTTTGTTTTGTGGACTTTTCTGTGTGAATTTCTATTGGTGTATTCATGAGCGAAGTAGGTCAGTCAAATCTAATCCAACAGTTACATGTGCAGTACCCAAAACCTTATTAAGGGTTTCCAAGCACTAAAAGATGCCAAAAGCCAATGACTATGGGGAACAGAATGCAGCATAAAGGCCTTTGACTGGAAACTTGATACATATAATTTTTCCAACATAAACAGCAAATATAAACATAGTGGCACAGAATGGTGTGCAGAAGAACTTTCCCGTGCCCTTAAGTCTCCTGAACTTTGGTGCAATGTTTGTATAATTGTGTCATGATGGTCAGCACTTCAGTGGAAATAGCTGTAGTTTTCAAAGCAGAAGCTGCAGTTTTAAAATCCAGTAAAACTAGTACATAAGGACTTGGGAACTTCAAATAGTCCCATGCTGTACTGAGTGAAATCACCACAGGAATGTCTGCTGCTAATCAAGAGTGAACTAGACGCAATGACAGACATTTGTCGGTCTTCTACAGTTAATAGGTTTCCAGAAATAATACTGTCCCTTCAAAAACACAAGGGCTATGTAAGCATTATCCTTACTCCAGGTCCACAGCACCTTGTACACGGTGGGACGTATTTTTCTTATGGCCAGTTCCTTTGACCATAGCGTCCTGTTGGCACTTGCTGGTGGGAGGAGCCTGACATCACGCTAAAAGCACTGCCTCTCCAACCCTCTGCGCGGGACGCATCTTTCTTCTGGCCAGTACCATTGACCATAGTGCCCTGGTAGGACTCACTGTCCCAAGGTCCATCTGCAGCACCTCATTGCCGCAGCTGCTGACAGGGGGAGGCACCCGACATCACGCTAAAAGCGCTGCTTCTCCCACGCGGACGTATTTTTTTTCTGGCCAGTACTTTTGACCATAGTGTCCTGGTGGGACTCGCTGTCCCAGGGTCCATCTGCAGCACCTCATTGCCTGCAGCTCCTGACAGGGGGCGGTGCCAGACATTGCGCTAAAAGTGCTGCCTCCCCCCCACAGCCCAAAAGGCGGGCCCGTCCTGCGCCTGTCAGCACCAGGAACTGGCAGGGCTGGGCCACCCCTCCTTGGTTTTTTGTTTAGGACTTCAACTTTTGCTCTGTGCTGTGGTCATTACTTGCTCTTAATCAAGGTACTTTCCTCTATTGCAGTCTCCATCAGTCCTTTCTCTCCCATATCTGTTCAAGCTCTTGCAAGAGGAGAGACTGTGCGGGGCAGTTACTAGAAGCCCGGGTAAATCTGTTCCTTACAGGAGCCATTATCATTTGACACTGGACGGAACTTTGTTGCCAACCCCCAGCCCCCCTTCTCATTTTTGTGTACTCAGGAGTGGTGAGGACAGGGGAGGCAGTGGTGCCTCGTGAGACCTGTATGGTCTGCTTCAGTCCAGGAAATAAAGAATGTCCAGTGGACGCACAGGGTCCTATGTTTACTATAAGTCAGGGGTGGATAAGTTTGATATAATTGTTGTATATTCACTACAATATTACTGTTTGTGTGCAAGTATTTGCCTCCACTCTTCAGTCTTATAATGGGCAAAAGGAAGGCAGTGGAAGGGGTCTCGGTATCCTCTAAAGCGAAAAAGAAGACCTTAACCTTGGCAGCTGGTAAATGCGTAATGGACAGGATTGATAACCTGTCTAAATGTGAGGATACCATTAATCCCAACCCCTCCTCTAGCAGTAATTCTACCAAATTCATTACAGCGGTGCCCACCAAGCACATACCCCAAATATTTAGTAAAGCCAGGTTTGTGTTGGAACGCTGTCGGGGGGGAATAGTGTGCCCTCTCCTACAGGAGTTAAAGAGAGGCATCTGTCTGCATGTAACAAAGAAGTCATTGAGTGCCGAAACCGCTTCTCGATCCTCTTCCCTGACATTGTTCTAAATGAGGGGGTCTCAAAATGAGGCGACTAGCATCTCCAGTTTGGAGTGTTAGTCACTTTTCCGTAACTTGATGGGTGTAATTGGGGATCTGAGAGACATGGTTGTGGCTTTGAAGAAGGCCGTGGAGTGTTTTGAAGAAAGGGAACATGGGAAGCAAAACTCGAAACTTGGAAACTGTATCGCAATGGAGGGAGGTGAAAGGGTGGGGAATCACAAACACAACAGTAATAGGGAGACCCACCCTTCCGCTTCACACTATTCCTACCCACCAGCCTCCATTGGAAAATGCTCCCCAATTTCCCCAGATCCCCTCTATCCCCTACCCCTGTCTAAGCAACAGCTCTGGGTGTGGGGGATATCAGTCTTGTTGATCCAGGTTGGACCCCCAAGGAGGGAGACCGGAGAAGGAGAAGAGTGGAGATCAAGAGCAATGGGTTTGTGTGAACCCCCCCACGGTGAGCTCCAATGTGGTACAGCCTAGAGGGATGGTGCATAATGGGTTTTATATGGAGGCAAGTAGGGTACCATCAGGCCGCAGTCTACATTACCCTGATTCCCAAGTTGACTGCGGGAACCAGGGAAGATCGTGAATCATTTACTAACAAAGTTAAACACTGGTTCGGAGAGGTTCATCACTGCTATTCCATTATCAGAAGTGACATCGTTGGTGCAGAAAGGCTATCCAACCCAGAGGAACAATACAATGCAGTGAAGGTTTGCTTCTCTCACAGGAACATAGTTGATGGTCTTATGGCCATAGATTCATGAATTATCTCCCAAGATAGCACCCGTATCTTGATCAAATACCGTGCTGCGGCAGTTGATGTTTGTCTAGACTTAGGTGGTGCTCCTCAACCAGCCAGAGATACAGACAGTGGGACCCCTAGGGTTCTTCCTTGACTGAGTTCTAAACCCCACAAATGTTGGGTAATGGTAGAGAGACAATTTGATAATGGCTGATCTAACCAGGCTTTTGACCCTGCCGATGTTATCCAATCTTCATCCTAAAGTCAGGAGGGATCCCACCAACCCAAACATAAATTGTTTAATGTTTCCTGGGATGCCCTCTGCAAATAGTGGGCAGGGTGTGCCTGAGAAAAATAACCCAAGCGGTGAGACGAGCACTGGAGATCCTTTGACTGTAGCCTCGACTCAGCAGCCATCACTCAAAATGTTGTGGTGGAATGTAACGAGGATCTCTAAACTGCTGCCCGAGGTGGAATGGGGTCAATTCGCGGATCCCCATGACATCTGCCTCTTCCAAGAAACATGGTGTCCGACCCCTACCATAGGAGTGGGTTCACTTCTTATAGTGCTAATGTGGTACAAAGTGGAAGGGGTAGACCCTCGGGGGGGCTAGGTATCTGGGTTAAAACAGCCCTACAGTGTGAAATCAGAACAATTCCCAATAGTTCCCCTGACGTTTTGGCAGTCGGGCTGGTGCTCCCATCAGGCCACTGTAAAAGACTATGCTAGTGGGTGACACCCCTTTAGATCGGTAATTGCTTTTGATTAGTTAGACATCAGACTCACACCCAACTTGAGTTGGGCTCCTCGGTTAGAGAAGGTTCACGTCACTAATCCAGCAGGCTACAAACATAGCCAAGATCCTCCGGAGGGCTTCATCGGGAACAGTTGCCCCAGCACTTGAAATTTATAATGCACAGGCAATGGGATCTGTATTGTATGGGCCGAAGTGTGGGGAAGTTCAAACATTATTAGTCTAGACACTATGGAGCATAGATTTATGAGGTCTATATTAAACCTTCTCTAACGTACCCCACTCATACCAGTATACCTAGACCTAACACAGAGAAAGATCTGACATAGAATAGAATGCAGACTCCTAACTTTCTGGCACCGGCTGTGGACCACTCCAGCTCTTTAACTGTATCGGAAAGGCACAAGAGTTCTTAAGGCTCCACAGTGCGTAGAGAAGATCCCCTGGTTCCGAACCCTAAAGGCACTTCTACAGAAACCTGGGCTTGATAACTGTTGATCCTCTCCAGAGTGGGTAAGCTTGATCCCATGAGACAGGATCAAAGGACCCTATTGGGAGTTTCTAGCCGTTGAAATGGTGACACAGAGCTAAGGAACACTAACATTAGCTTTTATTGATGTAGAACCAGGTGCGCGCCATGAGGTGACTATTGATGAAATTGTACCAGCCCTAACACGCAAGTTAGATCTCCAATTTAGGTATGGCACCTTACCCGTTAAAGCATTTAGCTCCAAATGGTATGAAAAGGGTGAGGTTGATGATCAGTGTCCAGTATGCCATGGGGGTACAGAATCGCTGGAACATATGGTTTTTTTTTTTGTCCTTGCTGTCATAACCTTCAGGTTAAGTAGATGTGCCCCTCTTCAAGAATTTGGGCACCAGGGGGTATCTAGACACTCTTCGAATCTTGAGAGCTGACACAAGTAGAGTACTCGAATGGCTAAGTATTAAATGGCACTATGGTTAAGGTGCATTAAGTGTCTAGAGAGCGAGGGTTAAATGCTGATGGGATCTGGAGTACCTGAACTGTGTTTATGTGTTCCAACACAGCAATAATCCCACAGCGATAAGAGGGGTGGGATGTTCTCATATAGCCATGCACGTACTAGCTTGAAACTGCTTTGATGTGTATTTCTGTGTTATTCCCGTTTTAACTCCTTCCTTGTTATGGAATTTTCATGGAGTTATTTGATTTTATAGCATCCTTGGGAAATCAGATGCTTTGTATTACTATGGTTTTTAATGTTAGGGAATATGGCTTTGCACTGGACATTTTATCTCACATAAAAATTGGGATCTGTTGTTTACCTATAACAGGTATTGTGCAAGAAATTGCCAAGAAACTCATTATCTTGTTTATTGGCGCTTTGAGTTGCTTGATGCCCTGACCTTTCATGACTTTATAACCATGATCTTATAATATTGTGTTTTATAATATTGTATTTTTACTTGTATCCCATCGTGGAATTTTTATGAATATGTACTATTTAATTTTTTAAGAATGTACTTTTTATGATCCTAGTGATCGAAAATAAAGTTATAAATAAAAAATGTACACTGTGGTGACATCAGGGGGATCTTTTCTGGAGGACAAAACAAGAACCTTGAAATACAATTGCATTGTTAGTGAAGGTATGCAGACTTTTCAACGCCCCATCCTGCTAAAAACAAAAAACAAAACACTGAAGCAGTGGCGGCTCCTCCGCTAAGGTGGCGCAGCGTCGCCCCAGTGCTCTCGGAGCAGTGTAAACCAAAACCGCGCGACCCCTCTCGCCACACCACTCTCGTTTCCTGCCAGCCGCTACTGCACTGAAGTGAAGCTGGGGTTAAGGGGTTCCCTTTACAAAAATAACTGTGAAAGCTGGGTCAGACCACCCAAGAAAACAAGTGAGGCAGGTGTTCCACCATCGGAACACATCAGAGAAAAGGGAGAAAGAAGGCCAGCATAGTAGCCTGGCAATGAAGCAAAACAGAGCTTTGTTTTTGAGTTCAGGCATGCCTTCATGACACCACGACCTGCCCCCCAACAATTAACACACCATCTGCTGCATTTCGTCAAAAAACACACGTCACACAGTTGTCCTAGAAAAATGGAAGGAGAAAACCTAAGAACAGCCAAAGATGGGGAAAACACTGAGGAGCTCTCATCAGTATATTCTGTCCGTTGGTGAGATCCATCTGGTTAAAAATTCTAGAACGATTAATGAAATCACAGAAAATGACAAAAGTGGCTCACAGCAAGGCCTCAACAAAATGGAGGAATCCATGTTTTGCTCTTATCCATTGGCAAGACAGAGGCAACCATGTATTCCTGAGGTAAGTTTATAACATATGGCACCATGCCAATAAGTCTGTCATAAATCTTTGATAGTCTGGTGGCCAAAAGCCTAGAAGCATCAAGATAATGCCTGGCAAAGAGTGAGAAGAGGAGACAAAGTCTTTGGGGTGAGGACATCATCTGCCTTAAAAAATGAGATCTTTTTGTCACAATTGTTTCTTTCTTAGCAATCAAAAGACCAAGAAGTGCATCTATGTTCTTGAATAGAAGAAGCACCCACATATTGTATGCATGGAAAGCTTTTACTAAAGCGCAGATCAGTGCATTTGGGCAGGGCATGGTCATCAGGCACGGTGATCAGGCACTCAGTCATTCGAAAAGCCATAAGCGAATAAACCCATTAACAGTTTGTATGCTCTGTCTGACAATCCTAGTACACGCTCCTAGCTGGAGCTCTGCAACAAAAACAAAAAAAAATTGCTGGGGGCATCAAATACGACGGATGAGTTGGTAGTGGGGCGAGTGCCAGTGCCCCCTCCCATCGGGCAGGTTTCTGTGAGTTCCATAAATATCAACAATGTGGGCGTTATAGGGCAAAGCAATGGAGTGATCTTCTCAGCCCATCCAGAGGAGAAACAACCAGCTAAGGTGGCTGCTCCTCCCACGGCGCAAGAGCCTCCTACAGCAAATATGGTAGCTTCACAGTCACAAGGCGCGAACGCAGTTAGGGATGTCCCAACCTCGAAGTCCTCACTCCAAGTGACCCTGGCAGCAAGGACCAGTTCATCATCAGCAACCGGCAGGTGGGTGCAGGGGAGTTACCCAGCAGTGCAGCAGCCCAGGTATTGGCACAATCTCCAACAGGCACAGTACCCACTAGTCTATATGCAGGGCCAAGGCCCCTTAACTCATGTCCCATCCTTTTGTCACAGCTTTGCCCACTCTCGCCTCTTCATCGGCCATAGCATGGCATGTTCCCAAGGAGGTGAGGAGAAAGATGCAAAAAGGGGAGTTCTGCAATGTCTTTGACTTGATAAATGCTGGGGTGGTTCTTGGGAAAGGAAAATTGGGGAAAGAAGGAGAACACAAGGATAAGAAGGTATGGGTGGAGTGGTCCCTGAAGAATTGGGTGACTGGGTTTTCCATTTATTCAGCGATCCTAACTGAGAAGTTCCCAGTCTTGGCCCCACAATTGTTCAGGTACATGTCGCTGATACACAGATCTGCATCTGAATTTCAAGGTACAGCATGGTTGCAGTATGATATCAAATTCAGGAAGATGAAGGCAATCAAGCCAGAAATTGCATGGGAACAGAGGAAGATACATTTATGACATTCGAAGTTCAATATGGGGTCCTCCTCCACAAATAATCTGCATTCCTTTGGGGCAGACTGGGGTGGAGGGGACAAAAAAACGGTCTGCTGGCAATACAATAAAAAATGATTGTCTTAGAGGTGCCGCTCGCAAGCTCAAGCACCTGTGCTTTGCGGAACCCAAGGACCTCCAGAAACAACGAGTTTCAAGAAATATGGGCAGCCAAAGGAGCAGCCAGCACCAAAAGGACACTAACATCCCCGTGCTCAAGGCCTAGTCTCCTATACGTCTGCAAATATTGGCACACTTGCTAGGAAAATATAAGCACAGTCGGGATGCACTTCTGCTTTAGTATGGTTTCAGGGACGGTTTTCGGATCCCCTTCAAAGCCTTACCCTCTCAGGCTCTGCCTAGGTATCAACAATCTGTTTTACATCCGCCAGAGACAGACAATGAGAAGATCCTCAAAGAAGTGCATGCCGATAGAGTAGTGGGCCGCTTTGTCAATCTGCCATTAGATGGCTTGATCTTGTTCACCATTAGGGTTGGAGCCCAAGAAAAGAACCAGGCAAATGTCACCTGATCCACAACCTGTCCTTCCCTCTTTGTACATCTGTGAATGATAGCTTGCCACAGGATTTGCACTCAGTCCGTTACACCTCTTTTGATGCAGCAATAAGTAAGCTTGGTGGCATCCTGTGACCGTGAGCGATCTAGATGATTTTTTGTTTATGGGACCACCAGGATCCCCAGCTTGTAGGCGGGCCCTCCAAGGATTTCATGAGTTAATGCAAGTTTTAGGAGTGCTTTTGGCAGAGGACAAAACTGAAGGGCCAGCAACTTCGCTGTCATTTTTTCAGTATTATAATAGACTCAGTGGCAGGAGTTTGCAGGTTACCATAGGACAAGTTTTCTGCTTTCGGGCATCCCTTGAGGAGTGCCTGGCTGCCAGGTCATGCTTCATCAGCTGCAGGTCTTAGCTGGGCAATTGAACGTTGTGCTTAATGTGATCCCAATTGGGAGGGTGTTTTCCAAAAACATAGCTAGAGCGATGTCGGGCCTATGGGCCAAGCACCACCCTACTAGACTCATGAGGTCAGGAAAGATATGGGCATTTGGAAGGATTTCCTAGAGCACTTCAATGGCATGCTCTTATGGCGCCAAAAGGCGCAGTCCAATTCTGACTTGAGCATTTACATAGATGCGGCAGGGAACGTAGGTTTTGGGGCAGTTTTCGGCAACAGGTGCTATATGCAACACTGGCCAGCAGAATGGGTGGCATCTGATATCACTAAGAAATTTAATTTCCTTGAGCTATTCCCAATTGTGGTAGCATTGCATATCTAGGGGCTACTTCTGGCCAACAGGAGAATAATATTCTGATCAGACAGCATGGCTGCAGTTGCGTCCATCAATAACCAAAGTGCAAAATGACCCTTTGTCTTGAAATTGCTCAAGGCATTGATCTGTAGATGTTTGACTTGCAACACAAATTTCACTGCCAGGCATGTGCCAGGGGTAAAAAACACAGTGGCGGACGCTTTGTTCGATTTTAAGTTGGCAGAATTCAGAGCGCTATGGCCGATGGCAGAAGTGATGACTACATTCCCACTGGACTTATGGAAGCTGGGAGTCCCATTGCCCCAGACCTGATCGCAGCATTCCTAAGCGCGAGTATGAGACTTCATGGCAGACTTATGCTGCGATACTCAAATCTGTGGTTGAGGGAGAGCATTTCACCACACCTTCCTTTCTAAAGTTCTTAGCAAAACAGAGGGAGCTTGGCAGGTTAGTGGTGCTGGTCAGGAGGCAGTTATCAGCTATTGCCTTCTTCGCAGGCTTGAAGGGTGTGGTGGGCCCAGCAAAGGGCTTTATGGTTAGGAGGGCTCTCAAGGAATGGAAGCACATTGCCCCTGCTGTGTAGTATGCCAGGAGACTGATTGATGCATCCAGGCTGTCATATATCATTGGAATACTGCCAAGTGAACGAAGCTTCACAGTATGAAACCTTGCTCTTTAGACTGGCTTATTCCCTAACATTCTTGGGGGCCTTTAGGACATCTGAACTGGCCGCTGCCTCCAAGTCAGATCAATGCACGGGTGTTAGCATCATAGACATAGTCATGTCAGGTGACTGCCTGAGAATTCGCATAAAAAAGTAAAAAAACTGATCAGGCGGGCAGGGGTGTATGGTTTTAGCTATCTGCAGCCCCAACCACCACCTATTGTTCAGTGGCCCTGATGAGGGAATAACTTTGCTACAGATCCCAAAATGGACACCACAATGTCTTAGCTCATGAGGTTGGCACTCCACTCACACGTTTTCAGGTTATGTGGGTATGCAGGTGTGCACTGTCTTGCTGAGGATTGGACACAGTCCACTTCACGTACCACTCCTTCTGAATCTGGGCTGCGACCACAGTGGCGGCATTGGGCTTGCCCCCTGATGGCATTTAAGGGGTTAGAAGGCAGAGGTCCACATGCTTTGAGCATTAAGTCCACCCTCACCTGGTGTGAGGAAACTGGTCCTGGTTTCCACTTCACCCACTGGTGTTTTTGACTATGGTCTGCTAACAGATGGGCTGGTAACAGGGTCTGTTCTTAATTCTCTCCTTGCAGCCTCCATTTGAAGGCTGGTAAACACCTGCAAGTGTGGCCACTCATTTATTCGTAGAGCAGGTGAGCAGTTCCATGGATCTGGCATGGAGACCGCACAGTTGCTGGCGGGGGTGAGACATCAGTGGGCAGGCGTGCCCTTGCGGTTGGAGCACCTCTTTGGCCACCTGCAGAAGGCATTGGATTCTGGGTTAATCAGTCCTTCAGATACCTTGGTCATACATGCAGGAGGTAATGACATGTCCCCCTCAGGGAGACGGGGAGTACAAGAATTGCTTTTCGCGTCCCTCTCAAAACTAAAGCGCAGGGTCCCTGAAACTGCAATATTCTAGTCAGAAGTCATACTGTGTTCAGTGAGGCCAAACAGCTCGCCACCTGGAGCTCTGAATGATTAGGAATGAATCGCTTAGGGGCCAAGAGGTCTTCATCCAAACAGTCATAGGGGCAATATATAGAAAGGAAGTGAAGTCAAGGCGGGGGGGCAAATTCGCCAGTGACCTCATTGCCCGGTGGCGAAAATGTGACCAAAAAATAACGGGGCCACCTACAAAACATTTACTGTTGGCTGGTTTTGTCCCCTTGCCAGGGCAATGATCTTGGTGGGCACAGGGCTGGCTGGAGGGGTGTCTGACCTGCTGGTGGTCCTGGACCTTTCAGCCCTACCCTTGGTTGCCTGGAGTTGATTATGGATGGGGGCTTTGCCTGGAGGATGGTCAGGCCACAGGAACCCCGGCAGGAACGGTGCATTATGCGGTTTCCTGATGTTTTGTTTTCTGTATCAAATGGTATGTGTTTTCCATCACTCTCCTAATCAGAGGTTACTGTGATGCTTGCATATATAGATGTTGACTACTTTAGTGGCCCAAGAACCCTGGTGGGAATGTGAATTGTTGGCACCGGGTGCCTGCCCCTGCGGGGGATGTAAATAGATTTTGCTGGCTGCAATGCATTTTTAAGTGTTTATCACTGGACTGAGGAATCATGGCGGAAATGTATTTGGTTAATTTATTTCAAGATACTTGCTCTACAATAAGTGTGCTACCTTTCTTGCTTGCTCTCTTTCTTCTCATGTCTAACTTCTAGGTACCTTCTCATCCCTTTAAGCATGCTTGTGTGATTAAATGGCTACGTCGTGGTTGAACCACACCCTTCAGTATGACTCATTTGTCACAGGGATGGGTCGTTGTGTATGAGTGAAGGTCAGCGATTTGCACGTTGTGAGAACACTATGCACATGGAACATACAGGCGAGAGGGGCAAAGGCAGTCATTTGGCTCGAGCCAGGTCACGGCTTAACTAGGCTCTCCCAGAGGTACTCGAGGGCAAACAGTACTTACAGCACAGTGTTCTGACGCTGCTAGGGTGACCAACCGTCCGTAAATTTCACGGACCGTCCGTAATTTGGACCTCACGTCCGTTGTCCGTGAGGATCCCTTTTACGGACGCCTTTTGTCCGTAATTTTGGGCATTGCAGGGAACAGCACTGTTCCCTGCATGAAGCCTCAGCCCCCTGATGGGGCCGCCCTGCACTCCTCCTCGAGCACAAGAGCAGCCCCACCCGCCCATTGTCATTCTGTATGCGCCGATTGCCGCATACAGAATGACAATGGGCCAGTCTGGGCTGCAAAGCATGTGGTGGCCGGCCTCCTACAACCTCTGTCCAGGGCAGGGCATTCTGTCAGACAGAAGACTGCCTGGGGGGGGCGGTGGGGGGGTTGTTTCTTGGCGTTTCTAGGAGAATTTTGTTTTTACTCAGGAGGCCTCTCAAGCTGCCAGCTACTTTGAGAAGATTAGAGAGGTAAATCAGAGAGTTAGTTTGGATTGTGTTGTAGGCAGGAGCTCTCAGTTTCAATTTTATTCTAGACAGAAGACAATGTAACTAGATGAGGCTTGCAGTGACATTACTGAATTTAATTGAAAATGGGATAAGTGGAGTGTACAGCAGTTTTGAGTGGGAGGAGTTTGGATTGGGTGATGCCCCAATAGAGTGCCCCCTTAATTATCTAAATGCACACGTTGCTGAATAAACTTGTAATCATTATTGGCATCTCGGGTTTAATCCTCTGCAGTGAACGCATCTAATCCAGCGGTTCATGCACTTGTTCTCACCTTTAGAAAAACGACAGACTCTGATGAGACTCAATGGAATGATAAAGATTTTTTAATACTTCAGATGTCTAGGAACTGCCATGTGATATGTGTTTTTGGCCCTTCGACGATAGATTTTACCATAATAAAGTTTCTGTAAGGAACAAAACGTGTTGGCAAGGCTGATTCCTGTTTTTTTTATTTAAAAAAAATATATATTCAGTCTATCGAATACAGCATTATACTATTGAATGAAGATTGGTTTCACCATAATTTGTGAATCCAAGGAGAGTTATTGATTATCTCTTCTCTCTTAACATTTCACTGAATGCCGAGGACTTATAGTACATTGTGAAGTTTTGAGTATGCCACCCTACTAGAATATTTTATTCTGAGCCATCCAGGTTTGAATGTTTACAAGTACAGAATGGAGCCAGGTCAAGCAGTGATGAGGTTTTTACGGTGCATTTAGGTTGCTCTGGAAATCGTCTAGCGCCCTGGAACATTAGTCCATGTATTGACCAGTTCTGTTGCCAGCATTTGCCCCCTTCTACCATTTGTTGTGCACTGTACTTCTTTAGGGTCGCACTATTCTTTCAATACAGTTGTGGAATTTTGACTGATGCGTTGTGTTTAGTAAAGCTTTGTTTGTCCAGTCTCTTGTGTAATCATTTTTTATATTGGTTAGCGTGAAAAATAAAAGGTGAGACTGGGGCTTTCTGGTGCACTGTGTGCATGGTTGCACGTGCCAAAGGATACTTTTATTTAATTCCACTAGGGTCAAAGGCTAAGAGGGTGACAGTCTCCCCATTTTAGAACTGATGCATTTTCAATATTAAAGGAAGCCATGATTGCTGCTTTTTTATTTTATGCAACTAACAAGCATTGACAAAGCCAATAGTTCTGGCTTGTTGCAGGTGTAACGTTACTTGTTGTGTTATATGGATACAATGACAGAAGACGCAAAATACCAGTCAGGCGGTACACTATACTAAGCACGGATTTTTAGCGTAGGTGTTTAAAGCTGCGCCCTTAATTACATCAAACATCCACTTTGGAGAAACCCCCCAGTTTTTTCATCCCACTTAAAGCCCTGGAAACAACACCATGTCACAGTCACCTCATGGCCTGGCACTGTGCATCATGCATGACTCATGACTCAGATTGCCTGTGTGCAAGGGCATAGTGAACCCTTACCCGCCTCACCCCTTGCTTTATGAACTAGAGCAAGGGTGACGTTCTTGATGGGCCTCTTCTGTCTGCAACTCTGCAGACAAAGGCTCAGTTCATAATTAAAATGAAAAGGTGGGTGAGTGAGTAAGTGAAGGGATGGGTGGATGGCTGGATAGATTAGTGCAAGGGTGAATGGATGAATGAGAGGGTGAATGGATGGATAATGAGAGGATGGATGGATAGATGGATGAGTGAGTGGAAGGATGGATAAGACAAAATGTAAAAAGATAGATGTATGGGTGGAAGGGTAGAAGAATGGGTAAAAGGGTGGATGGATGAGTGAAAGGATGGAGGGATGAGTTAAAGGGTGGATGATGGGCGAGTGAATGGGTGGATGGATGAGTAAAATGATGGATGGATTGATGAATTGATAAGTGAAAGGGTGAATGGATGGACCGATGAGTGAAAGGGTGGATGTAAGGATGGATGAGTGAGTGAAAGGGAGGTTAGATGGACAAAAGGATGGATAGATGAGTGAAGGAGTGAAAGGGTGGATGGATGACTGATAGGGTCAATGGATGGATTCATGAGTGGATGAGTAGATGGATGGGTGGAAGGAAGGATGGCTAAGTGAAAGGGTCGATGGAGAGAGAAAGGGAGGATGGATGACTGAAAGTGTGAATGGGTGGAAGGATGAGTGACTGGGGGGATGGATGAGTAAGTGAAAGGATGGCTGGATGGGTGAAAGGCTAAAAGACTGGATGGATGAGTGAATGGATGGATGGATGGATGGAAGAGTGGATGGATGAGTGTACCGATGGATAGGGTGAAAGTGTGGATGGATGGATAATGAATGGATGAGTGAAAGGGTGGATGGAGGGATGGATGAGTGAAATGATGGATGGAAGGATACATGATGGATAGGTTTGCAAATGGTTGAATATGTTTGAATATGGATGGGCTTAATTATATACTATTGCGCGACCTCCTCTGATGTGTCTGTAAAACTTGCCTTTTGTCTCGAAGTTTTGTCCTGAATTTTGACCTCCTGTCCTGAATTTTTGTCCTGAATTTTGACCTCCTGTCCTGAATTTTTGTCCTGAATTTTGACCCTTTGTCCTGAATTTTTACACTCTCCGTCCTTAATTTGGACCCATGCCAGTTGGTCACCCTAGACGCTGCCCTCACGCTGGCAACTCCGAAAGGATTGGGTTGGAAGCCTCTCTCTCATTGGATACCTCAAAGTGAACGTGATAAAACTGAATACACGAACCGACTTCTTAACACAAAAAGGTTCTCGATGTTCTGGCAAATTCAGAACAACAGCGTCGAAAAGCTAGATGAAGGACTAGTGTATAATAATAAGAAGATGATGGGGCTCATTTGGATATCAGCTGGATTAGTTTGTTATCTTCAACTGTTCCATTAATTCTATGTTATAACATCGGAGTACTGTTTTGGATGTGCCCAGTGCTTTAAATGGGAAAAAATAAGTGCAGGTACTGCATTAAAAGGAGCTAGAGGTGTGTCAAGTGGGCGGGGCTAGGGGCGGGGCTAAGGGCAAGACCTGATGTTACATAATATGATATATAACAGTAAATACAAGCATAAATCATTCAATCACTTCAAAAGTGCAAAAGTATTTCCGTATACATACATATATTTATAAACGATAATGAAAGTTAACAAGAAATACAGCAGATTTTGAACTCTGCACTCATTTGTATTAAAATGCCATTTTTAAGCCCCGATTTCATAACTGAACAAATATCTGGTACTTTTAACTGGAAAAAAGTGCCAATCCTAACTTTAGCGGTCACCTCACCTTTTTACATCCCTCCCTCCCCTTCCTTCTATGTTCAGCATCTCTTTTCTCCCCCCCCCCCCCCGCCAGATCCCTTGCTAGTTGTCACAGGAGGTTATTTCTGGAGTGCTGCAACGTTCCCTGCTATGCATTGCTCTTTGGGCAGGGCTCCTTTCACACCTATGGATCCCTCGCTGTTATGTAAATGCAGCTTTTAGTTGATGGGGCACACAAAGGGAAGCAGCTCCTGCGTTGTAAAAAAACAAACATGAAAAGAAAAGGTCGATGATTATGTTGAACTGCCACTCGCTTAAGTGTGACCAGTGCAGCACCAGCCCAGGCTATTTCATGCACCTGGCGGAGAGGGAGCTGGGGGAGACTAAAGCATTTGTAGCTGAATGATCATTACACGCTTAATCAACAGTGCAAGGTCTGGCTAGACCCTTCTCTGTTAATCACAGCATGTGACGCAAGCCCTCTCAAACCCCTGCAGTGTGAGGAATTGCAAAGGGCGCCTCTGGACTTTACCAGCGTCACTGCAAAAGTCGGCTTCATGGCTCAGTGCGATTGTGAGATCCGGAAGCAGAGCGGCATCTGTCCTGCGTTGTAGGGGATATGGAACCTGAGCCTGCCCTGCCACTAATCACGGTACCAGTACTCTCCCTGACAAAAGAAAAGTGCCGGCACTGAGGGCTAGAAAATTTGGAAGTGCCGGTACTCAGTACCGGTGAGTACCGGCCCATTTAAAGCACTGGATGTGCCCACTAGGTGGCAGGAGCACACAAAGTATGTGATAACAGATTCGGACTGCTTATTCAATGATTGTTTTATCGGGCAGTGGAACGATTAATGTGCATTAAAACCTGCATTCCAGCGCCATCATATATAAAAGTATCTGTGCCTCGTGAAAACAAAGTTTGTAAAATAGCAAATAAAAACAATGTGTGCATCCACTTTCACAAGATGTCCATTTTGTGAAACGTGTTCTGATTTACTGATTGATTGCCAGAAAAGACTTGGTTAATTGACGTGTCATTTTTAAACAAAGACGATTGCTTGCTTTACAATGTGTATGGTAAAAAGAATAATTCATCAAAGGACGATAAAGTCAACGCAAAAAGTATTGAGCATACGGAAAATAAATTTAGGTGTGGAAAGACGAAATACTTATTTCATCTGCCATTTTATAACTAGCCTAAGTCTGTTTTATAATGAATATTTCAAGATCAGCATATTTTTATCACAGAACATAAATCGCAGACACGCACTAAAAGCCCAGTTCCGGAAACATCATAATACATTCATAAAAATGGACTTCAAAATGCTCATAACTTCAACAAGTTTTCAGTAAACTTTGGAAAACACAGGTTACCCATATTACTAAATCACCACCAACTACAAAAGAATTGTTGACGGCAATAATATAAAGATTCAGCCCTTTATTATTCAAGATGATAAGAATAAAAGCAACGTTTGCAGAGAAATCAACCAACTAACCTCCAAAAAGATCAACTTCAGCAGTGACAGCAGCTAGAGTAGCAGAAGTGCCAGAGGGCGCAGGTGTCTCACTGGAGGTGGCACTGGGGAGAGGCTCTGGTGCAAATGGATCAGAGAGCTGGACCTCAGAGAGAACAGTAGCAGAAGGTGCAGAAAGGGTGTCTGTGTGCAACCAGAGACGAAGATCAGGGGGGATTAAGAGAGAGTGAGTGAGGGTGGAGGAAAGACACTAGCCTAGAACTACACACCAAAGATGCAACGCAAACGGACAAACACCAAAATCACTACACGAACAAAAACACAAACAGTGACAAATTAAAACATCACTCACCTTCCCCCAAAAGGTCTGCGATAGTATGCATTAGGTAAGCAATGTAAATAAACAAAAGTTAAAAGATCTCTCCTACTGTTCGTATTTGACTTTATTTACACAAGTAGGTACACTGTATAATAAACTATTTGAAAATTCAGCCTTATTCAGGTGTTCGCAATTTTAATTCGACTGAACTCCCACGAAACACTCAAATGATGCCACAGTGAGTGGCATATCACCACTAGGTAAGACTTGTGCATCAAATACCAGACGTTTAATTTCAATACAGTAAAAAACTAAAGATTTACACACAAAACTCGAGCAGTCATTGATGGTAAATTGTTTGTTAGACATTAATATTTCATGTTCTTCTAGGTGGGAGTGGATTTTAAACTCTAAACATTGATTAGCAACTGAAAGAGGGAGCCTCTAAGATTCAAGAAGGCAGTCCGCAGAGACAGGGCAATTCAAGCCTCACTTCCAATTCTGACCTTCACTGGTGGTACATACTAGGCGAGTGCAGGACATTCTGCTTCTAGTTGTGGGTGAGACACAAAATAGTGTCGCTCTTATTAATGAAGTAGGCATGCAGCAGTCCAACTGGAGGCATGAAATTGCGGGTCTACCACTATTTGAAAAACGGGGGGCGGGGGTTAAACAATGGTTTAAAAAGTTGTTTTAACCCAATTCCTACATGCCTTTTACAAATGAATTTGGATTGTTTTAATGATGAATGTATGAAAATGGGATCATGAATAGAATCGCATCTTTCAAGGTAATCGACACTCAAAGCATTGCGCTCAGACCCAATATTATGTTCACAAATGTAGGCTAAAACAAGGCTAGACATCAAATATACATGGATCCCTACATTCTGCACTACCTTGCATCCCTACAATAGGTCAATTTCAAGGGTCTATACCTTGATTATCCATTACTTATCACATTAATAAGAGAAAGCTCAACACTTCTGTCTTCTTTTTCCTAGTCACTGCACTGGAGGAGTCCTTATCTCAGAAGCAGACAATCTATTTGCTCCTTAAACCAAGAAAGGAGAAAGAGCTATGTGAATCAAGGAATTTAGACAAATTCTTTCTATACCATATCTGCCCCCTCACATTGGCCTAAACTGATTCCAAGCTCAAAGAGGAATCACACTTTGTGCAATCTCCATCAAAGACAGGCCTCTGGAAGTCCCTTTACCCAGCTGATCCTTGAGAAAGGTGAGTGTGAGTGAGAGTGAGAGTGAGAGTGAGAGTGAGAGTGAGAGTGTGAGTGTGAGTGTGAGTGTGTGTGTGTGTGTGTGTGTGTGTGTGTGTGTGTGTGTGTGTGTGTGTGTGTGTGTGTGTGTGTAAAACCCACGCTGTGGGGACCAACTCGGTCCATACAGCATGGGTTAACCTTCTCAGAACCTTATAAACACCATCTTTGTGAGGACCGGTCTCAGTAGTGTGTTTAGGTACATTCGAACGAGTGTATAAAAAAAAACTAAAAGTGAGTTAGATTTGCCTGCGTCCACTTTATAACCTTCCCTACTATCAGAGCGCAGTGGGGTTAGAATGGTAATTACACACTTCATTACAGTCAGTGGCCGGTCCTCATAATAATAGGTATGTTATGTTGTGTGTGTAAAAACACAATTTTTAGTAACAACCCCTTCCCCTCACACTGGGAGAAGTTCAGTCCTGCTTCAGCATGTAGCATTTTATCACAGGGTGGCACAGGCCACTATAGACAGAACAGTGCGAAATCCTTTAAAAAGCCAAAACCCTATGTTGAAGAGGACAAGGTACACAGACAATCCAGAGTCTCCAGGGAAAGATGAACAAGACCCAGAAATAAAAAACATAAATCCAGTGTCAGCAGCTATCTGATATGCTGGGGAACAAAATAAACAAAAATATGGGGTTCTTTGCTTCACATGTTTTCTACCCTCATAACGTAAAGGTCCGTTCCCATCTACAGTTGCCTTTTAAGAAACTGCCTCCTCAGGCAGATTGTTGTTGCACCATTATGAACATAAATGCACCTACTACTTAGATGCATAATCGTACATTCTGATAATGATAGTATGCTTCTAGCTCATATATTCATGCTTGGATTTAAATGGTTAATACTTAGAAAAAGATGGCGATTTTAAGCTTCAGTATGATACGCAACTGAATTCTCATGTTATTTCTCACGAGTGACATTCTGAGTCACAATGTTTATTTTTCTCAAAATAAATTATTTGAATGGTTTAAAATAGCTGTTCACAGCTCCTTCTGGACAGAAAAGGACTTAGATTCATTCCAGGACAAAATAGCAGTGCAGTTTATCGTATAACGTTACAATGCACACAGTCTCATAACAATCCTTTCATAGAGACCTAATTCTCGCTGGACCTGGAGATAGATGACCACACACTGGAAAATAATTCAGGTAAGCATGTGTGGGGACAATAGCTAAATATTGAACCCTCATGAAACTGTAACTAAATGCTCCTTGAGAGCCCGATGAATTATTGTCATTTTTTCTGCACGGTCCACAAGCACTAAAGCCCATATCCTGTACCACAGAAGGACTCTCGTTCTCTGATGCATGTTTGTATATGTCAAGTCTGCCACTTTCTTCTTTTTATAGTGAGATTTTGAATCTGACCTTTTCTCTTACTGCTTCACACTAAGCCCAGTACCCTGACACTAGCCTCACCTGCCTCTGGTGGGGGCAATCATAAAATGCACTTTCAGAGTTCTCATTTCATCTACAGTACTCAAGTTGGCTACTAATTTCATCTGCAGAGTATTCTCCAAACTCCTACTATCCCCAGAGTGCTGTGAAGAATGGCTATCAGTATACGGATACCGATTCCCACTGGAGTCCTGCTCTCTCGGAGATCCAATTTGTATTTCTGTTTAGGCTTCTGTTTCTTTTTTTACATCAAGGTTTTCTCTTGATGTATTTCCTCTACAACAGCATTAGGCTTGAATTACAGTTTTGAAGGACAAGCACCCAAGATAGCTCGACCAAGGAGGTATAGGTTTCCAAAATAAGTTTAGACGATTCCTGTTCCCTCTCCTAGAGTGTATAGCAGCAAGACACTGGTGTATGGGCAACAACGCTACTTCCTCTGAACATTAGTAAGGATTATCATGGAGACACTATCAAAGTTGACCATCAATTTCATACCGAAATCAACAGCAAGAGCAGGCCATGTTCATTTTGTATCTGGTCATACCGCTAAATGGGGTGTAGCATGTTTAATTGGTATATATGCTAGCAAATGTGCTTCCATATGTATAAGTGCCACTTTCTTTAATAGATACTACTATTCCCAGGGAAAGATACAATCAATATTCTAGGATTGTCTTGTGGCAGGGCATGATAAAAGCCAACCTCTAACAGATTACTTTCATGAACAATACAAAATGGTAGTTTGGCACGCTTTGTGGGCACTTTGCCTGTTACTGCTTTGGATTTGTAGTCTGTGTAGGCGGTCCACGTGTGACTTCTAGAGCTCCAATCTTGGTCCCTGACATCTGTAATACGTACTGTCTCAGTTGTCTATATAGATTCACTAGTTCCAGCAATACCTCTCAATTGATTTGCATTCGAATTTTGTATACTTGGGTGTGGTGTGTATCCCACTAAAACTAACCATGTGGGCCCTTGAAGGCTTAATAGACCCATTCTAACTGGCTCCCCTGTGCATAGTAACTCTCCATTGAACAGCAATGAATGTTCTTGACAACTTAAGAGAGAGTCTGCCATTTCTAACCGTGTCCGTCCCCAAAACATCCTGCTGGGAGATTACAGTAAATTTTACTTATTTGCTCTTTGAGTGGTCTTGTACTGTACACCTACAACACTTCCCGAGAGTGGATCTTTAGAACAGCCCTCATTACTACATGGTAAGGGAACAATACCTAGAGGATGTTGCATCTAGGTATTGTTGTTAAGGTTGCCTTTTGAGTTTAGCCATACCACATATCACTGTCTTTGACCAGTCTCAGATTTTCAAGAGGATTTCCTACGACCACATACCCATGAAAACAGTCTCAAGAATTCGGGTTTGGAAATGCTACATATCCCTCTTTAGGATGCATGCACCATCAGGCTATAAAAAGTTAGTACATTTCTCTCACTCCCTTAGCTATTTACGAATTACTTGTCTGATACTCTCCACCCAGAATACTGCACAGGCATTGTCAGAATGTGCCCTGCATATCCTACGCTTTTAGGTTGGGGTTATTTCACATAAGAAACTTGGTTTCTTTGGTGGCTCAGTCGAAGGGTGGATCAACTAGACCAGAAAGGGGTAGTCTGACCCACGATATTGTCTTTCCCTACTGCGAAAATGAAAAATAAGGCATTTGTTGAAAATCGATAATGGCAATATATATTATAAAGTTAGATGTGCCCATCTAGCAGGAAATTTACGTCTGATGGCCCTAAGGAAACCAACTCAAAGATTTGCTTCAAAAAAGCCATGCTGGAATCAGGCCTCTGCTGTCAAAAATATACTTTACATGAAAATCCTTGCAAAATATGCATAGATAGCAGTAACATGCAAATGAAGGTGACAATTCAAAGAAAAGGTGAACAAATAACTCATTGCAAACTCAGTAAGCAATCAAAAGTCTGAATTTCGGATCAGTTGGCTAAATGAAGAACTGACAAAGTCAATACGTCATTTATTACAATGAAAATCGTTTGTGTATTTAACATGAAGATTTGCTTTTTGCTCAGTTCTTTGAGAGTTCCAGACAGTACATTTGTTAAGTGTGTTGTACTTCTTAAATGAAGAATAGCAAGATATTATTAAAGAAAACAATTAAAACTAATAATTTCTCGGTTCACCTTGAGCAATCAACTAACTACAAGGACATAAAATATCCGCAAAGCACTTATGATATGAAAAACAATCCTACCTGGATTCCTACATCAATTTAGGCATTAAAAAAATCCTGTTTAGGGTGCTTTATATTCCACTATTGCAATCTGAGTGTGCATGCATGGCGTTACACAGACAAGAAGTAAACACTGTGCCAGCTCTGTGACCTAAATGAGGAGAGAATCGAACATTCTCATACTTTGTATTATGTTCTGAGTTACCTGAACAGCGGAAGAAATACCTCAAACTAGTTTTTATTCTTAATGGGAGAAAAACTATTAAAGATATAACGGCTTTACGTTTCAAAAGCCGGACTGAAAGCCACTGGTTATATGATGAACTTCCATGGACTTTGCATAGCGTAACTTCAAGAATGGAATGAATGTTAAAAATTGATTCATGTCTATGTATTTGTTTGTTTTAAGTGTACTGAGCACTTAATGAAAAATCTGTTTTATAACAATATTTTCGGCTAATTAAGGGGTAACTAATAGTACTGTAGTACGGTTATTATTGTACACATATTTAAGTAAACTAATAGAATAAAGAATCACTGGCGTAACAATAGCCCCCAAGTTGCGTGGGGCCGCCTTCGGCACTGTGAATCGATGGTGAGCCCCTGCCCCAAGAGCTCCTGATTGGGTCCAGAGCGTGGGGGCACCCTCAAGTTTTGTTACGCAGCTGTAAAGAATAATTCAAATTCATTCAAATTATTGCATGAAGAGTAGTTCTCTTGCAGTGAGTGCCATATTTGTTTGGTGAACAGGGCACAAGGCCTTGTTTGCTGCTATAGGCTCAATCTGTGTGAATGCTACAATTCTCTTGCTGCTTCTAGGCCTCATCTTTACATAGCCCCTCTTTCTATGCACAAAATTTGACAATTCTCCAACTTTTTCCACCTGGCGGGAGAGAGCTTGAGGACTGCCAAGGACAAAAGAGTCCTTCTTATAAACCAAATCCACCAAAAGGCACAGAGAGAATATATTTGCACTGCACTGTCCAGGCTTTCTCCTGCAACTAGGGAGGTTCTTGAGTGTGATGCCAAGCTTAGGCGGATGAAGGCTCAGTCTCTCACTCTTTGTATGACTCTTTCATGAAGGGCCTGTCATAAAATTGTAGCCAATGGCCTCCATTACTAATAAAGCTAAGGCATTCAGTGTCACTTATTGAGTTTCCAAACATTTTTGTACATTATTGTACGAGCTCCACCCTATACCACACCTAAAACGCAAATAACAGTCCGTTTCTGAGCATTTATATTTAAATGCTGATGACAAGGCAACGCGATTGGCCGCTTATAATATGACGAAATAACAAAAGAGGTGAGAATTTTTGCAGAAATAACGCACAATAGCATAGGTAAAGATCCTAGTCTTATACATACTGGAAGATACAAGTACCAAATGAGAAAGATACTTTCATTTGAGATGAAAAACACATATAGTAAAATAATGTTTAAATCGTACACATCTAAAACAGAGAATAGATTCATTCGATTGATTACCTCCCCATGAACTTGTCCCTGCAGAAGAAACTGGAGCGGACTGTACAGATGATGTAAAATCTGGCTGAAGATCAAGAAGATCATTGGACGGTCTAGTGGCACTGCACACAAAAACACCTTATTTTGTATTTGATCACAAAATAAACTTACTGCAAGCACATTGTACATTTTCATGACTTCAAATAACTTGGTTCCAGGAAAAAAAAACGTATAAGCTATTAGCCTTGCTTTCCTTACTCCCTCCATTTTATCTGGAAAGTGACAATATGCTGTGTTTTCGTACCAACATTTCAAGATCTGACATTTTCTCATTTGTACAGAGCAATCCATAACACCACATGCATATTTCTTCATTGCTTCCCATCACTTGCCTAGTTGTCTGTGGTATCATACTCTGCTTCTGAATATGTATTGAATGTTGATTTATTAAAATATTATAAAACTATTACAATACTGAAGATCACTTATGGTGATTTGGAGAAACGTATCCCCATTATTTAACAACACAACTACAATTTAAGGTGAATGGTAAGATTTTGTCCTGCACCAACTGCACTGTCATTATACTAGTTACCTTACTGGTGTATGCTCTTAACCATTAAGAACGATAATCTATGGAGGAAATAATTTCATAATCATTCTGGTAAACCACAAAGAACAAAATGTATTCATTATCACCGGCCATAAAAAAACAAATTAATTAACATTGTCAAATCGAGAAAGATAAATGTTCATCAAATTGACATTTGATAATTGAAATTAATGTTCATCAAATTGACAAATGGAATATTTTGAATATAAATGCACAAAAAGGAATGGTCTAGTATCTATCTATCTATATATATATATATACACATACATACATACACACATACATACTAGACAATTCCTTTTTGATAGAGAATATATATATATATATATATATATATATATATATATATATATATATATATATATATATATATATATATATATATATATATATTCTGAATTCTTATTAAATTTCCCCTCCCAAAAGCTCCACTGACATACTGGAATGGACTAAATCGATCTCCATGCTGAACTGCACCCCGATCATACTGGACTCAGCCAAATCACTAGGAATCACACTGGACAAGAACCTGAACATGCACATCCCACATCAACACACTGGCCAAAAATGGCAGGTTTCACCTGAGCTACCTTAGAAAGGTAAAACCATTCCTCGATACGTCTGACCTCAAAACGGCAGTACAGGCATTAGTTATCTCTAGGATCGAATACGGATGTGCAACCCTCTCTGGTCTCTCCAAGATCTCAACGGCTCCCCTAAAAGCCTGTCTCAACACAGCCGCAAGACTCTTAACAGGTTAAAAAAAAATTAGACCACATATCACCACACCTGAAGGCCCTGAATTGGCTTCCCTACAAAGCCAGAATCCAACTCAAACTGGCCTGTATCACACACAAAGTGCTACACTCTAAGTCACCTTCGTATCTTGCTCCGGAGGAGGCACTCCCAAAGTGCCAGGGATCTTACGCTGAAACCTCCCTTCTTCCAGAAGGAAAAAACTTACATCAGAACTTTCTCTGTGGCCGCACCTAGAATCTGGAACTTGCTGCCGCCAATCAGAAGAATAACATCTCTGCCAAGATTCAAGAAGGAAGCTAAGACTTTTCTAATGGGCAAATTCCTGCCATAACCTCTCTGAGCACTTAAGGAATCAGCGGCTTAGCAACACTTTAACGCCATTTATATGAACACCACCCGTTTTAAGCCTCACTAGACTTTGCAGATGTAACTTACACGATTCTGGTATGATGGACAATGTTTAGCATACAGCATAATTCGTACCTCTCTAACTTTATTGGGCAAAGGTCGATGATATGCAGTCCTCCCTTGCTCCTGTCTGTATTTTCTCCCTCAAGTGTATTCATGATCGTTTGCTCCTAATCTTTGAATTTAGCTTGTTATCTCTGTAAAGCACTCTGAATCCCCAACGGGTTACGTTTGCGCTCTATAAAACACTAAATATATATATATATATATATATATATATATATATATATATATATTCACTGAAAAAACCATAGGTTTCAGATAAGTTATAGTTAGAAATTAGCATTTAAAAACCTTTGAAATTCACTGAAAAAACCATAGGTTTTAGGGACAGTTATAGTTAGTTGGACATTGCACTCGTACAAAACCCGTGAAATTCCCCCGTTATAGTTAGTTCAGCTAACTATAACTCGCGCCCCGCAATGCACTGCTGATGACGTCACATATTACATCACTCATGACATGGTCAGTGACATCACTGATGACATCACTGATGACATCTCAAATGACATCACTGATGACATCATCCAGTGACTGTGTGTTTCTGTAAAGTTTAAATATTTTTATATATATAGGGAAAGGCGTATTGAAGAATGAGTGGGTGTATAAGTGTGTGTATGGATGATTTAGTAGGTGCGTGACTAATTCTATAAGTGAGTGATTAAACGTATCTTACTGAATGCATGGGTTAGTGACTAAACTGGGTTATCTGTCTGTTGCTGTGTAAGTGGCTGCATGGGTTTGTGAATAGCTACATGAGTGTCTATAAGAGTTATTGATTTGTTGTCTGAGTATCTGTATGGGTGCCTGAGTGTTTGTGTGGATGGGGTGTGTGCGACTGTGCATAGATGTGTGAGTGGGTGATTCACTGGGTGGATGGTTTCAAGAGTGCATCTGTGATAGACTGTATGGGTGGGTAAGTGTGTGTAAGAGTGTGTTAGTGAGTGAATGTATGTCCCAGTGGTACATGTGTGAGTAACTACATATGTGAAAGGCAGTATATATGTGTATTGGAGTATATAAATAGCTATAAGCGAGAGTGAGTGATTGTGATAGTGGCTGTATGGATGAGTGTGTGCTTGTATCAGTGATTGTATAAGAGTGTAACAATGTGCTAGTATTTGTATGATTAAGTGAGCTGGTGTGTGTATAACTGTATAGGTGAGTAAATGGCAGTGTGTTTAATTATTTGCATGACTGACTAGGTGTGTGAGTACCTCTATGGATGAGTGGCGGTGTTTGAGTGTCTATATAGGAGTAAGAGTGCATATGATTGTCCTGTACTGAGTGACCATAAGTATGAGTGACTGTACGGGTGAGTGAGTGGATGTGTGTGTGTAGACCTAAGAATCAGTGAGTGGGTATGTAGTTATTGGTGTTGGAGTGTCTATGGTTTTGCGAATGGCAGTCTGTAATTTAGAGTGGGTGTATCAAAGGTTATATTAGGGTGCGAGGAGGTGCATCAGATTATCACGTGGATGATGTCATCAGTGATGTCATTTGAGATGTCATCAGTGATGTCATCAGTGATGTCACTGACCATGTCATGAGTGATGTAATATGTGACGTCATCAGCAGTGCATTGCGGGCGCGAGTTATAGTTAGCTGAACTAACTATAACGGGGGAATTTCACGGGTTTTGTACGAGTGCAATGTCCAACTAACTATAACTGTCCCTAAAACCTATGGTTTTTTCAGTGAATTTCAAAGGTTTTTTAAATGCTAATTTCTAACTATAACTTATCTGAAACCTATGGTTTTTTCAGTGAATTTCAAAGGTTTTTAAATGCTAATTCCTAACTATAACATGTGTGAAACCTACGGTTTTTCAGTGAATTTCAAAGGTTTTGTAAATGACAATTTTTAAATGTATTAATTGTTATATTAATTTTTTTCATACTGATTTATTACATTTTTAGATTTTTTTTTTACATATTTTATTTTTTAAATTACATTGTAATTACATTATACATTACATTACAAAAATACTTTCTCAGAATGAATTACTTTAGTTTAAATACTTTGCACATAGGCAATAGACTTTTAAGTACAGTAGTTACAGTTGTTGCAATGGGCACCACATTTTCAAACACAATGCAACATTGAGCTCAATGTGAATTTCTAGTTAAATGCAATTAGTTACTTTATGGATTACTTTTCTAACCACAGGACTGGATCCTAGATTCAGTCCTGGTACATCTCCTGTAAACAGTTGAGTAAAAGCGTTTTGGTTACAGTCGTGATTTTTAAGGAATATTATTGTATTTTAAAAGTTGACACTTAGAAACTTTTTCTCATAGAATCACCAATGTTATCCTATGGAAGGAAATTCACTTAGCAGGTAAAAACTGTTATCGTTACTTTTTCTTACTCAGTGTTGGATCCTGGATCCAGCACTGGTGCATCTCCTGTAAACAGTTGAAAGAATGCGTTTAGGTCATACAGGCGATTTTTAAGGAATATTTGTAGTTTGTGAAAATCGACACTTTGAAACTTTTCTGCTGAAAACCAGACAATGGATTCCTATGGAAGAAAATATAAGTTACTGGTAAGTACGGTTAAAATTACTTTTCAGGACCAGTACTGGGCTGAAAGATGCAGCACTGAGGTCTCTCTTGATAACAGGTGAGTAAATCGAAATTCGTATTTCGGCTGATTTTAGAGGAATATTTGTATGTTTCAAAAATCAACACTTAGAAACTTTTTCAGCAAAAAGCAGGCAATGATATCCTATGGAAGGAAATTCAAGTTACTGGTAAGTACGGTTAAAATTACTTTTGAGGATCAGTACTGGGCTGAAAGATGCAGCACTGAGGTCTCTCCTGATAACAGGTGAGTAAATCGGAATTCGTATTTCGGCTGATTTTAGAGGAATATTTTAAAGTTCCAAAACTCCACACTTAGAAGAATTTCCAAGTGAAACCAGTCAATGTTAGCCTATGGAAGGAAATTCAAGTTACTGGTAAGTACGGTTAAAATTACTTTTCAGGACCAGTACTGGGCTGAAAGATACAGCACTGAGGTCTCTCCTTATAACAGGTGAGTAAATCGGAATTCGTATTTCGGCTGATTTTAGAGGAATATTTGTATGTTTCAAAAATCAACACTTAGAAACTTTTTCAGCAAAAAGCAGGCAATTATATCCTATGGAAGGAAATTCAAGTTACTGGTAAGTACGGTTAAAATTACTTTTGAGGATCAGTACTGGGCTGAAAGATGCAGCACTGAGGTCTCTCCTGATAACAGGTGAGTAAATCGGAATTCGTATTTCGGCTGATTTTAGAGGAATATTTTAAAGTTCCAAAACTCCACACTTAGAAGAATTTCCAAGTGAAACCAGTCAATGTTAGCCTATGGAAGGAAATTCAAGTTACTGGTAAGTACGGTTAAAATTACTTTTCAGGACCAGTACTGGGCTGAAAGATACAGCACTGAGGTCTCTCCTTATAACAGGTGAGTAAATCGGAATTCGTATTTCGGCTGATTTTAGAGGAATATTTGTATGTTTCAAAAATCAACACTTAGAAACTTTTTCAGCAAAAAGCAGGCAATTATATCCTATGGAAGGAAATTCAAGTTACTGGTAAGTACGGTTAAAATTACTTTTGAGGATCAGTACTGGGCTGAAAGATGCAGCACTGAGGTCTCTCCTGATAACAGGTGAGTAAATCGGAATTCGTATTTCGGCTGATTTTAGAGGAATATTTTAAAGTTCCAAAACTCCACACTTAGAAGAATTTCCAAGTGAAACCAGTCAATGTTAGCCTATGGAAGGAAATTCAAGTTACTGGTAAGTACGGTTAAAATTACTTTTCAGGATTAGTACTGGGCTGAAAGATGCAGCACTGAGGTCTCTCCTGATAACAGGTGAGTAAATCAGAATTCGTATTTCGGCTGATTTGAGAGGAATATTTGCACAATGGTGAAGGGAGGGGCGGGGCCTGAGGTGACATCTGTGCAAACGCGCCCCGTGGCGCGTTTTAAGTTGGGGGATTAAGTCCCCTTGAATCATGAGGGTCCCAACGGGCCAACTAGCCCACCAGGAACCTCCAGTATGCGCTAGGGGCTGCGTTGCAGAGACATGTACAGAGGCCACACCCCTTATTACACCTCTCTGCAACGCAGCTCTGTGGCGCTTTCTGGACGTACCTGTTGGGCTAGTTGGCCCCAGGGACCCTCAGGATTGAAGGGGATTTAATTCCCCATCTTAAAACGCGCCACGGGGCCTGTTTGCACACATGTCACCTGAAGCCCCGCCCCTCCCTTCACCACTGTGCAAACGCGCCCGTGGCGCGTTTTAAGTCGGGGATTAACTCCCCTTGAATCCTGAGGGTCCCTGGGGTGCAACTAGCCCACCATATACCTCCAAAAACGCCACAGAGCTGCGTTGCAGAGAGGTGTAAAAGGGGCGTGGCCTCTGTACACCTCTCTGCAAGGCAGCCCCTGGCGCATACTGGAGGTTCCTGGTGGGCTAGTTGGCCCCCAGGGACCCCCAGTATTCAAGGGGAATTCGTTCCCCTCTGCAAGCACGCGCCAGGGGCGCGTTTGCAGAGTGGTGAAGGAAGGGGGCGGGGCCTGCGGGCCCGATCGTTTTTTTTTTTTCCCCCTGAAGGGGGGCTGTGTGGCCCCCCTTCCTTTTTCCTATTTTTAGGCCCTGGGGACCCCATCCCCCAGGGCCTTACCCCTTTTTTAAAAATTAAAATTAAAAAAAAAAAACGGGAAGGGGGCCGCGTGGCCCCCCTTCCCTGGGCCTGTATTGGCCCCGGGGACCCCATCCCCGGGACATGGCCTCTTCTTTTTTATTTGGAGGGGGCTGCTTTGCCCCTCCTCAGGCCATTTAAGGCCCCGGGGACCCCATCCCCGGGGCCGGCCTTGCACTTTTTTTTTTTTTTTTAAACTTTTTTTACCTTTGGGGAGGGGGCTGCGTGGCCCCCTCCGTGGCCACTTATGGCCCCGGGGACCCCATCCCCGGGGCCTGGCCTCTCGTTGGGGACTGTGGGGGTCCCCAAACCCCCACAGTCCCGCCAGCTCCCCGTGTCCTACGGGAGCCGGCATTGCTTTTACACATGGGGAGCAGCTAACATGCTGCTCCCCATGTGAAAGCAATCAGCTTTGGATATTGGAAGAGAGAGCAGGTTTCCTGCTCTCTCTTCCAATATCCAAAGCAGTTGCAATGACAGGACGGGAGCCGCGAGGCTCCCGTCCTGTCATTGCAAACAGCAGTGTCCCGGGGTAGGCACCCCGGGACACTGCAGGAGCCGGCTCCTGGGGGTGGCGGTCCCCAGGGCCACCACAGGCTCCAGGAGGGGGCTGCGCGGCCCCCTCCTTACATTTTGAAAGCCCCGGGAGGTGGTGGTCCCCGGCGCTGGGGGTCCAAAACGGACCCCCATTGTAATTTTCTTAGTGCCCCGGGGAGGTGGTGGTCCTCGGGGCGTGTGGGGCTGGAGCCCCCACACAGGTTTTTCAAAATAAAAAAGAAGCCCCGGGAGGTGGCGGTCCCGGGGCTGCGGGAGGGCTCAGAGCCCTCCCGCACCATTATACATAAAGCCCCGGGGGTGGTGGTCCCCGGGGCTTGGGGGCCCTAGAGGCCTTCCACACAAAATTAACCCCCCGCAGCATGCCCCCGGGACTTGGCCCACCCGGGGCCAATTAACATCGAAGCGCGGAGACCGCGCTCGATTTTTCGGCAGGATTCGCGCACCCTAAGCGCATCCTGCCGATTTAAAAAAATTAAAAATTTTTGGCCCAGGGGTCCTTGTGGGACCCCCTGAGCAGACCTAGGGGTCAGGGTGTTTCTACCCTGCTCCCTTTGTGCGCTTTGCGCACTTGTTTCTGTCCCTCGGTTCTACCGAGGACAAAATGGCTGCCAACACTTCCTGATTTGGAGTGTTGACAGCCAATTAGCATGCAGCTCGTGATCGGGAGGGTGCGCGAATCCGACGCGGCCATAGATATATATGTACTTTTACTTTTGATTTTCTCAGCAACTACTGAACGGATTTACACCATTTAACAAAAGGGTTCTTTCTGAACCAAGAACTACCTCTTTGCCAAATTTGGTGTAATTCCGTTCAGCAGTTCGGGCTGTAGCCGTGTCTAAAGTTTCCTATGGAAAATTGCATGGGGAAAACGCGTTTTGGGACCCCCTTTTTCTCGGCCCCGCTGACGAATCCCCGAGACTTTCAGGGTAGGAGCGGACCGGAGCGCCCCACAAAGTTTGAAAATTTTGCGAAGATACGTCAACCGGCAAGAGAGTTATTTCAAATAGAATGTCGCGGATTTCCTATGGATAATAGGTTGTAACTATAACTATCTACTGGCGACCGCCAGTAGATAATATATATATATATATCTTATAGAAAAAACAAAATCAACCAAAGTTTGTTCTGCAACTCCACATGCTGCTTTATGAAGTCAAATAGAAGCTAGTCATAATAGCCAGCATTGAAATCATAGACAATCGTATGAGGCGTATTTCAGCCACAATTGACTTCATCTCTCATGATCAAAGTGGAGAGGCATGCACTATTGAAATCAAAGCATGCAATGCTTCTCCAAAGACCATAACTGTCACAAAAGAGAAAAGGTGTGAAATTGTTTAGGGACATAGTAGTTTTACAACAGAGGTACCGACATGTAAATGAAACGGCTATGCCTTGTGGTGAATATGTAGGATGAAAGTTTCATTAATGTCGCAGCTTAAGTATTTTATTTCAGAACCCACTGCATTTGGTCCCAAGGGCACTGATTCGGAAAATCAATTATAGTATTTTTCAAACACAGACATTTGTCATAAGAGCTATCATAGCAATAGTATATTTTCTAGACAAAAACATAGCCAGTGTGGATAGGAAGTTGATAACAGGGTAACTGTTAGGCCTGACAGCCTTAGGGTGGTCTTCCCCCAAATTGTTGCCCGTCTCGCTCCATTTTCTGATCTCGTTTTTGCTGCTTTTAGGACACTGTGCACTACTGCATGTGCTCTCTCCCCTAAACATGGTAACATTGGCTTAAACCCCAACTGGCATATTAAACTTTACGTATAATTCCCTAGTATAGTGCACTGCATGTGCCCAGGGTCTTTAGAATAAATGCTGCTACTGGGCCTGCAGCACTCAATGTGCCACCACTTAAGTAGCCCTCTAACCATGGCTAAGGCCTGTCATTGCAGAGCCTGTATGTGCAGTCTTAAACGGTCACTTCGACCTGGCAAGGCAACCTTCTTGCCAAGCCTAAACCTTCCATTTTTAAACATATACGTCTCCCCTAAAGTAGGCCCTGTCTAACCCACAGGGCAGAGTGCAATGTATTTAAAAGGCAGGACATGTACTTTTAAGTTTTACATGTCCTGGTAGTGAAAAACTCCCAATTTTATTTTTTACTAATGCAAGGCCTATCTTTGGGTTTATTTTATTACATCTTTTACGTGTAATTACCAATTGTGAAGAGATAGACTTTTCAAGTTTAGTGTCACTGGACCCCTAATTTAAAATCACAACTTATGGTGAAATTGGATTTTAAATTACAGTTTAGCAAATGCCACTTTTTGAAAGTTGCTATTTACTTACTTTAGCCATTTTGCGCCTGCTGCCCGTCTCTGTTAAGTGTGGTGCTGGTGACAGCTGGGTTTTGTGCATTCCCTCTAGACAGCCACCCACAAAGAGATATTAGGTGGGGCGTGATAGGCCTTCCTGGGAGATGGGAGGGAAGAGATGGGCACAGCCTCACACTTACACCTGACAGGGCTGTGTTCTGTCCCCACACAAAGGGCTGCATACCCCCCTGTAGTGAGTCTGGCGCCAGGGGAGGAAGGGAAGACCTCTGTGCACTTCAAAGCTTTCTTTGAAGTGTCCCCCACTTCAAAGGCACCACTGGGTATAAGTACTGGACCTCTGACACCATGAATTCAGTACACTTCTGGATCTGTGACTACTCTGCCAGGAAGAAGAGCTGCTGTGCTGCTGAAAGGACTGCCACTCTGCAGGACTGCTGCATTGATGGACTTCTGCCTTACTGTGCTCTTGCCTTGCTGAGCTGCCCTGCTGCCTGCTGTTCTCCTGCCTGGGGGAGAAGAACTGGACCTGCATCACCTGAACCCAGAGTGACTCCATGGGCTTGCTTTCCAAGTCTCAGGGATATCAAAGACTTCAACAACCTGCATCTGGCCACTACAAGCTGTGAGTCTGTCCTGCCAAGTGGTGCCACCCCAGCCCTGGACCTTTGGAAGTGAGGCCTAAGGTGCTCCTACAACCAGAACCCATGCATCCACATCAGAACAGGCGCATCTTTGCCTTTGCATGGGTCAGAATTGGCGCATCCTCGTCAAAGCATGGATCGAAGCCAGCACATCACACTCGGAACAAGCACATTGCCTTCAGTGCGACCACATAACCCACTTAAGCATTTATTGCTTCAAAGAGCTATTTTACATTTATTCTTTAAAAATTCATATCTCGACTTCTACTAGTTGGATCTTTGTCATTTTGGTCTTGTTGTATTTATAAAATTATCCTCTGTGTTTCTAACCTGGTTTGTAGTCATTTTGTGGTGTTTTCATTGTGTTACTGTTTGACGTTTTGCACAAATACTTTACACATTGCCTCTTAAGTTAAGCCTGGCTGCTCTGTGCCAAAGGGGGAGCACCGGATAATTTAGCATGTGTTGTGACTTACCCGGACTAGAATTGTGGTTCTTGCTTGGACAGGGTGCATACCTCTGCCAACCAAAAAGACAATTTCTAACAGGAGGCTTCAAAGGTGCACATGTTTTTATTCATGGTCAACACATTTTGTTTTATTACTTTATTGTTTGCAATGTTATATTAAAAAGATATTATTGATTGAGTGTTATTTAATTTCAAGGAAAAAGGCATACATCCAGGCTTTGAAGTCGCGGAGGCCAAAATGGAGGCATGTGGTTCAACTATCAGGTGAAAATGGTGAGACATGCAATGCACCACCTAAGGAAAAGCCCTGTTATCCAGAATCGCAAATAGCTAGGTTAAAAATGTCAGACATGCCCCTTCATGGGTACTTCTACAGCTACGGTTTACAACTTTTATGAAATTCATAAACAATCCCAGGAGTTTTTCAGAAACTCGAAAAGAGACATATCTAAGTGTAATGCAATGAGTAAAATATACACATGCAACCTTTTCTACAATGTGGAACGTTTTTCACTTGTAAATATGTAATCAGTCCTTTTGATCTGTTATATATTTCCCACGTTTATTTAAATCCCCAGTGTTCATTCCTCATTCCCATGTATAAATTAACTTACTTCACCTTCCTATAAACGAACTTACTTCACAATCCTACAGGAGAAAATTTGCATGTGTTTACAGAATGGGAAACCACATAAAGGAGTTATTTGAGTACTTACAAACTTGGTAAAGCAACTATGCTCCAGAGGCTGGACAAACACAAGAAGAGGGAGGAAAGCCACTGAATAGAGTAGGGAACTACAATGGACAAGAAAGCTATCCAATAGCGAGCAAGGGGCCGATCCAAGGCCCATTCTATGTATTGTATCATAGGTAATAGTTCTTCTAGAGCGGTCTGTAAGAGATACCTAAAATTGAATTTAGTGCTTTAAGAATCTTTGGGTCATATCTCGGCCCCACAATGTGCTAGCATAAGGTTTCCTGATGGCTGCTTGTCAATAAGGTCCCAGTGATTTAGGGTTTGGCCTTTCTTTTACAAATTATTATTGAGAAATTTAGTCCAGTTGGTTTTATTGACAGGAATCGATACAACAGGTAGAGCTCATTCATAAAGTAGTAGCCTCAGACAGAAGTCTTTGAAGGACAGATGGCGCAATGTGGATAATTCTTAAAGCCATTGGCTCGCAGTCGTGCAAAGGGTCAATTTTAAACCCCTATGTCTGATAGAGAAATCTTTCTATGGGAATAAATCCTCTGAGCTGGCTAGCCAATGATGTCAGAATATTCCTGCCAGATTTTTGCTTTTAGAGAATCTTCATTTTTTTCGTACTGCTCAAATGAAAAGGAGTGCTGTGGTGGCAGCTCGTTCCAGTCCTGAATAATGGACAAGCTGCATTTGCAGATTTGAAAAAAATGGTAATCATCTTTTCTTTAGAAAGGCATTAACACGTTTTGACTTGTGTTAAATTGCTTAGGAGACCACCTCTCCTTGGTCATGATACCTGTAATATTGCTATTTCTTCTTTTGCGTTTCAGCATCATGAAGTCACTTGTTGGTATCCGCCGTGCTTTACAAACCATCACATCAAAGTAATTAGTTGATTGCATGAAGACATCTTGTAACCTTTGCTTGCACATCTGCCTTATTTATGTATCTATATTTTAGTTGCCCACTTTTAACTTCCTCTAAATAAAAACCTATTCATTTTAAAAGTAATATCGCTAAATGGATTTTCTAATGTTATTTAGTATGCTGTATCTGATTTTCAAACCAATTTCCATCTTTTAGGGTAAACTCTGACTGCGTGTCTAGATAACCTCAATAAAGCATTAAGGGGCTTATTTACAAGCCCCTTGCGCCACTTTTGCGTCATTTTTAACATGGAAAAAGTGACGTACGGGTGGCGCAAGGGGCTTGTAAATAAGCCCCTAAATACTCAAGAGGAGTAACGTGGCTATCCATTTTGAAGCACAAGTACTGTCGCCCTCGGATAACAGGGCAAAAGGACAGTAAATACACAGGACTCTCTACGGTAACCTTTGACTAGCCCAGAAACCCCCCAAAAAGCACCACAGCTCTGACTTTCATAAGCTTCTGATTAGTTCAGACTTTTGAATAAGACATGCTTGACAACATAGTAGAGCTGTGTGTTAATGTTAATGTTAATTGATATTTATATAGCGCTAATCACCGGCAGGTCTCTAAGCGCTTTGAGGGGAATAGCCAGAGGACGTGGGCAGATGTATGGCCCAACAGTGTGGTGTGTTTAAACATTATCCAGTGCTTCCCTAAACAGGAGCGTTTTAAGTTGTTTCCTGAATGGGAGGAGAGCCGGTTCTTTGCGCAGGTGGTCGGGCAACTGGTTCCAGAGTTGTGGGAGCAGTACGGAAAAGGCTCTGCCCCCTTTAGATGCAGTATTGCATCTTGGGGTGGCCAGGTGACAGGCCTCAGAGGACCGCAGTGTGCGCCCCGGAACATAGTTCCTCAAGCGTTCCTTGATATAGGCCGGGGCTTTGCCATAGATCGCTTTATGGGCAATGCAGAGGCCCTTGAATTTTACTCTCTGCTTGATGGGGAGCCAGTGTAGTTTGTGTAGCAGAGGAGAGGCGTGGGCCTGTCTTGGTAACTTAAAGATCAGCCTAGCTGCATCGTTAAGTACCACTCGTAATTTATTGATAAGCTTTTGAGGGAGGCCTAAATATAGGGCATTTCCGTAATCGAGTCTGGAGACAATAGTGGCCGACACAATCATTTGTAAGGAGGCAGTTGAAAGGAGAGGGACAAGTTTCCGTAACTTTCTAAGGAGCCCTATGCAGGTGCCTACCACTGCACTAACTTGGTTAGCCATGGAGAGATCAGAGTCAAGTTTAATGCCTAGGCTTTTCACGGCAGTTGCTGGAATGAGAGTGGCACCCAGTTCCTGGGGCCAGAAATGATCACTCCATGGATTGCCTTTTGTAGGGATGACAAGAACTTCTGTTTTCTCTGGATTAATTTTTAATGAGTTTGCGGTCATCCAGTTTACAGTAAATCTAAGGATATTTTGCACCGCTTCCTGGGCAAGGGTGGAGTTATCGATCCGGAAAATGAGCTGGGTGTCGTCTGCATAATTGAAGACAAGGCAGTCCATATGGGCAAGGGCCGACACCAGAGGCTGCAGGTAGATGTTAAAGAGGAGCGGGGATAGGGCAGAGCCCTGGGGGACGCCGCAGGTGAGGGCGCCACTATCTGATACCTGTTCCCCCCAACTGAATTCTCTGGGATCGCCCCGTCAGGAAGGATTCCAGCCACCGGTGTGCCAGCCCCTGGATCCCCAAGGCAGTTAGTTGATCCAGTAGCCGGGCATGGCTGACCGTATTGAACGCTGCCGATAGGTCTAATAGGATCAGGGCGCTCGGTTGTTTATTATCAGCCATGGTTCTAAGGTCATCCAGGACGGAGAGCATCACCAGTTTGGTGCTATGGTGAGCCCTAAAACCCGCTTGTTGTATTTGAAGTAGTTGGTGTTCTTCCAGGAAAAGTGAGAGAGTTTTGAGAACATGTTGTTCTACCACTTTCGCTAGGAAGGGAATCTGGGAGATAGGCCTATAATTTTTGAGGATGGCTGCGTCCGCTCCCGGTTTCTTTAGGAGGGGGATTACTCTAGCCTCCTTCAGGCTGGAGGGTGGATGGCCAGCCTCCAGGGAGTTGTTCAGTAGTGAGAGAAACTGTTTTTCCAAGCCTGGGAGGGCCATTGGAAGATCCTCAGGGGGCAGGGGTCGGCAGGGGAACCTGATTTGATACGGTTCATTAATTGTGTCAGTGAGGTGGAATCAAGTCGGGGGAAGGCAGTGAGTTGGTAATCGAGGGCGGGGGGGACTGGTGTAGAACTAAGGGGTTCTGGTTGGTGGGGGAGTTGTCGATCTCAGAGATAATATCCCTGACTTTTTGTAGGAAGTAGGTCTGAAAGGTATTGCAGTCTAGCGAACCATCTGTAGCTTTTACTTCGGATTTTTGGCTAAGTTCTTTCAGAATTTTAAAAGTTTCTTTCTGCTTGTTTGGAGCGATGAAGATTCTCGCCTCATAGTATTCAGCCTTTCTGCCAGTAATGGATCTTTTATACAGAGTTAGTCAGGATTTATATATTGCCAGCTCCTCTGGTTCATAGGCTTTCCGCCATCGCCTCTCGGTGTGGCGGAGGCTTTGCTCGAGTTCCCTCAGGGTCTCATTAAACCAGGGAGCCCCCTTCCCTTTGTTTCTCGCTCTAACTCTTCTCTCCGGGGCCACTTTGTCTATGGCTTGGCGTAGGGTATTGGTCATGGCCTCGCTCTCCAGGTCTAAGTTTCCTGATTTAGGCATGAGCGTGTGGGGGAAGCTAAGTAGAGTGTCTACTAAGTTGTCGGCGTCGATATTCTTCCAATTACGCACCTTATTCCACTCTGGGGGTGGTTGTGACAATTGGTCATTCAATGGGACCCAACAACTAAGAAGCGCATGGTCCGACCAAGCGCAGGGGCTGATATCTGTTAAGCTAGCCCATGGTTGTGAGGTCCAGATGAGATCTAGGGTATGCCCTTTTGAGTGAGTGGGGGCATCCACTAATTGGTGGAGCCCCATTGTGCACATTCCTGTCTCAAACTGGCTAGCGGGTGGCTCTTTCAGGGCAGTGTCCCAGTGGTAGTTAAAATCACCTGTCATAAAAAGACGTTTGTACCAAGAGCAAAGATCAGTAACAATTTCCATAAACAATTCGTTGAAATTAGGGGTTAGCCGCGGGGGGCAGTATACGACCAACATCAATAGGCAGGATGATTTAAATTGGAATTTGACCCCTAGTAGGTCTGCCTGGTCGAGGCTCTCTGCCACTATTTTAGTGGCCTTTATCCGCTTATTAAAGAGAATGGCTACTCCCCCTCCCCGGGCGTTTCCTTGTCTATTTTGCCAGAAAGCATCGAAGTTCTCTGGAAGGGCAGCGATGATATCCGGGACTGAGGTGTCGCCTAACCAAGTTTCAGTGAGGGCTAAAATATCTACATCTCCATCCTGGAGGAGTGAGAAGACTTCTAGGTGATGTTTCTGTAAGGATCTAGTGTTTAGAACTGCCACTATCAGACCAGGTGGATTTTTAGGTGTAGTGCTGATCTTGGGGAGTGGGCCTGGAGTGATGTTGTAGCTACATTTTAACAGATTATCTGCTCTCAGCTTACCTACAACACTTTCATTGAGGGTGTGGCTGCCTGAGGCGAGAGCGTGCAGTTCTACCTCTGAATAAGTCCGTATTTGAACAGGGGGTCTGGCCCCTGGCCGCGGACGGCCGCAGACGGGCTTGCCTTAGGCGCGCCTGCTGCGCGCGTCCGCTGCGCGTTGAGGCAGGCATCGGTATTTTATGGGCAAGGTGTGCAGCTAGACCGCTGACCTCCGCCGCGTTACCGGAAGTATGCTAATAGCACTTCCTGTGTGCTTCGGTTCCCTCCACACAAACGGAATATTCCGCGGTGGACCAGGGAACAAGCAGCGTAGCAGGTAAGGGAGTCAAGTTATGGCAAGCAGTTTAAGGGTTACAGTTCGACGGTAACTGCAAGTGCTAGAGCACAGTGACAATTTAAAAACAATAGTGCTTCAAACACGACTTCACAGGAGCCCTTCACCAGGCGCTCCGTAGTATGTGGCAAATGGTTAAAAGATTGCAATTCGGCGATGTCTCCAAGTGTTAAAGCAGAGTGACTGATTTAAAAAATAACAGTAAACAAACAATAGTGCCCAAACACAACTTCTAAGAGCCCTTCTCCAGGCGCTCGCAGGGAGTAACACTGACCGTACTGGTTGTCAATAATTAAATGCCTCTAGCGCCTTTTCATCCTAGGGGGAGATTCGTAGGTTGTTGAATGAATGAATGAATGCCTTATTAGCTTATTGCACGGACAGTGTAGGGTGAGTTCTTTGGTTCTCTATAATGTGTGAAGGAGATCATGCAGATTCTCACGTAAGAAGACATCTACGTCTGCTCCACAATGATTCACAGAGCATTAAACGAGATTTCATCAGACAGTCGCCATAGTACACTGCATCCGTTTGACCTCAATACTGTGGGCATTTTACAGGGTATTTTTGTTTAGAAGGGTTGCGTTCAAAGATCATTTTGTCTTGATAGGTGTAAGATTATGGAACGCATAATGGATCTGATATGGAATACCGTTCCTACTACTGCTATACGTTCCTGCCCTAGTGCAGCTTTTTGGGAAGATTCGTAAACGGACAGAGGAGCGTCACATTTGCAACCACTCTTCTTCCTGATATCATTAGAAGCCCATCTGTGAACACATCTTAGTCCTAACCTTCCTTAATTTTCTTACTTTGAGAAATTCCATAAATCATTAAATAGGTGCCTATTCCCGACACCCCGCTCCTCTTCCGCCACCTTCCCTGCTCTGATTTGAATCAGAGTTATGCATTCAAGTATGTTTAAAGATTTGTTCCTGCAAATGTTTTGTTCCTTAAGTGGCTGCTGCTGTCCAGCGTGGTCTCAAACACTGCAGCCCTGGCTCTGCCATGCCCCCCCCTTCCTCCCAGCCGCAGAAGGTTAACTACACCTTTTTAGGTCTCGCCTAGCGTTGCAGCGCATGCGCTGTTCGCTTTGCGAGGCATGCAGTATCCACTATAGCGTGGAAGCTTCATGGAAGCTCCCCCCACTCTCCGCCCATCTTTTTGATTGGCTTGTGTCGTAAATGCTGCCTTCTGATTGGTTGTAGGCTTGTTAGTCCCTCCTTATGACGACCATGTCGTCATTCGTGTCCTTCCATGGCTACTGGCCCTTTACTGCAGACTACTTTCTTCCCTTGGCATACCCCCCCCTGCAGTCCGATGCCTTCTGCTCCCCCCACCCCCGTTCCGTGCCTTGTCGCCCACATGCATTCCCGCATTAATCCTGCTGGCATTCCCGCATTAAGCGGCAACATCTTCCGGTCCCAAAGGTCCTCCGCTATCCCAGCATGCCACGGGTGCTTCCGACCTTCTCCTGCGGCAGAGTTGTCACCGCCTCGTTTTTCTATTCCTCAATATGAACGCTGGAACCTCGCTGGCTGTAGCCATTAAACAAACCAATTGGAAACAGCTAATAGGCGTCTCAGAGCCAAAGGTTGGCTTCCAATTCCAGGTTCCTCTGAAATATTGTGATAAGACACCATGCTGTGTTTGTGGCCAGCGTGTGACACTTGCACGTGCTGCCAAGTGACAATTTTATCAGCTGGAAGGCATTGAAGTCGCCGCTAATTCCCGCCTGAATATTGTGAGAGTTTTTGAAATTAAATGGCCTCTCGCTGGAAAGACTGAATTAATTTCTTTGGCCTGGCTGCAGCCGTGATTCGCGCCCGAGCACCGGTTGGCCTTTACCTGCAGGCATGAAAAATCAGTGTTCTGTGCCAGTGGGTAACCACTGCCATGTACTCTGCACTGGGGCTGTTAGATACAAGGCACTGTGCATTGTATGTTCCTGAGTCGAGGAAAGCATCAAAACCAGCAAATCCTATGGTCGTGTCAGCGTATCTGTAACAAAAATAGTACTTTATGGTAATGGAGTGCGAAGTGACCCGGATTAGCTCGCATTAGCCCCCACTTCCGAGGGGTCGTGTGAGAAGTATTTATTTGGCGATCTTTGTTACAGCTGCAGGATGTTATTCCGCTCAAAGGAACATGGTGACAAGGAGCACCCGGCTTTACTTTGAGGAGCTATTTTGTGTGTACAGCCAACGTCGTGCATATGTCTGTCACAATCGTCTTTTTGATGATAACATATTGTTATATATGCAGGTGTTTTTAAGTTCAGCCTTAGTTATTGTTGAAAATGTCCTCATGCACAGTGCACGACGTGTCCCAGTTGAATGTTTAGAAGATGCATTTCAGAAATAAGAAAGAAAGGCAATATTTGTGTGAAAATATTTGTCTGCAAAGTCGGAAAGAATTAGGGCTGAGCAAAATTTTTGTTACGCCGGGTTATTCTCACTTAAATTTCCAAATCGCGTTACGTTTGTTACGCAAAATTCCTGGAATTATGTCATTATGCCACATGTCTGTTCTGGAAAAAATCCTATGACAGGCGCACAGGAACAAAACGCACGAGCGCAAGAGTGGTTGTTCACAGCACTTGTGTTTTTTGAACGATTTTCAGCTCACAATTTCACGTAATTATGCTGAAGCAATTTACACAAGTAAGAATCCAAAGGTGGCGTAGGGACCACAATACACAGCCTTCATCACTATACTCCGCATAGTGCCATATCTGGTATGTTTTCGCTATAAACTGCAGCTTTTTAAATTGTTTTCATTGGTTTGTAAGTATTTTTAGCCCTAATTGTTGATATCATGTTGACAGTTTTTTTGTATAGCTCATTGGGACGGCTTCGTAGCACTGAGAAATCATTTGTAGTCCGTGATTTACCTGGGGTATATCAGAATACATTCAAATATGTACATTTGCATGACTAATCAATGTGACCTAAAAGCTTCTTCATAAATAACTAACATTTTGGAAATTAGAGTTAGCTCAGAAATGTAACTCCATGCCCTCGCTGCACTGCTACTGACTTTGTATGCAATCCTGTTCTGTGCCCTCACTAAACTGCTCCTGACCTTGCATGAAATGCTGGTCCGTGCCCTCACTGCACTGCTACTGACCTTGCAGAAAATATTAGAATCACTTTAGCATTCTCTAGATTCCAGTCCATAGAAATTGTCTTCCACGAGAACCCGCAGACAATAATTCTTTTTTCAAATCTTGTATTTTCAGTGATATGACCACCGAAGGCCCTGATTTTATATTTAAAACAGAGCTTTGGACTATACCATTTCCTGCTGAAAGGCAACATTTCTCTCCATGTGCTCCCATACCTGGCATGTCTCGCAGTTTGGTGCTTACTTTCCCTCCATGTTAAAGACCAGTAGATGTTTCAGCACCCAGGCTAATGTGCTGCATATCTAAATACATATAAGGACCCAAAAGCGAGACCGATTGCATTGCAAATGCTTGTTTTTTTAGTTTTTTTAAACAGTTCGCAGGCAGTCTGTCCCACCAACAGAGCAGGCTCCATGAATTGACTAGTCGGATGCACAAAAGCAACATTGTTTGGGGATGGGGAATGAACAGGTGGGATTGAGGGGGTCATAAGGAGATAAACAGGGGGCGAAAATCGGAGGAGGTGAGCGACAAAGGAGAAACAGAGAGAAAGCAGGAGGGTGTACGGACTGAGTGGGTGGGAGCAAGAAAATGCAGACAGAAGGGAAAGGAAGACGGGACATGCCCTCCTGCCAAGTACTAAAAGTCAAGTGAAATACAAAAATGCAAAGGGAAAAAAAATCCTTGATATCAGCAGTGAGAGGCTACAGCATCCAATCAAGCCACTGAAGACTTATAGGGTTCAGCAAGACTTTCAAGCATACTTCAAAGCAAAAACATCTTCTGCATCAGCAAGAAAAACGTATTAAAGAAATGTGTGCAAGAGGGAGCTGGTGGGGTGGCAAATGAGAAATAAGACAAAATAGCCTGCACAGGAAATTTGGGGTGGCTGATTCTTGAGGCTGCTCTTGATATCCTACAGGGATATACAAGGTCAACATCTCAAACTACAGTTGAGGAGAACTGAATTGTAATTATATTGGTATAGACTGATCAATAGCTATCGGATGGCACTCAAAAACAAAAAAACAAAAGAAGGGATGACGCCTACAGGAATTCCACATTTGGGTTGTGATCTTTCAGTGATGCTTTACAGCCTGCATTGGTATTGATTCTAAATATTTCCCCTAGATAACGTCTATAATTGTACAGTGTGCACCAAACCTGTTGATTCTACCACCAGCGAGTACTTCTAACACACCTTTCACATATTTACACAAACTTTCAAGACAATAACGTTCTCTAACACTTAAACATGACTGAGGAATGCAACATTGAGGGACACACGCATTATGAAAATTAATTATACATGTTTATGCTGAGATACAAAGGCATACTCAAAATAAGGTAATACAGATACACATATGGTGAGTTTGATGGATGCATGCACACTACAGAGAGACTGAATAGAGCCGCCTGTCAATATGGGGGACTGCAAAGTTATGACCGGAGCAATGCTATTTTCTGGCGTTTAGTTTCAGCTTGAAACAGAGAAAGAATACCTCTGATCCATCTTTCATAAGAGTGCTTTTTGATATGAAAGGAGGAAGTCATTGAATGTTTCAGCTTCCCAATCAGCCAACAGTAAAATTTGTGAGATAGGTCCATACATGGGAATAAGTCAATTTTTCTTCAGCTGAGAATTGATTTGCAGTTTCAGTGCATGAGAAATAGTTCATCAACAATATAGGACATTGGCCGAACTATTTCCAGTTGATATACAAACAGGTTGCATGTAAAGGGTGGGGCTAATGGGAATGAACTGAGTAAGAGGCAATGGTCCATCCTCATTCGAATGGAAGAGTAATCTGTTTTTTCTCTGTGATTTACAAACATGAAAGTGTTAGTATATGTGATGTTAAGACGTGTGTATAGCCACAGCTGTTAGAAATTATTCCTCATGTGGTGTGCTTATAAAATTATATTCCACATTTGAATTCTGGTCTCTATGTCCCATTCTCTCTCTTCCTTATGTTAAAGCATGCTGATTACTACTATGGGAGAAAGGGTAGGTGGACATTAAGAAAGTCTCCATCTCCAGGATGGCAGTAAAACCACGGAAAAACGCAAAGACTTCCAAAAGACGCGAGACCAGTGGTCGAAGTGGGCGGGATCGGCAGGGCACAGCGTGCCCCTACTTCTTTAATTTAATAGAATCCGTTCCCCTACTTTTTTATTTTAAAAACGCATCCCAGGACGGCAGAAATAGCCAAGGCATATTATAAGACTCTGTGTTCATGGCTGTTCAGGGACGGGTGGGGATGGGCAGAGAAGGAAAAGGACTCTCTCTTCCTTCTTGCCCAGAGAAGATAAGGACAATCAGTGTCCACTTCCCCTGCTCTACCGCTGGCAGGTGCCCCTCTCCTCTCTTTTTCGTCTTCCTATTCCCTCTCTTTCTGTCTGTCTCGCTCCTCATCACCTGCTGAAAACCATGACTTCAAGAAAGGGCTCTTACCCTCTCTTTACAATCCTTTCCTCCATTTGTTCCCCTGTGAAATGGATCCAAAAAAGAAGAAACACTTTTGCTGGAAATGTTGTCTTTTTCTGACATTTTTCTATTCCGAAGTGCAGCCTCGGGATGGAGTGAAAAAAAGATTCAAAATAGGGGGGGCGCTAGAGGGCGCAAAGCAATATGGCCGCTCCCTAGAGCAGCTCTGCCGGGCGAGACACAAATCCGACCAATATCCTGCTTATCTGGTGCCATCGACCCTTCAAATACCGCGGCTGAGAAGCGGAGTGTGGGAGCCAGACTTTGACGTGTTGTGTCGCCTCGGGGGCGACGTGTAAGCTGTGTGAGAGACCGGCAAACCTCTGGGCCTGCGGCACCAATATGGCGGACTAGCGCCGGCCCTGGTGGCGATACTGCAGCGAGTGCTGCGATATTACAGCTGTGGCCTGATTCCGCTGGGGTGGGATTGCCATTGCCTGACCGGTGCCGGGTGGGCAGCGCGGTCGGTGCTGGTGAGGGCGAGTGCTGGTACCGGTTGCCTTGACTGCCGGACCTGTGCCGTTTCTTGCCCGGCCCCCCGTGGCGCTCTGGTTGCGGGCTGGGCTGGTGGCGTTTCCCGCCTCCGGCAAGGGGCCTGATAGCTGATTTGAGGCAGCGTGGTCGCGGTGTACTGCCGGCTGCGGGCCAGTGTGCTGGGCGCGCATTGCAGTGTCTGACTTTCCCGCCTACCGGCCATTCTCGTCCCGGTGTCTGCTGCGGCCCCCACACCCGTCTACTGCCTGAACCCTCGCCTGAATGTCGCTGAAGCCCCCTTACCTGTGACCTGGCTGCAGTGCCTTCCGAGGATTCGGCCCTGTGTGCGCCTGCCGCCTGAACGGAGGACTGGCTTGCGCGCTCCAACCTACTTGCTGCGGTGCTGGACAGACTCTGCTGCACGCCTGGGGATCCCCATACGGCATTTCATCAGACGGCGCCGCTTGGCGAATTCCTGGGAATTGAGCTGACTGGCGGACGGGGCCTGCTCCCCACGTCGCCCATTTGCGTAACAGCGACCGGCGGCGGCCTCCGTCTCCCGATAAGTGCCTGTATATAGTAATGACCCACGGTCCACTGCACGGCGACAATTGCTTCCTGTGACCTGCATCGGCTCTACTCCTCGCCCCAGTGCCGGCGGGCCTAGACCACTACTGGCCTTAGAGGCTGTGCTCGGACCTGGCACTCTGCCACCGACTCTTGGTGGCCTCTGGTGGTGGAACGAGATTGCTGTGTGTGCCACGTTGCCGCTTGTGGGGCATGTTGTGCCCTTATTTTCAGTGCTCAGTACTATTGCCGTGGGTCTCCTCCCCATCTGCCAAGGTCGCTTTCTCTGTTGCTGCCTTGACCCATCTGCTCGGCCATTGAGTTTGGAGGCCGTCGTGCCCACTGCATCCGAGCACTTCCTACACCCACCTGCTTCCCGATCTGGGTGCGTCAGCATGGGGATATCTGAGCGCAGTCAGCCGTGCCTTACCTTTGAGCCCCGTAGGGCCACCAAGACTTCTCAACAGGCCGCCTCCGACTCAGAACTAGACGCCCCTGGTGATCACTTGTCCAACATAGATAAAACTCTCCTGGCTGTCCAGACCAGTCTGCAGTCAATCGATGGAAAGATTGACAACTTGAATCTCCGCATGGATCACATGTCACAGAAGCTGGACAACCATGCACTCCGACTAGGGGAGGCAGAAACTCGGATCTCAGATGCAGAGGATGGCCTACTACAGGTGACCGTGAAGACGTCCATGGAGAAGGTGCTGGCCATAATACAGGTGCGCAACGAAGATTTGGAGGCCAGATCGAGGCGCAACAATGTGCGCCTTACTGGTCTGCCGGAATCCACTAATACAGGCCACCTTGAAACATATATTGAGAACCTACTCCGAGAAATATTTGGCGCTGAACAGTTCTCACAGGTGCTAATAGTTGAGCGGGCTCATAGATCTCTGGCTACTCGCCCCCCTCCTGGCGCGCCGCCGCACCCCATCATTGCCCGTCTACTAAACTACTGGGACCACAACACTATCCTTCGTCTGGCCCGTGAAAAGGGCAACATCTCCCATGAGGGTAACACTCTTGCGTTTTATCCTGACTTCACAGCGGCGGTGCAGGAGGCTCGAAGAGAATACTTTCCTGTTAAAAAACTCCTTCTGTCCGCAAAGATCTCCTACGCCATGCTTTACCCTGCGCGGCTGCGCATTGATGATAACGGAAAACCCAGGATCTTCACCACTCCTAAAGCTGCCATGGACTTTGCGAAGTCTTTGACAAGACGCAGCCGCTCCCCCACAGCGACGGCGGGGGGTACAGCCGGTTCCACTAGTGAAGTGACTGATGAATGAGGACATTGTCGGGATACGTGAGTTGCCGATTGGTGCTTCCCCCTCAAATATGCTTTGCCTTGTTTAGTGTGCCTTTATTTTTCAGCTAAGTTGTGATTAGATGTCGTGTCCTAGGGCACTTATGGGACATTGTCCTGTACCGCAGTTGACACCTTGTCTACTGCAGCATTGAATGTTATGGCAAGGGTTCACTGTTTATTGCGAACGACTTATTATGTGGTGCTAGCCAGGTAACACTATTGCTACTGCTCGGCCACCTCCCACTACACCGGGAGGGGTATTGTGCTCCTGCGCCCCCCTATGGGTATTCCCCGCTTTTGTTCTCTCCCTTGGACCTTTTTTCTAGGGTTATATTGAGAGGTTCGGGATGGCTTTGGCATGTTGGGGTCGCTGAAGTGGGTGGGGGTGAAGGGGGGGGGAGGTGGGGGTTGGAGGGTTTGGTTTCGTGGCTATTGTTACTGGCAATATTGTGTTTGCTGCAAATGTGCATTCATACAATTTCGCATTGTCTTGCTCATGTTCTGCTATGTCTATGTCCTGCTGACACGGTAGTTAACTGCCTCACATGGAACGTATGGGGGCTGAATAACCCCAAAAAGATTCCTCAGGTTTTGGCGTTCCTTAATAGACATGACGTTGCGGTCGCCCTACTTTAGGAGACGCATCTCACACCCCAATCAGACCACAGGGCTGGGTCACAGTGGGCCGGCTACTGCTTAGCGTCCTCATACTCTTCCTACTCACGAGGTGTTCTAACATTAGTTAAGAAGCACCTGCCATTCACCGTGCTCCAAACCTGTATTGATTAAGCCGGGCGATATGCTATAGTGCACGGGAAATTGGCGGGCAATTCAATTACCATAGTCAACACCTATGGCCCAAATATAGATGACCCGGAGTTTTTCGGATGCATACTCTCCGTGTTGCGCTCCTGGCCAGAAGCTGTGATTTTGTGGGGAGGATATTTTAACACACATTTAGATCCCACCCGTGACAAGGCAAGTGGTAGGGGTGGTCAATCACCTAGAGCTGCCCAGGTTATACATGAAGGAATGTCGGAGCTGGGTCTCATTGATGTCTGGCGGCGGAATGTGGAGGCGCGCGAGGGCACACATTTCCACAGCACATAACAGTTGGTCTCGCCTAGACTACTGGCTCCTGAGCGAAACGGCGGGAGGTTGGGTCTCTAACACAGCTATATTGCCTCGCACGCTTTCTGATCACAGCCCTGTTCTCCTGACATTACACCTTCCTTGCACTGCGCGCCGCGCATTCACTTGGCGCCTCCGCACAGAGGCTCTCCTCGACCCTCTCTATGTCACCACCATTCGCAATGCCATTACACAATACTTCACGGATAAGGGCTCAGTGGCAGATGCGCTGACCCTATGGGAGGCCTTCAAGGCCACTATCCGGGGCACATGTATCAGCACATCCGCCGGTATCCTACAGGACCTGCGGGGACAGCTCAGTAAACTTGAAAGTACGTTGCGGGATCTTGAGCGGGAATATGAGGCCTCGCCTCGCGCCCAGACCTTAGCATCGATTAAGGAGGTCACGCTAGAGTACACTGAGCTAGCCGAAAGGGAGGTCAAATATATTTCTCGGCGGCACATTGCCCGTGCATTTGGGGAGGGTGGGCGGCCGGGACGCCACCTAGCTTGCAGGGTCAAGGATCGCATGACCCAGCATGTTATTTCGAAGATCACTGATGACCAGGGCCACAACCATTACACTACCCCAGAAATTCTAGAACGGTTCAGACTCACCTATGAATCATTATACACCGCACAAGGAGTGACTAACACAGACGACATGGATGCGTATTTCTCTGACATTGCCATTGCCTGGTTATCGGATGGGCAAAGGGAGTTTCTCAGTCAACCTGTCACGGAGGAGGAAGTGCGCGCTGCCATTAAGTCCCTCCCGAACAATAAAGCCCTGGGCCCTGATGGCTTCCCTAGCGAATTCTACAAAGAATATGCAGAGGAACTCACGCCCCACATACTAGAAATGTACGCTGAGGCCTATGACTCTGGCACACTACCGCCCACACTCCGGGAGGCTCTGATTATTACTTTGCTCAAGAAGGACAAACCACCTCACAGTTGCAATTCCTACCGGCCGCTTTCCCTCATAAATACCAACGCCAAGATATTGGCCAAAATCTTAGCCACCAGACTCCATCAACTAATGCAGGGCCTGGTCCTCCCGGACCAATCTGGTTTCATTCCCACTCGCTCTACATCTCACAACTTGTGGGCTCTCTTCGCTACTTTTCACATACTAGACCCTGGGCTACAGGCAGCAGCTGTTATGTTAGATGCTACCAAAGCATTCGACTCCATTGAGTGGAGCTACTTGTTTTATATCTTGCGTCGCATGGGCTTCCCGCCTATGTTTATAAATTGGATAACACTGCTATATACGAACCCCACGGCGCGCGTTCAGGTGGAGGGTAGCAGGTCAGATCCCATTCGCATTACTAGGGGAACGGGCCAGGGATGTCCCCTTTCGCCTCTCCTTTTTGCGCTGACACTTGAACCCCTAGCATGCATCGTCCGACAGCGTCATCGGGCCGCGGCACTCTGTTTTGCCCATCGTCCAGTCAGCATCTCCTTGTATGCAGATGATATGCTGCTATTTCTGCGAGAACCCCGCACTTTTATGGCACCACTATTGCGGGAATTTATTCGCTTTGGCTTGTTCTCTGGCCTGCAGATAAATTGGTCCAAATCGGTCATAGTACCACTCAGGGAGTGCACTACGCCTCACGCCTTGGAATACCCACTTGAGTGGTCTCTGGACCCAGTGAAATACCTGGGGATATGGGTGCACAGAAACCCCGACACTGATACGTGAAAACTACGGCCCTGCGTGCGCCAAACTAGAGCGACAGGTGGACACCTGGGTGAGACTTCCGCTATCCCTGGCTGACCGCATCGCGTTAATCAAGATGGTAGTGCTGCCACAATTTTTGTACCTTTTTGGTAATATACCGATTCCCCTCACCCAGCATTTTTTTAACACTGTGCGCACTTTGCTCCTTAAACTTGTATGGGGGGGGGGGGGGAAAAACAGGCCAGGGTGTCTTGGAGCACACTTATCTTGGATTACAAACATGTGGGTTTTAGTGTACCCGACTTATATTTGTATTACTTATGCGTGCACGCACAATATGCGCATTATTGGGTTGGTGCACATGAATTCATTCCGCATGTAGCGATAGAGGACGGGGACGCCCACCCTATCCCGTTAGGGTCCATGTTAACGCATGTCAAGAGACAGACCCCTCGCACGGAAATTAACACAATCAACGCTACTGTCAAGGCCTGGCAGGCACTGGGCTGCATAACTGGTAAACTGCCATTGTACTCCCCTCTTTTGCCTGTTGCGTTCCACTCGAACTTGTCAGTGACACATGAGACGGGAGCCATGCACACTTTTCACCAGGTGGGAATCGTTAAAATGCAAGACCTGTTTCCTGAGGGCGTTTTTTAATCAAATGACGATCTCACCTACATACAGAACGTCGCTCTTCACGTTTCTCTTTCACAAATTGAAGAAAGCACTCCAAACTCACTACCACACCTTCCCTGCGGAGCCTCTCCCACTGCAAACACTCCATACCCTGCTCACTAGCCCAACGCGACGCAATCTTCTCACTAAGCTATATCGCGCTGCTAGGGAGGAGAGGCCGCAACCCCACAACCGTAGTTTAGAGGCATGGAATGCTCGACTAGACCCACCTTTGACGCTACCAGACTGGGCATACTGTTGTCAACTCACAGGGGTACTAACATCAAATGGTAACCTCAGAATAATACACTTCAAGTATCTACATCAAGTGTACAATACTCCCAGTAGGTTAATTAAATATGGGCTTCGTGACAACGATCGTTGTAAGCGATGCGGTGCGGCAGAAGCTGACTTTTGGCACTTGTCCTGGGAGTGTCCCCGGGTTGCACAATTTTGGGTGGGGGTGACCCGAATACTGTCCAAAATGGTTGGTCTAGAATTGCAATGCTCCCCAAAGGCTTGTTTGCTGGGTTTGACACCGTCGGTGAAGGGGGCCATGGGCAAACTGGTGAAGGTGGCTCTACTAATGGCCAAAAGGCGAGTGGCAATGACTTGCGAGAGTACGATGGTACCAACGACTGCACGATGGCTTCAAGACTTGGCAAGTTGCCGCGACAGATTAATTCTCTATGCGGAGGAACTCCCCTCCACATCTCGGCCTACTGACATATGGGAACCCTTACTACAGTACCTGCGAAGCATACCAGCAGATGAGCCCCCTGACAATTTTGTACGTTAACCTTCTTATGTGTATAATAGCAAGCATGAGAATCTACTGCACATTGCAGATATAATCACAAGACTTTTATACGCTATATATGTCTTTTGCCACGGTTGTTGCATTGTTTGGTTGATTGTACATGAACACTGATGATATCCCTGTATGATGTACATGCTCACCTAAAATCTCAATAAACAAAACTTAAAAATAAAAAATAAAAAAAAGATTCAAAATATGAAAAATAACTAAATAACTTAAAGCAAGAGAGAATGGTCGCAAAGTAGCCAAATTGATTTTATTCACACCCAAACACATTAGCGCCACTTTACAGAGTTTGCTAGTGCAGAGCCTCTTCCGTTTTCTCGTCTTTCTTTGAACACCCTTGTTATCCCTGGGTGGGGAAGTGCACCATTCCTGGAGGTACTGCAATACCTGGTTGATGGGCGGATTGGAAAACATTTAATGTGATTATCAGCTGCTTTCCTTATTTTAGTTTATAAAATGTGTACCTTGGCTCTGTGTTAAAGGATGTGGTCTTTTTAAACCATACTGCTTATGTTTTGTAAGGATATAAGCAATGGACTTTGGAGTTTGACCGTACGGACGTCTTGGCGGTTCGCAACATGCGGGCCTTATTATGCCTGCTATAACTCCAAGGGCTTCCAGCGCAATACACTGGAGAAAATTCTAATATTCCTAAATGGCAAGTTCTTAATGGGACAGTTTACTTTTGGATACCATTTGATGACCCTATAAGCCCTGATGAAGTTCCCTTTGAGGGAATGAAACGCGTTGGCTGAGCGTTGCTTACCCATATGAAATAACGAAATTTGAAATGAAGGATTTTTTGACACTACCTACAGGCTACTGGACTTCATTGCCTGGCGCACACCCATTTGTAGTAATCTGTTTGGATCTGGAGCACAGAGGCGTCACGCAATGGCTGGCGCTGGGGAGTATTGCGCAGGACCAGGATTTGATGGAACTAGCGTGAGGTGCAGAGCTAGGAGTCCGCCGTTGAGATTGTGGACATAGTAGTAGTAGTATAAGCAATGGACATTGAAAATGGGTCCCTACCAGGCCCTGTAGTCATGTGCTTAACTTTTCAGGCAAAACACTCATTGATTTCTGATTAATAAGTATAAAGGTGTTAAGGTAACCGTGTTGTTCCTACTTACATTTCACAAGTTTTACTTAATCTTACATTCCCTACGAGTGCTTGCCTTTTCTAGGAAGTTGTTACTTTTTTTTCAGGAAGCATATTACTCTTGTCTAGTGCATAATTTGAATTGAGTCGCATCCAGATGTTTATAGGGGACACAGTTGGGTTGTAGCTGAAGGCAGTGCGAGTTTCTCTCAGTGGGGCAGTATGGTGTTCAGTGGGGGAGAGGATGTGGCACTATGGCCAGAGCTGCCGAATTTGGAACTGGGGAACCAGGTTCAGCCTTCATGACCAGTCCACCAAAACACTCTCCTGAGGGAGCACATTCCCATGCTAGAACTTAGAAGGCCTTGCTAGACCTTAGAAGCCCTGGTGTCTTAGCACCAACAGGTGGACCCTCGTGGTGGCAAGTGTGGGTTAACCTTGAAGGCCTGTCCACCACAATCCATACTGAAGTTCACCTCCAGTCTTGTGGGCAGGCCTACGAAGCAGAACACCATAGAGCCACAGTGACTCTGTCACTGAGGTCACAGGACCCTTGAGGCCAGGCCACCTCACCCGTTGGTACCTCCATTGGCCTTGTTTCAGCAGTGGTACTGCAACTCACCAGGGATCAGCAATGCAGGATTTGCACGCACACCAAACTGAGTTCGCAAACTTCACAGTCTCTCTGCTTCATGCACAATTACTTAACTTTTGCTGCCAGCTTTGGGGCCACTGCAATTATGCAGCAATGGAGGACACAATTATGTCGCAGTGTTAACTAAATTATGCAGCAGAAAAAAGGCTGCAGCGTAATGCTGTATATTTTCTGATACTTTATTATTTTGACATTTTTACACATTCTAACTGTCTCTGCAAATATTTTGCCTCATTAGTACCAGTGTAACATACAAATGTAGTAGTAAGAAAGGTGACCAGTCAACCTTTGCAAATGGCACTCCACTTCGCAGCAACACAGGTCACATTTTATAGTAACTTTTGATCCGTTTGAGCTACAAACAATGTATTAGTTAAAAATGTGAGCTTATGCAGCAGATGATGTATTATGTTGCAAATATGGTAGAACTATAAAAAATACAACTCCCTCTGGGTTAGGCTCAATTCAACTCTCACATGTAGACTGTCTATTTCTCTAAAAAAAGATTTGTTTAACAGACGCCAACGTTGAGTTCCTAACCGATTAGTTAACGAACAATAAGTGCTAATGTATTGTCCCATGCTTATAGCTTTGGCAATTTTTAAAGAACATTCTTTTTTTTAAACAAATGGAATTTTAATGCAATTGTATAGTGGTGACTATACTTATTTCTATAATAAAACTGATTTTAATAGTATACATTGTGTTGTGGTACTATAAGTGTAACCGGGGTTTAGGTTAACATATCACATTGGGCTGAGACTGTGTACATGTGTGAGAGTGTTCAATTGAGCCTAACATAGAGGCAGTTGTATTTTTTATAGTTCTTAATGAGCCCTGTCCCTTTGTTGAGAGGGGCCTCTCTCAACATTTATATGCAAATATGGCAGAGCCATAATTATGTGGAAATCATTTGCAAACTAGGATATTTTGCCATTTATGTTCTAAATGCTCTTTTGGAAAAAGGGAGCAGAAGTCCGGCAGACAGAAACTGCATGACTCAGACAACAGGCTTGTGATTCCACTTTTAAGCGTATTTGTGACATTCTGTGATTGGATACGTATCCCACTTTGTGAATGTATTTTAAAGTCAATAACTCATATTTAACCTTAAATAAAAATGTGTATCCATTGGGTCAGCGAAATGCCAAACAAATACTCAAAATTGGGATGTTTTGCCTTTTCTGGCCACACCTCTGACTCCGCCCACCGACACAATCCCGGGTTATTTCCACCCTCTGATTCGCTGCCCACAACTCCCCTACTTTTTTCCCCCCACTTTGACCACTGCACGAGACAAAGTACATACACTGCAGAGGGTGGAGCAGATTCTCATCGCAGTGAAAGAGCTGCGCGGAGCTCCCCGAGCACCGAGCCTAGGCTCCAAGTCCGTGCATATCCTACACCGTAAACTGCTCATAAACCACCCACACTGTCCATATTGCCCATATTGCTATCCCCACATTCTTGCCCTCTAGCAGTACTGCACTTCTGCCATAGCAGCATAAGGAAACTACTGCCAGCAACCGGGCATCTGGGGAGGCCGGGGGAGCACTGTGTCTCCTGGAGGCTTTTGGCGGGCGCAGCTGCTGGAGCAGCGGGAGGCTGGACACAGGAGTTTAACGGGTATCGTGCTGCCTGCTTGCCGCTTGCTGTTTTGCTTGCAGCAAATTGTAATCTAGGTGCATCGGTGGGGCTTCAGAGGTGAACAACACAGCACTGCCCAGCCTGGTCTGGTCAAGAGGAGGGGGAGAGAGCGCTTGAATGTAATGGTAAGTGACTTCCTAGTGCCTGACCAACCAGTGAGACCTGCCCAAGCAGGGGAGCTGCCAAGGTGATTGAGCAGTGATTTAGAATCTCACTGCCAAAGGTAGACCCAGAGTTTGCGAAGTGGCCCAGCTAGGCTGGGTGTGGCTTGCGTCGGGGTGTGTCCCCTGCACCTACAAACAGTAGCAAACTCCCTGAAAAGGGGGCAGTAACAACTGTCGTCTCCGCCCTCTGTCCCAAACAGGCAACAAGCCCAGCTATTCTAGTTTAAAGGCGATCACACTCCCTGCTTGGATTGCAATTGCCTTCCCACTCTGTTTTGGCCAGCGAATCAGTGATTTACAGAAACTCTTCACAGATTTTCTAAGTGTTCAGACACCGCCCACCAGTCTTATCTGCTCTCTGCCAGAAAACCTATTAAGGGACCATGACTCCAGCCAAAGGAGTGGGTAGCTTACCTCCGGGACGTCAAACCTTAGCAACTCTCTGAACCATCATCCTGCAGAATCTGGTGGCGCTCCTGCAGTTACCTGGGCTGGAAGAGGATAAGAGCTTCCAGAATGAGATTGGGCTTAAAACACTAGTTTACAAGGCTTACAGGTGAGTATCGCTCAGGGTAGAAAGCCCGGGAATGTGCAGGTGTGTGAGAGGACTACTAGTTATGGCTGTGTGTAATATATATTACTTTATTTGTGGGCGGAGTTCCCTAGTAACTGGAAGGTGTACATGGCTTGCAAGTGGCTATCAATAAGGCTTAGGTTTTTGGTTGAGTTTGTATTTGAGTTTTTATAACCAGTGATCAGGTGTGAACCAAACCACCTTTTGGCTTTCAGGTGTGGGAGGAACTCACTGTTGCTTTTTGGGTATTGGAATAGCTTAAAGTTTGGAAGTTGGGGAGGAGAGCAACTGGTGATTGTCAAACGTTTGTAGTTGTCATTGGATGAATCATAGCAGATGAGAATGGGGGTATAAAGATAACAATTTAGAATAACTGAGCAAGCAATTCTGGGTACTTACAGACCTGCTATGGATAAGGACTTTAAGTAAGGGTGAGCTTACAAATCCAGAGTGAGAGAGAGAGGTGTACATGGCTTGCAAGTGGCTATCAATAAGGCTTAGGTTTTTGGTGGTGAGGTGTGGTGCAGCGGCCAGGGCAGCTGACTTCGGAGCACAGGGCTCACGGTTCGATCCCCGGCTCCGGCGGCAGCTCAGCTCAGCACCTTGTGACTCTGGGCAATAGCTCACTTAATTTCCACGACGGCCCCCAGCGCCTTGAGACCCGTAAGGGTGAGTAGTTTGCTCTTTACAAATACGGATTTACATATTTATTTACAGAGGAAGTTTATTGTCGCACCATATTACTCCAGATCCAAATCGTTGGAGATCTTCACCCCACTGATACTAGTGGTCAGGATGATTCACCCTGGAAGTTAGATGTAGAACCCCAGGTAGACACCTCCCTGGAATACTTTCAAGTCCCTACGGAGGACTCTTTCAATCATCTTGCCCAAAGTGTGTCCTTGGGATCTCCCTTAGACCCCCTTCCACATAAAATCTGGAAAATATTTGGGCAAGAAACCCTCCCTTGGCTACGACAGATTTGCAGCCAGTCTCTGGAGGAAGGAGAGGTTCCAGAGGTATGGAAGCAGGCAGTGGTGACCCCCTTGCTCAAAAAACCATCTTTGGACCCTACAATTCCAGCCAACTTTAGACCAATTTCCCTCCTGCCATATCCGATTAAAATTTTTAGAAAAGGCAGTTAGCAAAATTCTATCATGCTATCTTGAGGATAATTTTTTGCTGGATAGGGACCAATTTGGTTTCCGCCCAGGACACGGCACTGAGACCGCTTTGGCAACCGTAATGGACAATCTACGAATGCGTGCTGACAATGGGAATTCATCTGTCCTAGTGCTATTGGACATGTCAGCCGCATTCGATACGGCGAGCCACACAGTGCTAGTGGAAAGATTGAAAAGTTTAGGGGTTAAAGGACGGGCCTTGCAGTGGTTACAATCTTATTTGTCAGGAAGACAACAGGCTGTGTCTGACACCGTTCACCTCTGGTAAGTCCCTAGTGCACCACGGGGTGCCGCAGGGCTCGGCGATCAGCCCTGTTCTTTTCAATATTTATTTACGCCCTCTATTCACCATTATTAAATCTTATGGAATTGACCTGGTCAACTACGCCGATGATACACAACTGGTGTTTTCCCTGGAGGGGAAACAAGCGGTATCTATGGACACCTTCCAGGAGTGTATGCGCCAGACTGCTGGTTGGCTCAGGAAAAATTCCTTACAGTTTAATGGGGGGAAAACAGAGGTGGTGTACTGTCCTGCCACGAGAATGTCCCGACATCTACCGGTGGAGTTTAAACTTACCCCGAGGATGAACCCCTGACTCCTGCTAAAATGGTGCGTAATTTGGGGGTCATGATTGATGAGAATCTCCAAATGGAATCACAGGCTAATAAAACTGTTAGTGTCTGTCTCTCCCTGCTACGTATGTTACGGAAGGTTCTTCCGTTACTACCAAAAGATACTCGATCTCTTGTAGTGAGGAGTATAATTTTGAGCAGATTGGACTACTGTAACTCCCTGTATTTGGGAGCACCGCAATATATTCTGCAGGGGTTGCAGAGAGTCCAGTCCATGGCAGCTAAGCTGGTACTAAATAGACAGCGCAGGTCTCCCACGGCATTGGCCTTGGAAGACCTGCATTGGCTGCCTATCAAGGAAAGAATTTGCTTCAAATCCCTCTGCATTGTATACAGAGCAGCACATGACCTGGGTCCAGCTCCCCTGCAGGAGATGTTCACCTGGTATAATCCCAGGAGGCAGCTTCGCTCTTCGAGTGCAAATCTGATAACCACCAGATTTAAGAGATCCAGGATGGGGGGCAGAGCCTTTGGTGTGGCTGCTGCACGCCTATGGAATGAGTTGCCTCAGAACCTTAGACAGGCCAGTTCTCTGACCTGTTTTAGGAAGAGTCTGAAAACTTGGCTATTTCCAAGGAGTGAACACTAGATCCCTCCACTGACAATTAGTTCTGCTGTTATAGTGGCTATTCTCAATCTAAGCGCCAGGATACCCGTAGGGTGGCAGTTTGTTGCGCTATATAAGTTTCAATTCAATTCAATTCAGTATTGGAGCTTTCATAGATTCACATGCTTGAATATTTCCCCGTCATGATGGGAGTCCCCGGTATTTTAAATAGTAATAGTAGAGGACAAGTTTGTTGGGGCCTTACCAGCAGAAGTCCAAAGTGTGGATTGAGCCGGTCTGTCTCATAGGAGATTTCTGAACAGAGAAGCAGCTTCCAACTCCCTGGCCAGCAAACCTTGTCTGAGGTAGCTGGGACCTTATATAGTCTGATATTGTTTGGTACATGTGTACACTGATTGGTGGTTGTATCTGATGTTTCTATTGGATTAGGGTTAGTGTCCTCATTGGTTGGGTATTTGAGGGTTCGGATTGGTTTTTGGGTCTGTGATTCAATCAATGTAGGGTTGTGACTAGGGCTAGGGTTAGTATTTCTATTGGAAGTAGGGACTAGGGCTTCCTGTGTTATTGGTTGTTGGGACTAGGGTGGGACTAGGGCTAGGGTTAGGCCTTTAATTGGAAGTAGCGATTATGGCTTCTGGTGTGATTGGTTGCTGGACTAGGTGTGGGACTAAGAGTAGGGTTAGGCTTTCTATTGGAAGTTGGGACTAGGGCTTCCTGTGCCATTGGTTGCTTGGACTAGGGTTGAGACTACTGGTAGGGCTAGGGCCTCTATTGGACGTAGAGATCAAGGGTTTTTGAAACTGATTGGGTGCTTGGACTAGGGCTAAGATTGGCTGTAAGGTCCTCGTCTCCTATTGGTTCTAGATTTTAGGGCTAGTGCTGTGATTGGATATTGTTAGGGCTAGGGTTCCCATTGGCTGAAGGGGTCACCTGACTACTAGGGCTATAAACGGCCAAGCTTAGGGCGTCTCAGCTAAGGGTGGAGAGGACAAGGGTGAGTGCCTGTTTGAGCCTGTTCGAAACTGGTCGGGACCAGGGCCAGGAATGCTGCCCATTTTCCCATTCATTAATACCCACCCTATGTATTTGTCCCTCTGTACATAAGCATTGATTTTCCCTATAGATATGTGCCTATCTTCGTGTATTGCTTTGTATAAACATGTACAATAATTATGTTATAAAAACAAACAAAAAAAATCTTCTTTGATCTACATGTACTTGCTTCCATTGGGCATCTATGTACCTCCATGTACTTGGATCTGTGTGTCTGTTACTTTTCTCCTGAAAAAGCATATCCAATGCACTACCCTATTTCTCATCCGCTACCTCTATCAATATCTTTAATCTGCATATATTTACCTCCTTTATGCATCTATATACTTTCAATGTACTTATGGATCTATATATTTATCACTTTCTTCTAATTTAGCATTTCCAATGCACTACCCTATTTCTCAGCCTATACTTCCCTCAATATATCTTCTACCCCAACTTTCTGACTCATCTCAAACTTCTTTCTGCTACTCTTTCCAATTCACTACCCTATCGCACCCTATACATCTATCATTATATCCTCTACACCCACTCTCTCATTTATCCCAAACGCCATACCACTACTATGTTCCCCAAAATAACCCTTTCTTGACTCTCTCCTACTCTACCCCTCCTTGCATCTTCTGACACCGCCTTTACTGTACCGATCCCCCAAAACAAACCTTTCTAAACTCTTCCCTCTGACTCTTCCCCTCCAAAAACCCTTTTTACTCATCCAAAAGCCTCCTCCTACTGCTATGACCTAAAAAAAGAAATCCTTCACTCTTCTATCCCTCCACTATCCTTTTCAATCAAAATAACAGACTAGCATGTTCACTTATCTAATTCCATATTCCACTACACTAATTCACCACTAATCCTTTATGGGTTCCAGAGTAGCGTGCTACTCGCCAACAAAGCGTTTCAACACCTCATCAGGGTTACAAGCGCTATATAAATGCAAACCTTTTTTCCTTTTTTACCCCTCCCTAACCCTTCTCAATCCAAATAACTGACTAACATATCCACCACTCAAATTACTTCATATTTCACTATACTAATTTTCAACACTAATCCTTTATGGTTTCCGGAGTAGCCTACTACTCCCAGAAAAGCGCTTCAACACCCCATCAGGGGTAACAGGCGCTATATGAATGCAAACCTTTCTTTCCCTTCTATCCCTCCGCTATCCTTCTCACTCCAAATAACTGACTAATATCCACCACTCAAATTACTTTCATATTTCACCATACTAATTCACCACTAATCCTTTATGGGTTTCCGGAGTAGCGTGCTACTCGCAAAAAAAATCGATTCAACACCCCATCAGGGATTAGAAGCGCTATATAAATACAAACCTTCTTTCCTCTTCTATCCTTCTGCTATCCTTCCGAATCCAAATAACTGACTAACATATCCACCACTTAAAATGTACTTGCATGTTTCACTATACTAATTCAACACTAATCCTCTATGGCTCCCGGAGTAGCGTGCTACTCGCCGAAAAAGCGCTTCGACGCCTCGTCAGGGGTAGTAAACGCTATACAAATGCAATTACAATACAATACAATACAATATTGCAATATGCAAGACGATAAAATTCAGCCAGTTGGTGTCAGGGTACTCTCTTGAACCCCTTCCTGCAAAGAAGCTTTTTGGCCATGCAGAAAAAGAGAAATCCTTTACTAAAGCTCCAAGAAGGAAAAGAAGCAGCGCAGACTCCATCATGTAGTCGGGTTGTGAAAGTGTATCGCATAAGCTGACAAAAGAGAGAAAAAAACTTCAACCTCTACTATCAGCAAACAGTGTTGAGGCTAAACCAGCAAGGGAAAACCAGTCGTTAATTTCACCTGTTGCACGCATGTTTGAGAAGTCAACAAAAATTTCAGAAATAGTCGACTTCCTAAAAGACCCAGCCAGAGTAATTTTTTGCCACTCCATGTGACAAACTCTTTCCCAGAACCAATCTCACCAACAAAAAGCAATAGTAGTTCTCCACGAGCTTCCAATCTAAATTCAGAACCACAGGAGGTCCCCCTGGGCTATCTCCCAAAGATTGAGCCAGAGGCTAGCAAAGAGTCTTCCTGGGGTCTGATAACAGACCTGGAGCTTCTATCACTGGGTTCCTTGTCGCCACGACTCTCCCCAGAACAAGAGTCACCCTTGACATTCTCAAGATTGCTATTAACGAATGGAGCCCCACTTCCAATTGAAGTAATGGTGGAAATGGAAAAAAAAGAGCAAAGCAGCTTGGGCACTATTTTAACATACCAGCAAGGATCTGATCTCAGGAAACCCCAACAAGTGATTCCGGGCGTCTCAAGGAGCTTCTTGCTAACTTCTTAAAAAAGTCAAACAGTGCAGGAGGAGCAACCTGCTGACATCTCTTTAATGCACAGTCCTCCCGCAACAACAGACCCAGGGAGGTTTTGGGACATTTTGCTTAGAACATCGCAACTGACTCTCGATGCCCTCAGTTATCAGTCAAATAAAATGGACGTGCAAGTAGATCTTTTGAATCTTATGGCCATCTCAGTCTCTGGAGTCAATCAGAAGCTGGCTAAATAACTTGCAGACTGGGAAAACCTCACTGAAAAGAAGAGAACTAGAATCAGAACAATCCTACATGGGGTTATATTCTCAGAGTATTTGAGGAACAACACCGCCCCCAAAGGATTGTCACCAATGCCCCACGCATCTTCCTGGAGGAATCCGCATTCAGGAGGGACTGGGCCCAGATAGCCTGGCATTGTACCAGAGACTGGATCATTCTCATCATCCAGACCTGTCGGAAGCCATTCTCATAGAAATCCAAGCTACAGAAAATCATTTCAAAACAACCCTAACCGCATTCAAGAAAAAACTAGACAAGGTCAATAAAGAGATGGCGGAATATAAAGAGAATTTGACGCAATCTAAAATCCAAACATTTCTGAAAGATCTTAAGAAATTCTCCCATCCTAAAAAATACCCCTATTCAGAACCGGACTATAAACCTATGAGACAATCAGAGATGTCAGGGGGTTCCTCTGACGAGGACCTGTCTACCAGCAGAGGTTCCAGCGGGGGAAGTTATAGGAACAGACAACGTGGAAGAGGACTACCAGAGAACTGGCAACAACCCTGGCCACATTTTCATTCAGGCGGGCAGAAGCCCTTTCCTAGTCCATACCCTCCAAATCCGCACGTTATACGGATGGAATCCACCCTTTGCACAACCCCAGCCCCCTTTCATGAACAACAATCAAAGGTTTCCTTTTTTAGGGGGAGGCAGAAGAGGACGTGGCAGAACGAGGCGACAGCAACAAGTACATTGGGAAGAGGACCAGAATACGGGAGCCAACACAAGGAGCAGAACGAGGGATCAACAAGCGGGACCCAGCTCCAACAGAGTTTAGTGACGAATCTGTCTTCCTATACCCTCACCCCAATCGAAGAAAATCTACTCTACAAAGGGCTAGGCTTCGTGCCCACCGGTAGACTCGACAAATTCAAACTTCATTGCGAGCTGGCAGAGTTTTTTCGGAAACTCAAACTCAAGGCATGCTTTGAGAACCACCAACCAGGGGATACTCAAGAAGAACAGGGCGACACTCGCCTGAGAAATAAGTCAACTTTCATCCCTCCTCCAAACACCATACCAGTTGAGATTATTGCCTTCGAACAAGCTGTATTCAACAACATCGAAACAGCAGCAGAAGGTCAACCATTCAGAAATACCTCAAGCACAGAAGTTGAGGCACTAAGGAATCTTAGGTCTAATGACCATATTATCATCAAATCAGCTGACAAAGGGGGAGGGATAGTACTTCAGGACAAAATTGACTATCAAGCAGAATGTCGCCGTCTGCTTAACGACCAAAAGAATTACAAGCGCCTTGAAGAAAATCCAAGTGAAAGTCTGAAAGCAAAAATTCATGCTCTAGTAAGAGAGGCCGAAATGGAGGGCATCATTAGCAAACACGAGGCTGAATTTTTGACAACCAGTGAGGCAAAAATCCCCTATTTCTACGCACTGCCCAAAATACATAAAAAGAAGAATCCACCACCGGGAAGGCCTATTGTGTCCGGTATAGGCTCTCTATTAGAACCCCTGTCTCGGTTCTGCGATTTCTTCTTGCAACCTATAGAGCAGTCCACCTCCACCTACCTCAAGGACACCAAAGATCTTCTCAGGCTCCTTGACACCTTGGATTTTGATCCTAATACGTCATTCCTGGTCAGTTTGGATATCGAAAGTCTTTACACCAGCCTCGCCCAAGATGATACACTTAGTGTGCTCAAAACATCTCTTGAAGCCACTACATGGGATTCCAACACTTCCAGGACATTTATACTACAATGTGCCAGCCTCACCCTTAAAGACAATTTTTTTGAATTTGAAGGTGACCTCTTTTTGCAAACAAACGGGACTTCGATGGGCAGTACCTTTGCCCCAAGCATAGCCGGTTTGTATGTCTACAAATTCGAAGAAAAACACATCTTAAATCCCGAAATGCCCTATAAAGACAACATCAGATTTTACAAAAGGTATATAGATGACATCTTTATAATCTGGGAAGGATTGGAAAAAACTTTACAAACCTTTTTTATCTGGATCAATGAGCTGGATGTGAATCTAAAATTCACCCATACAACGGACAAGAAAACAATCACATTTCTGGATTTGGACATCACGGCCGAAAATGGAAAACTTACAACCAAGACGCATTTCAAACCTACAGTTAGGAACTCACTTCTGCGATTTGACAGTTTTCACCCGAGGCCATTACGTGAAAACTTACCATTCGGACAATACCCAAGACTCCACAGGAACTGCAGGGACATCGCCGATTACAAACAGGCCAATTCTCTTTCATCTAAACTGAGCGAACGCGGATACCCGGAAAGAATGATCCGCAAGGCAAAGAAACATGCCAGAAACCAGAATAGAGAAGGCCTGCTGGAAACAACAGCACAAGCTCCCACTCCTACACCACTCACATGTGTAACAAGATACAATACCATCTCCAACCAGGTGTCCAAAATCATACAGAGACATTGGCGGATCCTAGGAACAGGGAAACTTAATTGGGAAAAACCCATGTTTTCATACAAGAAGGCACGCAGCCTTAAGGACAGCTTAGTGTCAACCCGCCCTCACTTTCAGGCACCTCACACTCGCACAGTTTTGAATGCGTGGGGACTAACCAATGTGAAGGGGCGTTTTCCCTGCGGGAACTGCAGCGTGTGTCATCTGACCCAGACAGTTAAAACCTTAAACTTGGAACCAGGAAAGGCGTGGCAGTTAATCAGACATACCAATTGCAATTCCTATAACGTTGACTATTTGATAACTTGTCCCTGTGGTCTCTGGTATGTCGGTAAGACGACACGCAAGATAAAAACTCGCATTTGCGAACATCGTAGTAACATCAGATGTAAGCGCAGTACCACCAGGATGACAGACCATTTCCTAGAAATTGGACAGATCACCAATGATCTCAGGTGGGTGATCATTGAACAACTGGATACCAATATCCCAAATCTTTCAAATCGCCTGTTTGAAAAGGAACAACGTTGGGTATATCGCCTGGCCACTAACAGGTTAGGCCTGAATGACAATATACCCTGGAACGCAATTAATAATCTTTAAATAGGACTTGATAATATCCTCATGACATCTGCATGATTTTTCACCCTCCTGTACCCATAGCGCGTTCCCATCTTTATCACTCTTGGGTTTTAACTAGCTGACCTTTTTTGTGCCCACGAGCCCAATGTCGCAATTCCCACTATGCCGCGACATCACAGTTATCTGTCCTTGTCCCTTGTCTCAATCATCATCATTTTTTCTGGTCCAGAATGTTTGTCCTCATTTAAACTATTACCTCTTGTACTCCTGACTCAGGATTTTTGAATAACACCTGTGTCAACACGTGTTTTTTCTAACATTTGCTGAATATTGCTTCTTTAAATTTCGATCCCTTTTTCTTCCTTCTCTAATACTGCTTTCCCAAAATTCACTCTTATTTCCACTTCAACCCTCTTAGTGGAAATATGACTTGATTGTGCAACCTAGTTACCTTTTCAATCAACACGAAGTGAGGCAACATTCCATCACTTCCGCTGGCCATTTAGAGAATCTGGTGAGCGCTCTAGCAAGCGCCGTTTGACGTCACACCGCTGACGTGACCATACGTGATGGGCGTGGCTACGCCCACCGGCTTCCGGCGCTAGCACTTCAAACCGGCAATCTTTGCCAGCCGGCGTTATCATCGGGATCTTGTAGAGGACCGTCGTAGGTATTAGAGAGTGGACATCCTTGACGAAGTAAGTCTCGCCTCCAAACTCCATTCTGGCTAAATCCTTGCTTTTTCTACCTCTGACCGGAGGACTGACTGATTTTCCTTTTTTTCGTCCCGTAGTGTGCGACTACAGGAGTCCCCCCCCCCTTCCTGGATCATTTAAGCTACTTAACACATGTAGCTCTTGTAAGCCTTATCTTTTCTGCCATTTATTTCACATGGACTACAACCGCCGCTAGCATAACGCTTTGCATCGGCATTTGATAGTTTTCAAGGCACAACGTTATCTGCCTTTTAGATCTTGGCACAACGTTTCCTTTCATTTTAGACAAGCTACGCTATCTGCAGGACTCAATCATCTCGCACTTACAAAATAGCCAGGCCTATTTCAGGCCTTTGCTCACTTCACGTGTACACCCCACTCCACTCACCGGCATGTTGCAGTACACGATTTCTTGCATAAATATAGGATTCACTGTGTACAATTGCCTGCCAGTGTGTATGGGTGTAATGTGGATCCTGTCACTTGTTTTTCATGACCTCACATGAATGTTAAACCATAAGCACAACTTCACCATTCATAGTGGGCGTCTCCACCAGCACACCCCTTCCCTTTTTCAGTATAAAATTTGTACATGAGAGCTGTTCATTTTTATGTTGTGCTTTTTTCTTTCAGATTAGCTCACTGCTCAGTGGTAACCGTAAGTACGGTATTGTCACTGTATTATAGCACACCTTAGCGTGTGTGCTCACTTTTATTTCCTGCACTTTGATTCGGTCCTGATGAAAGCCTCAGTACTATTTTGTTGAGGCTGAAACATGTAGACCAGCTATTGGGATAAAGAAGATCAATTTTATCTTCATACATATCCCGACTCCATTTTTAAACATGCCCCAGAGACTCCGGAATAAAAATTAACGATTGGATACTCTGGAGGTACTTTTAATTTGCACTTGTCCTTCTCACACTATCACTCAAAAAAACCCGCTCCGCTGTAGTCCAGGCGTCGTAGCACAGCTGGGTTGCACTCGGCAGCCCAGCTGGGAACCCTATGATGAAGCATGCCACCAACTAGGTTGGTGGGTGAAGGTTATTTTAAAAAACCAAATGGTTTCTTAACATTCCTGTGAATTACAGTGTGTCATTTTTTTCTACCTTGGATCCCTTACTGGGTTCGTCCACGTTGTTGTATATTCAATAAATACCCTGATCACCTGTGCTCAAGCATATGCGGCTACAACTAGTATAGACTGTACCTGTGTGCTGGTGATCAACAAACTTGTAACAATCCCTGAGGCCTTAACCACTCTCATAGAAGACATAAAATAAGTCTCAAATCCCCTTGGCACAGCAATGACCCGCAATCATATGCACAACAGTCTCCTCCAAAGAGCGGAGGCGAAGGACTAAAAGAGAATGGGCTGCAGAAAGACGACTCATTCACTCCCATGGCAGCCTTAATGGAGGACAAAGACCCTTCCAACCCAGCAATTAACACATATTGCGGTTAAGATACTAGCAAACCCAAAATTGACAAACAAGTGCCGCCAGTGCCCGTAATGTAAAAAAAAAAATGAGAATGAAGTTACGCAAAGCAACAAACAAAAAAAGAGAAAGCTTAGAAATTGCCACTGGCGCGAGAACAACAAAGTTGGGGAACAATTAAACCATTACCATATCGGATTCAGAATTAACAAAGAACAACAAGAGCCCACTAAAGAAGGTCAAACTCTTCCTGCTATTTAATAAAACACTAATAGCACCAACTGGGGGGGAAGCCCATCGCAGAACCTTCCCCTCCAAAGATGTGCCAGTTAGCCCACCACCTCATAAAGGCCCCAGTACCCCTACGGAACACACCCGGGGAGACACGAGGCTGGGAGAGACAGTCCAACTACATCAAGCGAACCAGTCCAAAAATGCAATCGGAACTGAACCCACAAATCTCAACAATGGTGAGGATCAATATAGCCGGTCAACCGGTCTGTTGAACGCTAAAACCAGGGAAACTCGTCACACAACAGATTTCCAGAGCAACTGGTCAGCAAGCCTTATAGAAATGGGAGACCCCACGCTAGCCAGGCGACCATCTGACCACCTTTACCTAGTAAGTAAAAAGTAACGTAAGTAAGTCCGTTTTTATATAGCGCAGCTACTCACCCTTACGGGTCTCAAGGCGCTGGGGGTCGTAGTGGAAATTAAGTGAGCTATTGCCCAGAGTCACATGGTGCTGAGCTGAGCTGCCGCCGGAGCCGGGGATCGAACCGTGAACCGTGTGCTCCGAAGTCAGCTGCCCTGGCCGCTGCACCACACCTCTCCACACCTAGCACTTGAGTCCTCCTTTAAAGCAATTTTCACTCCAATATATCAGTCTAGAGGGAGGCATGACATCCTTAACCGGGGCAACAGTCTAAAGTTACTACAAGCGGTACCCTCACTTGATAAGGTAAGCACAGCAGAAATGGAATCTATCAAATTTCTGGCTTCCTCAGACGGCAAAAAGCAAGAATCCACTTGTGACCTGGACACAAAGCTTATCTGCAAAGATGGTCCTTCAGAAAAAGGTATGCTTCTTGGTTTGGGGTATTAAAATAACCATACTTACCCCCCTTAGCTTAAATAGCTCTGCTTGCACTTTCAAAGACGAACTTAAATGTAAACCACTCAGAAGTGATCAATATCATCTCCAGCCCACAATACCTTGTCTGCAATAGACCAAAATGGCAAAATAAAGTTAAACATAGGCTGACTTACAGCACCATTACACTGCAATACCTGCCCATGATACTGGAAAGGCCGTAAAAATAATACATTTAATAAACCTCAAGCATTGAAACAACTGGGAAGTCTAAATCTCTGTTCGTGGAATATCAACAGTGTACAGACCAAAACTAAGGAAAAGAGCCTTCCACATCTTCTGAAAGGGAATCACATAATTTGCTTGCAAGAGACATGGGCTCTTCAACCATTTTCCATAAACTGCTTTGCTGGCTATTTTAGCCCTGCAATTAAAACAAAGAAGTCAGGACCTCCAAAGGAGGGCTTGGTCACCTTTATTGCTGTGGCACTGAAAACTTCTAGCGAATTGGTGGAATCGGAGGATGAAAATATCTTAATAATTAAACTCTTGAATTGGCACCAAGAACTCAAGAACCAGCTACTACTGATAAATCTATATATACATCCAGATCCAGGAACCAGGACCTCAAGTGTATCAAAACTTTCAAGCATTCTATTAGCAAGACTGCAAGATTAACTATCCCCAGATATTTTAGACACAGGGGACTTTAATTTGAACCTACTGCATGTATTTCCTCGAGACAAACTAATAATTCAGCAGGACCAACTATGGTCTGTTCCTGCTCAGTTTATGAGAGACACAAGCAGGAGAGCTCAAGACGCCAAGGCGATTACACTAGTAAAAGACCTAGAACCCCTAGGCCTGAATGGAAAATACCAGCAAGACACCACCAGAACAGTCCTATTATTCCTCAGTTTCAAATTCACTTTAGACTACACAGATGCAACCCTCCCCTTGCTCCGCGTAGTTACTTCATTTAAGATTGTCAACACAACCAACAGTGACCATGGGCAACAGAAAATAGAAATCAACGCGCAAAACCGACTTCATTGCAAAGGGCAAATTCTTTATTGTATGATTACCTAAAATCATTTACAAATACAGTATGAGTTACATCATAAAACATACATCTATTTATTAAAAAAAAAAAAAGCTATAAAATTCTAAAAACATGTGTGCCCCATATAAAGTTTAAAAGCATCTAAAAGTGCAGCAGGAAATGATATGGGTGCAGCAGATAGCTTTTTTTTTCCTCCATAGAAAATGCAGAAAGGCATCACAGGGCGAAGCTGAGAGGCATAGGCACGTAAGAATACAATATTATGTTGTGCAGGCATCCATATAATTATTGTATGCGTAGGCTAGCTTAGCTTATGGAATGAGTTAAAAAGCAGTACTCCTCCCAAAATAAAATGTACAATGTAAAAGAATGAACAGTGGTACAGGTGAACGGTGTATAGAATCATAGGATGCCAGAGTTGCTGCCACAGTAGGTGTTCAGCAGCTCATGTTTTGTTAACTTTCTTCATCGATTCTTGCGTTGTTCGTAGAGTCCTTCCTGCTTCCGTATAGAACTTGCCGATTCGTGCAAGGTCCATTGGCACTGTGGTAGTGTAGATGAACGTTAGAGCCTCCTCACATGATCTTACTCCGTTTTGAAGGAACACTGTTCTTAGGTATAGTTGCCTCTGGCCCAGCAAAGCTGGGCAGCAGCAAATGATATGCTCAGCTGATTCTGTGTTGTATTGGCACAAGCAACATCCCCTGCTTCTTGGCAATGTGTTTTTCCAGTGGCCCCTATAGTCCCATATTGCTAATGTTAGGAGCCTGGTTCTCAGAACGTCCTGTAGGGCTTGCCTTCCCAATCCTGCTTTTAGATATGGTTGACATGGAGTGCCTTTGTGTGAGTGGACAAGACCATTCGCCAGGGATGTGTCTAATCCGTTCGAGATTCTGTTGCCTTGAGGTGTGCTTGCCCCGTTTCTTTAACAGGCATTTTAGGCCGGCCATTGTTAAGGGTGTATCAGTTAAGAGGTCTGCTGGCAGGCCCAATGATTTGTTGGCCATCAGGAGACACCTTGCCCAGCGGCTAGTTTCATCGATAAAAACAGTTTGTAATGCTTCCCGAATTGTGCCAGGACCTGCCTTGATCACGCAATAATAAAATTTGACTATGTCTTTTTTACATTCAAAGTCCATTGCTGGAATATTGAACTCCAGGCAGATCAGTGTGCGCCTTGTTGAATATGGAAGATTGAAAACCTTTCTAAAAGCCATGGTATGCAGACGCTTCAATTTATCAGTGAGCAAGCCAGCAAAGGCACGATGGCCATAGCTCAGTGTTGGAATTAGTTTTGCTTGCATTACTCATCGGATGCCCTCTGTTGAGTGGCATTGCAACTTGTGATTTAATTTGCATAAACCGTGTGTGATCTTAGCCGCTTTAGCCTCAAGTTCTTTGGCCTGCAGTGTTGATCTGCAAGTGCCTGAGAATTGAACTCCCAGATAAGTGTATTTATTAGCAGTAGCAATTCTTAGTGGGTCGAGATGCCAACCCAGTACTGATTTCTTTTTTGTTGCGTTGGCTTGAAGTTTGTTTTCCATATTATATAGGTGTAGTATCTCCAATGTCCTTTTCATGCCTATTCTAGTTTTATCCAGTAGAACGAGGTCGTCTGCGTACTGCATGATCGGAAGTCTGAGTTGGCCCAATTTAGGCAGAAAAATGTTAGATTTTAGGAGTGCCTCTCCCAGATCCTCAGTGTATAAGTTGAACAATGTAGGGGCGATCACACAGCCCTGTTTTAACCCTTTGTTCGTGTAGATCTTAGCTGTTGCACATGTCTGTGTAAGCTTAGTGCGAACCCAAGTACCGGTGTGTAGTGTCATGATGGCCGCCAGAAGTTTCCTCGGGATGCCCCACTTTGCAAGTTTTGCCCACCCTATGTTACAATCAATGCCGTCAAAGGCGGCACTATAGTCGACAAAGCATGCTTAAAGTGGGGGGGGGGAGGCAACCCCTGTGGCCTTGGTTGCCAGGTATGATAACGCGATAGCGTTGTCCAGTGTAGAATGAGTTGGGCCGAAATCCTGACTGATATTGCGGTATGATTTGATTTTTCTTTATCCATGCCTCTAACTCTTTCAGAAGCACTTTTGCAAAAGCCTTCCCATCAAAGTCCAACAGCGCGATCAGTCTGTAGTTCTCCGGGCGGGAAGCACCCCTTTTATTTTTTATAAATGGGATGCAAGATGGAGCCTTTCCATGAGTCCGGTACTGCCGAGGTATTATAGCATTGGTAGAACAGGCTGTGCATGTGGGGGGCCCAAAAATCTCAATCTTCATTGAAAATACTGCCTGGTAACCCATTGGGCCCAGGAGCCCCATCCTTCCTGATTACCTTGAGGATAGTTAGGGTTTCTTTTTCTGTTAGGGCAAAGTGCTCTTCCTCATTCTTGTCGAGGTGGTTGCCTACTACCTCCATGGTTTTAGCCATGGGTTTATCTGGGTCGACATAAAGCTTTGTTGCGTGGGCTGCCCATTTGTTGGCGGGTACAGCATTGTCTGTGTGGCCTCCACCATTTAGGCCATTAACATAGCTCCAAAACTCCCCATTCTTATTGGGTGCTAACAGTGCCTATATGTGTTTTCATTTTTCTTCTATGTTGGTTTGTTTCAGCTGCCAGATTGTTTTTTTGTGCAGTTTTCTAGATGTTTTCAGGATTTTTTCCGTCCGTGGGCACTTCGCTCTCCTATGCTGTAGCTCTGCCAGACGACACCTCTTTTTACTCTCTCAGAATTCTTTATTATCGAGGAGATAGATTTGCCCATTTCCAATAAGTTTGCCTTTATGTGTCAGTTGCCTTCCTGTACTTAAAGCTTTGAATAGTGAGTCCATGATTTTTGGCCAGCTTTTCTGGGGGCCAGTTGTACATGTAGCCTGTTTCTACTTGTTATATATGGCCCGGCTTGGGGGTACCCATTTAATTCGTTTTATCAATGCTGGTTCGCTGATTGGGTTGAGCATTTGGCCAGCAGGGAGGTGCTTCTCATGCAGCATGGCGCTTACATTGACAAGGATGGATGATGATCACTTACAGTAGTATGTGGCACCTTATATTCTTCGCACCTCTTCAATATGTTCTTGCTCAGGAAGATGTAATCTAGCGTGGAGATGTTTTTGAAGGTGGGTTTGACTGCCCTATTTGGTTCACAGACCCCAGGTTAAATTCAATAATGCAGGCTTCCATGATGTTCCGTCCACTCTCCCCTTGACTTTGTTCCGGGCGGCACAGGTCTCTCATGTTAAAATGCCCGGTAACAATGCATTCATGCCCTGGCTTCTCAAAGATATTCTCTAATCAGTCCAGTGATCATCCTGACGTTTGTGGTTTTTACCTTCTTGGTTGGATCAACATAGAGATTGATTACTGTGATTGTAATCGGAGTGCCCTCTAGTCTGATTCCTTTTATATTTATGATCTGAACGTCAGGTGAGTATGTGGGCCATTCCTTGACTTGCAGGTTTAGTTTTACGAAGATTGAGACCCCGCCAGTTGCTCTTCCAAAGATGTTTTTCTTGTTGGCCAAAGTGTGGGTCACCTGGAAATCTTTAATAGAGCTTGGTGTTGTCATCCATGTTTCCTGTAAGCATAAGATATCTCCTGTTTTAAGGAATTCCATGGCTTCTTTATTTGCTCGTGTCGATTTGAGCCCAGCCACATTCCAACTTATTATTATGATCTTGGTTCTTGTGGTCGGCTCCTTTATACCTTCGATGTTGTTTGTTTGGACTTTCCCTGGTATCCAATGATGTTGGGATCCGGGCAAGATCGAAGGTTTTCTTGTGCTAGGAATTTGCCCTCCCATTGGTGTGCAGTGCCATTGAGATCCAGGCCCAGTCGTCTGATATCATTGCGTCATGAGATGTTCTTACCTCCATGCAATGTCTAATTCCATCGCCCTTGTGAAGTTGGATTTTAATATTATCGCAGGTTTGGCTCGGGTCGATTTTGTACCCCTCAGTATGCTTTTCTGTGGTTCTTGTACCACTTGTTTATGCAACCTCTGTAATAGTACGTGGGGGTATTTTTCCATTGGGCAGTTATCTACAAAGCTCCCCCAGTCCTTAAGTAGGTCTTTTTCTGCCATGATGTTTTGAGTGTTTAACCTGCTAGTCCACTTTTTTAGGGTTGACTCCCTATGGCTTATCCAGGTATAATTTTCAAAGTGCACTGTTGCTAGTTGAGCTGATGTTAAAAATGCCAGTGAGGGTATACTCAACAGGAGATATAGAATATATATATTTTTTTTTATTAATATTTTTATTTGCATTTTATAAAATAATACACAACACATAAACCTTGAAAAAGGAGTCCGTGATACATAAATTGCGGTCAAGTTCAAATAGGGAGTTATACATAGGGGCGAGGCGCATCAAACCCACCAAGGGGACAAAGTGAGCCACAACAAGCACATCAATAAATAAGCCCTTAACTACTTCTATTACAGTCTTGTCTTTCAGGTATGGGTCAGGCATCGCTGTTGTTAGGTACATTGGTCCGACCTACCGCCCGTCGGATCAGGACTTCCCCTTTCCACATCCAGCTCCAGACCAGAGTATTGGGTCCAGGGCTCCCATATTTTCCGAAATTTACGAGGACAGCCCCTCGCCTTGTAAACTACCCTCTCCGCCCCCATATACAGGTCCATGCCGGTTTTCCATTCCGCCAGCGTGGGAAGTTGTTGGGCTCCCCAATGTTTGGCTATATCTCTCTTGGCCACCACTAATCCCAGATTAGCCAGGAGGAGCCTGTCTCTCGGTAGGTCAACATCCGTAGAGACTCCTAGTAGAAAGAATTTTGCATCTAACTCTAGCTGAGAGTCTAAGACATTACTCAGTTCTTCCCGGATCGTGGACCAATAGGTGCGAATATGCCTGCATTCCCAGAGGGTGTGGATGTATGTACCCCGCTCCACACGGCATCTTAAGCAACTTGGGTCCTCAGCTCTCCCCATCGTATGTAGGCGTGTCCTGTCAAAGTAAGATCTGTGAAGGATCTTGTACTGTATGAGGCGCAGTCGCAGCCTAAGTGCTACTTCGCGCGGGTGCATGAGTGCCGCCTCCCAATCTAGGTCTTCCAGGGGACCGGTGGTAAGTTCCCACTTGGCACGCAAGGGGCCGAGATTGACCGGGACGTTATTTATTTGTGTTTTGTACGTCAGGGAAATCGCCTGGGTCGCTAGCTCTTCCTGCAAAAGTCTGCCTTCTAGCAGGGCGTATTCGGGCAACTTCGCGTCTGCCAGACCCTGTGCCTGCCAGGCATGCTTAAGACGCAGGTATGCATAAGCTTGGGAGCCGTGAAGCTGGTATCTAGCCTGCAGTACTGAGAAGGAGGCTAGGGAGCCTCCCTCTAGTAGGTCCCCTATTTTGGAGATACCTATAAGGTCCCATTGTCTGAATCCTCTTAGTTTCCTAATCTCAGTCAACCGAGCACCCTCCCATAGAGGGGTCTCCCGCGTAGGTTTTCCCTCCCATTTCATCAGTTTCTCAGCATCCTTCCATGCCGCTATCACTCGTTGGGTAGCTGGGAGGAGGCGCATGACCCCGGGCCCCCCGTATATGTACTGTTGTTGGGACTGTGTCCGGAATTGGAGCCTTTCCAGTCTGTATGTGGGGTGGTCAACGGATGCATGAATCCAGTCATTGAGGACAATAAGGTGTGCTGCTCTATCATAGGCTCTGATGTCCGGTAGAGCTAATCCCCCATTGTAGGCGTTACGCTGTAGAGTTCGCAAAGCTATGCGTGGGTGGGCTCTGTCCCACAACAGGAGGCGCAGCTCAGTTTCTATTGCAGCAAAGATACTGTCCGGTATTTTGTGATATGTGTTTTGCAACACGTAAAGAAATTGTGGCAGTGTCACCATTTTATACATGGCAGCTCTACCCATGATGGTTAAAGGAAGTGCCCTCCACCTTTTCACATCTGCCTGGAATTTTGCCAGCACTCGTCGGACATTACGGTCTAACCGGATCTCCGGGTCGGTGGTGACAGAGCCCAAGGTAAAGAAACCCCTCCGTGGTTATTTTCAAAGTGCTCGGGTATACCAGGGCATCTGTCTCGCCGCTCAGCAGGTAAAGAATGGATTTATTCCAGTTTATCTTGTAACCCGCATAGGAGCCATATTCCTCAAACACCTGTAGTATGCGGGGGAGTGTCTCGTCTGGTTGCGTGATATATAACAGTATATCATCCGCATATAAAGGTATGCGTTCTGCGTCCTGAGGGCAGGAGTCCTTTAAAAAACCTCCCAGCCCCGGCCGGGTCCGGATCACGCAGGCAAACGGTTCCAATATGAGGGCAAACAGGAGCGGGGATAGGGGACAGCCTTGTCGTGTACCGCGTTGTATCGGCCAGCTATCTGAGAGAGCGCCGCTGACCCGGAACCTGGCCTCTGGCCCATTATATAGTAATGCAAGCCATGCTCGGAAAATGGGGCCAAAGCCCATCGCCTCCAAGGTGCACCACATGAAAGACCAGTGTATTGTGTCGAAAGCTTTCTCCGCGTCGAGCGAGAGAAGCAAGTGGGGACAGTCTCGGCCCTGTACAGTGTCAATTCAGTTGGCAAGACGCCGCAGGTTAAAACGGGTGGCGCGCTTTGGCATGAACCCAGACTGGTCCATATGGACCAGGGATAAAATCATGGTTAGGAGGCGTTTCGCTAAAATTGTTGCCAGGATCTTCGCCTCAATATTAAGGAGGGATATAGGGCGGTAGGAGCCGCAGTCCTCAGCTGGTTTCCCCTCCTTATGGATAACCACCACCGTGGCCCGCCGAAGGTCTCGTGGGAGGATCCCCTGCTCCCTGGCTTCTAGGAACATATTGAGGAGGTGTGGCGCCAGCAGCGCACTATTCAATTAAAAAAATTCCCCCGGAAGACCATTGGGCCCTGGAGTCTTGCCCGGTTTCTGTCCATCAATAGCCTCCGTCACCTCCGCTAGTGTCAAATCACCCTCTAGGCTGTCTGCCTCATCTTGCGTTAAGGAGGGCAGCTCAATGCCCTCAAGGTATTCACGTATTTGTGATTCGTCCGCCTGGGTGTGAGTTGTGTACAGTGCAGTGTAGTACCTTGCAAAGGCTCCGGCTATGGTCTCAGGGGTGGTGTAAGTGGCATCCCGTTCCCTAATGGACTGTACCCAGCGAGACTCTAATTCCTTTCGTCCCAACCATGCCAGCAATTTTCCAGCCTTGTCCCCCGGTTTCATAAAGTTTGTGTTGGGTTGCTAGTTGGAGGGTTCTTACTTCGTTGGTCGCGAGAGCGAGGTATTCCCGCCTGGTTATTTCAAGTTGGCGTTGGGTATGCTCGGGTATTGTGGTCGGGTCGTTACCCTCCAGATCTAGAAGCCTTAGTTCCAGTTTCTCAATATCTTCAACCTCTTTTTTCGGGCAATTATATTTTGTGCTCTGTCACGTAGAACCGGTTTATAGGCTTCCCATAGTGTCGCCGCTGACGTGACCGAGCCCTCATTTTCCCTAAAATAGAGCTCAGAGTCTATACGAAGCTCCTTAGCAATTGCCTCATCTCTCAAAGCCCACGCATTCAGTCTCCATTGTGATGTTTGAGGAACAGGCCTCCCACCCACCTTCAGCAAGAGGGGAGAGTGATCAGATATGCCCCTGGCCAAGTATTCTATCTTGTCAGTCTGTTGTAAGTCTCCTGCTGGGGCAAAGAGATAGTCCAGGCGGGAAAATACTCTGTGGGCCCCCGAGAAATAGGAGTATGCTCTCCGCCCTGGATGGTGCCTCCGCCACAGGTCAGTGAGGCCCAGATTATCTAAGAATCGGGACAGGGATGTGGACTCGGGCCCCCTACTCGGCGTCGTGTGCGGTCTATTGCGGGATCAACGACGTCATTGAAGTCCCGCCCCAGTAGGTGTATGGCAGGGCCAGATTGTAGGATGAGCTTAGTTATGCAGTCTAGTGTGCGCTGCTGCAAGCAAGGGGGTGCATAGACGCTCATGAGAAGGAAAGTCCTATGTCTCCAGATCCCTCGTACTGCAACATATGTCCCCTCCGTGTCAGCCCATTGCTGTGAGACGCGAAAGGGGGGAGATTTTTTGACGAGGATTGCTACACCCCGTGAACCCCTGGTGAACCCCGCATGGGCCAAAGTGGTGTATTGGCCTCGACCTATAAAGGAACAGCCCGAACCCAGTAAGTGCGTTTCTTGTAGGAACACGTCGTCAGGTTTATGTCTCTTAAGATATCGGGACACCAGACCTCGCTTAACTTTGTTGCCTAGGCCATTGACATTCCATGTCATTGTAGTATAACTATCGTCTGCCATCATATGTCCTCCAATATGTCAGGCCCCACCCAGCCCCGCGGCGGCAACCCATCCCACTCCCTTCCCCCCTCATCCCGCATTGCGTCATTCAAATCACTGGTTTGGTTTATATGATCTCCATTTCCATCAAACAATCCCACAAAAATATGCAGTTCTACAACCTGCCCACCCCCCACCCAACACTCTTCAGACACCCCCACCGCCCCCAAACTCGTCAACATGACAACTGTGGTACGGGTGATCTAGTTAAGAGGTCTGTCAACCCCCCCACCTCCCACACAATTTAACTAAACAAAATTATCACACTCTGCTCACTTGGAGCACTTTCCCCAGTAAAATTACAGTCACTAGGTGTGTACCGAACCTCGGGAAAGTCTTACTGTTCGTTAAGGGGGGCCAGCCGGCCCCTACACTCGGTCCCCTTCGCCATTTCCGGAGGTCTGTTGATGCAGTTCGTCTAGAACCTGAGGGCTCTGGTCCATGTATTCCAGCCTGTGAATGTTTTGCAGCAGTGGGTGGTCGGTCCGGCCCACCCCCAGGTCTTCACTCTCGGAGTTTTCTGCTTGTCCAGTGTCGTCCGATCTGGTCACAATGTATTGAATGTGAGCGAGCCGTCTCATCTCCTGAATCTGATATGTGTCTGTCCGTATCTCTGGGTCGCAGCACTCGTCCCGGAGTGCCCCTCGTCGAGCCACGCGCTCCGTCCCTCTCCGCCACCGTTTTCCTCTGGGCCGGCCCTGGGGGCACCCCTCGTTTCACTGGAGCTGAGACAGGGCCATTCTGCATCTTTGTCTGGATTTGTGGGCGCTCCTCAATCCAAGACCAGGCCTCTTCAGGAGTCTGAAAGAACATGGAGGAGCCCTGGAACAGAACTTTCAGTTTGGCCGGGAAGAGCAGCATGTACTGGAGCCCCATTGCACGCAATTTAACCTTCACCTGGTCGAAGGACCGCCTCTGCTTCTGCACATCTCGGGAGTAGTCCGGGAAGACCATCACCTTGGTGTTCTCGTAGCGGATTTCGCCCTTTTTTCGGATTTCCCTCAGTATTAGATCTTGGTCTTGGAAGTTCAGAAAGCGTGCTATCAGGGGACGTGGTGGGGCTCCCGGTGGGGGTGCAAAATTTGGCATCCTGTGGGCTCGTTCTATCACAAAACAAGTCGAGAATGGCGCTTGCGGTAGGTTATTTTTCAGAAAAGTCAGTATAAAATGCCCGGGGTCAGGTCCCTCCGCTCGTTCTGGAAAGCCAACAAACCTAAGGTTGTTCCTCCTGGCCCTGTTTTCCGCATCATCGACACGCCATGTCACCTCTGCCATCGAAGCCAAGAGCCCAGATACATCCTTCCGCGAGGCATGGGAGGCATCCTCAATTTCTGAGATACGATGTTCGGTCTCAGTCACCCGGTCCGAAACCTTGCGGAGATCATGGCGCAGCAGGGTGACCTCCGATCGCACCTTCGCCACTCTTCCCTCCAGACTCTCCCTGGACTCACGTATAGCTTGCAGGATGGCGGTAGTGTCCGAGGGAGGAGCGGGACCCCCCTCCGCACCCGCCGGGCCCGGTATCACCTTAGCATAGCGATCCATCTTACCCTGTCGAGACTGTTTAGGGTCTTTGTCTTTAGCCATCGTGAGCTCCAGTTCAGGGATGTAGTGATCAGGGGGGAGGCCCTCGTCCCACGCCACCAGCAGGGTTACTTCCCGCTGGCCCCTCCGTCAGGCCGCCGCCCACCGACAACTTCGGTGGCTCCCAAACGCAGGAACAGCGGGATCGAGGCCGCTTCTCCCGCGCCCCGAGGCACCAGGTGTCGTCTCGCCGCTCCGCAGGTGTCAATGTACACGGTACAGGCACATTCACCTTCTGTTCCCGAATAAAGTTCGTCGGGCAGAGAACCACCAGTAGCAGTCTAAGGGTGTTGTGACGGCCAGCAACTCCGAACCAACTCCTCCGAGAACGAGTAGTGCTGTCTTCAATGCGTGGAGTGTCAGCTTCATTCCAAGTCTATGTCTCGGCCGGAGGATCAGGCCCAAGCCCCCCCGCCATGGCCCCCGCCAGGGTCTGCCGGACCCACCTCCGTTTGTGGTTCGCACCGCAATCAGTTACTCCGGCCCCGGAGAGCCTGCACCAGTCCGGTTCACTTCTCCAACCCAGGGGGGGGGGGGGGGGAGGAGGGCCCGCGCCCCCCGGGAGACCGCGCCGACAAGGTCCCCACCGGGAGGTCGGGGCACAGCGTACCGCAGGATCAGGTGGATGGGCCCCCGAGGTGCAGCAGCAATAGTCCGGCCAGCGCGGGGGCACAGTCACTCCCCAGACCGAGTCCCGATTCCAGGACGGGGTCTCCACCGAGCCAGGGGGCAGGAGATTCAGGCCGCCTCTAGGGCACTGCACAGACACGCAGCCAGCAGAGCACAGGGCCGCCAACCCCGTTCCGTAGCTTCAGGGTCCTTGTGGCTATCACTCGGTGGTAAACCCGCCCCGGGGGGGGAAAGATCCCCCACTCCTTGTTCCACACCGCTCCCAGCCCCCTGTCTGACCGGCGAGCGGTATAGCGGGTATGCCTCACGCCTCCCGGCGCACTCTACCTTGAAGCCAGGCGGGCGACGTATGCTGTGTAATCGCCACAGGCGCCCCGCCGCTCCTCTCCTCGCCACCGGCGAAGGGCCTGCGGAAATTCAAGCTGCCGCAGCTCTGGCCGCCGCCGACTCTTCACTCATTGCGGACTCCGCAGAGTCAGAAGCTCGACTCCAGCGCTGTCTTCTGCTCCAGGATTATTAGCGCTGCTCCGCCGCCATCTTGGGGTCGGATGGACGCCGGTCCGGACCTCCGGGAGAAGCGCGAATACGGGTCCGCCGTGTCACCCTCGCACCACCAGTTCAGCTGTTGCTCTCCAGGGAGTATCCGCCGGCAGTTTTTAGCGTTTGCGGCGATGGGGAACCAGGATTATGAACAGGATTAACTCCGAGGCCGGCGGAGCTCACAGCTTTCACAGCTACTCCGCCATGCCGCTGGCCACGCCCCCCCCCCCCGAGATATAGAATATTTGAGCGGTTTAGGATGTCGCCTGGGCCTCTTGTCTCGAATTCGGGGGTGAAGATCACCGTGAACGGTGAGTTAGCCGAGGGTTGTTTTCCCATATCTTTTCCCTCAATCTCATGTCTCTCACCGTTGGGCGAGTTTGTTTGATCAGCAATCCCCATTTGGCTGTTGTTCCAGCAAGGCACGGCTTGTGTTATGCCATCTGATTTAGTGTTGAAAGGTTGCTTGAGCTGGGTCCTTTGAACAGCCGATGTCATCTTCCATGCTATCGTTGTTTTTGAAGTTACTGTATTTTGACCTTTGCATTGTTTTTCCATTACTGGTGGGTATACCTTTGGTGAGCAAGGATCCTGCTCTGGTGCCGGAGGCAACATCTCCAGCTTCTCGCATGGTTGCATTTCTGTGAACCTCTGTCCTGTTGTTCGAGTTATCGTGCTTCTGCTGGTCTCAGACGATGCCCTTGCCTGCCAACTTTCTATTCCCTTAGCCGCATTGCTATGGTTGGAATTCACCACCTCGGAATAGGATTGTGCCTGAGAGTTAGGAGCAGTTTAGATAGAATTTGCCTTTTGTGGTCCTTGTGTGTTCTTCAAATTCGGATTTTTTGAGATGGAAGCTTCCTGGCAGTTTTTCACCTGGGCCACTTCACCCATGATGCTGTTTCTCATTTGGAAGATGGGATAGTTCGATGGGCCCTTGTCGGTGCTGTCTGAGACAGTATCAGGCTGGTTACAGACTTGGTTTGAGAGAGTTGTCCTTTCGCACTTTTTTTGTGTGGATATCATCCCACGTTTCCTTTTACTTGTTTTTGGTGATTTCCGTAGTTTTTTCTTTTGCCATCTGGAAAGCTGCCCTTCAATGGCTCTTTGGCGGATTGTCCTGCTTTGATGTCCGTCATCTGTGCCTATTGCGGGGCTGCCACTTTTGCCCGGGAGCATGGCGCTGGTTGGAACAGCTGTGCCAATAGTTGCTTCTGGTTCTGTCGATGCTATTATTGCTCCAGGGGGCGGTTCCTCATTTTCTGATTTTTTCCTATTTTGTGTGTTGTTTGTCCATGCTTCCCTGCATTGATGTATTAAGGTTGTTAGCAAATCAGGCAGTGTGGTTAGTTTTTCGACTATTGCTTCACTAAAGTTTTTTGCATAGCTAGCCGTAGCCCCCTGGCCATTTTCTCCGATAGTCCACTGGTCAACTTTAGAATTAATCGTGTTCACTTTTTTATCAATTGTCAAGACGCTTTGTGCCAGCCACAGTGTATTAATTCCACTTATATCTCCCATTTGTGGGATTGCCAGGTAAGTGCCTTTACTGCTGCCAGCAAAGAGGAATTTATTGTGTTCAGAATATGTTCCGGACCATCCTTATGAGAAGGATCTTGATCGTTGCAGTGGAGTCCGGGGTATTGACACGTGGGGGCTCCTTTGGGTTCCTCTGCCCTTGATTGTAGTTTACTATCTAATTTTGTTGTTGTTTTGATGGGCTCTGTATGTGGTGTATCTGGGGTGCAAAGGTCGCCAAATTGTTGTTGCATATGCACCCTTCCGGAATTGTTAACAGTCGTGAACAGTTCTGATTAATTCCCTGGACACAAAGGTTAGTGGTGTCATCCGGTGTGTCATATTGCTGGTCGTTAGTGAGGTGAACTAGGGCCTCTATTTCAAAAACATTCTTATTTTGGATGTGTCCAGTGAGCGTTAGACCCTGCATCTTGCTTAATACTTCGCAGTCGTTTATAGTTGACGATATCGCAATGATCCCAGTTTGCTCTGGCCGGTGTTCTGCCATGTTATAGTTAGTTTGTTTGCTGATGGCATTTTGGGTGCTGTTACTATCTGTGGCTGTGTCTGCTGTCTCTGCAAGTCTCACCATCTCTATGATTAACGATTCTTCTAGACTATCCCGAACTGTGCAATTTGGGATGAGAGCGGGGACCTCTCTCTGCATTGTTGCCTCCTGACTGGCTAGCAGGGGGCTTGGGCTGATGTCTGTTGCAAGCCCCTCATTCTCCACCATGAAGCCTGTATGATCTCCTGTAGTTTGTCTTCAGCCTTGTAAAATATTGATGTATCAGGAGGCTCCCTATTGCCGGATTACGTATCGCCCTGCTTCTGGTGGTGCAGTGTCCTTCACCTCCCTCCTCTGCTGTAATGGGTAGGCTGTGCAGCTCGGTCCCTGACCCCGTCTTGCACCGATCTTGCAGACTTTTCTGTCCCTTGTTAGTTCCCCATTGCTGCCGCGCCCTTGTTTCTTTGTTGTCAGATTCTGCACTCATTTTTCTGGAGGTAATCCTGTACCTGCGAGCCTCAAAGACCTTGTGCGAGTGTTTCCAATTGGTGTAAAATGAGGACCTGCGCACCCAATCTCTGGCCCGCTCTCTTGACTTCTGCTGCCTGGTTTGGCTATATCGAGTAACTGTTTGGACTTGTGCAGGCTGTCCTGCCAAAGGCATTGATCTCATTGATGAGGTTGGAATCCTGCTGACTAGTGGGCGGATCTCCCTGTCCCACTATATAAATATGAGTGTTGATGTTGATGTTATAGGCTTTATCCAGAGATCCCGGGCTGTTCTAAATACAAAGTCTGTGCCAGTGCAGCTTTATGGTTGCTATGCAGTGCTGTGCCCTGTCCTGGGCACCCCCAATCGCCTTAGCTGTGCCTTGTCCACAGTCAATCCACCTGTTTATTTGCCTATTTATTTGATTGACTTCATTGCAAAGCACCTTCTATACCGGTTGAGCTTAGTACAGTTAATTATCGGAAGCTCCGGTGGTCAGAAAAGACCATAAAGCTTATTGGGGACACAGCCCTAACTATAGCAAATCACTGCTTTAGTCAGGATCATCTCGACATGATCACCAAATGGTCACTTTTCATTGATAAACTAATGGGTTACCAATACATTCCAAGCAGTACATCACCAAATCGAAATAATGGAAACACAAAAGAACAAAGGATCAAAGTATTTGCTTTCTGCCGAGCAGTGAGGAAGGAGCGTAATCAGACCCGGAGACATGCTAAGAAATATCCTGCCAACCCTGAAATATTCAGATCCTTGAAAAGCTTAAATAAAATGTATAGGACAATGATATGGGAAAAACAATCAACCTTAAACCACATTTTTTGGGTAAAAGCTTTGTACCATTAGAAAAAGAAAAACACTTCTGGAAAATGGTTAACAGTCTGAACCAAGCACCTATTGCAGCCACCAGCTCTAGTCTAATGGAGGCCAGCTGGGTTAAGTTCCTGAGGGATTACTTCAAATACACTCCTGTAGGGCCCCCTTTCTATCCTGATATACAGGGTCACTCTACTGTAACTCCACCTTATAGCCCAGGTGCCATTCGTACATCTTCCTGGAAAAACAAACCTGCAAAGTTATTCAAAAGTGCAGGCAGGAAGGGGTCCTGGGACCAAATGGTCTGCCACAAGCATTGTTTAAATCAAACCCAACTTACTGAATGGCTACTCTAACAACAGTATTTAACAGTGCTTTGTAACAACAAATCATTCCAGATCTTGGAAGGGCTCTATAATCAATCCAATCTTCAAGAATGGGGAACGTCACCAGCCAGCGAATTATCTGCTCATCACCCTTCTAGACACGGAAGCAAAACATGTTGCTAGTCTACTACTTACAGATATGCTGCACTGGGCCGATGACAATCACATCACCCCCCCCAAATTAAACTGGGTTCACTGAAGAGGCCGGCACATCAACTAATATTCTGGCATTAAAACCATGCAATAGTTGACAGTGGAACCATGCAGAAACTAGCACCGAACCTGCTATCCCCAAATTATATAGACAAAGGAAGTACCCCAAATCTGTGTGCTTACAGTGTGTGCACACAGTGTAAGCACCCACTGTCACGGTGCAGTCCTCAACTGGACTTAACAATAATAATATTAATATGTTCAAATTAAAGTGTAATTAAATAAAAAAAGAGGACTCGAAGAACAACTTTGGACACAGACTTTGTACTTTTGTTTTACTGTTGATAAGGTGGTGTACCAATCGCTCTGTTTTTGTTAAACTAATATTCTGGCATTATCTCTTATAATTGACAAGCTCAAACACCAAAAGCAATCACTCTACCTATGTTACGTAGACCATAAGGCCACATTTGAATGCGTGAAGTCTAACCTTCTTTGGCAAAATCTAGCATCTAAGGGTATCCTGGTTCACCTCCAAAAAGCCATACAGCTCCTTTATACAGACACCTGGGCAAGGGTAAGAATCGGAGACTGTTCCATCGTGTCCAGGAAAATATAAACTACCAGGGGTTTAAAGAAAGGATGTGTTTTGGCACCATATCTGTTTAATCTTTGTTTAGCTGACTTACCTCCCCCTGGATCCAGTAAACTCATATCCCCCAAATTATGTCCTATGCATATTTCAAACTTGCGGATGACGTGATCCTGCCAAGCCAGACAAAAAGTGAGCTAAAATGACTTATTGATAAGCTGTACTTAAGTTCTTCAACCAATGGCATGACAATAAATCGAAAGAAAACTAAGATTATGGAAATCGGCAGCAGGATCAAGAAAAGCCATGAATGGTTCCTACACAGTGAACAACTGGAGTTGGCAAGAACCTATAGATACTTAGGGGTACTTTTGATGAAAGAGTCTCCTTTCAACAGCATAGAAAAAATCTGATGAGAAGAGCTAACACCTTGATCCTTGCTTTCTGTACCTTACAAAGAGCTCTGACCAGGCCAAGTTTTTTACCCCTGTTGAAAGTAATAGGAGCAAAACTCATCCGAGTATTTCTTATGGAAGTGAAGCCCTCCATGGCAGAGACAGAGCAGTTTTAAACTTAGTTTCATCTAAAACATTGAGATCACTATTTTACCTTCCCCCAAATGCTTCACCTGCCCAGATAAGGTTGGAGCTTGGTCTACCAAATCAGTCAATATCAAGGAAGGAGGACTAATTAAAAAAATGGAAAAGAATCAGATCCTCCACAGGACGTCAACTGTGTCAAGCGCTCTGGCAGGAACTGCAAACAAATGAAACTGCACCTGCTCCAGTTACCTTGACTTGCCCATTAAAGACCTAGGTATTTGTGCAATATGAGAAGATTCACATCTCCAATCGGCTACAAAATGCTGGTTCATGCTAATAGACAGATTTTATCCTCCAGATCGCATGCCTGGACAATCCAAAATGAGTACAAGATTCTTAAGCCTCAACCTTACTTAGAGGCTGGGTGGTCAAGACATTTAAAAATTTACTTTATGCGCTACCATTTTGGCCTTTTTCCTGGGGAAATCGATGGAAAGGGGTGGAAAAAGACAGCTGCAGAGGACTGCTGCAGACTGTGCAACTCTGGGGAAGAAAATATCATACACATTGCATGTCTATGCCTGGCCTTACTCCAAGAAAGGAGGTTACAGCTGAAAACCCCATTTAATCAATGTGGAATCCAGACATGTAGGAAGGCAGTAATTGAAAGTCTAAGAGCTACAGACCCCATTTTGAACTGTCGATATACGAAATTACTAAGGATTGCTGGTAAAAAATCGACTGCCACCAATGTCTTACCGTGTTAAACTCAATGCCACCTTCCCCGATGACTAGAAACACCAAGATAAACCCCCTGCTGAAGAAACCGTCTGCCGACACGCCAGACCTCAAGTACTTTAGACCCATCTCCCTCCTCCCCTTCCTTGGCAAGGTCATCGAGAAGGCCATCAACGTCCAACCATCTGAGTTCATCAAAGAGAACCACGTCCTTGACATCTCCCAATCCGGCTTCCGAAGTAACCACAGCACCGAGACCGCACTCCTCGCTGCCACCAACATCATCCACTCCCTCCTCGACTGGGGAAAAACCGCAGCCCTTATCCTACTGGACCTCTCAGCCACCTTCAACACAGTATCCTATCACAACCTAATCACAAAACTCCATGACGCCGGCATCCGCGACAAGACACTAGACTAGATCCACTCCTTCCTGACCGGCCAAACACAGCAAGTCCGATTATCTCCGTTCCTCTCAGAAGCTACAGAGATCTGCTGCGGAGTGCCCGAGGGCTCCATTCTGAACCCCACCCTCTTCAACATCTACATGGCTGCCCTCGCAGCAATCATCAGAAGCCACGAATTCAACATCGTTTCCTACGCCGATGACACCCAGCTGATCACCTCCCTCACCAACGAACCCACAGCCGCCAGAGTCAACTTTCACAATGGAATGAAGGCAGTTGCTTCCTGGATGCAAGGCAGCTGCCTCAAACTCAACTCGGACAAGAGCGAAGTACTCATCCTGGGACCCACCCCCTCAGCCACGACTCCTGGTGGCCCGCAATACTAGGAACACCTCCCACCCATATGGACCACACATGCAACCTCTGCATCATACTGGACTCCTCGCTCTCAATGAACCGCCAAATCAACGCTGTATCCTCATCCTGTTTTCACATGCTCCGCCTGCCCACCTTTGGCGACGTCTCCCACTGGACCCTTGCGGACCCGGGTGCTCACCCAGCGGTCCGCCTCCTCAGCAAGCTTTCTAGGGTTAGTCAGCTTGCAATCAATTAGGTGCTGGCGTAGCTCAGGAAAACAATTACTAGATAAATGCTCCCATGCAATCAAATCATAAAACTGTGCAAAAGTTTCTACTTTGCTACCTTTACCCAGCTGCTCCATGGCTCTGCAAAAAGGACACATATTCAACCCACGTGGTACCCTCTAGCTTCTTACAGACCCTAAACCTCTGTCTATACATCTCAGGGGTCAAACCATAGCGGGTCATCAACGCTTCCTTCATGTGGGCATAAACCATCCTACTTTCTCGGGGCAGGTCCAACAAGGTATCCCTCCCCTCACTCACAAAGCGTCCCCACAACCCCGCTCCCCAATCCTTCTCAGGGACCCGGTGGGACACCATGGCTAACTCATAAGCGGCAAACCATTGCCCAATATCTTCACTTTTGTGGAAATCTTTAATAACCTCCTTGGGTATATACACCCTACTCTCAGGGTGCACTACAGGTACGCTGCCACCAGAGGGGGAGATTTCCATGCTCTTAGCTTTAATCTCCAACTCCCTCAATACTCTCTCATGCTCAAGCTTCATCCTCATAATCTCAATTTCTAACTTCTTGTTCTCTAGGTCCCGGTGACCATCCATTTTAAGCTTAGCCATCTCCATATTATGCCGCCTATCTCTCGCCCTGTCCTCCAGCTCTTCTGGGGACAGACCCTTAGCGGACACACTAGAGCCCGGGTTGGAAAGGGCTGGATCTCATACTAAGTCTACTACATCGCCCTGCTGCTCTCCTCCCTCCACAAGCTCTCCTAGATCCTTAGGGGCATCCCTGGCTTCTAGCCAGGCCTTCAGCGCCTTGTAATACTCCTCCCTTCTAGTGAGACCTGTGATAGGGACTGTGAATTGCTTGCAAAAATATTTGAGCTGCTTGGCATTGTAGGTTTCTATTTTCTCTTCTTCCCAGGAGAGATCCTCTGAGGCATTGGATCTGGGCTTGCCCATTGTAGAAATAACTGGCAATATCAATAAAGGACAGAAGAAAACTTCTCAAAAATGTAAGCGGGTGAAAAATCACCGGCAATATCAATCACAATATAGGATCCTAAAAACTCTCAGAAATGTGCGTGGGTGAAAAATCACCAGCAATATCAATCACAATAGGGGATCAAAAACTTTCAATAAATGGGCGTGGGTGAAAAATCACCGGCAATATCAATCACAATATAGGATCCCAAAAACTCTCAGAAATATGCGCGGGTGAAAAATCACCGGCAATATCAATTACAATAGGGGATCAAAAATTTTCAATAAATGGGCGCGGGTGAAGAATCACCGGCAATATCAATCACAATATAGGATCCCAAAAACTCTCAGAAAATGTGCGCGGGTGAAAAATCACCGGCAATATCAATCACAATATAGGAGCAAAAAAATTCTCAAAAATGTATGCGGTACGTTATGGTCTGCACTCACTAGTAGTGTACACTATAATTACTGTATGCGATCATAAATGCAAGTCCAGATCCTCACCGCTGACCACCAATGTTAGAAATGGGGGTCTCTAGTTGGCAATGGCTGGCCACTGTCCAAGTAGGGACCCTTCTTCCTAAGTCAGAGTGAGAGGGCTACCCTCTTTAATACCCCTGCTCAACCCTGTGGTAACGTAGCACGAGCAGGTAGGCTTATCTCAGAGGCAGGGTGTGAAGCATTTATGATCATACACAGTAACACAGTGAGGAACACTACAAAGGGACACCACACAAGTAGTTATTATAAAAATAAGTATCTTTATATAAAGGCAGATTTATCACAAGACCAATAACTGTAAAAGCCACAATACTGTCAAAAATAGGATAGCTGTTGAAGGGCTGTCAAAAATAGTTCAAAGGTTGCAAAAATAAGGTTCAAGTTCAAAGCAGTGGTCTCTGCGACCCTTTCTTTCACAAAGTACCTGGGTTTAGTAGCAAAACCAACAAAGTGTCGCAAATAAGCTGTAGCGATGATTCTCGGCACGCGAGGCCGGCGATGCATTGAAATCCTTGCCGCAAGGGAGGATGATGCGCCGATCTGCGGGATGCGTGCGGAGACGATGCGACAAACTTCTGCACGCTGGACCGCCGATGCGATGACTTTCTTGCCGCGTGGGAGAAGTCGATGCGGTGATCCTGTTGCGCTGTGCGATCGTGTTGCGATGCGAAGACAAGACGCTCCGCGAGGGAGCGACGAAATTCGGTGCGATGCGATCAAAGTGGCGAACGCACGGCGTCCGCACTGCGATGTCTCGAAGCAATGATTTCTTTCAGGGTTGCGAGTGCGCGGCGACAGCAGCGCGATGATCTTTCCAGCGCGTCTCGGCTGCAGCGGCTCGCAAAGGGGCGTCAGCGATGGTTTCGGGTTGCGGGCCCTCGGCGGCAGTAGCGCGATGATTTTCCCAGCGCTCTCGACTGCAGCGGCCCGCAAAGATGCGTTAGCGTCGATTTCTTACCCTCTTTTCTCTGATGCAGACTAGAGGCCCTGGAACTCACAGGAGCCTCCTCAGCAGATAGCAGTCCTCGCAGGGAGGAAGCAGGAGGTTGGTGGTGGAGTCTGATGTGCCTGAGACTCCAGCAGGAGGCTAGCTCTTTTCCTAGCCCTTGGGTGATTGCTGTACAAAAATAAAAGTTCTCTCAAGAGTTCCTTTTCCTCTTCTTCAAGGTCCAGTGGTCACTGCTGCAGGCCAGTGCAAGAAACAACACACAGCACAGGGACAGTCACTTCCTGCAGATTCCTCCAGTGGCACGGACAGAGTTTTCTCTCCAGATCCAAAAGCAATACAATGTGTAGGGGCTTGAGCACAGACATTTATACCCCAAAAGCCTTTGATCCTTGAAGCTACCAGTCACTGAACCTAGCCAGAACCAGTTCTGCTCAGGCCTGGAGCACTTTGTTTACCAGGCTGCATCCTTCCTTTCAGAAAGAGGGGGTCTGCTAGCAGACACACAGTGGGAGGTGGAGCCAGCATTCACCTTGCCAGGCACAGCCCTATTCAGGTCAAGGAGCCTCCCCTCCCCACACTCTAAATGCAGATCTCTCTATTCAACCCAGGTCTGACTCCGCCTGTCCTGCCCCTCTAAAACCAGACAGCCAATACACATAACGGCAGAGCACACTGGAAGGCTTAGGCAAGAAAATACCTACTTTCTAAAAGTGGTATTTTCAAACACAGAATATAAAAATAAACTTCACTAAAAGATGTATTTTAATATTCTGAGCTCAGGCATACTAAATTCGTTTTTCTACCATGTTCCTGGGGTCAGTTAGGACTATAGCATGTAATAGTCAAACTGCCCACTCTAGCCTATGAGGAACAGGGAGCCTTACAGTAGTGAAAAACGAAATGGGGCATAATTCACTACCAGGACATGCTACACACACCAAGGCATGTCCTGCCTTACACATACAAGGCACCCTACCATAGGGGTGACTTACAGGATGCTAAGGGAAGGTTCAGGGGCTGGGAAGTGAGTGCACTTCACAGCCAAGATGGCAGTTCTGGACTGCACACAGACACTGCAGTGGCAGGTCTGAGACACACTTTACAAGCTGCTTCTGTGGGTGGCACACATCAGTGCTGCAGGCCCACCAGCAGCATTTGGTTTACCAGCCCTGGGCACACATAGGCCACACTACTAGGGACTAACAGGTAAACCAAATAAGCCAATCAGGGATATACCAATTCACATAGACATATTTATACAGGGAGCATTCACGCTGTGACACTGAATGGCAGTGGCACAGCGCCCAGAGCATCTAACACCAGTAAAACAGAGGAGACAACAGCGAAAAATGGAAGGGAGACCCACGCCAATGGTGCCAGGTCTAACAACCAAGAAACAGCTCAGGAAGCTTAAGAACGTTCAAAATGCCGCAGCCAGACTGGTCCTTGACATCCCCCACCACAGCCACATGACATCACCTCTGACAAACCCACTGGCTCCCTAGGAACAAGAGAATCACCTTCAAGCTCCTCCACGACATCAGACCAGAATATCTGTACCACTGCCTCACTTTCCACACACCCGCCAGACAACTCTGCACCGCCTATCACGTGGTGACGTCCGTCCAACTGATCCACAAGACCAGAACCGGAGGAAAGATTCTTCGCCTACCTCACCGCCAAGACCTGAAACCTCCACACCCAGACGGATAAGCAGCCCCCCACCCCCAGCGCCTTGAGAAACTCACGGGTGAGTGGGCACACTTTACATACCCATGATTGACTGATTGAATGCCATCTTCCTTCCTATCTTTGCACTTTCTTGTAATTGCACTTTGCACTACCTTACAATCACAGTTTGCTCAATATCAATTGTTTTAATAGGACATTACATCATGTTCTTTTCGGGTTGCATATTGGTTGACTCCAACTTTTTTAAAATATGGACTATGCAAAATGATAACGCACTTGCCAATTTAGCCAGCTGGTAATAGGCATTCTCTTTTAGGCTTTTTATATTAACCCGATGCGTCAGCCCCCCCCCCCCCTTGTTTGCATGTTAGTTATGTTGTAAGGATATACCCAAGCTGATAGCTTGTCACTTACATGATTTCTCATACATTATTTTACCACTTTCTTACTAAATTACATTATAATTCGTGTCACATGATTTTAAAAGAAAATGCAGTAATGAGCTTTTTATAAAATTTGATTGTTAAGGTTTCAGCTAACTGTACTAAAAAAATGGACTAGACTAGGCATACTGGTTATCCAAGAAAACAAAGCACACGCGTCCGGTTGGTGTTGAGGGACTTCAGAATGACTGGGATAATCTCTCAATAAGTGTGAATCATTCCTGGAGATTTGGATGTGGAGTGAGTTTAGAATCTCACAAAGACAACTTGTAGGATATCCATGCAAAGCTTCCTGAAACTTTGGACAGATATGTTACATAAAAACATAAATGACAGCCTTAGTCTTTACACAACATTCGAAAGATAGGACAGGGTGGACAAGAACCAAAATACATCCCAGAAAACTTTATTTTCTTATGTTTCACTTCTTAGGTAACTGATTATTGGAACAAGCCAGCACCATCATCGGAGATGAACAAAGCAAACAAGCATAGGAAAGGGTCAGAGAGCCGACTTCTCAAACACCTTGAATGGAATCAGCCTCTTGCTCAGGGTGAATGAATTTGTGAAGAATCAAGAGGTCAAGCCTATTCAGTCAACAGTGGCAGAGGTTGTTCTCCACACAGTGGAAAATATATCGAGCACACATGGTTTTTCACAAAGTATTAAAAACTGTCAATGAGTCACCCTTCAAGTCATGAGATTTCCATGACAATCTGTAGAACCTGGGCAACTACCATCACCAGATCTAGTTCCAATGAAGTAGTAGAAAGGATCAAGCACAATATCAATTAATTGCTTCAGAAATTTCTGAATTCATCTCAGTCACTTGTATTTAGTCTGTGGAGCAGATCAGTCCATGTTTTGTTCACTGTGTCACTACAGAGAGAAACCAAACATAAGGTAATTGGTCTAGGTCCAGAAGGATATAGCTCAACCCCTCCTACTATGTGACAATCTCCCTCTATGGAAACACAAGCATCCCCTGATTTTTTTTGGTCTTGTTGGGCCTCATTAAAGAGATGCAGATTGAGTCCTGTGGCATAGCCAGCTAAGGAACCAAAATTTGGGCACACTCTTCCAATTTGTGCCAAAGCCTAAAAAGGCATTTAATTCCAAAACTGCATGTTAAATGATTATTCAAACCCTACTTTCCAGGCAATGAACGGAGTCTCCTTGACTGTGTTGCAGGCCCCCAAATCTGAACCATCAGTTTCCGTGACATTTTGCTCATATATGTCGGGATGTGTCCAAAGGAAAAGTAGCTGTACTTTCAGAAGAGGTGACTCCAGGGGCTAGGAACATAGGGATGGGTAGAGGTTCTATGTGTGAAGGTAGGACACAACTACCTAGGGTAGAAAGCGGAGCCCAAGGGCTGGGTTTGTAATACGAGGAAAGCACATTGATTTGATGGTTGACTCAGGATCTTTTTACACTATTGTTCCCAAGAAAATGTTTGATTCAGAATGGCCAAATGTGAGGTTACTCCCAAAAGATATTAATCCGGGAGGATAGCAAGGGGAAAAGATCAACATCATTGGGTATATGGTTGCTGATATTTTTTGGGGGGGATGGAGCATAAGAAAATGTATGTGGCAGAGTCGGGCCAACCAATGTAAGGGTGGGTTCATCAGTAAGACATGCACATTGTGATAATCCCACGTGCTCCAAACCAAGTCATGGTTGTTGAAAAAAGAACAATGGAGGATATTATCAGGGATGCGGAGAGTGTGTTATTAGATGAAATGGGACAGTTGAAAGGACACTCACATAAAATTAGGTTGAAACAAGGAGTGGTCCCAGTACAGCACAAAGTAAGGAGAGTGTCCATAATGGTTAGGGAACAAGTCAAAAAATTGTTAGATGAGGTGCTAGAAAGTGGGGTGATTGAGCCTGTGGAAACATCTAATTGGATCTCTCCAGAAGTGATCACGCACAAAGCAGATGGAAAACTCCAGTTTTGTGTGGATTTGGAGAGTCTCAACCAAAACGTGGTGGCAGCTAATTTCGGGAAACTCTCAAATTTGGATAATTCCCCTTCATCCACCCTTTACTCAGAGGAAGATAGGCGTCTTTTCACCTATACTTCATGCTGCCGAATGGACTAGCACTTATTCTTAGGAACAGTTACTCTCTAGTGATCAATACGCATTACCTTGGGAGCACGGGTCCTGGACCCTCCTTCTTTGGCTCCCCGTCCCTCTCTTTGTGCATCAGATATTTAGTACGACAGCCAGCCGTGGGACATAGTGCATCTGTCTTCTTTTTTTTTTCTTCTTTTTTCACTCGCCTCTACGAGGACGCACTGCACGAGACCTGTTCCGTTGTCTCATATAGGTACCTTGAGTAGTGTTTGTGTATCACTCTATCTACCCACAGACAAACCCCCCGCTACTCACCCTCACAAGCCCTCACCCCTGTCCCAACATGACGGACCACCTTGGCCTCAGCTTTGACGATGATACCATAGTAAAAATCCTGAGAGCACCACAGAGGACTGGAAAGCTTTAGCAGCCCTGAGAAAAAAACAAATCAAGACAGCCCTACATGGGTCAATTATGACAAAATACCTCAGGGCTAATATAGCCCCCAACAGCCTACTCTTTACCCTGACCCCTAGAATCTTCCTTGAAGATATTGCTTTCCGCAAGGAATGGTCAAAGATCGCATGGAAGTGCACGAGTGATTGGCTCGTCATTATTAATACGGCCAAACGCCTTTCTGACGCCCTGCTGATTCAGATCACAATAGCAGAGAATGCACTAAAAACAGGCATAACAATAACCGCTTTTAAATCCCGCCTAGCAGAAATTAATGAGGAAATGAACGAGCACAAAGAATACCTCACTCAACAGAAAATCAACAAGCTGCAAAAAGATGTCAAATGCTTCGACCGAGAGAAGGTATACCCTTATACGAAAGAAGACTAAATTTTCTACTAACGATACATCCTCTGATGAGAGTTCAACCAGCTTCTCCAGAAAATCGGGCTTGGTTAGTAGCGATTCCAACTAAGAGAGCAGGAACAATTCTAACAGACAGAGGGGTAACTTGACTAACCACCCTCCCCCCTCTTTACCAATTTTCCGACACATCCTTACCAGACAAACATGTTCCCTGGACAATGGATGGGACCAACACCCCCCAATGTGGAATGTACAACCTGGTCATCCTGAACAATTCCCGATGTACCAACAATTCCCGAATCCCCCTTTGTTCAACAGAGGGAGGGGCAGAGGAAGAAGAAGAGGAAGAGGAACCACCAAGAACGTTCATTGGCAGGAAGTCGAAGCCCAGATGCTACTGAGGAGCAAGACAACGGGACCCAAGCACTCGAAGTTAAACTCTCCTCGCGATAACTGGATTAAAATGAAACAGCCCTCTTGGAGAAGGGTCTTGGATTTGTCTCCACCTCAAGAGAAGATACGTTTAGTCTCTACCTGGAACTACATCAATTCTTCCGCAAAATCAGACGGGCATAGGTCCAGATTCATGCCTCCGGCGTCCGCGACCCGAATGAAATACTCACTTTTGAGCAGGTTGTCCTTAAAGAGGTAGCACTTACGAGTGGACCCCCTCCATTCAACAATATGTCCAAACTAAAGAAAAATCTACTTAGGGGGATCACTGACGACACCACTATTGTGGTGAAACCAGCTGACAAAGGCGGTGCCATCGATCTACAGGATGTGACCACCTATGAGGACGAATGCCGACGCCAACTGGCTGGCACACGCTACTATCTTCCGAATGACACGGATCCCACTGCAAGCCTGACCATCAAGATCAAAGGACTCATCACAGAGGCCGAGACGGAGGGATGGATTACCAAACAAGGGGCAAGTTTCCTAAACAATGAACAACCTCGCATACCATATTTTTACACCCTCCCCAAAATTCACAAGGGAGTCAACCCTCCACCGGGATGACCTATTGTCTCGGGCATCGATTCGCTCCTGGAACCACTCAATTTTTGTGACTTTTTCTTGAGACCCATTGTAATGAAGACTTCAACATACAAAAGACGCAACGGATGCTCTCAACCTTATACAAGCCTTCCCAGCACCAGAGAGGATAGACCTGCTGGTTGACTGGATGTCGAAGCTTTGTATACCAACATTCCACAGGATGCTACTTTAGAAGTCCTGGAGAATATCCTCAACTCGGAGGATCCATGGCCATTCACAACCCCAGTCACTTTCATTGTTGAGTGTGCCACCCTGGCCCTCAAGGAAAACTTCTTTGAATTCCAAGGCCAACACTACCACCAAATACAGGGTACATGCATGGGAAGTACTTTCGCTCTCAGCCTGGCATGTCTCTACATGGCTTCCTTCGAAAGTACCTACATTGAGCATGAGACAAATCCATTTTGCAGTAACATACTGCTTTGGCGTCGTTACATTGACAACATCTTACTGTTCTGGAGTGGCGACTCAAACATGTGGGGCATTCTGCAATTGAGTTAATACTTTGGACCCTTACCTAAAATTTACCAACACCATGTCAGAGAGCTCTATACCATTTCTCAATCTGTCCATCTCTATTCAAGAGGGTCAATTGCTTACAACTAACTATAAGAAACCTACTGATAGAAATTGTCTGTTATTCTATGAGAGCCACCATCCTAAATCCCTCAGGGACAATTTACCAGTAGGACAGTTTCTCCGATTACGCAGGAATTGTAACACCATTAGCGAATATGAAAGGCAGGCATCCTCCCTCCGATCCAATTTATTGGACCGTCACTATCCACACAGGGTGATACACCAAGCCTACAAGAGAGCTAAGAACAATCACAGGGACAGTCTTTTAGGGAGTCGAGAAAAACCTCCCACTGACACTAACGTGCATAACGACTTTCACTCCTACCTCTAACAAAATACAGAAAGTTATTAAAAAACACTGGGCGATCCTCAACACAGGAAACTTTACTCCTGGACCATCACCCCTTTTTGCTTATAAACGAACACAAAATCTTAAGGACCTTCTTGTACATACATGTCCCCCTGTCCAACAAACAACACAACCCACCTTATGGGGTCTTCCACCTGTCGAGGGTCATTTCCCCTGTGGATCCTGTTCTGTATGCCCCTTCACCGCCACAACGAAGAGCATAGACCTAGGTTTACAAAGACCATGGCAACAAAACGGCACACTAATTGCAATACCAAAAATTGTGTCTATTTAATTACATGCCCTTGCCAATTTCGTTATGTGGGCATGACTACTAGACCTGTCAAAATACGGATTAGCGAGCACCGCAGCATGATACGCTGCAAAAAAAACTAATACTAAGATGTGTTCTCATTTCCTTGAAGCACACCACACACACACCACACACATAGCTGGACAGTGAGAACTTTGTTTGCACAGGAACAACGCTGGTGTTCCGTTTAAAATCTAACAACCAGGGACTGAACGATGATATACCCTGGGTGGAATTCATTAACTGATTCCCTCTCCCTCAGCTTTTCTATATGCCATCGCCCCTGGTCCACACTAATTAGGGCGATTTGTATGACTGTAACACTAACAGTCCTCAGAACCCCCCCTTTTGCATTAGGCACCAGTATACCTAGCCCAGAACATACAGTAGACATCACCCAATATCTGATGGCCAATCCCAGCCCCGGTGGCACCCTTTCTATGATGGTCGCCACTGGTACTCCAAGCATAGTCAACAAGGATACCTGACCAAGTAATTACTCTCTCTTTTGTAATTTCACGACACCTATCACTAATTTTCCCCATGTGACAATTTGTTGAGTGTTGACGTAAAGGACTATATGGTGAGGCTGTCCTTACTGTATACTAATCTGTTGCCAGCTTCTGGGCACTACTTCTGCCATCACTCTAATAATGGCCGCCACATTTACTTCAGGCCCGACCGGTGGCCATATCTGACTCGCTACTACTTCTTTAAGTGCTAGCCCATCTACTATACTGAGGCAGCTCACACCATTTTCCAGCGCGCCACCATTTGGGCTCTGAATATAAAGTTTAAACAATTAGACTTTGCCATAACCATTACCGCAGCGCGCCCCGGTCCGCTCAAGATGGCCACACCATCTAGCCATCACGGTCCATGATGACCGTTCTAGTTTCCCAAGCCGCCAACACTTCCGCGTTAAGCGTGGAGGCGGGTCCTCCAAGCATCTTTTCCCCTCACTTGCCACGGGTACTTATACCGGCAACCAACCGCCGCTCGCTCTACGGCGAACAAGCGGTTGAGTGCAGAATACCAGGAGGTCAATGTGAGTACATTTACGTTACCTGATCGAGCAGTGCTAAACGATTTCCTGATCGCTCCGTTCCCGGGAGCTATTTTGGCTCAAAACCTGACCCACATTCCCCATGTCACCCCCTTTCTACTCTAGGTAACCGCCTGAGCCGCTTCTCCCGCTGCTGAGGCATCTCCGGATAATATTTGGGGTAGGGTCCATGTTTTACATCACTAATATTGTGCCTGTGTTCACGCACCCTTGCTCTCGAAGGGTGATTGCGATGTCACAGTTGCGCACCTCTGAGAATTCCTTGCTATATTAGGACACATTGAGTCTGCTACGAATATGCATGAAATGTTTACGCGGGTTGGATGTTTACCGCTTAACCTGTGACATTGCTTGCCTTCGTAGCGCTATCAGCATAATCTCATTAACTTTTGTTTTACATTTATATCTGTATTTCTTTAGGTTGGATTGACACGTAGAAGTGGTCGATACCGATTCGGTGCAGAAACGCCTAGACCACTTACCTGAATCAGGTTAACACCACAGGGTGTATTGTGTGTTTCTTTCTCGAACCCCTGTGCCACATTTTTCTATTCTTAAACCTCTCCTGGTCCTGATGAAACGCCATAGGATCCATTAGGGACCAAGTAGACGTGAAACATGTCGACTTGACTAGACCTGACTATCAATCTATATCACTATTCACTCATTTAGCAAGAACGAACGAACCCTCCTCTCAGACAGCAGGGTATAAAATGTCCTTTTTTGCCTGTTTTTAACTATATTGAACGGACCCAAGAATAAATACAACTTAGGGCGCCGTTACGTTATTTTTAACCCACCTGCACACTCCCCACACACCCGCACTCACCACTGCGGCGTTCCTCTAAAAAGATCTCCGCCAAAGAGCCCTCTCGCGGGGCCCGTGGGGGACTGCAGCGCCACCACCACGAGGAGCAAAACGCCCAATGATGAAACATGACACCTTAACGGGTGTGTGAGGGCAACTCCCCAATTTGGAGGAATTCCCCTTCATCCAACCTTTACTCATAGAGGAAGATAGGCATCTTTTCACTTATACTTCACGCTGCCGAATGGGCTAGCACTTATTCTTAGGAACAGTTACTCTCTAGTGATCAATACGTAGTACCTTGGAAGCACAGGTACTAGACCTTTCTTATTTGGCTCCTCGTCCTTCTCTTTGTGCATCAGATAATTTCCGGCTCCCTAGTATCAACGAGCTCATTTCAATGCTCAAGGGCAGGAGGTACTTCTCCAAATTGGACTTAAGACATGCTTACAATCAAGTTATGCTACACGATGATTCCAAACCCCTGTTGGAGTTATAACCATAGAAGGCACATTCCAATTTACAAGGATGCCTTTTGAGTTGTGTTCAGCAGCTAGTGTCTTCAAAAGGGTCATAACGGATGTGTTCAAGGACATGAGTAATGTCATATTTTCAAGATGACATTGATTTTTGGAGACACAGTGAAGAGTCACAATTGCATGTTGAAGCAAGTTCTCGACAGGATTTCACAATCAGGCATAACCCTGAGAAGGGAGAAAAGTGTTTTCATGGCCAAAGAAATTGAATATCTTGGTCACACATTGTCAGCTGACGGGATTAAACCCAAGAAGGATCTGTTGGCGGCCATGAAGTTGGCACCTGTACCACAAGGCAAAGACCAGTTAAGGTCTTTCTTAGGTTTGAGTATTACTCTAAGTTTGTGAAAAAGTTTGCATCCAAAACTAAGAATCTTAAAGCGTTTTTAAGAAAAGGGATCAACTTCACTTTGGCAGCTCCACAAAGATTTAATTTTGGGAACATCAAGAAAGAAGTGTGTGAGGCTGACATTCTTGTACCATTTGACACTAGATGCAAGTCGATAGTTACAGTGGATGCGAGTGCAAGCGGCATAGGAGCAGTCCTTTCTCAAGGTTATGGCACTGTTGAAAAAATGGTAGCTTTGGCATCACGTTCATTCACAGCTGCTGAATGTCATTATTCTGTCATCGAGAGGGAGGCATTGGCAGATGTATGGGGGACGGAGTATTTTAGGATCTATGTGTGGTGGAGTCAAAACAAGCTGTAAATGAATCATAAGCCTCTGATGAAAATCCTATCCGCGGGAGGTGCTGGCAAGGGTTCTGCTAGATTTGCCAGATTGGCTATTAGGTCACAGGAATATAACTACACCCTTTAGTACATACCAGGATGAAGGAATGTGCAGGCAGACTGATTGTCACGTCGGACGTTGGATTGGGAAATGGTCGATGGGGGAAGTGGTGAGGAGTGAGAAAGAAGGAGCTGTAGCCAGTGTGTATGATTTGGTACGGTGGTCTTCAGGCACTCTGAGTAGTGAAGATTGGAGTGAGGCCATGTTGCAGGGTGAAGTTTTGAGTGGAGTGGTCAGATTGGTGATGAAGGATGGAGGGAGAGGAAGTACTTTACCTAACGCATTACGGACATTTGGCAAAGTGGTGGATGAGTGATCTATGGTCGGTGACAATGTGTTAGTGCAAGGGGAGAGAATTGTTTTGTATAGCCCATGAAGGCCATCTGGGGCAGACTATGACTAAGAAACATCTCCGGGCAAAGTTTGGGTGGCCAGGAATAGATGAGGATGTGGTGTACTGGGTGGAAAGATTGCTACTAAATGAAGTGAAACAATTCATCCTAGAAAGCAACTTCAGGACTGCTGTCCAAGCCCCCATTCTCTTGCATTTGGATGGTGGCAATGCCCTGCGCCATGGCCTCCCAGACTCCATACTGGAAAAAAACTGATCAGCAGATCTTCTGGTTAAGGATTTATGATTGCCAACTGCAGCTACAGCAGCAGCCAGCCCTCAGAGCCTGCCCTGGCCTGGGGGACATGCTGGCGCTGATGGTTTGCTGGGGAGGAGGGACAAGCATGGACAGAGAGGGAGAGAAAAAACTGATATGCGATGCAAGGTTTGAAGTCAGCAGTGGAAGGATACATGCCATCCAATTACAACAAAGTGATAATGAAATGCTCGTCTGCTCTGGCTCCTTGTATAGGGAGGAAGCTCATTAAATCAGGAGCAGGTAAGTAAGAAAGACAAGAAATGAGTAAGTGGCTAACCAAAGCCAACGTTTTGCATTTTGCATAACATACAATAGGTAATCAACAACACACAGCAATACCAATCTGCTTGCAAGGCCTAAAAAGTAAGTATTCCAGAATTTAAACAGAAAGCACCATATTAGTCCCTAATAAACTAACGTTTTAAGTTATAATTCAAGGATCTCATGCTCTGCAAGAACTCACCTTATTGCACCGGATGTGCAGGACATTGAAAAAAGGTCAATAGGTGGGGATGTATTAACCGTTTTTGCTGGGGTTGTACTGGGTGATGTAACTGTTGTAGGTGGAGCAGCCTAATGAAAACAAATAGAAAATACAAAATAAAGAGAAGAAAACCTACAATATTATGATAATGTGAAGAAATATAAAAGATAACTGCAAATGAAAGTTTATATGTAACATTGTACAGCCACGTTAGCTCACATTCTTGCTTTTTTTACGTCGTGTCAAAGAAATCTCCGACAGCTGTAAAAAGAAAAATCTACGGGCAGAATATTAAAGTGTGACAGTGGAATGACCTGGCAGTCACACTTTCATTTTTACACTGTCTACGGTGCATTTTGGGTATTATCACAATAGATTGGGTTGTTGCAATTCCTATAATGCACTCCAGGTAGTGGGACCATTTTAGGCTGACACTTCAGACCACCTCAGAGCACATCCAGTTTTCATTGTTAGCTTCCAACACTTTTGCACATCATTATTTTCCTATAGTGACAAAAACCAATGGGAAAGCAGTTACGGCCAGTGTGAATTTATTTCTCACTGGTGGTGTTTTACTATTGAGAGTTATCCCTTGAAGTGTATTCCACTAGTTGTCTCCCCTTTGGTAATGGGTGGTATCTTAACACTGACATTTTCAGTCTTTCAGCACCATTGATAAGGCAAAGGTATGACAGACACATGATGCCATTAGTGTTCTCTCCAGAGCAGATACCAGACTGTACGACTACAACATAAACATATATAGTGCAGTATCAGTAGTGTCTAAACAAAACAATATAATTTCATTGTATGCTATGTCTGTAAAGCCTCAGTAGCATTAATGCTTAGGGTGAAGGCAGCAGAGAATCTAGAAAGATTTGACTTTATTGAGCAAAAGGATGTCACAGAATCCTGAAAAAAAGATCTTGAAGACCTGAAAGACTGAGCCACCTTGATCTGAGATTCAAATCTGTGACCTGCTAGTCACACACTGATCTCGGCAGAGCATGTTTGCGTGCTCTTTGATTCCTGCTCATATTCCTCTCTCTCTATAATCTTATCTTACTCCCTCTAAACTGGGTCTTGAATCATTCTTCTCCCATCTTCCTCATCTGTTCTCCTTCCCTATTTTCATCTATGTCTGAACCTCCCTATTCATCTCCCTCTCCACATACCCCCTTCTTCCCAGTTTCCACTCCCCTCCCACCTGGCCTCATTTCGTCTATGTCATCTTTATCTGTTTCTCTTGGCTCTCTTAGTCTTCCTGTGATCTCTTCCAATCTTTCCCTGTCTGCCTAAATGCTCAGAGTTGAAAAGGCCTTCAGAGTGTGAAAACTCTGCTTTGATTGTCCGTGGCTGAAGAATGAACAATCGAGTCAGACAGCAAAGTAAGAAAGAAAAACACAAATAGCAGGTGGAACGAAGCAGATCAAACCGAAAACAGTGTGTATTTTAACTTTGCAAATATGTTTGTTGTGTTCAATGAAACATATGGTGGCAATGCAGAGTTGTTTTAATACTATTATAGCAGTATGATTACCTAAAAAGTGTGTCTTAAGCCACCTTCCTCATAAAACAAAGCCACATGAATGTCATAAGGAAATCCCTCCCAACCCATCTCACTGTAATAGTGATTTCCCAGGTACATTGTTACCTTTTGCAATGGCGAAATATTCAATATAATTCCACAAAACCTCATTTGAGAAGAAACCTCGGAACCACTGTATGGAAAATATCACTTACCTTTAACAATAGCTTGTAGTGCTGTGAATGACATGCGGGACACACTCTTGCCTTGTAGTGTTGGTGTGGAAGTTGCAAGTTGTTTTTCTTTGAAGATGATGTTGTTGTTTCAAGGTGACTCGTGATACACCTCCCTAGAAGCTCACAATGCACCGGGACATAGACTCAGTTATAGATTGAATTATAAATTACTGTTGCGAATAAGTAGGCGTAGAGATGCAAAGCTGTACAGTCCATGTGTACTGGTAGATGAATTCATATTTAGTAAGATAGTGACTGTCAAAAGTCCTATAGCAAGTTTTTATCCAGGAATATGGGAAAGCGCAAGTGAACCTACAGCACTACAAACAGGAAACCAAATTTTACAGGTAAGAAAAGTTTCTCGTTTGCTGCATGTGCTGCTGTAAATTCCATGCTGAGTACAGACTGAAAAAACAGTACCCATTTTCCTAAAGCGGTGGCATGCAAGATGCAATGAAAGATGTTCATAACAAAGTTATAGGCACTCTTTGGCCAACTTGGGCTTCTCTTCAGGCATGACTGCCCACCCTGTAATTCTTACTCAATGTGCGAAAGGCAGATCATTTTGTAACTTTAAAGATGTCAGAGAGCGAGATTTGCTTAGGAAAGCCAGTGTGGCTCCCTTCCTGCAAGCATACTGTGCCCTAGGCAAATAGTGTTGGCATAATGCATTCGACAATCTACACGGCAAGGCTGGTCTCTGAAAATTGTTTTTCAAAATTGAGCCTGGTGAAGAGCCACAGAGAGCTTTTTGGTGATTCAAATGGATTTGAAAAGATCAATCTAATATATACAGGCTCTTTTAACAATGAAAGTGTGTAAAACTTGTCTGGTTCTTCAACTGACCATGGTTGAAGGTGAAAAGAGTAAATCAATAGTTTGATTAGATGAGATCACGTTTGGCAGAAAATAACTGTGTTCTGAGGATAAACCAGCCTCTGTGCACTTGGATAAGCGGTCCCTCAATTGTTAGAGTTTAAAGTTCACTTACACTGTGGAGGGAAGTGATTGCAATGAGGAAGACCACTTTCCAGGAATAGAACTATAGTGGACAAGTGTGTCAAATGGAGATCCTGTAAGCGGAGTAAGGACAATGTTCAGACCCCATGAAAGGGGTTGGGGGTGAAGGGGGTTAGTGGTGTTCCTGGTGAGGTGGTAGCATTTTTTTTTTTTTATTGTACAATTCAGGTGACAAATTATTTGTGTGAATTAATGATTTTAATTATGCATATGGTCGTAACAGATGAACTAATGATGCAGCACTTTAAATGATTTTATTCCTTTGCTTAAAATTGTGTAATGTTGGAGTAGTTATACCACATGTTTATGTTAGACACCATTTATTTAATATGGATGCAGTTTCTGATGTTCTGCTCATCTTGCTACTGTTCATCACCCCTTCCAATCAGTGGCATGCTAAGAATATGGTCTCCCCACAGCTTCCGTGGAGCACAGAATGCTATGACACAAAAGAATAGTGTATTAGAAAGCATGTATTGTGAATAAAACTTTCTATGGTGTACCTGATGTATCATTTTGAAGGTTTTCCTCTGGAAGTTCTGATGCAGGTTTGCAGAAGAACATAATTCTATGAGCTATTGTTTGAGAAATGTTTCATATTATGCTATACATCTCCGAAGTGCAGTTGCTGAGGAAGCAAGCAGAATATTTTCCTTACCTTAAGAATTGGGTTAGTGTAAAGATGATTTCATTAATATGAAGTTGTTTTTGATTTGCCAATGGGATCTAACCATAATTATACCATGCTGGAACTGCAGCTTTGCAAATTAGCATGCATAGATTTTGTATAAAAAACCCTGGTTTTGAAGAATTGGTGGCAACTTCTTATTTTCCTCCTTAGACTCTGTCCAATTATTTTGAGACTTTCTTTTACTCACTTACGATGAGGTCAGTACTCTTTAGGAGTTTGACACTTAGTATTTGGAGATATTAAATTGCTTAACGAGGGATTTTATGATGATTTTGTGATTCTGTATCTAAACATTCATGATAAGTAATGCATTTTTTCTGTATTGTTTTATTAATATTCTGTATTAAATCTTTAAAACCTAATTCAGATCTAGAACTTTTCTAAATTTGGATTCTACTCCGTTAAATTATTAAATTACTGAAAGAGAGAGTAGTCTCTTCCTGCTAGATCAATGAGAGATTCTGGAGCCAAATTGCCCAAGGCAAACATTGGAGAATGCAGGATACTGGGGTTCAGGAAATTATTGAGGTTTGGGTCCCACAGGATAACACTTTTGAGCCCTTCCATAAAAGCTTTACGACCTGAGATTTTAAAGATAGACTGGTGTTCCCTATTTTGTAATTAAGCAGCTACAGAGGCTTTATCTACAAGTTAGACCTGGCATCCTTGGCATGGTTGTCCCCCTAAACCTTTTGCCTTCAGTCCTCCTGTTTTACAGAATTCGTTTGTGCTGGCTTTAGGAATCTGCACACTTTACCAGTGCTAAAATGCTTGTGCTATCTCCTTAAAACATGGTAGAATTGGCTAATACCTAATTAGTATATTTAATTTACTTGTAAGTCCATAGTAAAGTGGCACCACCTGTGCCCAGGGCCTGTAAATTAAATGTTACTAGTGGGCCTGCAGCACTAGTTGTGCAAGCCACTTAAATAGCCCTTTAAACATGTCTGAGGCCTGCCATTGCAGCCTGGTTGTACAGATTTAAACTGCCATTCCGACCTGGCAAAATAAACCTTTGCCTCGGAGCATCCATTAGGATTACAGTGTATTCTGATTTATTTCAGTTGTGCCATCTACCACATTTTTTGATAATTCATATTTCTGCCTCACTTGGTCAGTTTGCACGCGTTGACTTGACTAAATATATATTACAGGGAAGGCCATTAGACAACACTGAGTTACACATTGTGCATCAGCGTGAGTCACCTTCATGCCATTGAACTTTGGACAATTATTTATGGAGCACTGTCCTGCATTTGAAGGCACTCATGTTCAAGCACCAACACAAGCGCATCATTACTGTTTGAGACCATTATTTACAGCAATTTATTTTTGTGTTTATTCTACAGAGTATTTTATGTATTAGTCATTTTTGCAATTTGGGTGTTTCATCATTTTGTTTATGGGATTTGCATTGTTTAATATCTGTTGGTGCGTATGGTTTATTTCAACATAACGTTCAACGTATTTCTTTCAATTCTGTGGATCAGTTCGGGGTTACGCAGGTTAAAATATGGCACGCTGGGGGCGTGGCCGGGCAAGATGGCCGAGCGGACGTAGCTCGTCTCGGCTCCCGGTCCACGCGCTGATCCGGCCCGGCTCTAGACGGCTACATGGCTTCTACCGTGCTGACATTGCTCCCTCCCTGAAGCGGAGTGTCTGAGGCAGCGGTGGAGCAGCTTTGGCCGTCCCTCGGACAGGGGAGACGCCTGCTGGCCTCGGCGGCGGCGGGGCTGCCGGAGCGCAAAATGGCGACCGGAGTCGTGCGGGGGATGCTGCGGACTGGGGCGGCCCCCGGGAGGTAGGACTGCTGCCCTGCTGCTGCAGCGCGGGTCCCCTCGCTGACTCTCCTGGTCGGGGAAGCACAGGACTGATTCCTGCTTCGGTGGAAGGCCCCTACCCTCGCGACAAGGCATTGGACGACTGCCTGACCCTAAGATGGCGGCCGGCGGCGATCTTCGAACGGCGAGTGGCGCCACACTCGATTCATCCTGACCTGGCCTGGCTCCCTACACAGATAGCGGTCTTCCCTCACACCGCCGGTCTGTCTCCTGGTCGCCCTCCGGTCTGGGGTGGCTCAGCCCGCCGAAGTGCTCCTCGGGGCCCTGCAGTGCCGCCGGATCCACCTATGGTCTGACCCGACCCCGGCGGCGCAGATAGCGCTGAGGTGATTGCGCCCTGGCCTCTTCGCGCCGCGACGCCGGCGGCCGGCGGGCCACAGTCTACGGCACCCCTCCCTGGTCCTTAGACGCGGGTTGCGCTTCCACAGGCCTTGCTGGCGCCAACAGCTATGACCTACGCTATGGGAGGCACCTTGGATTGAGGTAGCGTGCTTCTCCTCACGGAACCCTTGTCTGGCAGCCCTCTCTCTTCCTCCATTCTCTATTTCACTCACCGGTGCTAGGAACCGCTGCGACTACAGCTTCGTCCCCTCGGACAGCTGCACGGGCCCTGCTTGGTCCGCGCCCTATGCCGCCAAAGAAGGATCTGCGGAGGACGACGAGTAAGCAGCCGGGTAAAGTCTCCGACTTTTTCCTTCCCTCGGATAAGCGCCCGACGCTGCGAGGAGACGCAGAAACCACAACGATGGCTCTTACGAAGGCGGATATGGCGGATATGTTCAGGGACTTTAAGGCGGATCTCCGCAAGGACCTGAGCCAGGATATTACCACCTCCATAGACCAGTTACGTGCAGATCTTACAGACCGGCTGACCTCCCTACAACAAGATGTAGATTCCGTGGGCACTAGGGTTCTCGACCTGGAGACACACTCGCAGGAGCAGGAACGACTCACGTCAGAGCTGAAGGGGGATGTCCGCCAACTTCAGGAACAGCTCCACCAATCTCTACTCAAGTCGGAGGACCTAGAGAATCGGTCTCGAAGAGAGAATGTACGCATTAGAGACCTTGAGGAGGGCGCGGAGGGGCATGATCTGGCGGCATTCGTGGAGGGCCTGTTCGCAGAGATTTTGGCTCCCCAGTCACTTAAAATTAAACTGGACAGGGTACATCGTGTGGGCGTCACACAGCCTGGTGAGAAGAGAAGGCCACGCGAGGTCTTAGCGAAATTTCATTCTTTCAAAGTGAAGGAAGCAGTCCTCCAGGCGGCCAGGGCAAAGAGCTCCATTGCATTTCAAAACTTTCCGTGCTCCATCTACCAAGACTTAGCTCCGGCAACGTTGGCACGGAGACAAACGTTTAGAGGCATTACTACTAAGCTACGTGAGGACCACATTCGGTACAGGTGGACTTATCCATTTGGACTAAGCTTCGATTATAAAAACAAACGCCGACACATCACCGACTTGAAGGAGGGTCAGGAGCTCTTGGGTCTTTCGCTGGACGAACCGGACGCCACATCAGATAAAAATGGAACTCCATCACGAGGATCGTCAACGGCTTTTGGATGGTCGGCAGGCACGCGCAGGGGCCGCTGATGACTGGTTTAGGCCCTCCTTTGGATCTAGGGTCTGCTGTGCTCCTGACCTCACCGGGGGTCCTGGCCCTCTGCGCTACTTGCTGTTCATTGGTTAAACTCCTAGGCGCTGGGCGGGGGCTAGGACGGAACACAGCCTTCAATGACACTTCAGGTTACACGCCATGGGCGCCTACACCAGGACTCCCGGGGTCTGGCCTTATTGGAGGCCCCGACTGGCTGAGGAGAGACTCGAAGATTACGGACTGCCACCTCCTAACATTAAGATCTATGCCTCTGGGTTGGGGGCTCTTTCCCCTTTTCAGCCACACTTGTCCAGAGCGAAAGTAGGCGCTCTCTGGGAGTGATCTCCCTTGTGGGTATAGGGGTTGACATCACCAGGGTGGGCTACATGTCTTGGCGTGCCTTGTCCTCCTTTGCTAATGGCCACTGCGGACTCTCAATGTGGGAGGGATATGCATGTCACTGTTTTCTAGTCGTCACTAGACATTGTTACGCTTTTCCTTTTAGGTTTATGTAGCCGGGTTGGGCGTGGACAGGGCCCTCGGACCCGTTGTTCCCCCTGGTTTCCGTGGGAGGCACGTACTCCCGACGGAACTTTGTTATTCAATTTTGGAAATGTTTTTTTTTTAATTCTGTTTGGGTTTTTGGGTGGGGGGTGGGGGAGGGTTGGGGTGGGGACTTGGTGGCGGCTTTTTATCATGTAGCTCTGGCGGGTCCCGGGGTACATGTACTCCTACGGTCTTGATGTATGAGCAACACACCTTTTTTAGGGAGATGGCGGCGTCGCAGTACACTCAGGGGGCTCTTACAGAGATTGCCCATCTACTACGGACGCTATGTCAGTTACAATAGGAACCTGGAATGTCAAGGGGCTTAACTCCCCTCAGAAACGCCAGAAAGTGTGGAAGTATATTATCGATCACCATCTGGATGTAGTGGGGATTCAGGAGACGCATCTCGCTAGAACTGAGGACTCGCGTTTCAGACACAAACAATACCCCTTGATCTACCGTTCTTCGGCACTTACGAAACATAGGGGAGTAGCAATATTGTTTCGCTCCTCCATACAATTTCAACCCCTAGATGTTCTTACCGATAGGGAGGGCCGCTGGGTCATGGTGAAGGGCCGTCTCGGAGGGAAGTTGTGCACCTTTGTAGCATTATACGCACCCAACTCTGGTCAGACCTTGTTCCTACATACACTGCTGGGGAAAATGCTGGACTTTGCGGGGGGACAGATAATACTCATGGGAGACTTCAATTTGACTTGGCATAAGGGAATGGATAGCTCACACTCACAGCGCTCTGAATTGGGCTCCTTTTCCGCTGACACTCAACAACGAATCCAGGACTTAGGCTTACTAGACTCCTGGCGTACTATGTACCCACAAACACGGGATTATACCTTTTATTCCCATGTACATCGCACGTACTCCAGGATCGATTACGTTTTTATTAGTCAGTCCCTCCTGGGTTCCCTTCAAGCCGCCAAGATATTCCCTCTTTCCGTGTCCGATCATAGTTTGTTCTCCATCTGTCTGGCCTGGCGCGGGGACGCACCGGCTGCGCCCAGGTGGTACTTTCCGGCGTCATTAACAAGAGATAAAGACACCTGTGCTCAACTTAGAGACACGATTAAGGAATTTTTTGCGGTTAATAAACCAGAGGATACATCGGAGTTTATCACCTGGGACGCACTCAAAGCAGTTTTCCGAGGGAAGTGTATTGCGCTTAACGCAGCATTAAACAAGCAACGCACTAGGGAAAGAGAACAACTAGACCGGGAGTTATCCTCTGCTGAAAATGCCCACAAACTGAACCCCACTCGACAGACTCTCCGGCATTTGACAGCTCTCCGCGGTAAGCTCTGCGCCATTTATACCAATAGAGCTGAGTTTACACTCCTTAAACTTCGCCACTTATCTTACTCCCAAAGCAATAAAATCGGCAAGCATTTAGCTAGACAACTTCGAGGTAAACGGGAGAAAGAATACATAGGGGGCATGGTGGGGCCTGATGGGGTTGCCACGCACAAGGAGGAAGACAAAGCCGAACTCTTTGGCTCCTTCTATGATGCGCTATATACGGGGAGGAACTGGAGGTTGCCAACCAACGGGATTATCTCCGCGAGTTGCCCCTACCTCAGGTTTCCAACGAATGGAACGAGCTACTCTCTGCTCCCTTCACCTATGAAGAAGTCAATGTAGCGATTCAAGCCCTTAGGCCCCACAGGGCCCCAGGTCCGGATGGGTACACCGCTCTCTTTTATAAGACCTTCGCCCCAGACATCTGCCCCTACCTTACGCGTCTCTATAATAAGATGGCCGAAGCCGGGGAACCTACTGTATCTATGACTGAGGCCATGATCTCCGTGATACCAAAACCCGGGAAAGACCCCCAATATTGTACCTCCTATCGCCCTATTGCTCTTCTTAATCTAGATGCCAAATTGTATTCCTCTATCCTAGCTAAACGATTGAATGATCTTATGCCTGACCTTATCCACCCGGATCAGTCCGGATTCATCAAGGGCCGCCAAACCCACGATAACACCCGTAGAATTGTACACCTCATTGAAAAGGCCAATAGGCGCAAGATCCCTGCTGTTTTAGTGGGTCTCGACGCTGAGAAAGCCTTCGATCGTGTTAATTGGGAGTTCCTGTTTCACACCCTCCAGGCATTCGGTTTTTCAACTAAATTTTTAACTATGATTCAAGCCAATTACCGACAACCTCGTTCCAGAGTGGTAGTCAACGGGGTCAGCTCAGCCTCCTTTTTCCATTCCAGGGGCACCAGACAGGGGTGCCCCCTCTCACCTTTACTCTTCGCTCTTAGCATTGAGCCCTTGGCAATGGCACTTAGAGGTAATCCCAGTATCCGGGGTATTCCATTTGCTGGGGAATCTCATAAAGTCTCCCTGTTCGCAGACGATGTTCTCCTGTCACTCTCCGAACCGGACATCTCTCTTCCAGCCCTGCAGGAGGAATTGGAGCGCTATGAATTAGTTGCAGGTCTTAAAATAAATTTTAGCAAATCCTATATCCTTAACCTCACTTTGCCACCACCTGAGGTCCACAGGCTCCGACCCCTTACCCCTCTTGCATGGGCATCCTCTTCCATACAGTATCTAGGGGTTCAGTTGACGCCGAGGGTCGAGCGGTTATATGAGGCCAACTTTCCGCCTATCCTCAACCGCATCCAAGTGGAACTCACAAAGTGGAGGCCCCTCTTCTTATCCTGGCTGGGCCGGATACACGCAGTAAAAATGTCACTCCTCCCTAAGCTTCTCTATTTATTCCAGGCCCTACCTATAGAGCTCGACAGGGACTTCTTCCGACGAGTCAAGACTATGATCTTGCGGTTTATATGGCAGGGGGCGGGCCCGCTTCTCCTTTTCCATGCTACGTCGCCTTCGTTCGGAGGGGGAGTAGGCCTCCCTGACATCCAGTTGTACTACAAGGCTGCGCAGCTAAGAGTCTTGGTCGAGTGGTCGAAGGGGAATCCGACAAACACTGGCTGCATATGGACCGTAGTGTGTCTGGGAGAACCATCTGGGACTTGATCTGGCGCCCTAAGAGAGATAGACCCCTAACACCTACATAGCGACGCCCACGCGCACCACTCTGAAAATATGGGATACACTGGCGGGAGACGATAGATGGACCTCTTTCCCCTCCCCGTTTACACCACTACACTTTAATCCAGCATTCCCACCGGGTACCCAAGAGGGGCCTTTCACTGCCTGGAGAGAGGGGGCTGTCTTGCTTTAACTCACCTTTTCCATAACTATGACCCGATCACCTTCGACAATTGCCAGCGGGACTATAACTTGGGAAACAGAGAACGATACCACTATAACCAACTGATGCATTGGGCCCTCGCGCCGCACATACGCGACGCAGCTACCCGACCCCTCACTAAATTCGAATCCTTCCTTACTAAGACCACGACTATGAAGGGAGTGATTTCCTTTATATACAAATTTCTTATCACCACTACAGTTTCTCCACGACCACGCTACATGTCCATGTGGAACGACCTTATACAACGTCCTATCTCAGATATTGAATGGGAACAACTGTGGACAGACATTACACGGTTTAATCACTCCTCTGACCTCCGGGAAGCCCACCTAAAAACCATGATGGACTGGTACCTCCACCCCTCTAGACTTAAGCAAATCTTTCCCAACACTTCTGATAGATGCTGGAGAGGGTGTGGGTTATTGGGAGATTTTAAACATATCTGGTGGGACTGCCCGACTATTCGGCCCTACTGGGAGGAAATACTTGCGCACATTAAGGAGATCCTGGGGTACCCGATTCCAACCACTATAGAAGGGGTTCTTTTAGGTCTTCGCGATCCCGCACTAGAACATCAGACACGAGCAGATAAAACGATCTTGTGGCTTTGTATAGGCGCAGCGAAAGTTACCCTAGCGGCCGCCTGGAAAAGAGGGAAGCGCCAGCGATATCCCTGTGGCACTCTAGATTGTGGAAACTTCTCAGCCTGGAACGCATGTCTGAAATCTTTCGAGATAACTTTAAAAATTTTGAATTCAAATGGGGTCCTCTGGTGGCCTTCCTTTCCCGAGGCCTACCGTTTGCTGTTTGCCCGTCGTCTATTAGAGCTCTGCATCTGTTTCAACTATGATCTGCCCTATCTGGCCATAGTCAGACTAGAGGGTTGTACCTTGTCGCCACCAATGTCGGGGAGGGGGAGGGATGGAGGGGGTTTCGATTTTTCTTTTTTCTTGGTTTGTGTTGGCTTTTCGTTTCACCCCTGGTTGGGGAATGTTGAAACACAACTAAGAATTGTTTGGATGCCTTCGGCAGTAGGTGTCAATGCTTCTCCCATCGCAAAAGAAAGATGGGACACATTCGGACACTCTGCCTATCACTTATGGTTCCTGCCCACACCCAGTCAATATAAGGAACTGTATCGTTTTATTAGCAATCTAGTAATATTGGGATGGGATGGGTATAGAATGGTAAGTGTTATTTGCTGCTTACAGCCTCATGGCACCTGAGGACCCCCTGCGAGGGGTGTTTTGATAGTTTTTGGTAAATGATGTAATTTGTACCAAACAAAAAAAAACATAACTAATAAACATATGTTTGACAAAAAAATATGGCACGCTAGCAAATTATGGGTTTCACCTGCATTGCTCAGTGAGCGCTGGTTTAAAACTAGTTTGTGTGGTTGATGCTTTAGTTTGTTTCACAGACCTTACATTAGGCACTCAAACCATTGATCAAGGCGCTAACACATTGTCGTTATACTACAGCAGGTATGGAATATTTAACAGCATGTCTTGTTATTCTATTGCACGTTTATGGATGTTTTTTATTAATTTTATTGTTGAGTTTTGGACATTGGTTCACATGTCACTGTTTAAGTTTGAGGCATGATGTTTATTTTTTGTTTGCGCAGATACAATTGGCACACACTGTGTGTTGAAGCGATTCTTAGCCAGTTTTTGAAGGCGGCTTCTCTAGCATCAACTTTAATTATATGCAGGTCTGCATATTGCTTAAATATTTATTCATATGCAATGATCTTTTTCTTTATAATAGTTACCCCTGACAAAGAGCTTACAGCCCAAAATGCTTTGGGTTTCCATCAGCTCGGTTTTGAGGAATAAGTACAACATATTTAAAAAGTAGGACATGTAACTAAGTTTTACATGTCCTGGTAGTGAAAACCTCTTATATTTGTTTTTCACTATTGCAAGGTCTACCTCTCCCATAGGATAACATTGGAGTTACCTCATTACATTTAATAAGCTGTACCTTCCAAACAGGGACAGGCAACTCATTCATGTTTGGTGTCGTTTTTAATTGTAATGGAAAATCTTAACTTATTGTGAAGTTCGATTTTAAATTACAATTTTGGGAACATGCACTTTTAGAAAGTTGGCATTTTCCTGCCTTAGCCAACAGGGGCCTACAACCTGTCACTGGGACACATAAATGGCTGTAGTTGCCAGTTGGGCTTTGTGTATTCCTCCTACATGGTCACACACAACAAAGAGCATATATGTGCCTGGATGGGCCATCACTGGCAGTATGGGAGGGAGGAGCTGGGCACAGCCCCACCTACACATGAATAGGCCCTGCCCTGCCTCCACACAAAGGGCTGCATACCCCCTGTGGTTAACCTGGAGCAAGGGCAAGGAAGGCCTGGCACCTGTGCACTTCAAAAGCATGCTTCTAGAAGCTTCTCCCACTTCAAAGGCAGAACTGGGTATAAATATTGGACCTCACTCATCAACTCTTCAGTACACTTCTGGACCTGTAAATACTCTTCCGAGAAGGAGAATTGCTGTGCTGCTGAAGGGCTGTCACTCTGCTGGACTGCTGCTCTGCTGTGCTGACCTGATGCCCTTTTGTCTGGGCAAGAAGACTGGACCTTCATCTGTTGAACCCAGGACCCCAGAGTGACTCAAAGAGCTAGTTGGCTGACCTGCTGACTTGAGCATTAGGGACAGAAGGCTCCAACAACCTCGACCCCAGCATCTGGACTCTGCCATCTGTGACTCTACCTTGCTAAGGAGTGGCACCTGCAAACATGGAAATGGGCCTAAGGTGCTCTGTCAGCTTTTGTGGATCAAGCGGAACTGATGCATCTCCTCTGCTGTTCGGCGCAACCCTGAGCAGAGCCGATGCATCGCTGCCACTGCGTGTGTCTCCTCGGTCACAAAGACCCGCATCGCAGCCTCCCGTCTCAGTGGCATCGGCACTGCGCGACATCCTCAGCGCAGGCCCCGACATCCCTCATCAATGGCATCCTTGACGATGACACTGGACTCATCGAAGCATCACAGCTCTTCGGAACGGACGCCTCACCCCAACAGCGCAAAGAATCTCCGAAGCCGGACTTCGCATCACAAACCGTCGACGGGATCCTTGACGATGACACAGGATCTTGCATCGCAGCTTTGTCGCATCTCGGAACCAACGCATTGCTTCGGCTGTGCAATGCATCTTCGATATGGACCCTCCCAACACTCCGCAAACCAGCATTTAAGGAACTTTGTTCAGATGGCCTAACTGGGTCCTTTCAGCTGGCCCATGCTCCATCATGGTCAGCCTGACAGCTTGTGACTTTTTCCCAGTCCGGCGCAACCAGATATCCACAGTTGGTGCTTTTTGCCACTATTTTCACTAAAATCTCTAGAATTCCAAATCCCCAGTTCTACTGATTAGATTTTTGTCATGTTGGTATTGTTTTATTTATTAAAAATAATTCTATTTTTCTAATCTGGTATGGGATCTTTTTTGTGTGGTGATTTCACTTTATTACTGTTTGAAGTGTTGCACAAACACTTTACACATTGCCTCTGAATTAAGCCGGACTGCTCAGTGCCAAGCTACCAGATGGTTGAGCACAGGTTAATTTAGGGTTGGCTTGTGCCTCACCTTCACAAGGCCTGTGGCTGTTGCTTGATAAGGGCTCCCACCCCAGTCAACCAACAACCCAATTTCGTACAGTACCCTTATTGAGAAAAGATTAGTCTTGGCTTTTGTAAGCGCAATTATTAACAATTGGAGTCCTGCACTGTTGTCAGGAGTGCATGTCCTACTCCAACCACAGAATCTGCAGGACCCATGGGTCTATGACCCCTGCATCATTAGAATGGGGGGGGGAGAGTCTGTTTGCTCCCCTCCCCCGTTCTCACTCTAGTCCAGTTCTAGACATGATGAAGAAGGCACAATGATAGAAGAGATGTAGTCTCCTGATTTGGGGGTGCATCCAAAAACTGTGAACCTAAAACATTTTGGGATTCCAAAAGGGCACCTTGTGAATCATTGTCCTATATGGAGACTGTGGTATCCATCTTGGAGCCCTTTTGTCTCATGAGAGATGAGTTGGGCAGGGCGGACAATGTAAGAAAGCCACACCCAATGCGCACCGTCAGTCAATGTGGAACTACAACAGCAGCAGCAGGGCTTCAGACTGTGGAGCAGTCTGATTCAATCTGGTGACAGAGGGAGTTTACAGAAGGCCTTGCAATGTAAGTAACCCTCTTCAGGGACTATTCTTATTCCCAAGAGTACATTTTGCAACCACCACCCTGACTCTGACAGAATGGAATTTCTGTGGCACACTTGAGACCTGCCAAGATGAGTGGCAGGAGGTTTTCCTTGTTCATCATTTATCTTGGTGGAGTATTGTAGGCATTGAACTTGGAGATAATTTCAAGGTCAGTGTTTGATCTAGAATTCCAGGAACGAATACCTGTAACTTCATTTGACCTTGAATTATGGAAGGTTCGCTGTAAAGACCACTGAGAATTCTTTCTAAAGGCAAAGCAGAAAAACTTGAATGATTAGGCTAAGAGTGGCTTGTTGAAAAGATCCTAAAGCAAATTCAAGAACTGGCAAAGATGCTATATGATTGCCTAATACTGTTGCATTACTAGGTATGTATAATGGATGAGTGCTAATTACTTACTGCTTAGAACAACTTGTGCATTATCACAGTGAATGTGACTGTCTACAATGGGAATAAATGTTTGCATGAGTTTTCACAGGCCTAAAAGAGGGATTTTAATCCAAACTTTCCACCACAGAGGCAGCCTTTTGTTTTAGTAGCGCTCTAGCGGTTGGAGCTAGCTCAATGTCAGAGCAATCTTTTGGGCATAAAAGCAGGGCCATGTCACGGACATGCAGTGGCTGAATTGCCTGGTAGTGCAAGCTTAAATAAAAAAAATTTAACCTTTCAATTCTTTGAGGGAATCTGTTAAAAGGGGTGAGAGGAGAGGCGTGTTGCATTTTTAACTGTTTTTTGGGTGCAAACAGTTGCTTTTTTCAGTTTCAAGAACTTTGCACCACAGAGGTGACATTTTGTTTTACTTGTGCTCTAGTGGTTGAAGCCAGCTCAACGTCAGAGCAATCTTTTTGGAATATAAACGGGGCCATTCCACGGAAATGCATCCGTTGAATTGCTTAGTAATCGCATGTTTAAACAATTTTTTTTTAACCTTTTAATTGTTTGAAGGAATCTGTTCAAAGGTGTGAGAGGAGAGTTGTGTGGCATTTTAACTTTATTTTTGGGTGGGAACGGTTGCCATTTTCACCTTTTGAGAACTTTCCAACACAGACGCCATATTGTTTTAGTTGCGATCTAGTGGTTGGAGCCAGCTCAACATCCGAGCAATCTTTTGGGTATAAAAATGGGGCAATGCTGTATACGCTCAGTGGACATGCGCAGCGGGCGTGCTGAAGGAGCGCCAAAGGCAACTCTGTCTGCGCACGGATCACGTTGAGCATCAGCCATGCAGCTGGTGGGACCCAACAGAATTTCCCTTTTCTGTTTTTTTTCCAGGGAAGAACTGATTCAATTACAAAGTAAATCTTGCAATCCTCAATTCAAATTTAATTGGATTTTGGTGATTGCCATATGTTCACATGTCCAGCATGTAAGTTCAGTCTTGGCACCCACAACTCTAGTCAGCACGTGTCACATGAATCTACAGTTAATGCCAATACCTTGATAAATAGTGTATTTAATTATGCTGCTTCTAAGGTGGTTTCTTTTTCCGCTTGTCTCATCAATTGTAGATCCTTCCCCAAATACACCTTAGATATCTTTAACTTACTTTTGAAGATAAATGAGACTTTATGTTCCTAACTGAAACTTGGTTGAAGGATACATCTACACCAGATATTGTGCTATCCATCCCCTGGTTTTCTAATTCAACACTTAAGCAGGGAGGGTAAACTGGGACGTGAAATTGCAGTGGTTTATCGATCTAATTTTACATGTTTTACTTCAAAAATTTGTTGAATTGGAAATGTTGAAACGCTGACTTTTACAATTAAACTGGCACCATCTTTCTCTCTACTGGGTGCACTAATTTATAGACCCCCAGATTGCCATATTGATTCCCTACAACAGCCTGCTGATGTAATTGGACAATTGTCTCTTCAATAGTCTAGCTTCACGGTGCCCGGTGATTTTAACTTACATATAAATTATCTGAATTGTACTACAGACAATCAATTTAAGGCAATATTAGAAGGTGTCAATTTAAAACAATTAGTGTCTGGCCTCATGCATAAGGTTGGCCTCACTTTGGATCTTATTTTTTCAAACCTTCTCAATTTTCAAGCTAAGCATGCTCTTAATATGGTTTGGCCGGACCATTTTCTGGTGCCTTTTTCTTTCACTTTTCTGACGAATCAAAGATGCCAGGAACTGGCATAAAAACTCTCAAAAGCCTAGCACAAAATTTCTGAAATTCTTATGGCTGAGGCCCTTTAATCTATTCCCCCAAGTCTTACGGGCTCTCCCGATATCGATGCAGAAATCTTCAATAGGTGGCTATCTGAGGCCTTAGATTGTATTGTCCCAAAAAAAGTCCACATCTCAAGAAGATCAAAGCCTTCCACTCACCGATTCTCAGCCTCCCTAAAAGAGGAAAAAAGTCTTTGTAAATTACTAGAGAGAAAATGGAGAAAATCATATGAAGAGGATGCAAAAATCATCCCTAAAACCGCCTTAAAGAAGTTTAGCAAATCTATACGCAAGGCGCATAGATGAAATTTGAGTCGAGATTAATTTGCTGCTTGGTATATGCCCCATGAACTTTTTTAAATTATCGGTTCTTTTCTTTCTCCCACTGCCTAAGAAAATAAAATCACTCCTTCAGCCAAACTATGTGACAATCTTTCTGACTTTTTATAAGGAAATTTAGACAATATATGCTCAATTCTCAAGGCAAGGTCCGATTGTTAACCACTATGCCTCGAGCTCCCCCCTTAGACCTTTGTTATCAGCTTTTGCACCTGTATCTCTTGAAGATTCAACTAAAGAACTTGCCAAGTGTAAATATGGATCCACTCTTGACCAATGCTCCTTACCATCTTAAAGCTGGTGCCCACTGGGAATTTAAAGGTTCCCATAGGTGTCACAAAGGCTGTCAAATCCTTAGAAGGTTTGTCTAACTCCACTTGATATGCTGATGCAAGATCTAGGGTGGTGAAGTACTTCGCACCCACCAAGGTGCCAACCAGTTCATCGATGTTGGGCAAGGGAAACCTATCCACAACTACCTCTTTGTTGAGCGAGCGTAAGTCAATGCAAAGGCGTAACTCGCCATTGGCCTTCTTAGCAATAACTATTGGAGCCAACCACTCTGTTGCTTCAACAGGTTCAATGACTCCCATATCAACTAAGCGCTCAATCTCTTTCAGAACACCAGTTTGTTCATTCAAAGGAACTCTCCTTACTTTTGCCACAACAGGTACAGCACCTTCTCTCAATTTTATGTGATGTTTGTACCCCTCAGACATCCTAGTTTCTCTTCAAAAACATCTGGAAAACGTTCAGCCAAAATGGTAATTGAATCATCCACCACCTGAACTTGGACTTGTGGCACTGCATTAGGATTAAGAAAAACACCAAGCAAACGTTGATGAGGCCACCCTAAAAGTGCGTCCCCTCGCTTTGCCACATACACTTTACCATCAGTCATACGTCCACTCATTTCGATACAAGCTAAGAAGTAACCTAGCATTTTTATGGGTAAACCACCATAACCAACAGGAGAAACATCACTTTTCAAGAGAGTGACCTTGTCCCTAAAATGTTGTTCAAAAATATCCTTACTTATCATGGTGAGATGTGAGCAAGAATCAAACTTAAACTCAAGTTCCACATCTTGATTAGAGACCACATGAGAAGGATGTTTTGCATTTTGCTCATCAACCTGATACATTATTTCTTTTACCTGTGGTTGATTTTTAACTTGAGAATATTCCCTCCTTTTTACCTTGCTATTACAATATTTGGCAAAGTGACCCTTCTTACCACAAGCACTGCAATTGACACGCAGAGCAGGACAGAACGAAGCATTGGCTAGATGGCCTGTTCTGCCACATCTAAAACAAAATGGTCTGTTGTCCAGAGAAGAGATACCTTCAGCAACACGATAAGATTTGTCCCTGTCACAGTCAACAGCTGTTTTACTTTTAACCTGACTTACATTTTCTTCAACATTGGTGCTCAAAGAATTAGATTTGTTTTTACAGTACTTAACTCTTCTACACATTTCATCATGTGTTCCACACGTTTGGCAATTGCCAGAACTTCATCTAAGGGTGGTTCGTCTTTTAACCACAATTCTTCTCTAATTTTGTCATGAGCACATTTCAAAACAAACTGATCCCTAATCCTTTCCTCCACAGCACCACCAAACTTACATGTAGAAGAAAGCTTTCTTAAAGCTGAGACAAACTCCTCAATGGACTCATCTTTTTTTTTGCTCACGTAACCCAAAATGATATCTCTCCATTATTGTGCTTAGTCGAGGAGATAATGCCGATCCAACTGTAGTATACAAATTTCATACTCATTTAATGTTCTCTGGTCAGCAGTACTGAGTTCTGGCAAATGCTCAAGAACCTCCTGTCCCTCTCCCCTAGACAGTGTAACAGTAAAGAATGTTTTCGTTCAGCACTTAAGTTTGTTCCACAAACTCTCGCATAATTCACAAAAATCTTCTTCCACTTTTGCCACTTTATAGTTGGTTCTCCTGGACTTGTCAAGAAAAATGGTGGCTGGGTTACGTTTTGCATCATGAATCAATATTAAAAACACTAGCGATGTAATGCACTCTTACACACTATAACGAACAATCATTAATATCAATCTTCTTATAAGAAGATCCATAAACACAAGAGTTATCTTGAAATGAATCCCTCTGACACCTTTTTTTTAAAATAAAACAACTCATAACTCACTTTTAAATTTTCTAGCAATAAACTGTTTCTACTGTGCCAAAAACATACTTCTAAATTACTGGATAATAGGCTTTCTTAAAATTAAGTCACTCCAAACGTGTGTCACATTTTTTTTTTCATTGTACTCAGAAAAGATGAAGCAACGATCAAAAATAAATAAACAAAAGCTTGTTTCACGTAAATTCGTAATGGTGTGCCAATCACCGCTGCATTAGTCAATTGGCAAAAGAATTGTGCCAGTTTCCACGATACAGAAGAATGTCTGTCACCGACGACGTCAATATGAGAAACAGAAATGCAAACGATGTAAAAACACCAAAACAAAAGGTGTGCTACTCACCGCAGCACTTCATGACTCTAAACACTGTTAAACACCAAGGATGTCCCATACACGAATAATCCCGATTTAAAAGAAAGATGCTCCTGTAACCGACTCGCAAACTCGGTAACACTGTGAAGCTTAAATCTCACAAACAGTGTTACCGAATGTAATCTTTCCCAATACGACAAAATGGCCTCCGTGCGTGACGACGCACGTCAGGACGTAGCTGAACAAACACTCTTCTTAACTCCCCAACGATGCAAGATGGCGCCCGTTCATGACGACAGACGTAGGCGTGACTATATTCCTCTTCAACGTTGGCGCAAATGCGTTCCTGCACTATTCCAGGCCCATGAATATCAATACACGTGAAACGCAAATGCGTTTCACCTCACACGCCTCCCGCGGACCTCCTCACCAGCTTATTAAGGACGTGCCAGATATTCCGCTTACCGCCGCTGGAGAAGTGTTGCAAACACCTTCTCTAAATGAATAATTCAGCCGCTGGAGGAGGCGAAATCATAAGAACTCTGTTTTTTGATGGAAGGAATACAGGAAACTTCGCTGGATGTTGAGGTGAGACCCAAGCTCGTCGCCAAATTAATGTGGTGTCTACCACAATAGTAATTAACTCTTAAACACCATTGAATGATCAGGTCCGGTTTTATTCACCTGAGCCATCGACAGCAGTAGAGTAACTGACAACTTCAGAACCAACACATAGAGATATTCCACATAGAACCACTAGCAAGGTTCTACGCAGAACCAGGCATGATGTCACACCCACCTCTGCCAACCCTATACTGAATAATACCCTGAACAATTCTTTGGAGTCTGTCATGGTTCCCAGGAGTTGGAAACAAGCACTTCTGCTCCCATTATTAAAGGATCCAAAAGCTGATCCACACACTTTAAGAGATTTTAGACCAATTTCACTTTTGCCGGCTGTTTTGAAGTTACTGGAGAAAATAGCTAACAAGCCACTAAGCCATTATTTGAAATGTAACCATCTCTTGCATAACTCTCCGTCCAAATTTTTGTCCAGGTTTTAGTACCAAATATGCCCTATTAGAAGTCGCAGAATATATTGAAGACAATCTTGACCAGAACTCCTGGGCTATTGTGGTTGTACTCGACTTGCCATCTGCATTTGATAATTCTCCCATTCAATTTTACTAAACAGGCTTAAGAAGATTGGAATCCAAGGTCTTGCCTTGGGTTGGCTGAAATATTTCCTTGAACACAGAACTCGGTCAGTTTACCTTTTGCCATTTACAACTACCGCAAAATCTCTTTGATACGGAGTCCCACAGGGCTTCGCATTGAGCACTACCCCCTTTAATGTATATTTGTAGCCTTTGGTTAACCTCATTGAATCTTTGAGCTTACAAGTGATCTCATATGCTGATGACACAATTGCTCCCATCTTTTCAGGAGAATAATGAGGAGGTGTTGACTTCGTTCCAGCAGTGTTTGAAAGAAGTGGTTGAGTAGATGTAAAATAATTGTCAAATTAAATTCTGAAAAAACATTTTTTTTGGGACAAAGAAAGTGCTCTCCAGATCCCTGCAGATGTTGGCCAGTTGAGCTTGATTTTTCTCCCACTCCTACCTCTACAGTAAGACATTTGGGTATCAAATGTGATACTAATGTTTCTTTTGAATCTCAAATTCAGGTAATTTCTTCTCTTTGCTTTGCTAAACTCAAGTCTTGAAAAGGAATGCTGCATTTAGACCCAGAATAGAGTTTAAAGATCATTGTCCATACTATGGTAACTTCCAGATTCTATTTTGCCAATAGTTTGTACTTGGGCCTTTCGGCCTATTTGATCCATCTAGCCTTACACCGGAAAGGACATCTGTACTTAAGGAACAGACTTAAACCTTACCTTCAAGTCAGGACACTTAGATCCAACAATTTTAAATTGCTGCAAGTCCCTAAGGTTCGTATAGCCAGAAGAGGGGGCAGATCCTTTGTTTTTTTTACACCCAACTCTGGACCTCTCTTCTGCTTAGGTTACGTAGGCCCCCTCTGAAACAATTTTTTAAAAGAATCTTAAGACCTTTCTTTTTATCTAATTATTGATGCTTTCTTTTTATCTAATTATTGATGCTTAAATTTTCCAGTCTGTAATTGCCTGACAATTTGCTTGTCACTAGCATCAAGATGCTTCTTTGGAAGCAGCTCTGCGCTCTACAAATTGGATTGGAACTCCTTAACACTTCCATATCATCTAACACCAGCTAAGGAACGGAGAGTTCAATCTTCATTGCAAGCCAACATGACCTTAGCGACAGGTAGAAACATTGTAATTAAAGTGATTGAAAATCATCAGCAGAAATCGAACTGACTCCTACTTTCAATCCCTTCCCCTCACTCTCTGGAAGAGCTCACTGTGTGGAATCAATCCGCAGCTACTGCAACAAGGTGAGGACAACAAGTGGTTCCATTCAGCTCCTAAGTACGTTTCTGGGTAGCTTGATAGCTGTGATATCCAAGGGCTGTTCATAGAGGTTAGTACAGTATGGGACAAATCTTTTTTATTTAGTCACATCTTATGGCCAGGCATCCTGGCTTCTTTAAGACATAACATAATATATTTCACTGGGTCCTTTAAGTTATCAGTGAAGCATTTAAACTATCTAGACTGCTCTATCTTCGAGAACGTCTTAAGGAGGATGTCATCAACTTTTTCCACTACATGGAACCTGACCTTGTGGTGGTCTGCCGCTGGCTGAATGATGCGTGTGTTTGACCGGGTATGGCTCTAAAGATGGCTCATCTTGAAGAGTCACATTATAGTTGTACCAAGGGTCTTCTCCATCATCCTTGAGTACTGGGTCCTCATGTGGTTTTGGCAGATGTGCATTGGAGCCTGGATCTGCTTCTGTATGCACATATGTTTCTGCATATGGTGACTGGGACATTTACTGTGCAGGTGAAGGTGTAGGCTCCCTGGGATTTTTCATTTGGGTATGGGGTAAGTATAAGGCTCCTGTGAAACTGTCTCCTCAAAGGTGTAGCTCACCTCTACTATCTTCTAGAAGAGAGTCACTCGAAGGTAAACTTGAGGCAGGATTTGAGATCGGCTTTGAAGTTGATTTTGAGGCAGGATGTGTAGGCTCTCGGGCCCGATACAGTGTCAAGTTTTGACTTCTGGACTACAGGAGTGTCTGGCACTGATGGTGCCTTTTGATGTAGGGATATATTGGAAATATTGGACAACACCAACCCAACCGTTGAGACCTCATTGGAGGTGGTTCTGGGCTGCAGGCAAAGCTCTCTTGGGGCTGTGTTTTTTTCCAGAGGGAGGATTCTCTTTGTGGAGTGTTTGAGAAACCCTCAGTGTGGTCTTTGTCCTTGGTGTGAGTTTTGACAAGTGCCCTGGGGAAGAATAATCTACAAAGTTGGAATAATTTGAGGACGCATATCATGGGTCACCAGGCTACCAAAAGGCCCACTCTTTTTCCTTTCGGAGCAAGCCCCTTTGACATCCTCAACAAACTGTTTGGACAGTGGCTCAGGAGAGCAGCAGCACTACTTTTTATAATGCACCCACTGTCTATCCCTTTAAAGTCGGATGCTCTTCTTGCAGTTAAAAGCTTTACAGATCAGACAGGCACATTGCTGTATTCCTTGGCAGACAGAGGTTACAGTGCTAATGCTGGGCCTAACACAGGAACCTACTATTGCAACTAGGATAAATGATGTATTCTCCTAAACCTCCCTCCACACAAGCCATCCTTATAAGACCTGACGCCAGTTTTCTTTGTCCATTTCGGCTCCTAAGAGGTTGATGGTGCACAAAGATCTCGTGTGGTGCAGCTTAGTTTTCCTGTCTCCTGACGTTGAAGTTCTTAGCTTCTGTACTCTGGTATTGGAGCACTTGAGCCATCAGTCTGACAAGATGGCGGAAAAAACAATCTAAGTTTGAGCCTATGTCTTAATGCATTGTCAGTGTCAGAGGATGTATCACAAGTCACCATGAGGTGGAAACCGCTTCGAACAAAAATAGCTTGTATTGTCCTCACTCAACACGAGCTGGCAGGAGTGTTTACAGTATGTGATCTACAGCACCATATGCTTCAAACACCTAGATTTATATGCTATTAAATGTCCTATCCCAAAGAGATTCAAAACCTATTATGTGCGACACATTTCAGTAGGCAACACACAACAACCTCCCAGTAAAATGTCATTTATTTTCTATCCAACTTATACCAAAACAAGAAAAGCCTTACATTATTTAAAATTTTACAATATCGTACTATTTTAGCATTTTTCCGCAAAGCCACTTTTCATGTTGCTATTGGGGGGTCATTGCCCCTAGTACCAGACACTTGCAATGTTATTGGTGCTCACACTGCCATTCTCCTGATTATCACCCTAAATTGAGGAACTGAAGAGCAAAACAAAGATAGAGTCTCCGGGGAATTGTTTGCATAATTTCACACCCCTTTGTGAGACTAATACGGGCAATAGCTTCACTTGCAAATCTAGCTCACCTAAGAAGAGAATACGAGATCAGGCCAAGACGCTAGTAATTCAGAAAAAGAATATTTAATACTGTACATTTTTGTAAGGCCAACTACCGTAAAACCATAAAATAACGTTGATCTCAGAAGAAAGCAAGAAATTAGTGCAGCAAGAAAGGTACACCTGTATACATCATTTAGCAAAACTTTCCATGCACGTTTGTGTTGCCCGCAGGAGTTCACTCCTTTCCTCACTATCTTGGCATGTTGGTGATTACCTAAATTGGGCACCCTGTTGGATCAAGTGGAGCACGAGTCTTAGATGGGATTTCGGTTCCCAGAACATTGTATAACTAAGTTGGAATTCAAAAGATAATGAAACACAGTTAATGATTAGATAGTGGTCTGAGTTGCAATCATATGCTCGTGGACAAGCGAAACATCTTGCCAATTAGTCTTTTGCGACCAGTCACATAATAACTCAAAAGCCTGGCCTCCTTTGCAATCGGTGACTAATAGTAACATGTTTGACATAGGCTTTGGCATTCCAGGCAGCCCTATCTGCTTGGGGCTGCTAGAATCGGGCTGGGGCAGATGGTCAGTCTAAGACGTAATCAAGCTGGAATCATCTAACTGTCACTGAGCCCTCTCTGGTGTTGATTATGGTAGTTACTGTTTTTATGTATCTTGGTACAGAGATTTGGTGCAGTGTCCAAAGCACAGGATGCGCCAGTAAAAAAGGATCTAGATCTAGATCACTGAGGGATGCAGGTGACTAAAACAGTCATTAATGCCCAAGTGGCCCCTGCCTTTCAGGATAGTCCCCAAATAAGAATTTGCTTTTGTAAAAAGGGACATCGACCCAACTGTTAACCTTTTCTTTTTTTTTCCGTTACAACAAAGTCTTCTCAGGATTGATTTGTGTTATTACAAAGTGCAATGTATACAGCAAACTAACTTACCATGCCTTTTGTTACGTCTTGAAGTATTAATACATCTCAGATTTTTAAAGTGTTTTGCCTTCAATCAACAAATACTTAGAATTACCTTATTCAATGGAGAAGAGGCACTGGATCTAAAGGTAAAGATAGAAACAGAATTTACATTACTTCTAGAATCATAACACAAGGTCATAAATCGCGTGTACTTTACAGATCACAAAACCCTAATAATAATTTCAAGTGCTAGGCAGTTTTTTTTATTATTTTTTTGCAATGAAACATGTTTCTCTTCAACAAATCAACTTTCTTAATCATTTATACAAGAGAATATGAATTGTCTTGTGAAAATATAGAAGCAAGTGTATCGAAAATCGAAATGACTTCCCGAGACTGATTTAAGAAAAATTGTAATACAAAGTTTCCACAAGAAAATGAATTGTGTTTGTAAGAAATATGTACACAGTAAAATAGTCAAAAAGTGCAAACCAAGGAAATTTGGTCTTACATATTTGCTAACTTCATTGGCTCTGGCACCTGATACAGATGAATAAGCAAGTACCGGATATGACAGAAAGAGAAACATTGACGGTGCAAACACCTTTGTGGGTTGCTTCGGATGGTCCGCATTTAAGAGGTGATTTGTTTCATGCTTGTGGCTTATAACAGTGGAAAAAGCAAATACTCAGTTGCTTCAGACTTTGGTGGAGGGAAACAGGGATTCTCAAGAAAAGGGCACATGGTAGTTTGTGTTTGGGAAAATTAAAATGCGTCAAAAGTAAATAGTGTGTAATTGAGACTCAAGGAAAAGCATAGACGGGTAAAGGGAGACACTAACAGGCAAGTGTTCCATTAAAGCAAGACCGGTTTGAATAATTAGTGGCTTAAAATGAAGATGAGGGCGTTTATACATTTATTAACAAAATTAGAGGAAACATAACAACTTATAGACCTGTACTTATGGATGTCTACTCACTCCGGTGTATGAATGTTACTTTGCAGGCTGGACTCCTACGCTAGTCAACAATTACTGACGTTTCTCGTTACCGTTAAAGTAAACATCAAAAACAATACCAGACTCACCAATGCTACCACCATATCACAAACCCCCGCGAGGAAAACAAGCATTGGCATAGCCAATAGGTCTCGCTTTTGGGCCCTTATAAGTGTTTAGGCAGAGCTATTGACTTTGCCAATGTGTTTGATTGCTGCAAAAGTAAAGAAATAGAAAAAAACATCTATTTCTTTACTTTTGCAGCAATCGCGGCACCGGCGCTTTACTTTTAACATGGTTAAAGGTAAAGCGCCTTTGCCGCGATTTTAGCAAAAGTAAAGAAATAGATGTTTTTTTCTATTTCTTTACTTTTGCAGCAATCGCGGCACCGGCGCTTTACCTAAACCATGTTAAAAGTAAAGCGCGGGTGCCGCGATTGAGCAAAAGTAAAGAAATAGAAAAAAACATCTATTTCTTTACTTTTGCTATAATCGCGGCACCGGCGCTTTACTTTTAACATGGTTCCAGCGGGAGGAGCTGGACGCGCTCTGTGGTGGGGAGGGGCGTGCGTTGAGGCATGGGAGAGCGAGACAAATGCCAGATGGCGGCTGCGCGCGTGCGCGCGCGTAACCGCACGCTGGTGGCCGGAAAAAGCCTCTTTGATAGCACTTTCAAAAGCCCCTTACTAAATGTCTCGCAGAGCAGAGCATGCGCGCTGGCTCAGCGAGTCCTAATAAAGGATACATACGACACACAACACTGAGAAAGTTTGATAAGCAGTGTTTAGTAAACAGCCCCATTGAGAGAAATGGACCATATGACTCGATGTGCCAAGCTTAAAATAGAAAAACCCTTTATTCCTAATACCTGGAGTATAAACATTTACTAGTGCAAACAACTGCAGTTTCCAGCCATTCCTCTGAGTATGGATCCAATCCTAGGAGAGAACTCCTTTTGAGATTGTCTGGGAAAGATGGGTATCACTGATGACATATGATGGGGCCCTTGTAGATGGGGTGAGTGGCTGGGTTAGGTAAGTTGGAATGTCAAGTGATGGTGAAACTAGAGAAATAACTCAAAATAGTAATAAAGCACTTTGAACACTGAGTCTTGTTAATCCGAACTTTAATTCTGCCTGGCCAGTTTACAGATGCATAGGCATGGCCAACGTGGATGGTAACAATATAGGATTAATAGCTTCCCTGTCTCCCCCATTAGCTGATCTATGAGACGCTCGAATCTCAAATGTCGGTTGCGTGATTAGTAGTGATAGACCCACAGAGATCTCCATGCAAGGTCTGAGAGCGGTGAGGGCACTCTTGGTTGATGAGAACAACATAAGAGCTAGATTCTCAATACTGAGGGAGAACACACAGACTTTCACGTGGCACCAAGAGGTTTCTTGCTCCTAGAGCACACCTCAGGTGATGTTTCCCCTGGGGACAAGGAGGGCATCAGAGGTCTAGTCTGAGCTAGTTTGATCCACTCACTCCACTATGACAACACCCACTGCTCCCTGTGGGCCCTGTCAGCTTGTTAGATGACATAATAAGAGCCCTTGACACTTGCTGGGCAGCACTTTTAATCTCTCCACCTCTACTAATCACTGCTCTGCCAGTCATATGGGCCAATCTCACGAGCATGTAGGCAAGCATACTCAATATGTCATCAAGTACATCAGCAGAATGTCTTTCTCCCACTAATAGTGTGTGCACAACTGACCATGACTATATCTTATATCATCTCATCAGAACATTCCTTGGACCAATAAGTATGAGGCGACAAGGCCTTTGGTGCTTTACCTTCTTGAACTCACTTTTTTGTTTTTCAGGAGAAACCAATATTTCATTTTAAATCTTTGGGTCTAATTAGAGACCGACCCCACATCTGGCATGTCCCTGTTTTGTGGCGTCAAGGAGAACCCTTGGTTTTACAGCGCCTTTCCTTAGCTGCTTGGAGAAAAGGGTTCACCATATAGCATACAGCTGTGTACTGTCCAGATAACCCAGCTTAGGGTTAGAGGCATGTGACACTAGTAGTTTGGTTATCCAGGAGACAATGTGGTATTCCAGCATCTCAGATAACAGCATGGCCTAGTACCCTGCATCATGCATGGAACAGTCTTACGTAACTATCATGGACCAACCAGAACCCCCAGTAACCCAACATTACGGGGGCTTATTCAGGCACCAAACCCAAGCCACACTACCTCTGTGAAGAGATGTTTCCTCACTGTTCTCCTTGCCCTGCCCAAAAACAAATTGAGGATTATAACACACTAAACCGCTTGCTGTGGCCTACCCCACTGCTAGCCAGAAATCCTAGCATCAAGAAGGGTGTGGATGGTTTGGGTTTAATGTAAATATCATAAATCAATGGTTAGATATATTGCCAGGGCCCTGGAAGATTGTGTGTTGTGAGGTGATCTATTGGCTGCTCGGGCCTGGCCAACATATCTACCCGAGGATCTATACATTGGACCCAACCCACCCAGACCCCCATCCTTATGCCATGCCTTATTAAACTGGCATGGTTACTGAAATGCAAGAAATCTGCAAAATGTCAGTAAACAAGTATCACCAACCTTGCTATGTATCCCTCACACTTACACACCTGTATAAGCCACACGCCCCAACCCATGTCCAGAGCTCCTTTAATTTCATTTGAGAAAAAAAATCCCCTTTGAGACACTGTCCTTGTCATACCATGGCCACCATCATGGAAGATAACTGTCTCTGAACATCCAGGGGTATTTACATTACAGAATAAGTTGGTGTGTGAAAATGAGGAATAACGTGTATGCCCATTTCACATGGAGGTTAGGTATGTGAACCACTAGATGCACAATAACTGGTAGAACCTTCCCCACTCAGGCTCTCTCTTTGTACCAGAGGTAATCATGTGTGCCTTTTTATTTCGCGGTGTCTACTGACTGCTATGGTGACCCAAGCTAGAGACTAAGGTGGCAAGGGAAGCTCCAGGGAAAAGTAAGGCAAAACTGCATAAGCCTGTTGGATGAGCAGCAGTTCACAGCACACAATGCAATCTCTAAGTAGGAACAATATTGCAAAACGTTGTTATGAAAGTTCTGCAAGAATAAGATCTCAGTGCACTCGGTGAGCATCAAAAGGAAAAACTCTTCCTGGATAACCAAACAGCTAACAAAGAAAACACTAATCCGAGAATATCATAAATTAAAAAAGGATAATGCCAATATGATTCAGCACGAGAAGGTAATAGCCCTGCTTCGAAACTATAAGCGGGCAGTTTGGAGAGCCAAAAAAGATCCTTCGGATAAATTCGGGCTAGGGTGCTCCACTCATGTAAAACAAGTAATCCTAAAGCCTTTTGGAAAATTATAAATGAAATAGACAAAGATCCAGGCGCTTCCTATAACACGAATATCCCCGAGGAATCCTGGGTGCAGCATTTAAGGAAGCACTACTCCAACACATACGCAGCACAGATTAATAAAAAATCATATGACACTCAACTGCACACCAGGACAGAATATTTTACCAGAGCCAAAAGCACTGCCTAACAAAAAGTGCAAATAGGATAGTCATATTTTGACAACCAGGCAGGACAAATCTCCAGGCACGCTAACACTGGGACAGCGTTAAACAGCTGTCTACCATGGAACCCTGATCGAGATTTAAGTGCCTTAGAAAACATCATAAGAAAGAACCAACAAGATGGCACGCATGGTTCTAATGGCTTGCCTGCAGCCCTATTCAAGTCCAACATAGAATATTGGGCAAGAAATCTCAACACCTTATATAACTCAGTGCTCCAGCACCAGGTAGTCCCAGATTCATGGCATGCATCTGTAATACATCCAATTTATAAAGGCGGCGAGCGACGGAAATCATGTGGGGACCGGGGCCGCGAGCGGTGAGCCGCAGAAGGTGAGCGAAGCCGGAAACTACGGGGCGCATCGGGGGACAGGGAGCGGGGCGAGCGAGCGCGGCAGCCTGCAGAGCTGACCAAACGCTCGTGCGTCGTGGCTGGCCTTTGGATGGGTACGCGCGGCAGACATGTGTTTCCAATTATCGCGCCCGCATCTGGGCACGATAATTGGAAACACATGTTTGCCGCGCGTACCCATCCCAAAAAGGCCAGCCACGACGCACGAGCGTTTTGGGACTGCTTTTCAAACTCGCTTACAATAAGTCTTCGCCTCTAAGCAGCGCTTGCGCGCTACTCGAGGCTCGACCTAAAAAGAGGCCCTTGCCACAGGTCATATTATTCTTCCCTTTAATTCTGTAACACGACAGACATGGTAGAGGAAAGGTACAAAAAATACTTTGACAACTGTTTGGTAAGGTAGGGGTGGGCACAGGGGGGGGGCGTTAATTAAAGCCTTGGACCAAAAAGCATAGGGATCCCTAATTCCAAGTTTCTTAGGTGCCCATTCCCTCACAATATATTGAACTCTTGGACATTACTCCTATAGCAGATTCAGTATGGAGGTTGGTGTTTAGAGAGGTCAAACATGAGCAGATCTTGTAAGTGTCATGCCATATTCTGGCATTAGCATTGGATTCAAAATCCACACAGTAGTAACAAAAGGGAAGGACCCAGCCATGGCGATTTCGAGCACTAACATCTTCCTGATGCAGACAGAAGTGTATGAATATGATATTAAAGGAACACAGCCCTTCCACGACAGGGTCTTGAGCTTGCTTTTATTATTTTATTACATGATGTAATAATATATTCATTATTATAGTTATTATTAAAAAACTATCTAGATGTGGACACTTTACTAAGAGCCTAAGCACTTCAAATTTGCCACAAATCCACAAAGTTATTGGTAACAGAGGTTGTCACTGTCCGACATATTTTAGCTGAAAAAAAGAGACCATTTTACAAAAACACTAGGATCAAGATTAAAGACAACATGTTGGAAATGCGACAGACCTCTTTAGATATGAACATGTGCACCATGGGTTGTCTGACTATCCCTTACATTTCTCATTATAAATGATCAAGTAAATTTAACTAGCATAATTCCTTTAGGCATAACTGCAGGTAGTAAAACAAATGGCCACAGCACTTCCCACTCTATAGGTGCTTATATACTTAAATAGGGATATAGGCAAAGGTGTCAAACACAAGCTGGCTCAGTGAGTTAACCACTTGCTGCTGTCACCAGATGTTACCTGCTTATTAAGCCTTTGAACCCCAGCACCACTAACCCAGGTTTCATGTTTCTGGTATCAGAAACTAAATACCATTTAATTGGCAAATAACACATGTTCATAGTGCTTCGAAAGGGCAAACATGTCCAGCTCTACTTGGTTAAATAAATCACAGCACTTCATTTCCTCATTATGAGGGATGATCGTATTTTTACAGTAGTCCAGGAGTATATAATGTTCATAATTTTGCAGTTTTATATAGCACAAACTTTGCTGAGCGCATTAAACTTTTTTTTTTTTTTTTAAAGGCACAGGGGATTAAGACATTTTCCCAGAATCGCAGGACGTTGAGCAAGGGCAGGATTCAAACTCGATTCCAGAGTTCCATGGTCAAAAGTTCTAAATACTAGGTCACATCACCTCCCAGTATCCCATTGGCTTGTCTAGTTTGCCTAGTTTGGGAACCAAATTTGGGAAGCGGAAAGACAGTGTGTCCGTGATACCGTTCTCTTGGTGTCTACTAGCAACATTTCACAATTATTCAGTCTGGTATACTTGCCTTTAAAGTAGATTGCAAGAATTGGGTCTTGCATTGATAAATAACGCTTACGATAGTAATCTGCAGATCAGATTTAGTGAAGGCTAACTGGCATTTTGTGCTATCACACTTTTGAGGAACAATGCAAGGAATCTTTGGGTATGTCACGATGGTGCTTCCATGGAAACTAATGCATTTTCTTTTTTTCCTATGGCTTGTTTGCCCCATTGCCAAGTCTGTAATAATGGAAAAGGTGTAATGGCAAATGTGTTCCCTTATTTACAGAGAGCAACACAAACAAGGGAAGCACTTTGGCGCAAAACTTCTGCCCGCACAATTCATTTTAAAAAAGTGGCTGCACAAGCATATACAGCCCCAGCAATACCAAAGTGCCCCTGGGGCACTTAAGTAATATGGTCTCAGGTATGGGCACTTCAAGCCAATGGAAGAAGTCTTAGCACCCTTCATTCCCACACTTCGCCTGATAAAAATCTGCCCCTTATTTGTGGGTGGACCTAATGCATGGCAAAAGAAAAGACTAACTATATGAATACCACATTGATGCTGCTGTGAATTCACACAGTCCAAATTTTGATTGGTTGCAATAGTTGGGGATAGGCCGAGCCACAGAAGTAGGGTACTGTTTTATCTGAAGAAGTTTGGGAATCATGGGTGGTAAGACTTTTGCCAGTTCCCACAGATTCAAGAACTTTCCTTCACAGAACCTTGAAAAGTCTGATTTTAGCCAAAGTTTGATGTTTGTGAGGCATTCTAGGTAAGAAAAAGTAGAGGGATTCATATAGGTCACACCACCCTGGGCTGCCCCAGGTCCCTGGTTCTCAGAAATGTCTGAGGTTAGTAGGCTTTCCCAGATCCAAATAATGCAGCTATCTACATCCATAGAAAGACTGAAATTCCAAGGAAAAATCTCTTGATGTCCCTATATTGCATTTTGTGCATTTCTTGTCACGGCTAATAGGCCTACTCACATAAGTGAGGTACCATTTTTATTGGGAGAAGTGTGGGAGTGCTGGGTTGTAGGATTTGTGACAATTCATGCAGTACTTTCTGTCCTAGAACTGTGATAAAAGTCTGAATTTTTGCCAAAATTTGACATTTGCAGGGCATTCTGGATCAGAAAATGTAGTGGGATCCACGCAAGCCACACCTTGAACTGGTGACTAGTTTTTAGAAATGTCTGGGGTTTGTAAGCTTCTCTGGGTGCCAGCCGACCCTTGACCCAAATACTTCAACTACCAACATCCCCAAAACGACTGAAATAAGGCAAAAATCATGATGTCTCCATGTTGGATTTTTGTGCCTTTCCCTTTCCAGGTGATAGGTATGTATGTGGTGTAGCAAAAATGCTGCACCACATGGGGTGCAGCATTTTTGTCAAGAGAAGTGTGGGAATCACAAAAGAGTAGAACATTTGTTATTATCTATTGAATTCCTCTCCATTTTTGGCTTCCGAATGTCGAAGAGGGTGCAAGAAAGAGCGTATTTTGACAAATACCCACTAAATCTCATGATATTATGGGCAACTCCAAATTCAGAGACGTGCAAATAACCACTATTCCTAAACTCAGGTTCCTGGGCATATTTAAAACTATGTCTATGGCTTTCCTTCATACAGATTTTATTCATAAAGTTTTACACTATTGATTGATGCACAGTCAGTTCAAAATTTAAAATCATTATATGCAGCAGTTCGGTTAAAGCCTCTTGGCATTGTGTGTTTTTGGACGACCAAAAAACACTACCTAGCCCACGACTGAAAGAATCGGGTGGTATAATTTTGAAAGCAGACCATCCAGGCAAAAAAATATAGATGACAACATTGCCACATTTTTCTACTTTTTCTTGCTTACATTCATTTGTTTTTTATTTCAATAATTAGTTTCTGTGAGAAAACCATAGGCAATCTACAACAATGACCCTCAAATGACTTGCAAGTTTCATGCAATTTCAGAAATGTCCATATTTCCAGTTCCACCTAAGGGTTTCACACATCTTTCCTCCACAAACTGCACATAGGTAGGAACAGCAAAAACAGGACATATTGTCTACCATTTAGAAAACTGCAATAACTGATGAAATAAAAAGAACACATATATATACACACACACACACACACACACACATATACACACACACACACACACACACACACACATACATATATATATATATACACACACACACACACACACACAAACACACATATATATATACACACATACATACTGTTAGAAATGGGATCTCTGGTTGGCTCAGGCTTGCGCCAAAGCCAGGCAGAGACCACCACTCTAGTCGGGGCGAGGGAGTTACACGCCAAAGATAACCCCTGCTCACCCCCTTGGTAGCTTGGCACGAGCAGTCAGGCTTATCCCGGAGGCCATGTGTAAAGCGTTTGCGCACGCACACAGCAACAACACACCAGGCGCACTACAAAAGGAACTCCACACAAGGTTATATCAAAAATAGCCTTTGTATTCTCATAACACATTAGAATAGTAATCACATAATATACATTGTGCCACCTGGCTCTAGGTCATATCTACAAGGGATTATTTACACCTGACAGGGCCCACTGGACCACTGTCAGAACCATCAAAGTGAACTTGATACAAGTAAGACATATCATAAACGTACAACCCGTAATTACTGGTAACCACTGTACTCAGCATCAGCCTGTAACATAAACCACATTATGCACAGTATCACATTAGGCGCCAAATCCATTGTACGCCAACCTCATCAGTCTAACATCTTAGACCCTAACCTCCTAAGTATCACTCACATTAGGGGTATACTCACAGTAGGAAATAATCTCACTGGCATAAACACATTACGCACATAATCTCATCCCCAAACGCATTTAGAGGCATGAATCACAGTAAAGCATCACATTTCCTAATATCATGTACATCACTGACCCCTTGGCCAACTGGCCTTCTCAAAGGGGCTCAAATGCCCTAAGTCCAGAATGTCAGGGCGCTAAGCTGCCACTGCAGCAAAAGCAGAAAGTGTGCAATGCACGGGCACCACTGTGCCTCCTGAGTCCCCTCCTGGGACTCCTCAATGTGCCCTGGCCTAAACGTAGCAGCTGGCACTAAGTGCTGCGCAGCTGTGAATCGGAACGTGGGCCTGGGCACTCAATGTGCCCTCCGAACAAAAATGGGCGCAAAACGTTGAAGCTGCCCGCGCTGGTGCGGTGCAGCTGTGAGTCAACAAAGTACAGGGGCCTGGCACCACGGTGCCGTCTGGGCCCTTTAATCATACTTAGGCCACTCGTTGGAGCCACCCGGGCTCGTAAACTAAACATGCCCAACGTTGGAGCGGCCCGCAACGGCGGGTCCGCTCAGGAAAACAGGCATGGTCACCTCTCTGCCTCGGGGGAATAGCTCTGGGGAGGTGCCTCTCCACACACCCCCCTCCCCACCAGGCTCCACTCACCGGACTCTGCTTCTCCGGTCTCGGCAAGATGTGGGGATGCGGGGCTCTCTCTTTGCTCTGAGAGCCCCGCCGACCATCGCCAGCACTTCCCCTGCACGCGGGGCTTCCCTTTTCACCCCGGGAGCCCCGTCTGGCCTGGGCGGCCTCGGCCGCCTCTCCTCTTCACCCGGACCCCCTCCTGGGGCCCGGGACTTCCCGGTGGAGCCCGCGAGGCTCCGTACGCCTTCCTCTCCGGTTGTCGGGGCTCCCAACCGCTCACGGGAGCCCCGCTTCGCAACACACCACATCAGTACCTCTTCCGGCCCGGCCGCAGGCCCCGCCCATGTCTTAGGCAGACGTGCCTGACTTCCTGGTTGACGATGGGGGCCGCGGCGGTGATTCTCCTTTTCGAGCGGCAATGAGGGGTAGGCTCCCTCGTGATTTAAGATATAAAGCGGGGTGGGCTCCCGCTAACCAACAAAAGCAAAATGAGGGGTGGGCACCCGCTCGATGCACAACTATGCGGGGTGGGCACCCGCAATTCAGGCATCACGGGGGAATCCCCCGGGTCGGGATTCCCTCTCCAAGGGCTGCAGCGCCGCGCTGCGCCACCCACGTTCCTCCTCCAGGAAATAATTAAAATATAGCGCTCACAGGGCGCAGGGGGGCCGCCAAGGTCCTGGGGGGGATAAAAAGCAAAGGCAGCCGGAAGTCCTTGGGGATCAAGGGGGCAATGCAGGGCCCAGGGAGGCAAGCCCTCATGGCAGTTCCTCCTGGGCCCCAGCAGCAGCGCGCCCCAGCAGGATTAGTACAGCACACCAGAACTGAACGACATCATGGGGTCACAGCCCCTACTTTTATACACCCTTTCTCCTTTGTCTGTAGTGCAGGGCATGGGGGGACCAGATGCAACTGGTTCAGGGGGGATTTGGAGCACTTTGTTTTCCAAGCTCCTCTTCCCCTTTGTCAGGTGGGGGCTAGGTGATCAGACACACCACAGGGGGCGGAGCCAGCATTCACTAGGGCAGGCACCTTCCTATTCAGAGTCAGGGGATTACTCCTCCCACTACTCTTAGCCCAGAGGTCCTATTCAGCCTAGCGCTAACTCACCCTGCCCCTCCTGGAGCCACACACACCTCTCAGCCCCTGTCACTCACAAGCCAGACATGCAATTCACATCAGGCAGGCAGACACATAGCACACAGAAATGCCAACTTCTAAAAGTGGCATTTCTCCACCAGTCACCATAAATCTGCGCACACCATTGCGCAGCATTTATCCTCACGAGTTCATACTACTAAACTCGACCCTGCGCTCCTCTCATACCAGGAATTATCATGGACACACTTATCCCCAATGCATTCCTATGGGAGCGCAGGCCAATTCCACCAAATGTGCACAGAAGGCGCATGCACTTTACACTGGACCACAGTGCTAAAGTGCCCAGAGGCCTAAAACCACCATGTCAGAACTTAAGGCAAAAAGTTCTGGGGTGAGCCTGCCAAAAAGGGCCAAGTCCAACACATACACATATATACACACACATACATACACATACATACATATATACACACACACACATACATATTACACACACACATACATATATACACATACACACACAAACACATTACACATACATACATATTACACACATAAATATTACACACATACATATAGTTACCTAGTGGCGATGGCCACTAGGTAGTTCTAATTAGGTCTGCTTTTCCATTGACAGAGCATTTTTTGGTTTGCTAATACCTTGGCCCCATTTTACAAAACGTTCAAAAAAAAGTTCATCCACATTAGCTCTTTCCTGGAAAGTTTTGGTGTGATATGACGGCCCCGCAGGGGCCGAGAAAAAAGGGGGGTCCAAAACGCAAAATCCCCATGCATTTTCCATTGACTTCTTTAAAACAGGCCACAGCAAAAGCTGCTGAAAGGAATTACACCTAATTCAGCAGGAAGCTAGATCTTGGTCCGCAGATTTTTATTTGTGTGATTTGGTGTAAATCAGTTTACTAGTTTTTGAGCTATTAAGGGAGAAAAAAAATAGATATTTGGACAGTTGGGCCACGCCGGCAGGGAAACCTGTGTTTGCTCTTGCTTGGCAGGTGCATTTTTAAATCTCCCGCCAAGTGGGAACAAACACCAAGTCCGATCCCAGCTGGCTGGAGCTTCAAATATGCACCTGCCTGCTGGGAGCAGACTTTAGATCTGTGCTCCCCTGCCCATAGTCCTGCAGGCAGGTAAACAGATCCAAATATTGCTTCTGCATTATTAGCTGCTACCTGCAGGCAGGAGTTCTGTCGGCTCCCGCTGGATGCAGGGCCTTGGGCTCCCCGTGCAGCTTCCAACAACAGTGTGGCCTTGGTGGGCAACAGGGCACCCACCCTCAACAGTGCTGGGCCCTGGGATAAGGTTCCCGGAGCTGAAATCAGCCCAGGTAGTGGGGCGCTGTGCCCCCTCCCCCTTTACAATTCTTCAGGGCTTCATGGGGATGGGGTCGCCAGGGCCAAAATTGGCCTGGGGAGAGGAGCTGCATGCCCCCTTACCCTTTACAATTCTGTCAGACCCAGGGGATGGGTCCTAGGGGCTGAAATTGGCCTGTGGAGGGAGGCTGCGTGCCACCTCCCCCTCAAAAGTGTGCCGGGCCCCGGGAGATGGGTCTCTGGGGCCAAAAGCAGCCCTGACTGAGAGGCCATGTGCCCCCCTCCTACTTGAATATAGTGCTGGGCCCCAGGGGAGGAGGTCCCCAGGGCCAAAAACAGCCTGTGGAGAGGGAGCCTCATTTCCCCCCCTAAAAAGTGTGCCAATCCCAGAGGCTGCTTGCCCCCCACTGAATACAGTGCCAAGCCCTGGAGGATGGGGTCCTCAGGGCCGAAATTGGCCTAAGGAGAGGGGGCAGCGTGCCCACTCTCCCTTGAATACAGTGCCAGGCCCCGGGGATGGGGTCCCCAGGGCCAAAACCGGTCCAGGTAAGGGGGGCGTGTGCACCCCTCCTTCTTTAAATTGTGGCCGGGCCCTGGAAGATGGGGTTCTCGCGTGCACCCCTCCCCTTTAAAATGTGGCCAGGCTCAGGGAGATGGGGTCCCCGGGGCTGAAATCAGCCCAGAAAGAGGGGCCACATGCCCCCTCCTCATTAAATATAGTGCCGGCCATGGAGATGGGGTCCCTGGGGCCAAAACCAGTCAGGGTAGGGGGCCGTGTGCCCCCCTCACCTTAATTTAAGCAGGAGACCCTGGGGGATGGGGTCCCCAGGGACTAGCAAGCCTCGGGGAGGTGGGGCACTCGGCCCCCCTCCCGTTTCATACAAAAAAAGGCCCTGGGTAATGGGGACTCCAGGGCCTAATAAGGCTTGAGAAGGGGGGTGCATGGCCCCCCTCACCTCAATTTTAATGAGTGGCCCTGGGGGATGGGGTTACCAGGGCCAGGCCCTATGGGGAATACCCCCACAGTGTGGGGTAATCTGTATGGGGGCGTGTACTGCAGGGCTGGGCCGCAGGCCAGGCCTTACAGCTAACTTCCCACCGCGCACGACCTTTGGCCATGCATGGCAGCTGGTTGCATTTATGTATGGTAATTTATTATTGCTTTACGTTAAAAAAAAAAAATAGAAATTCATAAATAAAGTCACAGAACATGTCATGTGTGATTACATATGTGAGGTCATAAGCAGTGCATGGCGGGGGTGCAAGTTATAGTTAGCGCTGCTAACTAAGTGGTAAATTTATTTATTTTTTTGTTCAAAATTTTAATGTTGACATGGGTAAATTCACCTAACTATAACAATGCTTTAACCTTTGTGTTTTTTCAGTGAATACATATATGTATACCCAGGGGCGTAACAAAGGCCCCCACAGCCCCCGCGGTGCGGGGGGGGCCCGAGCTGCAGGGGGCCCCCTTAGCACTGTAGTCAGGCCTGAGAGCTCCGAATTAAATCGGTAGCGGGGGGCCCTCGGTGTACCTTGAAGGGGGCCCCTTCAACTTTCGTTACGCCACTGTGTATACCTTTCTGTCCGTTCCTGAAAGCTGGAAATAGGCCAATCTTAACATAGCAAACCTTTTGTTAGTGTCGTTTTTAGAAGGAAAAAACACACTTTCTCGAACAGCACGTTTTTTCCACTTGTCAAAAACAAAAAAACAAAAAATATAGCTACATTTTGGTTATTTTCTCAGTTGCTCCAAGGGAATCCAGAAACCCTAGTATCTACAAAATGTGAGAAACCTCATATAAGACCTCATATAAGACACCAACAATGCATAGTCTATATATAAGTTCAGAATAAACACTCCATTGCCCAGAATATAATGTTGTTCAGGTAAGAGCAGGCAAGCATGGGAAGAGTGGACTTGTGGATGTAATATTTATAAACCAAACTAATGCCAGCAAAATGGTATCTTTTTAAGATAAACTTCTACTTAACCTAAAGACTGGTCTTGGGAGCTATACTTCATGGAAGCCATGTTTTGAGATTTTTGGATACGTGATCTTCAAAGAGAAAATTTGGGGGATGGGCTAGTGTTCGTGGTGAAAACGACTGTTTTAGTAGAAATGGTGAATTGCGTGTTTATGAATCTGGGGTTCATCATTTTATGTAGGGGAACGTTTAGTGAATTCCTTAAACTGTTTTAAAAAAGAAATATCAACCAAGCATGCCTTTTTCACAAAATGACATGTTAACAGCAGTTCTAGAAATCGACCTGAGGTAATCTCCCACATTACAGCAAAGAATTCATCGGGCATTGCATCATCCAACGAAAAATTGTGGGCACATTTCTGTGTGCTTGAAAATAGGTACTCGGAGAGGAGACTGATTAAAAGTTATATATAATTTCATCTAGTAGCTTCTGTGAACCAAAATATCTGCATCCTCTTTGTGTAGGTGTTAAAAGCTTAGGTTACTACTTTCTGATTAAATACGGTTAGAATTGGATACACGTGCCTAACCTGATTTGGGCAATCACAAATCGGACCTGAAAAATGTGGCAACGTGCCCACTGTCATGTGTAATTGATACAGGATCTTTAGGAACTCCAGACTGTGATATGCTAAGTTTAATAACCTGCACCATGCTTTTTTAACCCCACAGAGGTTAAGACATGTACCCGGGAGTGTCGATATCGTGGGGAGGATGATGTTGATTTTCAACACGTGGTGTGGCACTGCCCGGTTATTGTGGAATACTGGGAGGTAATCCTTCAATGAAAGGCAGAGCTCACGAGCCACCTGACACCAAGGGATGTATCTATGTGTATGCTCAAGCTGATGGCCCACTGCAAAAAAAAAACAAAAAAACAGGCATGTCTTCATTGAACAGGGGCTTGTACTAGCCAAACAAAAGATTGCTGTGTCGTGGGAGGAGACTGTGGTGCTAACGACAAAGGATTGGCTGTCGGACATGTGACAGTGGGCCCAGGCCGAGATTGACATTCTATCGCGCCCTCGAGCTAGCCGCACACGCTACACAGAATGTGACACTTACCTTGAAAAACTGGAAGCCAAATTGGGTACTTGTCCCCTGTGAATGGGAGGGAGTCTTGGGCTGTAGAGGGATGGGAAGATGGCAAATGTCGGACATGAGTGTACCCGAGGGGGACATGCTGTAATGGGGGGATGAATTATTATTTCACTAGGTTGCTTGTGCCTTGATAAGTGAACATGTCACTACTCAGTTATCCGATGGACACTGCAGGTTTTAACAGACACTCACTCTCCTCATTTTCTTTTCTATTTTTTTGCGAGGTTAGCTTTAATGTTGATGGTTTGTTAAGCATGGTGACATTTTTTTTATATGGGTAATATTGACACTGTGTAAATTGTGAGAAGCAGTAACTCTGGCACAAGAGTGGGCATGAAAGCTGCGACTGCAATGTTGAGCAGTGATAATCTAATGTACAAAGCGGTCTAAAATCAATAAAGATCTAAAGAGAAATAAATGTATATTTCAAATGCTTACAATGTACGGTTATAGCCGGTTTCTATGTCACAGAGATTCTGGAGTAAATCTTGGACCTATTTCTTTGGTGCCAACATAACTACAACTTTGAGACGTATGTCCACCTCTGGTGAGCCTACTCATCTGAAGGTTATGAAACAGGTGAAAAGAAGAGGGAAATCAAGTTCCCATGGATCTCCGGTAGCATTTCCCTTGATTTATTGAAGTGCAATTCTCTTCCCACTAGAATAGAGTGTTACTTGATTGTGGGTTCTATAGCATTTTGGAGATATTGGTAATGATTTTTAGTTCCAGAAACGTCTGGGCCCATGACAAGAAGCCCTGTAGCTAAAGTGTTCTAAATATCTGTTTGTAGGGATGAATTATTAGTCTTGCAAAACTTCGAACATCAGGAAAAAGGTCTATTATGGCAATATAATAATAATATTTAAAATCAGTGTGAGGGTTATCTAGGTATTAGATAGATGTTACAAAGGAGTATAAAACTCATTGCACCCGTTTTGTACTAAAAGATCACCTCAACATTAGTGTTGGAAATAACCTTTTTGCAGGGTTATTCACAAGTTTTTTTGACTTCTTTCTGCTATTTTTCCTGACCACTTTTTGTTGGATTTAGGACTCTGGGCACTTCACCACTGCTTAATCAGTGCTAAAGGACATATGCTCTCTGTGTATATTATAATTATGATTGGTTACCCAGGATTGGCATATTTGATTACTGGTAAGTGCCTAGTAAAGTGCGCCGAGTGTGCCAGGGCTTGTAAATCAAATGCTACTAGTGGGCTTGCCACCCACATGAGTAGCCCTGTAAATGTATCTCAGACCTCCCACTGTAGTGTCTGGCACAGTTTGAAACTGCCATGTCGACCTGGCAAGTGCACCCACTTGCTAGGCCCTAACCTTCCCTTTTCATACATGTAAGGCACCCCTCGGGTAGGCCCAAGTTACCCCCATGGGCAGGGTGCAGTGCATGTGAAAGGTAGGACATGTACTGGTGTGTGTGACAAGTCCTGATAGTGAAATGCTGTGTACTTCGTTTCACTATTGAAAGGCTATCTATCCCATAGGCTAACATGGGAGTTGCTTTGTAACATCTTACAAGTATAACTTTCCATAGGGACAAGATGGATAAGTGGAGTTTAGGCTCTCTGAACTCCAAATGTAATAACACATCTTTTTAGGAAGATGGTTTTTAAATTGTGCGTTTGAAAATGCCACTTTTAGAAAGTAGGCATTTTCTTATGCCTCTGCTGTTTTGTGTATAGACCGTCTGGTTTTGGAGTAACAGGGGCTGGGAATGTGCATTCACTGTAGACAGCCACAAGGGGGGGTTGAGGGGTGTCCTGCTTTTCCTGGGTGACTCATAGCTGAGCTGAATAGACCTTGGCTGTATCTAGAGTGGTGGGAGGAGTTTCACTTGCACCTGAATAGGCTGAGTATCCTTTGCAGAATGTTGTCTCCACATCCTGTGGTCATACTGCACCAGAGAAGACGGAACAGGTTTGGACTGGGCTCAGAGACCCTTGCCACAAAGAGAACAAAGACAAAATGGGGTAGAGGTAGAGTATCTTAAACCCCAGAGAAGTAGATCACTTCTGGACTCAAGAGGAACCTTTGCCAAGGAAAAGAGCTGGAGAGCTGTAAGGAGGAGTACTGCCCCTTTGCTGTGCGTGCTTTGCTGGGTTGGCCTGCAGTGGCTGCTTCTGCCAAGGAAAGTACAAAGACTGGAACTTTGCTGTGAACCTGCTTGAAGAATCTCCAAGGGCTTGTGTGGGCTGGCCTCCTGTTCTGAAGTCTCAGGGACACAAAGACTTCACCACCAGCTCCCCTGAACTCTACTGCTGAGAGTTCTGACCTGCCAGGAGGTGCTTGTTCCAGTTCTGGGCCTCTGGAGGTTATTCCCGCTATTGGGAGCTGGAAGAAACTTAAAGAAAGCAAGAAACCAACTCTGACGCAGTCAGTGATGCCGACAGTGATGCCGAAAGTGATGCCGAAAGTGATGCCACGACCTGCACCGATGCCAGGGGAGTGAAGTGCACAACACACCACTCCACCTGCACTGCAGCTCCAACACCTGCAGTTTCCGGCCTTCCCGACGCCTGCCCTCGCACCGATGCCATCACCGCCAAGGCCGGCATCCCGTTATCACAGAGCCGATAACTGACGAGGGTAACTTCACGAACTCTTCGACTTCGCATCGCCTAACCGGAACAGACGCCCCACCACCGACTTCCCCTGTCCTGGATCAACACGCCTCCTCGCAGACACAATGTCTTGCCTCCCCCATGACAACCAGGGAACGGCCTGGATCTCGGCACCGATCCTTCACCTCCACAATGCCATGCATCGTCCATAGACTTCATTTCCAAAGTACTGTTGTTAAGGGGTACAAATACTTTACACATTGTCTTGGGTTAAGCCTGTATGCTCGTGCCAAGTCACCAAGGGGGTGAGCAGGGGTTATCTAAAGTGTGTATCCCCCTTACCCTGACTAGAAACAAGGGTCCCTACTTGGACAAAGGTACATACCTATGCCAACTAGAGACCCCCATTGCTAACAATTAGGAACAAACACTACCTTTCATTCAAGGGGAATGTCCATCACTGTTGAGGGAGAACATTGAACCTGGAGTACAGAAAGTCTGTATTTCGTAGTGCATCGCAACGCTCTTCATTGAAGTGACCTTGTGGACTCATTCAGCAATTTATAGGATACTGCATATCGTACACTAGTTCTTGGAGAGGATTCTGAAAACACCTCTAGTACTTACTTTTTAATGTTTGGAGGAAAGGGTAGTTTGGCACAGACTGTTCCCACCTCCCTGGTGAGTCTGCACAGACAGATGTAGACTGTGAAAAAGCTTTGGTGAATTTGGAGGAATCACAAGTTATGAACACTTGTGGGACCCAAAAAGCTGTGCAACACACCCTTTGCCTTTAGTGAGCTGGTATACCAATAGCTTACCTTCGTTTGTGAGCCAGTAAGCATGTCATGGGTGATCGAAGAAGTGCAGAAGCCACAGCAATAAAAGTGTGTAATAGATGAACAGATCCACTAGTAATAAACATGACAGTGATGTAGTAGCCCTCTTTACTGAAGGAGTCAGTACATACGGGGACAATAATTTCATAGCTAAGCAGAAAGTGCCATTGCCGTACAATCATATTTTAACAGTGTCCCCAATAAAAGCAGTGAGGCAATGGGTTGATATGAGAAGAGGTGATTATCTGTTTTGTCCCTCGTTCTTAAAGCAAATGTCCTCATTTTTGTCTTAGGGATTTCTGGCAATTTATTCATTCAATTTTCACGTTTTGTGATCGCGGTGCTTAATGCTACTAGGACCAAATGTAGTGTTAATTGTATATAGACCCATGAACGTCAATCCACCAAGATGCCTCGGGTAGTGGAAGGTACATCACATGCCATTTGACCTCGACTTTCACTCACACACACGCTTACATGTACACACATACATACACACACACAAAAACACACTCCCACCAGCAAGCGCGCACACAACATACATTTAAAAGTATTTTTACTTACCTCAGTTGCCAGGGAGGGTCATATTCCAGCTAATTGTACTCCATTCTTTATTACACTAATAGTGAATAATGTAACATTATGTACTATTAGTGTAATAGAAAATTGACGAAAACAAGGAGAGCGTTTTCCCCCAATCATCCTCCATAAGGACGAACTGCCCCGGACATTGATTTTGCCATCTCTGAGGCCAGGGGTTGCAAAGGCAGTGCCAGGGGTCGGAAGGAGCAAGCCAGGAGTCGCAGCTGTGGCCACTGGCAACCCCTAAATTACGTCCTGGTAGAGACCTTGGGAATGTAGGCACTGGATTAATCATGTTTTCAGATATTCAAAGAGAGCCTTTTGCCGCTTTGCCTGGCAACATAATGTACTGATACTCCTATATGAAGGTTAGTATTACCACTATAATTCACAGCTGTGCATCTATGAATTAAATACCCATCTTAAAATTATACATTCAATTAAATGCTTTTTTGGTTTCAGTTCCCATACAAGAAAGTGGAACTAACAAAGTGTCTGGCGGCCTGCGTTTTCAACTTTGATGTAAACGAATTTCATTTTGCAGGTATAATTGCAATTTTGTTTGCCATAAAGTCACAGAACATGATTATTCTTAAACTATGAATTGCACATTAGTATGATGATGATACTATAGTTATGACGATTGGCGAGCTGGTACAAATGTCGTTGCACCAGTGTGGTCACCAGCTGCAGCCGGTGCAGGTAAGAACGGTGGGGCAGGGTGGGTGGGGGGGGGGGATTTTGACAGACGAGGGAAAATTAATTTTTTTATTTTCCCTCTGCATCGTCCGTCGAAATCCCCCCCTCCCCCCACCCCCACCGCCCCACTGCTCTTACCTGCATGGGCCGCGGCTGGTGCTCACAATCAATCAGGTAAGTGGAAATATATTCTATCAGCGCGGAGAAACCGTGACCATTATCATCCCAACTCCAGAGGATTGGTAACTAATCAATGGTTTGCAACCACAATTGTACTCACAATCCTTTGAGCATACCTTCCTGACTTGTAAATTGGAGGGGGCGTCTTTCATGTCCCTTCCCATTTACAATGTGAGAATGGTCACAAAAGCCCTTTTACGAGTCAAAAAGACTTTTTCAACTCATGAATTATCTTTTGTACACTGTAAAAAGTCCTTTTGCGGTTGCAAACCCTGTGATTTTGCAAATCGACGGCTTTCCAACTGCAAAGGGCTTTTTGTACATCAGACCTATAACTTCCATTCCACAAAACAGAAAAAATGGCTATCATGGAATGAGGAAGTTTATTAAAAAGCACGCCCACCATGAACACCCCATTTCTCAAAATTATAAATGGAAATGCTTAGTGACATTTATTTGTACGAAGAAAATTTGGAATGTTTAAAGTGTTTCTGATAATAAGTCACCAAAATAGTCATTTCTTTAATCATATCACAATTATGGCAAAGAAATGCTTCCTTACGAATTTAGATTAAAAAGAACAGACCTAAAGAGCTGTGATACAATTATGGCTCCAATTTTATTTCAAGGTAACAGCTTTGAGATCCATCATTCCTTCCCCAATATGAATGATTAGGAGCGCCGCCTGAGCATGTAACATAACAAAACAAAGTTCTGATTTGGCAAGAATGTAACCCTCAGTGTGATACTTCCAACCTCCAACCATCTTCTTATTCCTCTTATATGAACGTATTTGAATTCGGTCGACTAAGCCCACTCATAGATCAAGACTATCAGAATGACAATTTCAAACCATAAGCTTCTCTGTCCAAAAATGTACTTTTTGCATACAATACAATTTTTTGTCTTCCACCTGCTGCATGGCTAAAAGGTTATTCATTATTAGATCAGATCACCAGGGTCCATCTACAAACTTTGGCAGCTTTATACAAATATACCTCATCTCTCTTATTCAAATATTCCAATGCTTTGGTCCTGGGAGATTGTAACTTATAAATGTATGCTAGTGACAAGGTCGACATACTCAGACTAATGGACCCAATGGATCCTTTGCATACTTTGGGTTTAACCTAGCTGACCCCTCTCCCTGCGCATAATGCAGGCCGTATTCATGATACCATACTATTCTCAGGTAGGTTTATAAATGCTGTCAATCCCATGTCTTTGTCTTGGAAAGACCGCTTACAGGTTCGGTTCATTAGTAATACCATCATCCCCATAAAAGTGGGTGCAACAGACTTTTATGTCCTTGGGGGAAAATTAGTTCTATTAAGTTTTATTCTGATTTGCAGCCCCACAACCCCTACCACTCGACACATCTAGTTCTGACAGCTCGATTACATCTACTGTTGATGTGGTTGTTCCCTGGAAGCTTAAGAATTCTTGTAGAAAGAGTCCAGCAGCATCTTGGTACTCCAAGGACACAGCTAACGCTAAGAGACTTTGCAAAGGACTAGAACAACAGAGATTAAATTACAATTTATCTGTAAAAATGCGTATTCTGAACAGATTACAAGTTACAAGAAGCACCTCAGGAAGGTAGAACTGCATGGTACAATTCAACCATCACTTCTGCAGGCAACTCTCCTAGAGAAATCTTTACGATTACGAAAGATTTTTTCTCACCCTCATCTACTTCTCCCTCACCCTCCCTTTATTACAGTTTTTCTGAGTCCATTTCGACTCTACTTCGAGGAGAAAATATTGACTACATATCAATCTTTTAATAATGATGCACTGCTGGAGATGGTTATGGAGGCTACTTCCACTATGTTAGTCTTCAATCTATTCTCTCACAATTTCTTCCAATGGTACTTGATACAACTATACATGCCCAAACATTTTATCTGGGCTCCTCTAATGACCCCTGGCCAGCACACATTCTTATTCTGGACCTGGACACAATAGCTAAATTCTTCATGCAATGCCTCTGTTAACTTTGCCTCAGTGCCTCTGCTTTTGAAAGAAGTTGTGGTAGTCCCACTACTGAAAAAACCTTCTCTTTTCTTCCCTTTCCATCCAAGGTCTTGGAAAAAGAAGCTAACCTCTAACTTTCTGCTTTTATAGGGTAATAACATCTTGGATTCTATGAAGGCTGGATATCACCCCTCCATTGCATTGGGGTGACTTTACTAGTTGTCACAGATGACATTTGCATGACGGCAGACAGGTGGGGGAGTGCTGCATTAGCGCTTGAAGACCTTAGCACTGCTCTCAATACTGTTCACTCCACACTTTGCCAGTGGTTACACTCTATAGGAATTTAAGATGAGGCATCTGGCTGTCCTCCTTTGTGGAAGATCACTCCCAATCAGTCCTCCTGACTCCATTCCACTCTCACCCTAATCATCTGGTATGGAGGTACCACAGGGCTCCTCTTTGAGCCCGAACCCTTTTAATATGTATTCACTTCTCTGGCTGAACTGAGCTGTGGATTTGTTTTTTCTCTTTTGCAGATGAAAACCAGATTGCTGTGTCCTTTGAAGATTAGTCTTCTGTTTCATCCAGCATTGTTTACATGTGTGAAAACAGAGGTGTTACTACTCAGAGGAGCCTCTCTTATATGACCCCTCACTACCATTGTGGCCTTCTGAATGGTGACACACCTTCCCACAAAGACTTCGATAAGAAGTTTGGATTTATTCTGGATGTCTCTCTGAACTTTGTAAAGCAAACCAAAGCCATTAATAGTTGTTGCTTACACTATTTATGTATGCTACACAAAGCATATATGGATTGCTCAAGCCCGGTTGAGCAGTGGTCTGAGATATTGACATTTCTCATATTTGTTACGGCAATTCTTTGTATATTGGCTTTCCCAAAAGACTCCAATGTATATAACTGATATAAAACTTAGCAACCAGACTTTTATGAAGCTTTCCTACATAGTGCTCTAGCTCTGCACAGATCACGAGCACAGAACTGGCTACCTGTGCAGCAGTGCATGACTTTTAAGGCCTTATGGATTTCTCCCTAATCCCAACATAATCAGGGTCCAGTTTTCATTAAAAAAATTAAAAAAAGAATCATTGATCACAACCCTGAGCATTTGCTGCACTCTGTTGATGTCAGTTAGACTTGACCCTTTTTGCAGATTCATCTCCAAACTTTTTGCCTTCACCCTCCTATTTTCTGAACTGGTTTTGTTGACTTTTAGGTTTCTGCGCACTTTACCACTGCTAACTAGTGCTAAAGTGCTTTTGGTTTTTTCTTTAAACATGCTAGAATTGGCTTACACCCAATTATCACATTCAATTTACTTGTAAGTCCCAAGTAAAGTGGTATAACAATTAATCAGGGCCTGTAAATTAAATGCAAGACACCATTTATTTAATATGGATGCAGTTTGCGATGTTCTGCTCATCTTGTTCCTCCTCATCACCCCTCCCAATCAGTGTCAGGCTGGGAGTATGGTCTCCCCACAGTTACCATAGAGCACAGAATGCTATGACATAAAAGAACAGTGCATTAGAAAGCATGTATTGTGAATGAAACTTTCTGTGGTGTACTAAGTATTTGGAGATATTAAATTGCTCAACTAGGGCTTTTCTGATGATTTTCTGATTCTGTATTCTGTATCTGAGGCTTCACGGTAAGCAATGCATTTTTTATTCTGTATTAAATCTTTTAAACCTATTTCTGTTCTGGAACCATGTGTTGAGTGGTCCCAGTTTCTAAATTTGGATTGCATTCAGCCAAATTATGAAGTTACTGAAGAGAGAGTAGTCTCTTCCCACTAGATCAACGAGAGATCCTGGAGCCAAACTTACCAAGGTAAACATTGGAGTCAGCAGAATACTTGGGTTGAGGAAATTATTGGGGTTCGGTTCCCACAGGATAACTTTTGAGCTTTTCCATAAAAGCTTTAGGACCTGAGATTTTAAAGATAGACTGGTGTTCCCTATTTTGTATTTAAGTAGCTACTGAGGCTTTGTCTACCTGTTAGACCTGGCATCCTTGGCAGGGTTCTCCCCTTAAACTTTTTGCCTTCAGGCCTCCTGTTTTGCAGAATTCGTTTTAGCTGGCTTTAGTAATCTGCACACTTTACCAGTGCTAAAGTGCTTGTGCTATCTCCTTAAAACATGGTAGAATTGGCTTATACCCAAAAAGCATATTTAATTTACTTGAAGGTCTATAGTGAAATGGCACCACCTGTGCCCAGGGCCTGTAAAGTAAATGCTACTAGTGGGCATGTATCACTACTTGTGCCACCAACATAAGTAGCCCTTTAAAAAAGTCTCAGACTTGCCATTGCAGCCTGTGTGTGTGCAGTTTTAAACAACCATTTCGACCTGGCAAAATAAACCTCTAGCCATGCTCAAACCTTCATTTTTAATGCATACAAGTCACCTCTAGGTTTTTAAAGAGAGACACGGTGGTATAGATGATAGGGTACAGGCGCACTAGGTAGTTTCACTCATTTATTCCTTAAACATTCCAAAGTAAAGGCGGTGCTGAAGGGTTAGGGAGAACCACCAGCCTCCCCAAGTTCCTGGTAAGGCTAAGAAGCCACAAGACAACGTACTTAATATACCCCAGCACACATATATAATTAAAAAGATGTGTTATTCATCAGTAGTTGATCACATATGAACAAAATAGAAGCGTATCGTTGATTTTCTCCTTCTTTATTCAGTCTTCCAACTGTATTTTCCAATATGTAAACGTTCCCAAGCCAACACGTGTTTCGTCGCCTCAGTAAAATTATACATGCGACTTGTTCACGGCTAGGTAAAAATGTAATAATATGAAAACTCACGTTAATTTAAATCAACATCCCTATATTTCAATATACACTAACGTACTCCCAGGAGAGAGAAAACACGCCCCAATAAAACGTGCTTGAATATATATATAGTAATTTAGTGACATTGTAATTTCTGTGTAACAAACAACATAACATTTATAAAATGTTCTACAAATACCGTTTAAAATATTACTTATTTTTATAAAAATATATAAAAACAAACAAAGCAGTGCACGTGACAGTGATAGATTGTGTGATGCAATATAATATTATATGTATCCTTGCCAGAGCCAAAACCATCAACTTCTAATGTCACCCAGTGACAAAAACGTGACTCAACACCACCAAGAAGTCCCACATATTGGGACTGATACATCTAAACTTAATATTAAAGAAATATATCTCCAAATGTGATAAGCTAACCTGAAAGGTTTCACTGTATTTCAATCTGTGAACAAAACACATAAAATACATATGTTATTCACTAATTTAAAAAAAAGAAAGATCCATATGACACCATACAGTATCATGCCTCATGTAAAATCCTATAAAATCAGCCTATTAATACATACTTCCAATGTGGCGAAAATTCCAGGCCACATAAGCCTATGGCGTGGGGTAAACTCCAATATGTCAGTAATTTATCGCACAGACTGCTGAGTGGTGATTGAGTAGCTTCAAAGCCCTGTAGGGCGTTCACGAGTCTCTAGAGGAAAGAAAACAGAATACACCACCTGGCTTAGCCACAGAATATTTTACCCGGTAATCTCCTATCTTGTAGACAGTGCCCCATATAATGCCCATGAAGTGGCAAAATCTAAGCTACATTCTCCAACCTTACTTGAGAGTAGAAAACGCCGTGATCAAAGGGGAGCGTCATATTAAGACGCTTGGATAACAATGCCGGAACTCGCACTCGAGGATACCGGCGTGGGGCACGTTTTTTCAAAATATGGCGTTTTCTACTCTCAAGTAAGGTTGGAGAATGTAGCTTAGATTTTGCCACTTCATGGGCATTATATGGGGCACTGTCTACAAGATAGGAGATTACCGGGTAAAATATTCTGTGGCTAAGCCAGGTGGTGTATTCTGTTTTCTTTCCTCTAGAGACTCGTGAACGCCCTACAGGGCTTTGAAGCTACTCAATCACCACTCAGCAGTCTGTGCGATAAATTACTGACATATTGGAGTTTACCCCACGCCATAGGCTTATGTGGCCTGGAATTTTCGCCACATTGGAAGTATGTATTAATAGGCTGATTTTATAGGATTTTACATGAGGCATGATACTGTATGGTGTCATATGGATCTTTCTTTTTTTGAAATTAGTGAATAACATATGTATTTTATGTGTTTTGTTCACAGATTGAAATACAGTGAAACCTTTCAGGTTAGCTTATCACATTTGGAGATATATTTCTTTTAATATTAAGTTTAGATGTATCAGTCCCAATATGTGGGACTTCTTGGTGGTGTTGAGTCACGTTTTTGTCACTGGGTGACATTAGAAGTTGATGGTTTTGGCTCTGGCAAGGATACATATAATATTATATTGCATCACACAATCTATCACTGTCACGTGCACTGCTTTGTTTGTTTTTATATATTTTTATAAAAATAAGTAATATTTTAAACGGTATTTGTAGAACATTTTATAAATGTTATGTTTGTTACACAGAAATTACAATGTCACTAAATTACTATATATATATTCAAGCACGTTTTATTGGGGCGTGTTTTCTCTCTCCCTGGGAGTACGTTAGTGTATATTGAAATATAGGGATGTTGATTTAAATTAACGTGAGTTTTCATATTATTACATTTTTACCTAGCCGTGAACAAGTCGCATGTATAATTTTACTGAGGCGACGAAACACGTGTTGGCTTGGGAACGTTTTACATATTGGAAAATACAGTTGGAAGACTGAATAAAGAAGGAGAAAATCAACGATACGCTTCTATTTTGTTCATATGTGATCAACTACTGATGAATAACAAATCTTTTTAATTATATATGTGTGCTGGGGTATATTAAGTACGTTGTCTTGTGGCTTCTTAGCCTTACCAGGAACTTGGGGAGGCTGGTGGTTCTCCCTAACCCTTCAGCACCGCCTTTACTTTGGAATGTTTAAGGAATAAATGAGTGAAACTACCTAGTGCGCCTGTACCCTATCATCTATACCACCATGTCTCTCTTTAAAAACTTTTGTTCAGGATAGAGGGCAGCCTAGGTACACAATGACTACTTTTGAAGCAATGAGGAATAACAGGGATAAGGAAGCAGATGATCTTTTCAACAATAGGGCAGATAATATGCCTTCTACATCAATGATCCCAGGGGCAATTATTAGAACAAATGAGGGCCTCAAAGATAAGTTTATACGCTTAGAAAGGCTGCGTAAGAATGAAGCATCGAAATGGTGGGACGGAGCCACCCTACGGCAATACATTAAAGTTCGGAGAATACCGAGGGGCTCCGGTCTCAGATCATACCCACCTATGATGACTTGGATACGGATCTGTTGGTAGCCTGGGAACAGGAACTAACAGACAATTCCAACAAATTAATGATAATACTAATAGAGAACTGTGACAGAAAAACAACAAAGTTACAATCAGAAATAGAAATCTTAGAAATAGAAATAAAATCATTAAACCTACCAGAAGCCACTGAGAAAAACTATAAAATCTTAGATGATGTTATGAAACGCCATCTATCAGAAATCAAGTTGCGCAAGACTAGAAAACTGAAGAGAGACGAAGTGGACTACCTTAATGGTAGAATTTTCACTTTTGCGAAGAAGTATGATTACTTAATAACCAAAGATGATGTCACTACACCAAAAACTGTAGCGTCTACAAGTTCCAGTACTACATCACTCGATACACCAGTTTCCAGTGAATCAGAGCAGCTAAACGGTCTGTCAGACACAACTGGCAATGAGAACCGTTTTTTGAAAGAAGTTTTAAGAATCAAGAGAGGCAACAGGGAGCAAAATCGACGTCCCATGACAAGCCCAATACAAGGAGAGGGAAAAGAGGGGGCAACAGGGGAAGAGAAACAAGGAATGAGAACAAGGTCTTGGAACAAGAGGAAATAGATGATGTTAGCATTATTAATCTGTCCAATAAAACCCTTTCGAATGATGAAGTGTCTCTCCTAAAGAAAGGTTTAAGTTTTTGTCCTAAAAACAATGGAAATGTGGTTGATCTAAAAATTGATTTGTACAAATTTGTTAGAAAAATAAAAATTAAAAAGCACTTTATGATGTACAATGAAGATAATAAAAGACCATATGTTGAGCAGCAGTTGCACCCTTTGAGTGAAATTACTATTCAAGAAATAATAGATACTAGATTGCTGCTGTCACTTACAGATTGTGAAGATGAAGTGATTACTACTGATATTATTATGAGAGACCTGAATGTAATTAGTGATGGACAGATCACAAGTGGCTTGAAAGTTAACTCAAAATGGACACCTACTTTACATACAGGCAATAATATCGACATCTTTCACAAACTGGTATTGAATGACTTGGACAGATTTGACTCTAAGAGACATCGACCACATATAACGAATGACAATCTTACACAAGGGGAGAGGTCATCACTTAGACAAATAAGAAAGGATGAGAGTTTAACTATTAAAGAAGCGGACAAAGGGGGTAATATTGTCATCATGAACAGCACAGATTATGAGAACCAGATCTTATCCCAGCTAGGAGATGTGGACTGCTATGAACCCCTGACTAGTAACCCCATCTGGAAATTAACAGACCATGTAAACCAACATCTTAAACAATGGCATGGGATGGGCATTTTGAACCAAGATGAATACAGCTATCTTCGGGTTGATAGACCCAGATACCCGTGTATATACACCCTCCCCAAGGTACATAAAAACCTACCCTTTCCACCTGGTAGGCCCATAATATCAGGGATCGAGGGCCCCACTGAGAGATTATCAGAGTACGTGGACGTTTTCCTTAAACCGATGGTGAGTAATTTACCGTCGTTCATACAAGACACAAAGCATGTCTTGGGGCTCCTTTCAGACATAACTTGGGATGAGAGCATGACACTAGTTACGCTAGATGTAACTGCTCTCTATACGAGCATTCAGAGAGAGTGTGGACTGAAAGCCATTAGGAAGATTCTAAGTTCAAGATCAGCTAGTACATGGGAACACACAGAAATGTTAATCACAATGATAGAATTGATCCTGGACAACAATGTCTTTTTATTTAAAGAAAGATGGTTTCGACAGAAACAAGGAGTGGCCATGGGTTCCAGATTTTCTCCCTCGTATGCCAACCTCTTCATGGGCTGGCTCGAGGAGAGGTGGATCTGGGGCCCTGATGGCACAAAGTGGACTGATTACATCTTATTCTGGGGTAGATATATTGATGACTGCCTGATGATCTGGACAGGAGATACTGACAAACTGGTTGAATTCGTAAGACATCTCAATAGTAACATTATGAATATCAGATTTACATATGAATCTAGCAGAGAAAAAATAGCATTTCTGGACATAGAACTGTATGTAGAGGACAATCACATTCAGAGTAGACTTTACCGCAAGAGTACAGCAAGCAATGCAATCCTACATGCATCAAGCGCGCATCCCTCCCACCAGATTAGTGCTATCCCCTATGGAGAATTTGTGCGGGCAAGACGCAATTGTAGTTCAGAACCTGAGTTTAAAGCATGCACAGAAGCAATGATACGACGCTTCAAACAACGGGGGTATGACAAATGTGTACTAGAGAAGGCGAAGGCAAGGATTGAGAAGACAGGTAGAGAAAATACTTTGAGAGTTAAAAAAAGAGGAGCAAGGATGCTAGAGTTAGATTCATTACGAATTTTAACAACCTCTCAAGTGTCCTGAACAAAAGTCTTAACAGGCACTGGCATATTCTCAAAGAGGACATGACTTTGACTGGAGCTATTAAAAGAAGACCAGAAATTACGTACAGGAGAGGAAGGTGCCTCAGGAATCTATTGAGCCCCAGTTACCCCATAACAAGAAATAACTCCAACTGGTTAACAGAACCCTCAGTGGGTTTTTATGGGTGTGGACACTGCACAGCATGTAAATGGTCGGACAACAGAAAACTGGGGTTTAAGGGCCCTAATGGCAGATGCCACAAGATTACCACTAACATAAATTGCAATTCTAATTTTGTTGTATATATAATAGAATGTAGATGCAGTTTAAGATATGTAGGTAGCACTATAAGACCATTGCGTGAGAGGATTGGGGAACACATGAGGGCGGTCAAACAGGGCGACCTTAGATACCCTATTGCAACACATATCACAGACTGCCATGCACAAGGACAGCATAAAGATTTCTCCTTTTACGGGATAGAACAGATCCAGAGACATCCAAGGGGTGGTAATAGAGAACTTCAATTACGCAGGATTGAGGCTTCCTGGATTCTCAAATTAAAGACAACTGAAATTGGGATGAATATTGATCATGAGATGCACTATTTCTTGGGTAGATAAGTGCACTAGCTTAGTACTTAGCTCCTGGAATTAAGCTTTAATGATCTGTGCTCCTCCTATGTGATCTGATTTGTCATTTCTATTGATTGTATTGTTGTATATGAAATAGAAATACCAATGGGAGGATATCTAATGCTCTGTTTGAGATGTAATAATGTCACTTACATACAATAACACTGACGATTAATAATTAGAATAAGTAAGTGAGAACATACACATAATAATGACACTAGTTTGGTCTAGCATTATCTTTATTTGGACTGGAACTTTTTGATTTATTTCATCTTTGATTTTTACGTTGACTAGCTATTAGTAGCCCTCCAATTTACTGGGTCAAATTACCATTTTCAGCCTATTGCAATAAAATGATGTGAGAATAAGGATTTTATGTCGATCGAATTGATCACTTAATCTCGTGAAGATTAAGGATCAAAAAACTTTTTCTTTTGCACTGGTTCCAATTATTGCCGGGTCTTTGCATTTTATACAATATATACATTTTTTCAATAGTGAGGCATGTTGTTTAGGGTACTCACTTGTGATATAGTCTAATGCATGGGTCATGTGGTTCCATATAGAGAGCCTTAAATTACATTAAATCAATATGTAAAACAAATTAATAATCCCGAATATGGGGATTTAATTTTATACAATTAATCGTATGAACGGGGGTTCTTTTAAATATATTAGTAGGGAGATTACACATACTACGTATTTGTGTAATTGATTTTTTCTCCCTAAGCATCGTGCACACACATTGTTTTTATTCTCATAATAGTGGTGTTTAGACCCGGGAATGGAGATCGCGTTTCCGTGTGGATTTACAGGGGCACGCTTATTTTCCTTTCTTATTGAACACAAGCTTCTAGTCCATTGAGGTTTGAAGTCTGTTTTCGATGTCTTTTTTGACGTGACCACGCTTTTGACGTGGTCACGTGATCAAAGGGAGCGTCATATTAAGACGCTTGGATAACAATGCCGGAACTCGCACTCGAGGATACCGGCGTGGGGCACGTTTTTTCAAAATACGGCGTTTTCTACTCTCAAGTAAGGTTGGAGAATGTAGCTTAGATTTTGCCACTTCATGGGCATTATATGGGGCACTGTCTACAAGATAGGAGATTACCGGGTAAAATATTCTGTGGCTAAGCCAGGTGGTGTATTCTGTTTTCTTTCCTCTAGAGACTCGTGAACGCCCTACAGGGCTTTGAAGCTACTCAATCACCACTCAGCAGTCTGTGCGATAAATTACTGACATATTGGAGTTTACCCCACGCCATAGGCTTATGTGGCCTGGAATTTTCGCCACATTGGAAGTATGTATTAATAGGCTGATTTTATAGGATTTTACATGAGGCATGATACTGTATGGTGTCATATGGATCTTTCTTTTTTTGAAATTAGTGAATAACATATGTATTTTATGTGTTTTGTTCACAGATTGAAATACAGTGAAACCTTTCAGGTTAGCTTATCACATTTGGAGATATATTTCTTTTAATATTAAGTTTAGATGTATCAGTCCCAATATGTGGGACTTCTTGGTGGTGTTGAGTCACGTTTTTGTCACTGGGTGACATTAGAAGTTGATGGTTTTGGCTCTGGCAAGGATACATATAATATTATATTGCATCACACAATCTATCACTGTCACGTGCACTGCTTTGTTTGTTTTTATATATTTTTATAAAAATAAGTAATATTTTAAACGGTATTTGTAGAACATTTTATAAATGTTATGTTGTTTGTTACACAGAAATTACAATGTCACTAAATTACTATATATATATATTCAAGCACGTTTTATTGGGGCGTGTTTTCTCTCTCCCTGGGAGTACGTTAGTGTATATTGAAATATAGGGATGTTGATTTAAATTAACGTGAGTTTTCATATTATTACATTTTTACCTAGCCGTGAACAAGTCGCATGTATAATTTTACTGAGGCGACGAAACACGTGTTGGCTTGGGAACGTTTTACATATTGGAAAATACAGTTGGAAGACTGAATAAAGAAGGAGAAAATCAACGATACGCTTCTATTTTGTTCATATGTGATCAACTACTGATGAATAACACATCTTTTTAATTATATATGTGTGCTGGGGTATATTAAGTACGTTGTCTTGTGGCTTCTTAGCCTTACCAGGAACTTGGGGAGGCTGGTGGTTCTCCCTAACCCTTCAGCACCGCCTTTACTTTGGAATGTTTAAGGAATAAATGAGTGAAACTACCTAGTGCGCCTGTACCCTATCATCTATACCACCGTGTCTCTCTTTAAAAACTTTTGTTCAGGATAGAGGGCAGCCTAGGTACACAATGACTACTTTTGAAGCAATGAGGAATAACAGGGATAAGGAAGCAGATGATCTTTTCAACAATAGGGCAGATAATATGCCTTCTACATCAATGATCCCAGGGGCAATTATTAGAACAAATGAGGGCCTCAAAGATAAGTTTATACGCTTAGAAAGGCTGCGTAAGAATGAAGCATCGAAATGGTGGGACGGAGCCACCCTACGGCAATACATTAAAGTTCGGAGAATACCGAGGGGCTCCGGTCTCAGATCATACCCACCTATGATGACTTGGATACGGATCTGTTGGTAGCCTGGGAACAGGAACTAACAGACAATTCCAACAAATTAATGATAATACTAATAGAGAACTGTGACAGAAAAACAACAAAGTTACAATCAGAAATAGAAATCTTAGAAATAGAAATAAAATCATTAAACCTACCAGAAGCCACTGAGAAAAACTATAAAATCTTAGATGATGTTATGAAACGCCATCTATCAGAAATCAAGTTGCGCAAGACTAGAAAACTGAAGAGAGACGAAGTGGACTACCTTAATGGTAGAATTTTCACTTTTGCGAAGAAGTATGATTACTTAATAACCAAAGATGATGTCACTACACCAAAAACTGTAGCGTCTACAAGTTCCAGTACTACATCACTCGATACACCAGTTTCCAGTGAATCAGAGCAGCTAAACGGTCTGTCAGACACAACTGGCAATGAGAACCGTTTTTTGAAAGAAGTTTTAAGAATCAAGAGAGGCAACAGGGAGCAAAATCGACGTCCCATGACAAGCCCAAAACAAGGAGAGGGAAAAGAGGGGGCAACAGGGGAAGAGAAACAAGGAATGAGAACAAGGTCTTGGAACAAGAGGAAATAGATGATGTTAGCATTATTAATCTGTCCAATAAAACCCTTTCGAATGATGAAGTGTCTCTCCTAAAGAAAGGTTTAAGTTTTTGTCCTAAAAACAATGGAAATGTGGTTGATCTAAAAATTGATTTGTACAAATTTGTTAGAAAAATAAAAATTAAAAAGCACTTTATGATGTACAATGAAGATAATAAAAGACCATATGTTGAGCAGCAGTTGCACCCTTTGAGTGAAATTACTATTCAAGAAATAATAGATACTAGATTGCTGCTGTCACTTACAGATTGTGAAGATGAAGTGATTACTACTGATATTATTATGAGAGACCTGAATGTAATTAGTGATGGACAGATCACAAGTGGCTTGAAAGTTAACTCAAAATGGACACCTACTTTACATACAGGCAATAATATCGACATCTTTCACAAACTGGTATTGAATGACTTGGACAGATTTGACTCTAAGAGACATCGACCACATATAACGAATGACAATCTTACACAAGGGGAGAGGTCATCACTTAGACAAATAAGAAAGGATGAGAGTTTAACTATTAAAGAAGCGGACAAAGGGGGTAATATTGTCATCATGAACAGCACAGATTATGAGAACCAGATCTTATCCCAGCTAGGAGATGTGGACTGCTATGAACCCCTGACTAGTAACCCCATCTGGAAATTAACAGACCATGTAAACCAACATCTTAAACAATGGCATGGGATGGGCATTTTGAACCAAGATGAATACAGCTATCTTCGGGTTGATAGACCCAGATACCCGTGTATATACACCCTCCCCAAGGTACATAAAAACCTACCCTTTCCACCTGGTAGGCCCATAATATCAGGGATCGAGGGCCCCACTGAGAGATTATCAGAGTACGTGGACGTTTTCCTTAAACCGATGGTGAGTAATTTACCGTCGTTCATACAAGACACAAAGCATGTCTTGGGGCTCCTTTCAGACATAACTTGGGATGAGAGCATGACACTAGTTACGCTAGATGTAACTGCTCTCTATACGAGCATTCAGAGAGAGTGTGGACTGAAAGCCATTAGGAAGATTCTAAGTTCAAGATCAGCTAGTACATGGGAACACACAGAAATGTTAATCACAATGATAGAATTGATCCTGGACAACAATGTCTTTTTATTTAAAGAAAGATGGTTTCGACAGAAACAAGGAGTGGCCATGGGTTCCAGATTTTCTCCCTCGTATGCCAACCTCTTCATGGGCTGGCTCGAGGAGAGGTGGATCTGGGGCCCTGATGGCACAAAGTGGACTGATTACATCTTATTCTGGGGTAGATATATTGATGACTGCCTGATGATCTGGACAGGAGATACTGACAAACTGGTTGAATTCGTAAGACATCTCAATAGTAACATTATGAATATCAGATTTACATATGAATCTAGCAGAGAAAAAATAGCATTTCTGGACATAGAACTGTATGTAGAGGACAATCACATTCAGAGTAGACTTTACCGCAAGAGTACAGCAAGCAATGCAATCCTACATGCATCAAGCGCGCATCCCTCCCACCAGATTAGTGCTATCCCCTATGGAGAATTTGTGCGGGCAAGACGCAATTGTAGTTCAGAACCTGAGTTTAAAGCATGCACAGAAGCAATGATACGACGCTTCAAACAACGGGGGTATGACAAATGTGTACTAGAGAAGGCGAAGGCAAGGATTGAGAAGACAGGTAGAGAAAATACTTTGAGAGTTAAAAAAAGAGGAGCAAGGATGCTAGAGTTAGATTCATTACGAATTTTAACAACCTCTCAAGTGTCCTGAACAAAAGTCTTAACAGGCACTGGCATATTCTCAAAGAGGACATGACTTTGACTGGAGCTATTAAAAGAAGACCAGAAATTACGTACAGGAGAGGAAGGTGCCTCAGGAATCTATTGAGCCCCAGTTACCCCATAACAAGAAATAACTCCAACTGGTTAACAGAACGCTCAGTGGGTTTTTATGGGTGTGGACACTGCACAGCATGTAAATGGGCGGACAACAGAAAACTGGGGTTTAAGGGCCCTAATGGCAGATGCCACAAGATTACCACTAACATAAATTGCAATTCTAATTTTGTTGTATATATAATAGAATGTAGATGCAGTTTAAGATATGTAGGTAGCACTATAAGACCATTGCGTGAGAGGATTGGGGAACACATGAGGGCGGTCAAACAGGGCGACCTTAGATACCCTATTGCAACACATATCACAGACTGCCATGCACAAGGACAGCATAAAGATTTCTCCTTTTACGGGATAGAACAGATCCAGAGACATCCAAGGGGTGGTAATAGAGAACTTCAATTACGCAGGATTGAGGCTTCCTGGATTCTCAAATTAAAGACAACTGAAATTGGGATGAATATTGATCATGAGATGCACTATTTCTTGGGTAGATAAGTGCACTAGCTTAGTACTTAGCTCCTGGAATTAAGCTTTAATGATCTGTGCTCCTCCTATGTGATCTGATTTGTCATTTCTATTGATTGTATTGTTGTATATGAAATAGAAATACCAATGGGAGGATATCTAATGCTCTGTTTGAGATGTAATAATGTCACTTACATACAATAACACTGACGATTAATAATTAGAATAAGTAAGTGAGAACATACACATAATAATGACACTAGTTTGGTCTAGCATTATCTTTATTTGGACTGGAACTTTTTGATTTATTTCATCTTTGATTTTTACGTTGACTAGCTATTAGTAGCCCTCCAATTTACTGGGTCAAATTACCATTTTCAGCCTATTGCAATAAAATGATGTGAGAATAAGGATTTTATGTCGATCGAATTGATCACTTAATCTCGTGAAGATTAAGGATCAAAAAACTTTTTTCTTTTGCACTGGTTCCAATTATTGCCGGGTCTTTGCATTTTATACAATATATACATTTTTTCAATAGTGAGGCATGTTGTTTAGGGTACTCACTTGTGATATAGTCTAATGCATGGGTCATGTGGTTCCATATAGAGAGCCTTAAATTACATTAAATCAATATGTAAAACAAATTAATAATCCCGAATATGGGGATTTAATTTTATACAATTAATCGTATGAACGGGGTTCTTTTAAATATATTAGTAGGGAGATTACACATACTACGTATTTGTGTAATTGATTTTTTCTCCCTAAGCATCGTGCACACACATTGTTTTTATTCTCATAATAGTGGTGTTTAGACCCGGGAATGGAGATCGCGTTTCCGTGTGGATTTACAGGGGCACGCTTATTTTCCTTTCTTATTGAACACAAGCTTCTAGTCCATTGAGGTTTGAAGTCTGTTTTCGATGTCTTTTTTGACGTGACCACGCTTTTGACGTGGTCACGTGATCAAAGGGAGCGTCATATTAAGACGCTTGGATAACAATGCCGGAACTCGCACTCGAGGATACCGGCGTGGGGCACGTTTTTTCAAAATACGGCGTTTTCTACTCTCAAGTAAGGTTGGAGAATGTAGCTTAGATTTTGCCACTTCATGGGCATTATATGGGGCACTGTCTACAAGATAGGAGATTACCGGGTAAAATATTCTGTGGCTAAGCCAGGTGGTGTATTCTGTTTTCTTTCCTCTAGAGACTCGTGAACGCCCTACAGGGCTTTGAAGCTACTCAATCACCACTCAGCAGTCTGTGCGATAAATTACTGACATATTGGAGTTTACCCCACGCCATAGGCTTATGTGGCCTGGAATTTTCGCCACATTGGAAGTATGTATTAATAGGCTGATTTTATAGGATTTTACATGAGGCATGATACTGTATGGTGTCATATGGATCTTTCTTTTTTTGAAATTAGTGAATAACATATGTATTTTATGTGTTTTGTTCACAGATTGAAATACAGTGAAACCTTTCAGGTTAGCTTATCACATTTGGAGATATATTTCTTTTAATATTAAGTTTAGATGTATCAGTCCCAATATGTGGGACTTCTTGGTGGTGTTGAGTCACGTTTTTGTCACTGGGTGACATTAGAAGTTGATGGTTTTGGCTCTGGCAAGGATACATATAATATTATATTGCATCACACAATCTATCACTGTCACGTGCACTGCTTTGTTTGTTTTTATATATTTTTATAAAAATAAGTAATATTTTAAACGGTATTTGTAGAACATTTTATAAATGTTATGTTGTTTGTTACACAGAAATTACAATGTCACTAAATTACTATATATATATTCAAGCACGTTTTATTGGGGCGTGTTTTCTCTCTCCCTGGGAGTACGTTAGTGTATATTGAAATATAGGGATGTTGATTTAAATTAACGTGAGTTTTCATATTATTACATTTTTACCTAGCCGTGAACAAGTCGCATGTATAATTTTACTGAGGCGACGAAACACGTGTTGGCTTGGGAACGTTTTACATATTGGAAAATACAGTTGGAAGACTGAATAAAGAAGGAGAAAATCAACGATACGCTTCTATTTTGTTCATATGTGATCAACTACTGATGAATAACACATCTTTTTAATTATATATGTGTGCTGGGGTATATTAAGCAAGTCACCTCTAGGGTAGGCCCTACACAGCATAAATGGCAGGGTGCATTGTAATTAAAACGTTTGACATGTACTTTAAAGTTTTACATGTCCCAGTAGTGAAAACGTCTAAATTCGTTTTTCACTACTGTGAGGTGCACCTCTCCCATAGGATAACATTGGGTTCTCTTATTACATTTATTAAGTGGTAATTTTCAATTGGGAACAGGTAGGAATATCGAGATTGGGGTCTAAAGAATTAGAACGCTCTTTAATGGTAACAACATTAAGTTACAATTCTGAAAATGCCACTTTTATAAAGTTGTCATTTTCTTGTCCTAGCTATTTGGTGCCTGCAGCCTGTATTCTGGGTCACATGACTCGATGTAGCTGGCAGGTGGTCTTTGTCAATTGCTCCGAAACAATGAAACAAAGGGGAATAGGAATTGGCAGGATGGGCCATCTCTGACTTGATAGGGGAGTGGAGCTGTCACCTACCGCACTTGCACATCACAAAGGCTCTGCTTGAGCACACGTACAACGTATGACACTAGTCTTTTCAGACATCAAACAAGCTGGGGCCAGGCGGGGGAGGCAGGAAATTCCAAGCACCTCTGGGGGTGGAAAGCTCCAGAAACTTCTCCTACCTCAAAGTGGACACCCTGTATAAATATTCAACCCTTAGACTCAACTGTTCAGTACACCTCTGGACCTGTAGAAGACTCAGAAGGTTGCCTGCTCTGCAAGAAGGACTGCTACTCTGCTGTCTGAGAGAGAAGGACTGGACCTGCATATTGAACCAAGGACCACCTGAGTGACTCCAACGGCTAGTTGGCTGGTCTCAGGATCAGAGCCTCAGGGACAGAAAAGTTGCCAACCACATTGAACCTAGCACCTGGACTCTGTCTGCTGTGATTCTTGTCCCCAAGTGGTGTCACCCCAGTTCTGGACAATAGGAATTGGGCCTGAAGGTGCTCTGCCAGCCCAACTTGTGGTCCATGCAGAACCGAAGCAGCACCTCATAGACTTTCATTGGAACCACCGCAGCATGACGCATCCCTAACGCAGGACTCCACAGCTTCTCGGAACCGCCACTGCCTGATGCTCCCTCGATGTAGAGCCTTGCATCACAGTCCCGCAGCTCCTCTGAACCACAGCTGGGTGATGCATCCTCTATGCAGGACATCACACTGCAGCCCCGCCACTCCTCGGAACCACCTCGGCGTGGTGCATCCTCGACGTGGGACCTCGCAGCCACTACTGCATGACGCATCCTCAATGCAGGACCTCAATGCTCCGCAACCCGGACTTAAGGTACTTTGCTCAGCAGCCCTAACCTGGTCCTGGTTTCTTGCAAGGGCTCCATTGTAGTCGGCCTGAATTTGTGGCTTTGTCCTGGTTCTGCATGACCAGACTGCAGTTAGCGCTATGTGCTTCTAAGCCCTCTATTCATTTAAATATTTAAAACTGCACATTTTTGGTTCTACCGATTGGAGTTTTGTCATTTTTGTTTAAAATAATTTATTAAATTTTACTCTATTTTCCTAAATTGGTGTGGGATTTTTCTTGAGTTGTATTTTAATTTATTACTGTTTGAAGTACTACAAAAATACTCTATACGTTGCCTCCAAGTGAAGCCCAACTACTTTTGTGCCAAGCTACCAGAGGGTTAATTTGGGGTTTGCTTGCGTTTCACCCAGAGAATTATTATGGTTGCTGCTTGAGTACAGTTTTACTCCCCACAACCAGTAACCCAATTTCATACAATGCCTCTTTTGCAGTAGTCTCTTGCTGGGATGGAAATGTCAGTGTGCAGTCGTGTCACCCTGCCCTGAATTCCCAACTTAAGTGTGTGTGAGCAGGCCTAGGCCTTTCCCTTAACATTTGTGAGGTCCTGGACCTATGGGCGGGGGGGCACAAAGTTGGTCCTCATTTGATTGACAGTAGGCTGTCATCCCCCTCATGGTTTTAGCATGCAAAGTGGTGGTGGCAGAGTACCATGTTTTGTACATCAGTAGCAGTGACCAGACCTTTTTATGTCACAGGAGTAAAGGCCTACTGATCCAGTCATGTAAAGTTCTGCGGCTACATACTAACCCAGTTCCTGATGTTAATATCCCAGTGATAGGTTGCGAGTATATATGTGTGTGACCTGCGTGGTCCCTACAATGTTTATATGAGTGAAACAGTAACAGAGGCAAGCAGGTTCCATATTGGAAGATCCTGGTCTGTCTGTGTGCACAAGAGAGAGGAGATGTTGTTTTCACAGATTGTGTAATTGTATTGCTGACATTCCTGAAGCAGGATGGAGAAGACCTACACCTTAAAGAGGGGAAATAAAAGACAGGGCTCTCTTCAGAAATTTTATTAGGTCCTTTTGTTGAAAGGAGCTGCAGTTTAGTCTTCCTGAGCCATACCATTTGGTAGATAGTGGGGTAAAGAGTGAGACTGCAGTCATTGCTGTTTGACAGTGAAGGGGCCTTTACGGAGGGCAGCCTTTTTTTGCTTTTCCTGATCAATGTTCAGTGTGGCTAGGTAGAGAAGCTCACGCCTCTTTGTGCCTCTGTTGAGGGTGCTAGAAAGTGGAAACAGCCCTGCTGTGAGTAGCATCACTGTGTCTGGAAGAAAGCTTGAAAATGATGCATTAAAGAAGAACCGCCCAAACCTGAAAGTGCAAAGAGACTCCCCATCTGCTTTATCTGTATTAATTTGTTAACTGCTTTGACCACAGAGTACACAGTGAACTGCTATGCGTTCAGAGCTGGTGTCTGTCTCACAGTTAGCTTCCCAGAGGTGAAGGAATATCACCTGGTGTCTGATCTGAAGAGAAGATCTAGTTCCCTGCCCTGAAGTGCTTGGGTGCTGACTTGCCAGAGAAGGAAAGGAGTGTAAACTTTTCAGGAGGTCATGATCAAGAGGGCGAGCAGAAGCAGATGACCTTGGAGCTGAGGGTCCGTCTATCCAGAAAGATTTGAGGGAGAGCGACTGGCATGGTCCTGGATTGTTTCTTTGCCTGAAGGAGATTTACCATGGTGCTGCCAAAGTGTGTCGTAGCAGATTCTGATGATTTGACCTTGCAAGTGGGCTATAAGGTGGCACTGTCCTTAAGTTTGCCCAAGCAAACTGTGCTGCTGTGTCTCTGAAAATGTGTGCAAAATCTGACCATGCTGCTGCAAGTCAGGAAGTGTGGCTGAAGCACAATGCACCACTGTAACAACTGACTGAACCTGTAAAGACAGAGCCACTGTCCCATCATGAGTGGTGTTGGAGCTGCATCGTCTCCTTGAGAAGTGCTTTCAGTAGCCCCTTGATCCTCGACCCTGTACAACTCATCCTGCACTTGGTAGAGGGCCTGCAGATGACAGGAGACAACCACCAACGTCAAGAGTCTGCCAGATGCCAGGCAGAATCCAACCAGCAGCCTCAATAGCTGCTGCATCCATAGCCAGGACCAGAGTCCCATGCACTTGCAGCTGGTGCGTATTCCTCCAGGTGGTGAGGAAGGGACCCGACATGTGCTGTGGGCCTTGACTACAACCAGTGAGAGTACTCACACTGTTGAAATTTACCTATTGGAACTAAGTCTGCAAAATGGAGCACACAAACTCTGAATAAGAGCGGTAGCACTGCACCTGTGCCTGAAACCTGCTGTACCATATCGTACACCTCAATGGGGGGGGTGAATGGGGGAACTCCTTTCACCCTGGTTACGGTGGCCTATGTGAGTGGACTTTTGTACCTGCATATTGCAGTGTTTAGTATTTGATTTTTGAGTGTATTAAAGTGCTATCTTTTTTATAAAGATAAGCGCTGGGTTGGATAATCAGTTATTGCACTGCTGGGTGTTATTGAGTTCTGAGGTTGATACCCCCACATTACCTCCCTGAGAAGCCTGTGACTGCTCACGATTTCAGAGAGGCAAGTGCTGAAGGGGTTGTACTGGACCCAGTTTGTACAGTCATAGTAGGATAGATCCTGAGACATCAGAGGCAATCATCTCCACTCCCTCCCTCCCCACAAACTAGAGTCTGATACCCCCCCCCCGAATATCTACTGACCTTAAATAGGAGGGAGAGCCTTCTCCTACCTACCTGCCCCCAAACTAGGCAATGTTCTTATACTCCATGTTTGATAAGAACCATATTACTTTAAATTTCGCCAGTGCTTGCAAATGTGCTTATTCTACTAAGTCATTCTGTATGTACATCTGGCTCTAATGCGAAGACACTCATTGCTGTGCAGCTGTTTGCATTTTATAAATACTCATCATAATTTTCTTGAATAGCACGCACACCACTATAGAAAACAGACATTTTCACATTTTATTTCTTATGTCACTTTATGTTCAGTTATTGCAACTACACAAACTTTAACAGCTGTAAGGACATTGGGCACCCACAATTCGGGTCAGAGCCTTTGTGTACCTGAACCAAGCCCACTCAGCCATAGTCTTAAAGTGTGCACTACTCAGGTACTTGTATAGCACATCATAGCCCTGTCTTCACTCCCTGATTTATATTAAACACATGCATGTTGCACAGAGGCCCTTCTTTGTACTTCCAATTACCAGTGGGTATTTACAATATTCTCTTATCAATACCAGGTGCCTTTTGGGGTGATGGTGGCCATGTGTGGTTTCTCAAGATAGCGGATCACTTTCAATAATCATTTCTCATCTAGTTAGACATTGCTATTTATGTTTCAAATATGACAACTATTACTTTTACTATATGGCGACAAAAGCAATCCACCATGGGATCAGTCTTCAAGTTCCATTCCTTGTTTGCTTTCAGGCCTTACTGGCATTTCAGGGATCCGTATACTTTGCACAGACCATAGATAGAGGATGGCGAGTTCCAGTAATATCAAGATATCAGGGGACTTGGAGGCTACTGCAACTAGGACATCGTTGGAGAATGGGGACTCTTAGTCAGCTTGGTCAGCATTCCAAGATGGTGGGGGTTACTTAAAGTCACTGTTACCACATTAGTACCCAATCCAAGATGGCATCCATCAGTACAGATCATTACATCAATTCCTCTTCCAGGTCATTCTAGGTAGAGACAGTATAAAAGGCAGAAGGACGCAAACACTCATTGCCGGACAATGATTATGACGATTTCACCCATTTTGCAGGATTGGTGGGTTCAGCTGTGGGTGGATCTTCAGTTTTCCTATTACCTTTGTTTTGTTCCAATGTATCCCAAAGTCCATTCCACTACGGCATCATATTCTTACCAGTGCCATTGAGATTTTGGGTTCAGGGAAGCTGGGGGTTACAGCTGGAAGTACTTAAATCTGGTAGTTGTGACATTTACCCATCTTCGTTATAGCGGTCATTCTTGATCTTGTTCATTGGACTTTAGCCCTGACTAATTTTATCCTGCATCTCCAGGTCCACATTTGTAAGCCTGAAGAGCTCACATTTCAACTGTAACTGTAGGCCAACATTAGCAAGCCTTAAGATTCCACTAGAAGAACTGGTTGTGTCATTAGGACTTGAACCAGAAGTAGTTTTATGACTTTGTGGATTTTTTTCTTATGGTGCTAGTTAGCAATAGTTTCCAGAGGATATCTTTCTGTACCTCATGTTGCTGTCTTACCACAATTACGTTACGAAGGTTATGGCTCAATGGCATGCCTAGGTCCAGTCCTTGACTCGGAGACGTGCTTAAAAGCGGATATCCTTCTGGTAGCTCATGGCTAATTTTAACTCCAGATATCCAACAGTGAAATTTCACTCCAAATCAGTGCTTAATTTGAGCCGGTGGTTTTGGGTGCCGGTCACCGGCACTTAATTGACATAACCGATACTTATGACAGTTTGCCACATGGTAGAGATGTTTGCCTAGTTGGGAATCTAGCACACCAGCAGCTGTTTATTAATTCAAAGTACATGAAAAATGACTAATAGCTGCCGCCAAAGCCATTATTAAAGATTTGGGGGCCTAGACCAGTCAGAATTGTCACACTTATAGGAGTGTGATGGTTAGTAGCTGTGTTGATACTGTAATTGAAGCACTGACAGCGGCAGTGGGTGGTGCAATTAAAAGTGAACTCCTGACAAGGGCCCTGGCACTTTTTTAATTTTATTATTATTATTTATTTATTTTTTTACAAAGTAAGCGCTGCTCCAAATTAAGAAATTTGGATTTTTAATAAATAAGGTGTTTAATAGGCCATGCCCGACTTTGATCCCACTTGACAAGGCTTGAATATACCAAGGTGTTGCCAGAGAACCCAACACTCAAGTGGTGTAAGCATCCAATTACCAAAACAGATGGTTCCATACCGCCCTTCCAATTAAACACGTTTTTTGCCTTAAAGGAGGAAACATGTCTCTTATACAGAAAATTTTACCTTTCTGCAATCTCAAATAAAACTCATGATTAATTCATACTGACAGGCTCACTGAAGATCAGGGGCCTCTAATTTCAAGAATCTAAAGGCAGAAATATCATGTCACAGTTTCAGTGAAGAAACTGGTGTTCTTTGATGGTGTTGCTGCAGACAATTTTCAGTAAAAAGTATCAGAAAACAGTTAATATAGGTAATGCAAGGAATCATTTTCACTACTGTACCTCTGCAGCAATGCACTGAACAAAGTCATCCTACTGTCTAACCATATGTGCAGTATCACGTAGTCAGTAATAGAGCAAGAGGAAATGGCCTTTGCAAGAGCTAAATTGCAGATGTGTACAAAATGGAAAGACTTTAGGTAATTATTGAATATACCCATTAGTAGGCTCAGAAATCTGCATCAGTAGCAGCTTTTCAGGTGTACTCCTGGGAAAGTCACTTGTCTATTTGGGTGTACACCTTGGTATTTCCACAAGGTAACACTGTACACATTGCCCAGTTCCACACTGGGGAAGCCAGTGATCATGTACAGTTGCACATTTGTAATTTCTCTCAGGTTTTCTCTAATGGAAAAATATTTTCAATGTCCAGAAACCCCTTTTTTACCTGGAAAGAAATTTAGTTAAGCCCTTGGCTGGTAGAAATATCGAACTTTTTCCAGAATGTGAAAGGACTGCAGAGAAGCAGACGTCTTTTTTGGGCGGTCACAAGTTTCAAGTTAAACAAACTCTGCCTTGAACCAGCTACTCTCCGCCAAGTATGAGAGATTTTTTCCTGTTAATTATTACGCTACCATAGGGCGATATTATACTGAAGGGAAAGGAGTTAGAGCTGCTAGGTCATATTTTGTGAGTGCCCAGCCATCTTAATTCCTGATACCTTCCAGAGTAAAAGTACTTTTACAATCAAAAAATGCTTTTGGAATCAGGCCTGAAGAGTTGCTATACCTACTGCATTGAAACTAAAGGTTGTGTAAGTTGTCAGGCTCTCTCAGGTATCAGGCGGAATCATGACATTTGGTGAAATGGGGGTTTGCATAAGGTTTATTACCTCCTATTTATTTACTTCCTTGCCCCACATTACATCATGGGCAGTGTCCACATCCTAGAGACGGGTAGTCCACTGCCTACCTAAAAGAAAAAGTAGTTTAAGCTCTTCCACCCCCCCACCCCCCCTTTTGGAATACCTAGAAAGCACCACACTGCTCCCCTTTTGTCTGTCTCTGGTAGGAAACTGTCACTTAGTGCTTCTGGTCTATGCACAGCTGCTTATTTTTGGGGCTGTGTGTTTCAGTAGTACATTGTGTTGCTGAATTTACTGGCTTCCTGGGCCACTGCTAGGCTAATGGTCCTGGTTATGCTGGCAATGTATGCACACACACCTCCACCTACTGAGTTTGCCTGGAGGTGTGAAGTGCTGGTTCAGGAATTTGGCATGCATTTCTCTGGCTCCCAACAGGATTGGGCTAGACGTTTTCTCCTTGATGTTACAGTGGGCCTCTGTCTGCAGACGAGAATTGCACCCTCAGGTGTGTGCCTTTCCCTGTGGGTTAACTGCTGGACTTGTGGCATACCATCTTTGTGTGGGGGTGATGTATGCTTAGGCTGTCCGGAAATCGGTTAAAACTGATTGTGCCCGACATTACCCTACCGACTGCAAATCAGCTGACCTGGTTTAAACCGAGTATCGCTGATTTTTTCAAATTTGATTCACCACTTGGCCATTTGCACCTTTTGGCCACTTGAGGGAGCCAAAGCAGTACAAACCAGCATACGAGCTAGGCATCGGAAATTCCAATGAAACATTTCACCCTCCTCCCGCTGTTCATGGTGGTGTTCGCTCCCTTCCTCCCTCATCCTGCAATCCGTGGCTTTGCGTGCTCGTCCTGCTCTCTTTCCAACGTCTGTTGCTTTGCTGCCCGCCATCCGCTCACCTCCTGGGCAGATTGATGACAATAGGAAAATGAAAATCTATTCTTTCACCTAAATCAAATCGGGCCTGCCGGCTGCACACAGATCACTGCAGCAGGCTCCGTGATCCCAATTCAGCTCTGCTATCTGGTAGGTTAGAGTGCTTCCAGCTGTGCAGTTGACTCTCCACCTCCCCTGCCCCTCCCGTTTCTTTTATGAGAGGCACACTTGGCCCACCCGGGGGTCCATTCTCTGCTGGAAGAGGCCCACCTTCTTCGAGTATGGCAACGCGCCTTTCTTTTGTCATGGACATCGTGGCTTGCCTTCAAACACACTTTTACTCTCTGTCCATCAATTGTGTGTCTTTTGCTTGCTCTTGAAATGGGCGCTGCACTTTGCACTCGGCGATGGTTCTGTGTCCCTCCCCGCTGTGGTGTATGTCTCCCCCGGGGCTTAAGTTAAACTCCGAGCGCCAGTGTCTTTTAGTCTCAGCGCAATGCTCTTGTTTTAATTGAAGTAACAAGAGGAGACGCGCTCCTCCTCTCACCCTGCTGTCAGCCTTATTTTTAAAAGGTATCGTCCCTTTCGTGCTAATTATTTGCCACTGTTTTGCTACTCAATTATAAGCAGTTCCACCTTTAAGAAGGCGGGTCTTCCCCATAAATGTGCAACTTTCTCCAAAGCCCGGAGTTTCAAGCTGGCCTAGGGTGTCCGCTCCTTCCAGTTCCACGGGGTCTGCATTTTGTATTAACTGTGGGGCTGTGACTCGCCGCCAGTGTCTGTGCCCTGAGGAGGAACTGGCTACATACACCACAGGAGGTGCAGAGGTGTGCGTTACACCCCTGTTGAGACAGCTTCAACTTTTGGAAAAGGCTGGCGGCGAGATTATTCACGGGCTTGCAAGAGGTCTGGAGCTGGGAAAGCTGCCTTTGTTTCAGGAAGCTCTCGGCTGAAACATGCATGTTAAAAATCTGTGCTTACCATAGCATGCCACCCCCACTAATGTGATGCCTCTGTTATTTAAGCTAAATATACAAATCAACAACTGACATTACACCTGATACAAGCCAGGACTATTGGTTTTGTCATTAGTTAGCTGCATAAGATAAACGAGTAACAACGACTATTTCTCCAATTTTGAAATTTTGAGACTGAGAAATAAACACTTCAATGTATTACAACGTTTATATGGCAATTAATACACTTGAGGAGTTATTGTAGCACTTTACATCCGGCAGGATACTTAACTACATGAAGCCCTTCAGCATCAAGAAATGTGACTGGCTCTGCGGCAGAGCCTCTGCCCCAGCCCATTAAGCCCCATAGAGACGCCAACCTGACCCGTGACTGTTTGTGCTCCAGCCCAGAAGCTCCATAGAGATGTCAGTCATGAGACTACCTTCCCCAAAGCCCCTGAAGCCCCATGGAGACATGAGCCTGACGTGACTTACTCTCCCCGGCCCTAACGCAACGAACTAACATGCAAGTCTTGAAGCGTTCCTGTTTTCCTGACTATACTGCAGTTCGGCTGCACAGCTAACAGAAGGACCCTCTCTTGCACACTTGTATTTTGCAGTTTATTTATTTATTTATTTTTTGCAGTTTTGATATAGCGCAAATTCAACTCTAAGCTATTGATTGGAACGGTTAACATGGCACCAGTTACATTGCACAAGGACAAATTCGGTTTTTGTAGGCACGGATAATGACGCAATTTCCCCAGGATCAAAGGATGTCGAGCCGACGCCAAGATTAGAACCTGGTTCCCCCACTCAGAAGTGGGTATCCCAGACTGATGTCACATTCTCTCCCCATGGCCGAATCTTCACAAACCCATGTGAAATCCCGAGGGGAGCTGCAAGGTTTAAAGGGCCCGCATTATCTTTCTGTAAAACGCACTCATTCATCTCCTGTTTCAGCTGTAATTGTTTTGTACAATTGTTTCCTTTTAATAGTAGCTTCTCCTCTTTCTTCGTGACCTTTGTAATTGAAAACGTATGCCAAGATATCTATTGCTGTTAGCGTGGGTAATACAAGCGATCTCATTTATTCATTCATTCAAATGTAATATTGCGCATCCCCAACTGGCTGAACCGTCCTGTGTTTAATGGCTGTAGAGCATCCCCAACCGGCTGAACCGTCCTGTGTTTAATGGCTGTAGAACTATTGATCTCTGTGTTACACATATAGCCCCTGCATCCAGGTACATGGTGCAGGCAAACTTGACTCTCTTGACTGTGCAGCACCTGGGAAAAATTGAGCAGCGATTTCCAGAAACACCCTCTTAGGTCTCCTGCTTCTCACAAAATGGGTCTACTGCCTCTAGTTGCCAAGAAGAAAGATTGCCTACTTGATTCTGGCAGCCAATCAGAAAGGAGATAGGCATTTCCTTTTTTTGAATTTTTATTCATCCATTCACACTATTCTGTGAACATAGCCATAGCTTAACTATACAGTTGCTATTAAAAAGTATAATATGGTCTAGTGTGCACTTTTTTTCTTTAAATAATCACTCCACTGCAAAAAAAAAAAACATTGCCATTTATAATGCCAATAGCTCCAATTCCAACAAATGCGAGACCTATTGCATTGCAAATTCTCTGAGGAACAAGGATTTTAAGTCGGGTGGTACTAGATTGTGATCGTACCAACCCAGTCATGGAGAGATCATATAATGTCGCTCTGCACTGCACTTTGACACTAGGCTTGCCCCCAGGCCCTACATTGGGGAAGCAGTCTCCAGCTGGAATGTGTCAGAAAAGCATTTGGTAAAACATGCACAACAGCTGTTGCTAGAGTAGGGCAGCCTTATGGTGCTCACTGAGGGCCTCCCCTTGCCTCTGCTGCGGATGAACCCCTCCCATTCCCATGTTCCCTGGTCTGAGCTCAGCCATGATCCAGGCACAGCCTGCTGCGGCCCTGGTAATATGATTTAGAGCATAGGCTCTTTCCTGTAAAACAACTGTGCATCCATCAATTTTGAGAGGGCCTTTTGACAGATAAAAGTTTACATGGGAAGGAAAGAGCGAGTGCGCATGACCAAAGACTCACTGAAGAAGCATTGTATAGTGTACTACAATAAGTTTGATTTGTAGAAATGTGTTTGTATCCTCATATACACTGTATGTACACTTTCTATATGTCATGCACTATCAGTGTAGAAAGCATGCAATAATAAAAGCGAAACGTTCCACAAACACCGGAAAAACACCGTTTCTGTTTTTAATGGCGCGAAAATGGGTAAACACTGATAACCACTGTTTTTTTAAGGTCTTGAAATCACTGGAAAACACTGGAAAAAAAACACCAGAATTGACCAAAAATAGAAACTGAAAATAGGAAAGCCTATGTATGCTCCTTCACAGATAGATAGGTGAATGTCTCCCCCTTTTCTTCAGTGATATTTATTTTGGGCCAAAACCTTTGGGTCCAGGGAGTAAAAAAATTGTAAGGGTAATAAAAGTAACACAACTAGGTATGTAAAATAGGGTTATGGGAAATTATTAGGTTACATACAAAAGAAAGGAAAATGGGGGTGAATATGGGGTTGTCTTTCTGTACAGAAAACATAAAGGGGATATGAAAGGAGACAATCACCTCAAACCATGAGGGAAAAATGTGGGATTAAAATGAAGCTATTATTTTGATGGTAATGACAAAACAATTAAAAAGATATCAACCACAAGATTTGTCTTTAAATAATAACTTTCTATAAATTAACAGAAGGAACACATGCAGCATTGTGGACTAATCCTAGGCTGCATCATGCTGATCTTGGGGCTTGATGAAAGTTGCTTCATTTCACAATGCTGTTACCTCATGTTTTGACCACTGTGTGACACAGCATCCCTGATGGGCTTTCTAGCTTGGCCATCCCTGGTTTCCTAATGGGCCTGTAACTGGTGTTTAGTTTAGTTCTTCTTGCCAGTGCTGTGGATCTTTCATGATGGATACGGTACCTCCTGAGCTGGGAGGCTGGGTGTGGGTCCCCTCTCCTGGATGCTCCTTATTGGGCTTGGAACTGGGGCATCAATGCTTTGTGTGTGGCACTAGAGGTTCTTTGCTGGATTATTTCTGGGATGTGGGCAGGCTTTTCTCTCACCATTTGCTGCCTTTTGGACTTGTGGGTTAGGACCATGTCTACCTGTTTCGTGGCATCTTGTTTAGTTTGGGTGCACCCCTGCCTCTCTGCTGGGGTTGTATGGTACTGGTCCATATGCTTAGCCTACCTTTCCTTTGCTTCATGCTGGGCTTGGTCCCCAAAGTGTACCTACTCTGTGTGGTGCTTGAGGAAAGAAGAACACCAGTCCCCACCACCCCCATTTATTCCTGGGGCTCAGGCTTTCCCACGTGCTCCCAGTTAGTCTTTGGGCTGGTGAGATGTATTAGTTGTCTACCTGGATCATGTCCATTTTCCTCAGTGCTGAGCTTGGCAGGGATTGGGTTGTGCTACTTCTATTGCTTGGTATGCCCTTTCCTGGCACCTTGGTGGGTTTGGGGCTGAGATTATGGTTGCACCAATTGACTGGGAGCAGACTAGACTCTCTCCCTATGGGGTTGGGGTTTTGTGGGACGGGTGCCATGTTTTTGTTTGTCCATTTTGTCAAGTCTTTCATTCCTCGTTTTGTTCATGGACTTCAGGGTTTGGCAAGGACTCTTACATGTGCTCTGTTAGGCTTAGCATACACTTCTCTATTGATATTGCTGGGTGGCCAGGTGCTTGTGACATGGGTTTGTGTAGACTGTGATGTTTACACAGTTGTCTGAATCTTCCAATAGGGTTGCTTATTTTAAGTTGACCATACTCTCTTCTTGTTATGGCATGTAGGCTGATGGTGTTTCATGTTGGAACTGGGCTTTCACCAAGGTGTGTGATGCACTTTTGTCCTGTAGGGGGTGTTTGCCTTGCTCTGTGGTAGGCTGGCTAGCCATGAGTTTCCCTGGTCCTGGATGTATGTCGGGCCTATTTACTTGGGGATATGGACTGCCCTAGGAATGCTTCCACTAAATACTGAACCCTTTCTTGTTGGGCCCGTTAGCTTCCTAATTCATAATTTTGGAGTGGGTTCTAATGGTGGACTACTCTGTGTTCCTTGGTGGGCTTGGTGCTTAGTCTGCCATAGGTGTAAATTGCCTACTATAGCCAGTGACTTAGTCAGATTGCTTTGGGCCCTAATGCAAAAAAATGAAAATGTCCCTCCATCCCATTGTTTGGTTGAAAAAGAGAAACTTCATTTTGATCTATGGGGTCCCCAAGACCCAGGGCCTGGTGCCTTCACCTGCTACATTATTGATCGCTACAGCCCCTGACAGTTGTATACCTTATAGGGAGAAGTGGGGCGCAGCGGCCAGGGCGGCTGACTCCGGAGCGCAGGGCTCACGGTTCGATTACCGGCGGCAGCTCAGCTCGATGTGTCTCTAGGCAATAACTCACTTAATCTCCCAGACCGCCCCCAGCGCCTTGAGACCCTTAGGGGTGAGTAGTTTGCGCTTTACAAATACCAGAATTCTTGGGGATTTGTGCTCCCTATGCCCTGTTCTACTTTGGTATGCGGTCTGATCAGGCATTTTGCCTGTGCTCCCAGATAGGCAGAGAGCAGGAGCTAAACCTGCCCACGGCTGCTGCATTTTGGTTCCCTGGTTCAGGTTATATTGTGTTTCCCTTCTGTTAGGCTCATTTTGTGGCAATCATACTCTTACTTGGCCTCATCCATGCTATAGAGTGGGTAGGCATGCCATGCTGCTTTGCCCTTGAGCCTTCTTGCTGTCTTTTTCTTCGGGTGTGCCCAATAATCTGGGCTGTGTATTCCACTTTTTTGTATTGGGCACTGTTCTGCTGCCTTGCGGGTAATTTTTGTTTCTTCTTCTGGCTTTTCCTTTGTTTTGACTTTGCTGCCTAGCTCAGGTTGGTGTGCTTTTTTCCCCTATTTTGGGTTTAGTGTGGTGCCCGTTTGTGTCTCTCTCCCTGAGTTCCACAGACGGCTTGGGCTTTAGTTTGTTTTGGGAGCCTCGTTTACATGTCTCTGGCTACCTCCTGGAGTTTTTACCCCTGACCCCCAAACCCTAACACACTGCCCCCCACCTTGTGTTGGTGGTGGCCTTTCTCCTCCCTGTACTATAAATTTGCCTGTTTGGTGTGTGCTTGCTCTACTAGGATTGAAGGGGCATTCAAGGCTTCAGTCCCTTCAGTTCATGTGGGTGTCCTATTTTAGGCACCTACTCTTTTGAACTGGTGGTGCCTTCTGTCTTTTGTGCCTTTAGTGCTTATCAGATAGCTTTGGTCCTAGCGATACTGGCTGAGCTAGCTTTCTAAGTTTCATCCTGCGAGCCTGGACTTTACGCTTTCTAGATAGCTGCCTTGGAAGTCTATTGATGCGGGTTGAACCCACTATGGAAGATCCTCATAATATAAAGAGTGGAATGAGGAAGAAATAAGGAACTAATTGAAAATGTTATTACTCTGATTTTATTTTTTATACTCATCTTAGTACTTGGATCCCTTGCATCCAGCCTAACTAGTTCCAAAACGTCATCACAGTTTTTAGAGCCGATTTGGCATTTGACTCAAGAGTATTCCGAGTAGTTACTCCTTTACAGGCAACCAAGAGGTGGGTGGGGTTTTTTCCCGGTAGGCAGCAGAGTACCAGTTTCCAGGGTGTGGACTCACCTCAAGATGATATATGGATAGGAATGAAGAACATTGCAGAGCTTGCATATTTACAGAATTGTCTTTCCAACCAAAGCAAGCAAAACACACTTTTTCCACTTTTTTGCATTTATGATCTTAGTTTGATTGCACATCTATGGGTTTTGAGTAAAGCGTGCCTTTGTGGTGCCAATCATTAAAAGGTTTTGAAACAGGAAAGCTGAATATATGTTATGCGAAGTATTACATTGTGAAAACAGGTCACACCAGAGGATTTTAGCTTGGGAAGCAACAAACAATGAAAGGAAGTGTTGGCACTCAACTAAGACAATTTAAAGCAAACAACTAAACTAAAGGAATACTTTAAACTTGAAGCAGACATTAAATACTATCCAGTCATAATTTTAATGTCAAATTGCGCTTTATATCAAAGGACTCACATACAACACACAGTGCCTCTGTCTCACCCTAAAAAGTTGGTTCTGCTGAAATCCTGAGACTCTGCTGCTGCATTCATTTCTGTTTGGTCCGATTCCTCCTCTCTGTGTGCGAATTAAATGTACAGTGCTGTACCATTAGTGCTTTGAAGACAGTCAACAATACTAAGCATTCTAAACCCCAAACTAAACTAGAATCAAGCACAAACGTACAAATTAAAGCAAAAGAAATGTCAACACACTGAAAACAAATATAGTGAAAATGCAATTGCACAGAAAGGGAAGAAAGGTGCTTAAAAAACTACAAACCACCACCAGCCAATAAAGACAAATGATCATGTTCACGTACTACCAGTTCCAAAGGAATCATCAATGCATGCTGATTCTCTATTAGCAAGATGGACATTTTTTTTGTTTAAAAAAAATATATATATTTTTAATACTTTTCATTTAAAACTATGAAAACATGGGAGATGGAACAAGAGCATCCAAAGGAGGTGCAGTAAATTCAGGGAAAGTACTAAAATGTCCAGACAGAGACTTAGGGGTTGGAATTGCAGTGGGGAAGCCTAGAAAACAATTTAATCCCGAGATCAAGGGTTGTCAAAGAACAAATAGGGTGCGAAAATATGTACATATTGATCTTGAAAAATTTGGTAAAGTGTAATTTGAAGTCATAGCAAAACACAACACAGGTTACAAACGCTGTTAAAACAGACATCAGAAAAAATGTTTTATAACAGGAAAGTGTCATCAACTATTTTGCAAAGCTTCTTGAATAATATTAAATGCTGTTAAATATTTTAATTTCTTTTGCTTTTTCAGGTCTAGATTAGCCATTAATGTTTGTGGGCACAGTGATAGAGGAGAGCAGTATAATAATATCCTATCTGTAATGCTAGGAATGCAACTACTTTCAACGAGCAACACGCATATTTTACCAATATCCTTGCACTATCTGCACTATATACTTATTTTGAGGGTACTTTATTCCTTAGAATAGAGAATGATATAGAATAACTAAAAAATTTGCGAGAGCAAATGTGTAAAAATTTAGAAAAATCGATTATTTTTGTCAACATTGTATGACCACATCCAACTATTTGAATGATCTAAGGAGGTTTGTGATGGATGCAGTTGGCAATGAGGGTTAATTTCAACATCATAGAGCGATTAGGCAGAAAGCACATCTTCATTTGTATTCATCTATTTTCTTCATCTTTGCAGCACAAGAAGATGCAGAGAGTCAAACAGCACACAATGAGGAAGACCCTGTCAAATTTAGCTTAGTGGGACACAGATAAATTCAACTTAGAGGGAGCATCTAACATGCAAGTGGTAAAAACCACAGAACCATTCCAAGATGACAAATTGGAATATGGGGTTGGCTGGGTAGAATATCCCCACAAAGCAGTTAGCTATACCATACTACTCCATAATGGACGGTGACTGACCAGACTATGGGGTGTCTGACAATTGCTAAAGGTTTATTAGTAAATAATATATAAAAAGCTGACTTTTCCTACTGCTGCTGAATAAGAGTAGAGGTCATATTACACCAGTGCATTGCACTAGTTTTGGACTTCAAATAGATGCTCTGCAGCATCAGTGAGGGAAGATATCATACCAGTATTAGGGATCTTTTTCTATTTTCAAGGTTGGATTTGCCTAGGTACAGAGGACAACACCAAGGCTGCTGGATGCTTTCTGAAAACTGCAGAACTAGACGACTCTGAAAGTACAAAAAGTGCCTTGAACCAGAGGTAACAGAAGTAAGGCTCAGCCAACTGCAAGGTAGACTAATTTGAGATTAAAGCTTGCCAATGTGTCATGTTGTTCTGCAGCCTTGCTTAGCTAGACAAAAGCCAAAGCAATACTGCATCACTAGAAGGTCACGGGCTTGCTAAAGACCCAATGTGGGCTGTCCCTGCTAGTGACTCAGCACTACATACTGGATCTACTCACTTGTACATTGGACAGACAGTCCAATTGCACCTTGGCTCATAGTCCTGTGGACAACAGGAGACCCTTGGGTTGTGTGCCATCATTTGGGCCTGGTTGCACTGAACTCTGGATAATTTGTACCATCAAATTATGGGATATGCTTCAAGACTTATGGATCTGGAGTAACCCTAACCATAAACATGTCTCTTGTAAACTCAATTGTTAAACTATGGGAGAGAGACAGTCCACTATTTCCACAAAGCAATAACATTCTTTCTCCTGAAAGGGAAACTGTTTTTTCTGTGAGAAATACCGGACTCACCCTTTATGGACTAGCTCAGGGAGGAAAGCTTTTCATGGAGAAATGCATATGGTGCACGTGTAAAAACATTTAAGAAACAACTTAACATTTCTAATCCCAAAACAAGTTAGTAAGAGAAGTATTTGATGAGAAAAATGGCATGGCACAAAAATGAGGAAAATGGGATTTAGGGGATTATTAGTCTTTCAAAAATAGAAACGGTTCCTTAAGAAGCAATGGTAGTTCATGGGTACAGTAATCAGTACCTAGGCACCCTTCATGCCTAACCTGTAATGAAGCAGAGTCTGGTATAGATTGGCGGTTAATCCCAATCAAAAAAGTTTACCTCGACAAATGCCGTGAGCCAAAAATCTTAATTTGACCAAGACTGGGAGCTGTAACCAAGAAAGGCTTCACCTGATCAGTTACTCATTTTTTGTGCTCACATTATAATCTCAAACTTTGTGGTCAAAAACCCACAGCATGACAGATCACTAAACAGTAGCAATCAAGACTTTAACAGTGGACGAAGTAATTGAGTTAGCATTCGGATTCTTGCAAGGGCCGATAGTGGAAATATTTGAGTGAGTGAGTCAAGCTATAGGCTCCCTACAAGGGCACAATGTGTGGGAGCATCTCCACTCACAGAGTAAAATAGGAAATTTCTTCGGTATATGTCAATAATTAATGGACCAATTAGAGCCAAACTTGTGTTTCAACACTCTATTACAAAATATTGGTTTGTTTCAAGAGGGACACTGTTGATTAGGCACATCGATTTAACACCTTGCTCTCATGTCAACTGCAAAGATCTTTGCATCATTTATTGCAATTCAGCTCTGCAGCTTTCTAGAATCAAATGACATCTTGAATGATTCCCAAACTAGTGTTTGTCCTAGCCACAGTACAGAACTGGCCACACTGGCAGTACTTCATGGAAGCCGACTCCTCTAACATCAATGCCCTGTTATTGGTTGATCTGTCAGTGGCATTTGACATAGTGGACCACATAACCCTTACTGACCATCTTCAAAAGAATAGGATCAGGAGCACAATGGTTCAATCGTTCATGTCATTTCTGACAGGTAGTAATAAGAAGATGACTTTGATGTCTCCCAATCAGGAACCTTGAAAACTCTCTCTGGTGTTCTGCAAGCCCTGCACGTACACCTTATTTTTTTTATATATACAAGAGACCTCTAGGTGCGCTAGTTTGTATATATGGCCTAAATTTATATTCCTATGCTGGTGACACAAAACTGCTTTTTATACTAAACAGCAGCTCTTCTAAGGATGTCACCAGTCAGCAGTGCACTAGTGAATGGGCTATCATTGGTTCATACTGAATACTGACCAAACTGAACTAATCATCATTGGATGTACTCAGAATCTCTGGCAACTAAAACCTCTAGCCAGTTGATTTTAGTCCATTTCTGTCCCATCCCCATCAGTTCAATAAAAGCCTGGGCTTCAAAACTGATGTCCTGCTTCACATGGACAGGCAAGTCTCATCGGTAGCCTATTCCTGTACGCTTCTCATGCACAAACGTTGCTCAAGTTTATACCATAGGAAGGACTAGGCATTTACTGACAGAGAATAGTTTTGAAGAGGCTGGTGGTAGAAGAACAAACAACTGCCAACATCTGTTTTAGAAAACGATGCTCTATCTGTTCAAATTAAGGTGCCAAGAAGTCCACCATAACTTGGCCTTAGGTGTGAGGAACGGAAATGTCCTGTTCTACCTCCAAGTGATCAAGTGGCAGCAACATATGATTAAAATAGTATTACGAGGTAGAGTATGGATGTGGAATATGTGGAATGGCAAGCTTTGTGAAATGTCTACGTGAGACTTTTTACATGAATTAATGTTTATATTTTTATGCAATAAACAATTAGAATTGCATATCATTTGTTGACATTCCATGATCTACTGCGAAAGATGGCACGTGAGGAGAGAGTGAGAGGTCATCTGAGTAAATATTAGATCCTAATTGGACATTGATTATGTGACTAAAATGAGTGGTCGTCACTTACAAAGTAATATCTTATGGAGAATAGGAGTTCATGTAGAACTTGGGGAAGCATATGACAAGTCAGAGGACCAACCTGCACAGGACGCAGAGGAGGTCATCTGGCATATTTAAAGTTTCTCACTCTGTGGCATGGAAATTTTGCACAAAGATCAATTTTAGTGAAAACGTCAATGCCGGCTGGATCGTCATGGTCCAGTTGGCATTTGTTTGTTCTAAAAAACCAAAGTCGCAAAGCCTAGGTTTGGTTTTGTGAAACAAAACAATAAATGTCCCTGACTGATGGGGAGATTTATGCCGGGTCCTTGGTTTGTTGTGGATGTATTCCTCTATTCTTGAATGCCTTGTCATGTGACAGTCATACAAATGTAAAACCAGTGTCAAAACATCCATCCTAAGATAGGGCCGGCCGTCTGACGCTTCATCGCTGGCAGACCTGCAGTGAAAGCCCGAAAGCTAGGGGGTTCTGATGGCAAAACTACTCATTAAAAAAGTAAAGCTGTAAGGAAAACAATGTAGCTGTCCTGAAGGAAGCCTTCCTGTGAAGTGCTCTGTGTTTCTTTGAGCGGTCACCACAATATTTATGTCTCTTGGCCGGAGGCTTCCATGCCCCAGTGCCAGTGGATAGTGGCTAACTGCTTCCTTAGTTGACAGTTGGGCATTTCACATCTGCATTGTCCTCAGTGAAAATTGGGCTATACTAATTTATTAAAGGAAAGGAGATTATCTTGTTTTTATAATTGTACAGTATTATACTGCTAAATATAGGGTGAAAAAGAAAATTAAGGTTACAAGAACTACGTCAACCATAAGGCACTTAAAGGTCCACACATACGTTAAGTTCTAGACTGCTTTATTTTTGTCCTGCAACAATGTGCGTTTATGCTTTTTTTTTTTTTATAAATTCTGTTTATTATAAAAACAAACAATATTACATCACACCAAACAACCAAATACAAACAAACCATACTAAAAATACACATAATAAATCAAATGAAAGTGGTCAGCTAAAGTAATTATGGACATTACAAAAGGCAAATCAAAGTGGAGCCCAAGTGAAGGATTCATGTTTGCATATAATCCCGACGATGCGTAATTACAATGATTCATTGTCGACAGCAAATGGAGAAGTGTCAGCGAAAGGAGCGCACAGCCAGCCTCTGTTCTTGTTCCAGGGGGCCCATATTTTCATCCATTTACCCGGGCAACCTCTACTTTCATACACCACTCTCAGCCTGCATGCACCAGTCCATATCGGACTCCCAATCAACACATTTCAAATCCAGCCCTCCCTTCCAGGTTCTGGCGATGTTGCGTTTGGCCACCATAAATCCCAAAGTGACCCACAGCCATTCAGGTCTAGACAAATCAGTGGCATCCCAAATGTTCAAGAGACACAACCTCGGGGTAGCCTCCACCACCTTCCCGCAAGTCTGAGATAAAGTAGAGACGACGTCCTCCCAATAACCTTGGAAAATCGGACAGTCCCACCATTGGTGCAAATACGTACCCACTTGGCCACAGCCACGGGAACATAATGGAGAGTCCAGAAGACCCATTTTGACCAACACGGAGCTTGTGTAATAGGCCCTATGCAGGAGCTTGAGTTGGATCAGTTTAAACCGGGAGCGAATTGCAACCTCACGGGGCGACGCTAGGGCCTCCCTCCATTCCTCGTCGGAAATCTCACCCACATCGGAACACCATTTTGTACGGACTTTGGCAAGGGGGTCAGGTGAATTGTTGAGGATTTTACGATATGTGAGAGATATGGGCTTTCTTGGGGCGATAGTGGTCCAATAACCTGTCCTCCAAGGGGGAAGACACCGGCAATTCCTCACCTCGAGGAAGCACCTTGGTCAGTACACTTCGCACCTGGAGATAGCGGAAGGTTACTCCATCATGTAGTTGGTATTGCCGCTGCAAATCACTGAAAGATACCATACCACCCTTCACCCACAAGTCGCCCACCTTGGATAAACCGATCAAATCCCATTTATCCAACCCAGGTTGCCGTCCAAGCACACTCAGGCGATGGGAGTAAAATAATGGGGTCGCCTGCGTAATCCTGCCCCTCCAGCCCAGCGCTGAATTCGCAAGATGCCAGATGGAGACAGTCATAGAGGTTGGGGTGAATTTGGGCTCTAGTTTCGACCCTCCATACAATGTCCTCAAATAAGTACCAGGTAGCATATTGTGTCTATCCATCCGGTATGCAGGGTCGTCAATTGGCCGGTGCATCCAATGATTAAGAACAGTATGTTGTGAGGCCCAATATTATGCTCTGACGGACGGTAAAGCAATGCCACCGTCATACCAGCTCCTAATAAGTTTGGCGAAGGCGATTCGGGGTGTGCCATTGTTCCACAAAAGATTGCGAACTTCGGACTAGACGGCGGTAAAGTACTGAACCGGAACTAAATGAGGGGTATTCTGCAACGCATAGAGGAAGCGAGGGAGCGCCATCATTTTATAAAGAGCCGCCCTTCCCAGAAGCGTGAGAGGAAGAGTCCTCCAGTGTTGGACATCTGCCCTAAGACGCTGAAAGGGGGGGGGGGGTAAGTTACGTTGATAAAAAACCGCCTCATTCGTCGTAATGTAGATTCCTAGGTATCGGAAGCCATCAATAACAATTTTGGCACCACAACCTGACGGGAGAAGCGGAGGGCGTCCATTTAGGATATATATTGGGGACTAATCCCAGTTAACGGTATAGCCGGAATATTTTTGAAATAGGGTGAATACACGGAGCACTTCATGGATCGAAGACCGGGGATTGGCAAGATAAAGCAAAATATCATCGGCGTAGAGGACAATTTGTCCATCCACTCCAGCGACCAGTTTAGTCCCCGGATCCAGGGGTCCCCCCTGAGCCATACCGCAAGAGGTTCAAGCGCCAGCGCGAACAACAAAGGGGACAGCGGGCATCCCTGTCTTGTGCCGCGCCCCAACTAGAAAACTGCCGATCTGCTGCCATTCACTGCAATTCTCGCCAGGGGTTTTGAATAGAGGAGACGCATCCAAGCTAGGTTTATGCTTTTTAAACATGTGTAAGCATTACAGATCATACAAATCTGATGAATCCACTGTATTTTTCAAACTGGATTACATATAGGCTGTGAATATGCATTTTTTAACTTTTTGCTTACAGACGTTAGCGAATTCTGATTTGTACTAGATAGAACACTTTTTAAAAACAAGCCTTTCCAGTCTTGTTTAAGAAATGCATGCTTTTTCAGCGCATCTTTTTAGGTAAAAGTGGGGATAGGTTTCCTTCAAATGTAGGTGCAGTTAATTTCATCAGGTCATAGCGATGATCTGACCCTCTGGTTTAACCCAATGGTGATTATGGGGATCTTTCATATCGATTAGACCACTTACAGAAAAGTACCAATTTCAGTTGTTTCTGAACAGGAGCTGGTTGGATTTTGCACTACTTGTGGCAGGTAGTAGGGTGGGACCACAGCGTTCTGCCTGCAGGTCTAAGGATCTGCTTCCACACTATAGATTTGTAAATTTTGGTTGGCAGATGGGAACCGCATGGTTGAATGAAGATTCCGGTGTGTAACAATGTACTGCTGGCTTCTGTATGTAACTTCTTACCTTGCGCCTGAATTTACGGTGCATGGTGCTTTGTATTTTGGATGTAATTCGGACTTACTTCAAAAGCCAGTGGATAGCTTCTAGGAACATGGCTCTATTTCTTCTCATTGAGGAGGAGACTTGCTGCTTGCTTTTGTATGAACGGTTATAGGTCCACGAACTTGCAGCTATAAAGACCACATAGCAGCTACCACAGCTGGCCATGACGAGTGCTCGGTTAACCTGCACCCATTGTCGTTAGCTTGAATTAGTGTTAGGATTTTGCAAAATAGTGATACATTTAGTGGTTGAATTACCAATTGCAATCAAAAAACTTACCTAAGGGTTTGATAGTGTTTCAGGGCTATACCCACTGTAAGAGACCAGGTCAATGGTATCCATAGGCGTTCCATTCTGCAGAAAAGTAGTGCTTTAATTGTGTCTACAATGAGGGCCAAAAAAAGCTATTCCTGCATTCAGTGGTTAATGTGCTTAAAACAGTCTAAGAGTCTTTGATTGCTTCCAGGCAGTTGTCTGTATACATTTCAAATTGCATCTGGTTTTGTTCAGTTCCAGTCTGCACAAGATGAATAGTTCGGGTGTTAATGAAGTTTACTCTGACAAATTGCATGAGATTTTCTTTTCAAGAGCTCCTCAGACACCTTTATGATTACTTGGTTCCTATTGTCAAGGTCCGAATGTCAAATTATAATAAAAATGAAGTTGGTATTTGGGCAACAACAACTAAAACAGATATTAAATCAAAATAATTAAGCAGTCACTGCTGTTGTACCCCACCCATAAAATGCCAGAGGCATAGACAGCATTGTCTGCAGAAGAGGGGAGACTATACTTGGAAGTATTACAAGTTGTTTAATGCTCTAGTATGATCAGCAAGTAGGAAAAAAACAACAATCCGACACCTCTGCTCAGTTGATATATTACAATAAAGCTGGTTAATTAATGAACAAATGAAGGTAAGAGGAGAAATACTGGTATGTATGGAAAAATAGGTCGCAGTTCGACAAGAATGTGGCTTCCTGCAAGTTGCTTCATTACCGTGGCGCTGGAGGGGAGGCTATCACGGACAGCACAAGGTTTGGAATAATCTGATAGGGTGCACTAGTTGCTACTGATGTCTCAAATCGTCTTGGGCAGATCTTCTGACCACTATTTATGCATCAATGGAAATGTACGAGCCAATAGTACTTGGAAAGATGATGATCTCCTGAACAGTGCTGATAGCAACCACTGACAATATCCATTTACATTATTAAGAAAATATTTCTTATGTAAAATTACTTTAGACTTTCTCCAAAACTATGCATTGTTTAGATGGAACTCACTGATGACACTGTTGGCCTAATGGGCTGTCACAATCAATCAATATTCTGACAATAATCTGGTCAAGGCGATCTCAGCATAAAATACTAACTACTTAAGAACCAGACTCAGTCTCAACCTAACAACAGGCCTGTGACCTACCACAAACTAAACAGAATAAAGACAGAATTTGTTATCCTCCATATTGGAATAGACAAACATGAGATCCAGTTCAGAATAATCAACATTAACCTTGAGCTGAAACCAAAATGTATCCAATAGGCACTTAGCTGGTACCATTAAGGAGAAAACGACTTAATTACTGGGTTTATCAACCGAGCTGAGCTCACTCAAGGTAAAGGTCAAGCAAACCTAGTTTTCGGTTCCCTAAGTATCAAAATTATCCATTATCTGAAATGGGTGGCAATGCTCGCTGGTCAGTGGATTTCTATCCACAAATATACATCCCATGAGTGAGTACGATAGATCCACGAAGCGTCACTAACCAGCATTAGCTTTAATACACTGGAGCTGCCACTGCGACTCATTCAAATTGAGAGCACAAAATGAACAACATAGGTGTACGTTGGCAACTGCAGAAGCCCTCTATTAACTATTTTTTTTTATATATACTACTCGTAACCCGTAAACAAAATCAGCCAGGGGAAGCTCGGAGCTAAACCTAGTCTCTTAAATTGTAGTCACTTCTAATTGGAAAAACAACTACTCTTCTTTCCTTCACGAAACCGCTCAGGTCCACCTATTCACATTGGCCTTAAAGCCACCAGTACATGCAGAAAGGATTAATGGAACACATTTTAGCCAATTTTGGTCTTTGAGGGCTCACTCTTGTCCAGAATATTGGCTTTATCATACAGAGTTGGACTGCAAGAAGGAACCATAGAATGTGACTTGCAGTATAACTGTTACAACCACCCTCTAGTAATCCTGTGGCACAAAAACCTCCTCTTTTTAAATCATGTGCTTTGCAGCCATCTTGTCCGTTATTGTTGTTTATCCCTGGAGTTTCCCTTTGCAGAGAAGCTCGAGACAGAGGTCTAGAGCAGTGTCGCAGAGGAGCTCACGCGGCAGATGACAGCTCGTGCAAAGGACAAAAAGAGTCATTTAGATAAAAGGCAGGGACGCTGTCCCTAATCTATTCTAGGCATTGGTACAATAATTACAAAGAGATTTAGTACCTGAAAAAATAACTTGCGATCAGCAAGGCGAAATCAGACCGAAGGCAGGAGAATTAGGGGTACATATATAATAGCGAGACAGAATTATAATACTTTTTTCAGTGTAGTGATTCATACCACACTATTTTTATATCTGTGTTCTGTAAATAACAAGACCTTAATATACCCGCCTATGAAGAATAAAAGGCTGAGTCAGTCTTACTGCCATTCAAACTCGTGACCTGCAGGTTACTGTTCATACCACCAGTGAGTGCTTCACGGAGTGAGCCATCCGGTCTACTCGTATATAAAATTATATTTCCTTTTTCTGTCTATTAAAATATTTAGAAAGAGATGGGTATTTCTCAGTAGGATTGTTGGTGCGCCAAATTGCGAAGAGCAAACTTGTCATAGGGAAGTGTTGAGCTGGAAATAGTGCTTCTTAGACTTGTTCTGCCTTTTGGTAATCTGTCTGCTGGTTTACTGCACATTTAATCCTCGCAAAGTCTAGGTCCGCTTGCTCGGGGTAGTGGGTTTTCTGTAGGAGAATAGTTTTGTTGGGGGTAGCGAAGAGTTTTGGTTGAGGTTCGAGTGAGGAGTTAGCACTGTTATATCTTGAATGATGCCCGATGAGAAGGTAGCACAGGCGATGACATTTTTGGAGGAGGCGGGGTGCCTCAATCTTGTTGTCCCGAGTGCAGAGACAGGAAGCAGCGCCATACATAGGGCATCTGCGGTGGTCGAGGTGGCGGTGCTGGCTTGCTCGCCGCTGCTCCAGTTTCCCATTATGAAAGATGTGGAAGTCAGAGGGTGGGGCCGCTCTTACATGAGGTGAGCAGCCCAGACAGTGTGAGCAGCAGGCCACAAGGTGGGCGTTGTGCCCGTATGGCCTTAACAGGATTATGCACTGGTTTACCATGTATGGGAGCTGCAATCTGAGACATTATAGGCACCTATTGACAAAAAGTAGAATAAAGTTCCCATGGTGGAATATTATGAAGCTCTCCAGAAGACTAGGAAAAGCCCGATTTGCAAAACAATGAAGTAGGCTTCAAACCAATCTAGTAAAATAGTTAAAATATTAGAGATCCTGAGTAATTTAAGAGCAATCCTCTCTTCCCAATCCAACACTGTTAAAATCTGATGGACGACTTGGAGAAAAAACAAAAGTGCCATTCATTTTCAGAGAAGCAGCAAGAAACAACATCTTGTGTTTCGATAAAACCTCCACTATCCAAACAACTTTCTCACTATTAATGGAATTAAGCCTTCAGAAAGTGTGCAGACCTTCCAGTAAGCTGAAAACCTCCTATCCAATTCAAGCGTCATCCAGACATCACTAAAAATGACTACTTCAACAAGCTGGGCTCAGATGTAACAAAGATTATAAATACATTTCCCCAACATGGTCAGTGCTCATTGCCATAAAACAAGCTCAACTTTCTCCATCACTAAAGAAACCCCAGCCAAACCCATTCCTCTAACTATTGACTAATTTTTATCCTACCCTCTATTAGCAACATCATGGAAAGATCAAAAGATTTATCACACTGAGTAAGCTACCATATTTATGGTGTTTGGCCAATTCAGAATGCGAACATAGGCATCCTACCCATAAATAATGGAGTGGCAATTCTCTAATGGTTGAAGCTACCTGTCCACAACAAGCAGAAAGACAAAACTAATTATGACCTTTCAGAATATGACTTACTTGCCATCTCTGGACAAAGATCCATCATAACATGTTGTAAAGTGGGAGTAAGGAAGAACAAGAACAGCAAATCTGAATGCCTGACACGTCAGGGAGTGAACCAAGAATAGAATATTCAAAGATTATCCTGGGCCCCAATTATTGGGTACCATCCCAAGTAATAGTAAAGAATTGGCAAAGCCCATCAAAGCTCTGCCATTTTTGGAAAAAAACTATGTTTCATAGGAATCTGGTTATGAGACAATTGAAATTTAATGAATATAAGAAAACAAAAGAAGATATTCTACGTAGGGGGAAGATCCCAAACAAACCCTGCGTGAACAAAGAACGACTCCACAAGACCGGTAGAGTGTAAACAATGTTTAAGTTGCTACTTTGTTTTAAGTATCTCAGCTCCAATTTCCCTTACGTTTCTGGAATTTGAGTAAATGATATAAAAAAATGTAAAACTGAACTGCGAAAAACTAATTGAAAATAATTATTAGAGAATGCCAAATTTCAAACAAAATTTGTTTCGGTAAAGTTGAACTTTGAATTTAAAGCATCAAACATTTATCCTATTTTTGCAAAAGTGATTAGCAGAAAGGTTTACAGAGGACTCTGTTAGAAATGTATAGATCACTTTTTGGGAGTGGAGGGTTAGACGGTACACAACCTAGCCCGGATAATTCAAATTTGATTTCCTTGAAAGCAAATGTGCTTAATGCTGTGCATCAGCAACTGATTTGCCAGTTAAGATTACCATTAACTATTCTATTCAATTGCAAGACATGGAGACTAATAGCTGCTGGTTGTTGCTGCAGCTTGGAGGGGAGACTTCAAGCTCCAAGGTGCCCTGCTGCCATTCCTGGTAAGGGGGAGGAGGAGGAGCCTCTATCACCTGCGCTGAAAAGTGCCGACTTCACTCCGCTGCGCGGGACGCGCTGCTGGTTGTTGCTGCAGCTTGGAGGGGAGACTTCAAGCTCCAAGGTGCCCTGCTGCCATTCCTGGTGAGGGGGAGGAGGAGGAGCCTCTATCACCTGCGCTGAAAAGTGCCGACTTCACTCCGCTGCGCGGGACGCGCTGCTGGTTGTTGCTGCAGCTTGGAGGGGAGACTTCAAGCTCCAAGGTGCCCTGCTGCCATTCCTGGTGAGGGGGAGGAGGAGGAGCCTCTATCACCCGCGCTGAAAAGCGCCGACTTCACTCCGCTGCGCGGGACGCGCGCGGGCCGCGCCTGGGCAAAGCCCGGGCCAAGGGCGGGCCTGTCCTTGCTCGTCATTGCCAGGAAGAGGCAGGGCAGGGCCACCCCCTTAACAAGTCGGATCGAACATTCCCCATTACATTTTCTTCATTCTGGACAAGGTACTGTGTCAAACATCATTTCTACATAGGGAAGTCGAAGCTGAAGCAAATATAATTGGTCTGTAGATTCTGATTGTGATTGGACCGTGTAAATTCTGAACTGTTTTTGTATTTTGTTATTGTTACTGGTCACTGGTGTTTCCCTTTATCTTTAGTGTTAGGGTTACTGCCTAGGAATTGCCTTTCGTTCGTCTGAGCTATGGGGAAACGGAAAACTATGGAAAGCGTAGAGGCAGGTTGTAATTCCAATAGTGGTGTAGGTAAGGGAAAGAAGGCTAGGAATAATAAGAAACGCTCAGCTGGTAATTGTGTCATTGATAGAATTGACACTCTTATCACTGAGTGTGAGGACATCCTGACCTCAGAACCCTTGTCACCACGTAGTAGTGGTTGCTCTTCACCTGCCCATGCAAGTCCGTTAAGCCCAGTCACTATCCCCGCTATGTTTCAGAAAGTTTCTAGAAAGGGCAATTCCGAAAATAACAGCAATATTTCACTTGTTTTAATAGAGGGTTCACAGGATGAGGCTAATAAAGATTCAGCTCCTAACACTGACTTGGATGAATGTGTTTCTTATCCCACAGTTCCTTGTTCAAATAGGTTTGATGTGCTAGCTGCGCCTGATTCTAATTTAGGTACAGGTACAGAGACACAGCTAACAAATACAGTCCAAGTACTGTCACATCTGCGAGGCAGTGTAGATTTACGGACTCCTGTTCCTCATGGTGATTATACGTCTATTGACTTACTCAGGGGGGAAATATCCACCATGAGACAGATGATTGAAGATCTCACTGTAATGGTCAAAACCTTATTACCTCTGGCCACACTTTTTCCGCAGTACCCAAGTAACCCTTCTCTTCCTAATAGGAATAAGGAATTAATGGCTAAGACACTTCCAATTGAAAGGGATAATCCAAGCGGGTTTGCTAGGTCATGCCTTACATCCTCTACGATCCCAGTTTCCAAAAGCCAGAAACCAAATAACAACAGAAATAATATTGTACCTAATATTGTACCTAAAAATCATTTTGTCACACAGGGATTGACATCTAGAGAATGCCCAAATAGGTTGATACCCAGTCTGAGATCGGAGCAAGTTATACCTACTGGCATATCCTTGGACAGAAACTCTGTTGTTAATCCACACCAGCAGACTTGTTATTCATCTATTACCCCATATCTATCGGGCCAAACTATTCATATGACTAACGTCCCTAAACTTAGTCCAAATGGTGTTCACGAGAGCTCAGACTCCCTAAAAATAAAGTGATACACTGGATTCGACAAGTAAGGGGCTGTCGCTCTTTGATACGGGAGGATATTATTTGTACCCGTAGATGTTCATCCCCAGCTCAAACACATGATTTTATAGAACTTACATTATGTTCTATTGACCTAGCAGAGAACCTTCTTGCCTTGGAATTTAGATCTTGTCCCCATCTGACTCATCTATACAATTTAGGAGTATCCGCTCGCACATCAGGGGTGGTACAATTGGCACTTTGGAACAAGGGTCGTGCTTAGAAGCAGTTGACTGACTAGAAACCAACCATTCCCCTAATATAGCCCAAACTACCAACTCTTGTAGCTCTGTGTACGACATACAAATTTCTTTATTAAATTCTGAAACATTAGATAATGTACAAAACTCCTCATTAATTCCCGATGTACATAACAACGTACTGGAAATTGAAGGGAATATGGGACTAAGTCCGTATACTGAGTTCAGTCAGAAGACATGTGAGATGGGGTTAGACAAACTTTTAGTTCACCCTGAAGTGTCTGGCCCATAAACACAACCAAATTTGCTTGATCTGGCGAATGATAGTATAGCCTTGATTCCCTCGTCTAACAAACTTAGGATTTTATCGTGGAATGTTGCAGGTTTGCAAAACAAACTTATACTCCCTCATTTTAATAAATTAATTGAAGGATTTGACATCTGTACTTTCCAAGAGACATGGAGTCTTGCGCCCTTACATAAAACAGGTTTTGCTTGTTACTGCATTCCAGCTACCACTGTGGGGAGAGGGCGCCCCTCAGGAGGTTTGATCGTATGGGTGAATATTGCCATGGGTTGCCAAGTTCATATGCATCCACTTCCAACTCACGACATCTTGAGACTGACTATCAGGGGCCCAAATGGCGGGGTTATTTTGGAGTTGTTTAATGTCTATAGCAGAGGAACTAAGGGGGGTAACCAATCACCCACTATCACGCTTTTAGAGCAGGCATTATCCAGCTGACCGCAAGGAAATCGTATTATGATTGCAGGTGATTTAAATTGCACTTTCGAGCCCTTGAGCTCAGATGATTTGATGGAGTACGATAGGGCTGATGGTAAAAGGATAATACCTCGACTTAATTTATCCCCCATTAAAAAATGGACTAGTCTAGCCATTCAACTTAATGCACTGGCCACAGAGTTTGATCTTAGGGCAACAAATGGAAGGACTCCCTCAGACAAACAGGGGGCAAATACCTTTAATAGAGTTGGTTGTCCTTCCCGAATTGATTATATTTTACTAGATGTAAACCTATGGGACGAGAAGACTGACATGTTTGTAGGTGCTACGACTGATAGCGACCATAATCCCTTATGCATGATCATGACCAACCCTTGGGCTTCCACACTAGATCCCTCGACTAGTAGGGCACCAACTTGTATTACTAACATCATTCCCTCTAATTGTAAGAGGCATCTTAAGTGGAATAGGGTCTCTTTGCACGAAGAAAATGTATTGGCTATTCGTAAAATCTTGTCCGAGAAAACAGCAGAACTTAGTGTTGTGGCTTCGGATAAATCTAAACGTGATACGATCTCGATAGTCCACGTCAGTACTGTAGAGACACTTAGCTCGTACTTTCAGGCTCCTTGTAAGGACAGGATTTTGCGTGTCCACCACAAAACACAAAATCCTTGGTATAACTTAGATTGCAAACATAAAAGACAATCCTTGTACCAAGCTATCCGAAATAAAAACTGTTCTGGAGTTAAAAGTGCTAGGAAAGATTATAAAATAGCCCTACATAAAGCTAAGATTGAGTGGGACGAACGATATTGGTTAGAGCTGAAGGATGCTAGTCTGAGTAAAAATAAGAATCTCTTTTGGTCCCTAGTAAGTCGGGGGAAAGATAGGAACTTAAATACCATACCCAATCATATTGCTGGATTGGATTGGTATAACCATTTTGTGAACCTGTATTCCCCTACAGAGGATGGATGTCTGGAGGAGCTATGTGGCACCCCTGACATCCCTCCTATAGGGAACAATAGAGAACATTTTTCGCGGGTCGAAATAGAGTCAGCAATCCTGAAGCTGGTTTCCGCTAAGGCCCCAGGACCAGACGGCCTGCCGGGTGATTTATTCTTGTCTGATCCTAGACGGTGGTCGTGTTATTTTTATTTTTTGTTTAATGCCATAGCTGCAGGATGCCCAGTTCCAGACTCTTGGAAAGGTGCAGAAGTGGTGCCTATTTATAAAAAAGGCGACAAGGAAGAACCCTCGAATTATAGGCCAATAAGCCTAACTGACGTAATGCAAAAGGTGCTAGGTAGGGTCCTTTTGCAGAAAATACAATCATGGGCGGTAGAGGAGGATATCCTCTCGCAATACCAGGCGGGCTTTAGGGCCAATACCGGGACAATTGATCAGGTTTTTAGGCTAATGCTCATATATTGGAAAGTTGTTGTAATTGGGAAAGGTAGTCTCTATATGGCATTTATTGACCTTAAAACAGCGTTTGACCTGGTACCGAGGAATAAATTGTGGCAGATTTTAAATGATATGGGTATCCCACCATTAATTCTTAATTTATTAATACGTCTCCACGAGGGAACTTATGCTCAAGTGAGATGGGGTGTCCAAGGGCAGCTAACGGAGCAGATTCCTGTTGGCAAGGGAGTGCGCCAGGGTTGCGTGATGGCTCCCACCCTATTCTCTTTGTATGTGAACGGGGTGGTGAAGTATCTCCAGGAGGACCCAGCCGACGCACCAATCTTGGTGGGTGACAAAGTGCCAACACTCCTGTTCGCCGACGATACTTTGTTGGTGGCAAAGACTCCAGTTGGGCTTCAAAAACTGTTGAGTAGGTATCAGTCCTTCTGTGATGCTCGGGGATTAGTTATCAATACTATGAAGACCAAGCTTATGGCTTTCAACCCTCCTAAATCCTTCAGGAACAATTTCTTACTTAATGGTACTCCCCTTGAGAGAGTCGGGAATTTTGAATATTTGGGCATGCGACTCTCGGATAAAATGCTCTGGAGGCCCCATATAGCCAAAATGCTATTGAATCATAGACGCGTGACTGGGGCAATAAGCAAAGAACATCGCTCCTCATATAGTACGCCTGTTGCCCCTGCGCTCGCAGTCTATGAAGCAAAGCAGTTAGCTCGGCTCTGTATGGAGCCGAGCTATGAGGGTTTGAAAATGTGGATGAAATAAGCAGGTCAGAGCACAAATTTCTGAGGGATTTGGTGATGCTCCCACGAAACACTCCTTTAATACCACTAATGTACGACATGGGTAGGCATCCATTTGGAGCTATAGCCAGGCTACGACCTTTGCTTTTCTGGGCTCGCATACGGCGTACCGAAGAGCTCACCAACTATGCCTTAGCTCTAACGGAGATAATGAATTTGGATGTGAACCACAAGGTCAAGTGGCTATCATATGTGAAGAAAACAATGATGCAACTTGGCCTTAAAGATTCATGGGATACCCAGATACCGCCGTGTAAAGCGGAACTTAAGAGATGTTATTGGGACTGGTTTGACAGGCAAGAAGTATGCAAGCCAATGTTGGGTAGATTGTCAGAAGAGTTCCTCTTGTTTAAGCAAGCCAGATGTTTGTAGCCATACCTAGATGTGATCCAGGTCCCAAGAGATAGGACTCTGTACACTCAGTTTAGGTTCGGCACGCTCCCTGTTAACACCTATATTACTAAGTGGCATACAGCCGAGAACAAGACAGAGCACTGTCCGTGCTGCGGAGAGTTGGTCGAATGTATTGCCCATGTCCTCTTTGCTTGCCCTGCATATGCTACAGCTAGGAGCAAGTGGATAAAACCAATATGTAGTGGCATGGGCACTCGTGACTTCCGGTCTGCTCTGCGTATTTTAAAATCTGATCCCAGTGTCCTTTTTTCATGTGGAGTGGCCAAGTTCTTAGGCCGGGCCTGGCTAATAAGAATTAGAGCCATACAAAGTGTGATCCCAATGTAGACACACGATCTATTATAGGTGTTTAAATCGCATACTATATTGGTCTGCAATGTAATTTTTTATTAAAGTATTAATCATGATATAGATAGCATTAGCATTTTATTTATACGTTGTTATACAATGCTCACTATAACTGATTTGTCCTCTATATGTATATAGTGTTCTAGAATGAAATCTCTTTTATGATATTTGTTTAATGGTTTTAACCAAATATGCTGCTACTAATTTTAGGGATAGCATTAGCACTTTATACATACATTGTTATATGCTGCTCACTATAACTGACTTGCCCCTTATATGTACATAGTGCCCCTGAATGAAATCTCTTATGATATTTGTTTAATGGTTTTAACCAAATATGCTGCTATTAATTATATCTTATGAGATTGCTAAACAACCCTCTGTATTATATGATTCCTTTCTCTTTTTTATCGTACAGAAGCTATTTTATTGTATATATGCTATTCGATGCTTTTATGACATATGCTGTCGAATAAAGCTATTTGAAATGAAATATTAAGAACATAAGGTCCAGGCAGATGCAGTGAAGGTGAAGAGCACATACGTAGAGAACATATAACAAACCCAGGCATGCTCAGAAACTGGTTCAAGCAAATATTCATGCAAAGCACAAACTCACAAAAATCTGAGGTGATATACTCACCCTTCACTTCAGTCCAGAGAAGCACAAAAAAAGGAAAGTTTCATCAGTTCGGATAACCTCCTGCACGCAAACATAGCTTTGATCTTCTTAAATTGAGATTTAAAACAAATGTAAACTGCATCACATGTCAGTCTGGAAACTGAGTGTAGTTGAATCCTCCATCCCAAATGTGCCCCATGGTGCCAAATAGAACAATGCAAAGCTCACCTTTATATAAAGACACTGAAAAACCAAGAAGAAAAAAACTTTGTAGGCTTTTTAATTCCCATTCCATACATGCTCAACACACCTAGCATACATTATGTCTCTGGGGGGAACGTTAATGTTTGATATTCGTTGCATGACCGATCACTGGAAATGTTTTAGAAAGATATCTTCTTTAGCCAGAACTGGGAGTTTTAACAATGAATCATGTTGAATGTGCTTTCATAAAAACCTAAAGCAAGTAGGTATAAGCCTATGAAGATACCAAGCAATTTTATTCTATCCTATCACACATTTTGCTACTGAAAGGAGAAGGACATGAGAGAGATATTCCAAGTACCTAAGACATGTTAGGAAACCCCTAAAAACTCCAGAGCAAATTATAAAGTAAGGCTGCAGCGCATCAAAGAGGAAAACTAACAGAATGATAGATCTTCGAACTACTGGGAATGGTCTGGCATTTTCAAGTGCAGCTTATGTTGTTTAGAAAGCCCTCTCACCTGCCCTTGGACCAATACAAAGATACACGATGAATGCACAACTCACCATATCCACTTAACCTGCTTCATCTTTGTACAACGTTCTCTTTGATGTATATTTTCATTGCATTTCAAATTTAAACTTTGCAGTTAAACTCCTGTGTTTCAGCATAGATGGAGTAATGGAAGTGTTATGGGATATTGTAGAATAAACTGAATATTATATTTTTAAGGAAAAGCTAAGTTTTGATATACAAATGGGAACAATTTCAAAATGTTTCAGGTTATAGGAATCAACTAGATCTATTATAAAAAAAATAGTAATCTTTAGCCATCAAGCACGACTCTCTGGTAACTTTCTACAGTGTTCAAATCATGGGTGCCAACCAGGATTCCCTCCCTTTTCAATCCCATGACATGGAATCTGTAGTTTGCGCTTTCCCTGGGCTACAGTGCATTTGTTTACTGGGTTGCAGGGGGCGATACACCACTGAAATTAGGAAATTTAGGAAGCACCACCATCAGAGGCGGCTCCTTTAAAAGGGCGCTGCCCCCCTATATTTGGTCCCCCCAGCCCCCGAATTTAATTTAAATACAAATTTACAGTTTATATATTTGTTTTCCACCCGTGGGTGCTGTCTATTCTTTTTTTTATTGGCCATGAGCCGAGTTGGGTAGTGATGAGTGGGTTGGGCTAAATACTAACTAGGCTCACACTTGCACTTAAAAGTGCGCATGTCAGGTTGGCCGACAGCCTTTCTGCGGCCAGCCCGACATGCCCATTAGAGGCCTATCACCATCTGTGATTAGTGAGGGGAGGGGGATGGGCAGCCGTAGCTAACTGCACTCAGAATGAGCGTTTGGTCCACCTGCACGATCCAATCCTGGCGCGGCTTTCAGCAAGGTAGCAGCATCTGGATTGGCCACGACTTGCAGCACTAAAGGCAATTGCACACGGAGTCCGTGGAGAGACTCGTGGCCACACCAGTCGAGTTCCATCCATACCGAAGGCAGCCCTCTCTGAGACAGCGCGAGATGCCCACCACCACAGTGTTGAAAATATGAGGTAATCGAAGTGCACATGCCCGTTGCCCTATCCACAGATATGGACACAGTGGACACTATTGCCGCATCTGCCCCGGTTTCCTCCATTATTCAGTAATTTTCACTTTATCTGTAAAGTGTCTGAAAGTGTTCTGAAATGTCAAAAAGCTGACTTGTTGTCACTACACCTAATTGTTATTTTTATGTTTTCCCTTTTGATATTTCAATTACCATAGTAAGAGTTAAAGAGGGCCTATGAACTCAAAATCTGCCAAGAGCTGCCCCAAGGTACTGCTTGATGCCCTAACTCTACGATCTTGTCTAAAAAAAAAATGCAAATGTAGGTGTCACACTGCTCACTAATTCTGAACACACAAAAAACTGCATTTATCTCCTTTCATGAAATCTGAAGTCAAACATAGCCCAATTCTACTGGATGAACTAAAGGTGAAAGGTTTGCCCTCTATCACCTGAAGTAAAATGTTTTGGTATTATCTGACATTGTACACTGTCATTTACTCTTTCAATACACAAATCGGCAAAATCTGCAAACTTCTACGTCCCAAAGCCCTAACCCCGGCAACTACTGAGAACACCAGCACATGCCTTAATAATCCCACACCTTTACTGTGGAGGTGCATTTTCTCAGGAATTTCAAGTGCGTTGCTCACTCCAGCTATATTCCATGGGACAGCAGGGTTAATATCCAAGAGGAGGAACTTTAGTCCAACCCACTGGCTCTTCTTAAAAGACCTGCACTGGTTACCTGTAGAAGTCAGGATTAAATTCGAAATTAGCTGTTTATTTTTCAAAGCCATGCACCCGAACAAACCTAATATCAGACAACCAGCAGCTCCCAGTTCATAGCCAGTAGGATTCCCTGCGGTCCCCATGGGTCTCAGCAGACGCTGCAGACAGAGGAAGCCCTGTAGAGCCCTCACTCATCACCACCCCACACCCATCCAGGGCTCAGTAGTGGTGAGGAGTGCTCATGTTCATAGTTAGCCACAGCTTGAGAATGAAGACTCTTCCTCTATCCATTTGACTAGAGTTCAGGACCGCAGCTCAATAGGAGTAGTAGTGCCCCGGAGCCTGCTCATCACATGGCTGGTTGCAGGTCAGTTATATGTGCCCCAAACCAAGGCCTAGAGAAAAATAAATGTTCTTCAAGAGAGAAGAGGAGGTGGCGTAACAGCCAGAGCTGCTGACTTTGGAACTGGGGAACCAGATATGAGCCTTGGCGTTGGCTCAACATCCTGTGATTCTGGGCAAATCACTTAATCCCGCCATACTTAAAATACAAAAATGAATGTGTCCTTGTGTAATGTAACTAGTGTTCATGTAAAGCGCTATATAAAACTGCAAAAAAAGAGCTTGGTATCTGGCAGCTTAAATCTTATTTTTACTTCATGGCTAATTCCAAAAGTGCAAAGGTGAAATGCTATGGATGGATCCATCTTTCGCCATCTTATTTTTTGAAGTATTTGTTATGCACAGTGTCACCAATTTTCTTGGCTCCGATCGACCAATACAGTGAAGAAGCAGAGCTATGTTACAGGTAGAATACACCTTGGGTGTCTATTTTCATAGGTGGGTATGTGTGATTGGCTTGGGGATAGTTGGACAGTTTGGAAACAGACCAGTTAGGTATCATTTCTGGGGAATTTTTTGACTTGCTTGTAATAATCCTTGACACTTGTGTGGTAAAGTGCCCCATTTGCACCTACTCTTTTTTTCAAAAAAATTGTTTCAAATGTATGATGTAAAATCCACTATTTGAATCAATTTTTTTCAACATTTTCTTGTGGGGGGGAGAACCCCTACCTTCACATCTTCCATTTTCAGTTTGGGCTCGCTTGCTGTGCATTACAGTTGTATCTAACATATTATGACACACCACTTTTGAAATCCACCAGCCACCACTAACCACCATGGGATTTATATCCTGTAAACAAGAATTTGGCCTGATGAAACGAGATAGATTTCAAAATAGATAACTAACATACTGACTTGCAGGATCCAGGTCAAATGCAAGAGAAATGCAGTGAAAAACCTCCATTACACAATATATTTTTGCACAAAATTCAACTACCGTCATTTTGATGTACTACACTTTGCTAGTCTTCAAGTATATAATAAAGGGGGCCGTAGATTCCAAATCTTTGTTAAGTTTCCAACATATGGAAAATTCAAATAAGCTATGTTTTTGTAGGACCCTCAGCAAACCGAGAGTGGGCCCCATATTTGGCTCTTATATGTGCTGGAGTCAATGCCAGCAGTCAGGCACGATGTTGCACCCATGGTGATCATGCAGCGGAACTGAAGATATCAGAAAGGAAGTGTGACTCACATAAAATATATAAATAGGGTCCAACTCCCACATGACCCCACTCCCACCCCTATATCCTTCACTGGTGGTTTTGCTGGGTGAAGTGAATAAGCACATTGCTTCTGTGGACCTACTCATCTCACACTTTCTTCAAGTAGTGTAACTGACCATACTCCAGAGCTAGAAATCTCCAAAGACACTACCACTGGCAGTAGAAAATATGTATAAACAATGGTGAACATTTCCCGTACTTTAACAAAAGAGTGGAGCAGTTGGGTGAATTTGGAGCCCATTTTGTACAGAAGTCACAGATCATATTGCCCTCATTCTGTATCCTCGCCCATGAATGAAATAAGACATACTAGCATGTGTAATGAAGGTAGTACTCATTGTTAAATCTTTAACTCCCTTCAAGTTCTGTCAAAATACTGGGTACACATCAGTGGTGTGGCAAGGATGCTATGGGCTCAAGGCAGGCAAGTAAAATGGGGACCACTGACGCCATGGAAGTAGTAAAAGGCAGACATCACTGCGGTGCAATACATCCTTAACTCACTGCACCTTCTGCTCTAATGAAAATTGTGTGTCAAAGAATACGGCGGAGTGATCAGATCGGTTTCCCTTCTTCTGCGTACCCCTTGGAAAACTTTTAAATAAAAAGGTTTAGAAAATAAATTGTCCTGTTTAACACGGAAAGCTATCAGTTTTTCCAATAATAAGATTTTTATCTTAAAATGCTGAATTAAAATACTACATTTCCCAAGACTTTTTTCTGCCCATAAAAATATAAGCCATGCAGCCAGATATAACATAATAACAATTCAGAGTAATATCCCTTTCTGAAATAAGTTCATGTTCAATGACGATGATCCATTTCCTGAACGGAGTACTGAAGATACATACAGTAAAGTCGGCTGTAGGGTTTACATTACTGTCAAAAGTGTTGGTAACCTTTGGTTGAATTGGCTACAATAGGGTCACATTTTAACTGTGAACGTGAACAAGCTACAGTAAAGCCGGGCAGAAAAAAAGTAAAGCTTGAATCATGAGCCTCTGCCATTAACATTTTAAAATAATCCTTAAACTTCCTGCCTATCCACAAGATTTAACAAATATTAAAAGAATGAGGGGAGGGTGTGGGTTGCAGCAAAAATCTAGTCTTACGATAGTAGTCTTTCATAGAAATTGAAGCATGGCTATAAAAATACAATTACTAAATGCAAATAATTGTTATTGACATATTAGGATAACAATTAAGAAACCAACCAACTGCGCTTGAGAAATATATTTGGCCCTGAACTAGAGTCACTATTATGGCAACTACCTTTTTCGGGAGTTGGGTTGCCAGCCTCACCCGAGACCCAGGAGAGGAAACCTAGCCTTGCCTTTTAACCAGAAAACAACAAGCACTTTACTTCACTACACAGCGTCCTTTGTACCGTCATTACTTCATTGGGGTGGGCCCACGTTTGACAAACCTGAAAAATTGCCAACTCTGAGGTGTAAATAAAAGGTCTCTGGTCCTCGTGAATTTGCTCTGCCTACACATTTGCCATCAACTGATATAGGCTGCTCTGGTATTCGGACAGTACCACGGATTGTACAGGATGACAGATGGATTAATACGATAAACCAAAGTAGATCTCAGTGTCATTGATGGAGCGGGGATTCGCAAAAAGAAACCCACTTTTATTAAATACCCCTGTAATACGTACTAATTTTAAGTAGTAAGTATATTAACGTGCAATCACACACAACATGTGGGAAATTCGCTTTGCAATATGCATGAAATTAATCTTAATACGTAAATAACCGAAAATGTAATAATGTGTGTAGAACGTGTTATGGATGTTTTGCTTGGTAAATTGCATGTTTATGCAGTAAAATGCATGACGCATGTTGCTTTGTCATAATAATTAATGCCAATTTCCTGCTTATGCTATGCTAGGTTAACTGCTAACATGGACTAGAGTTAAGGTGGGAGGTTAACAGTGGAAATGTCATTATCACATTATTAATAAATGTCTGCTTTATGTTCTTTTAGTAAATGGACGAGTCTCCATTTTGGGATAAGTTAGCCGAACTGTAATGAATGAAACTTGCAGCGCGCACAAACCACGTGACTGAGTGGCTGGAATGCTGAACAAGCTGAAAGAGCGTGACACAGTGAAGGACATGACTCTTGACGTGCAGCCAACTCCAGTGTCTTCGTGTGAAAAATCCACGAGATGTTGAATGTATAAAAATGTGTCCTTAATTTGTTACAAAAACCTCATGAGAGAACAGGGATGTATATTGAATATGTGGGAACGGAAACTCAACAATGGGATAGTCAAAAGGGTATGATCTAATGGTAGGATGACCATCCGCCCCTCATTTTTAACCAATCCCGTAGCTAGAATGGGTGACTTTAGTAACTTTAGTGGGATGGACATGTATGGTAAGGGTATAAAGAATAGGTGATTTAGGGGCGGGAGAAGAAGTGAGGGCGGCAGATATGCTGCTGCTTTAGGCGTGAGGAGAGAGAGGGTGCACTGCTGATTGTCGGGTTGCAGAGAGGCCTAGTTGTTCCAGTCCTATCCTTGTCCTGATCTTATAGTCTTTAATCCCGGACTCTCTGTCTGGGGGTCCCCTGCCGCTACCTAGGCCTGGGTGGTGGTTTTCCTCGTTCTTATTCTTTGGGTTGGTATCTTTGATAACTCGAAGTTTATGTCTTTGTACTTTTGTCTCTTCATCTATCCTTCCGAATTGAGAATTTATTAATGCAAATGTCTGATGTCTCTTCATCTATCCCCTTCATGCAACATATGTTTCCTTGAGATCGATTCTGTTTGTTTTAGAGTGTATTCTCTCTCAAGAGGTATTTTAAGATTAATGCATTGAGTTAGATAAAGTTTAACAATTTGCAAACGAAGAGTCCGTGGTTATTTTTGTCTGTATGATTTGAATAGCGGTTGCCTTCAATTTTTCAACTAATTGGTCCATCGACCAAGAAGATGGAAATGTGAACGGAAAGGTTTATTGTATAAATTGGGAAATGTCTAAATATTGAACAGCTGAGTATGAATTGGTAAGAAAATTGCAAACTTGACACCAGCGCAACAGGGACTTTGGGTGTATGTGTATGGGCCAAGGTAAATGAAGTAATTGGATGTTCGTCCCTGTCCAAATTATTGGGTCCGCGCTGGATCATCATCAACATTAAAGGTAAGTAATCTAGGTATTACCATCTCCCCCTCTTTTCTAAGGGTCCCTATTTCATCAGGAAATGTCAAGGTAGTGCATCGAACCAGGCCATCTGTCACATTTAAAGTTATAGCAAAATTGTGAGCTACGTGGAACCAAAGGGAATGGAAATCAGGCTACAAAAAAAAGTTAATATTCACTGTCAATTCTGCAATAAAAACATAGGAATTCAATATATCGCTGGCCTGCGATGCGGAAAGGGGGAGCACAACTAAAATACACATTCAGAGCTTAATTTGTAAAAGAATAAGTGTCAAGTTCCAAAGTTTAGTTATGAAGCCCATGACAGACACCATGTAGGTCGGGGGTGCCGAATACCAAGGCTGTGTTGTCTTTAATGCCTCTTTAATCCACAGCCAGACTTCCTCTGCCTTTTTATCTCAATCTTGAAGATTTTTTTTTCATCCCTGCATTCTCCTTTTGTCACAGTTTTCCCTCCTTCTCTTCCTCCATCTTTCCCCCTTTTGTGTTTTTCCTTCTCTCTTGCTCTGGATAAAAGTCTGTTGAGGAAAAATAAATGCCAGCCCCCAAAAATGGGAGCAGGTTGGCCCTACCTGCAACCATTGACTCAAATTAAGTACTGGACACCATGAGCTACTGTGGAAAATACAAGTGTGTCTCTAGTTGAAATGTTATTATGTCACTAAAATTGTTCGCTTCCCAAAGTTATTAATGTAGCCACTTTTGACGGCACACTTTCATACTCAGAACGAAAATCATGTCCAATTGTGCACAGTGCTTCACTCATTCTTACAGAGTGGTTTTAACTGTAGTGGAGGCTTGATCGTTTGCGAAAGGAACATTTGAGGATTAGACAAAAGTATAGGCCTTTCCCTTAAAAAGAAGCCAAACAAGCACTGGCAACGTCAATAGGTCAGGGTTTAGTGTGCTAATGGATGCAGCATTAGCACATTAGAGTGAGACACATGGGATGCCTCCAGCAGAGAGGACAGTGAGGGCTACAGTTGTAAAGCAGTCCCTCATGCTGTTCAGCGCAAGCACTGGAGAGGAGGTAGAAGAGTAAACTCAAACAGCCAACAGCGTTAAATGAGCACTGGTCTGAACAAAGACATGGTTGACAAAGCCTCACGCTCGTGGTTGAAAGAGACTGGTCGAAGAAAGTCAGTTTTGAAAGGGGGAGATTTAAAGTCCACTCTTGGTGTATTGTCAGCTGCAGGTCTGATAGACAGGTGTCCTGTTGAAACCCAGACTTAAAAAGGGTATGGTCAGGCAAGAAATCAAAGCAGGTGAGTGGAGGATTACACTACACAAATGTAGCGCCTCACAGAAAAGGTTTAATCTTTTATAACACTAATTAGTCACCTTGATATATACTAAATGTGTTAAAATAAGATATGCCATATCGTTTTATGAAATCTAAAAGGATTTGGCACCCATAAGTGTGTCACAATATTTTGGATTGATTGAAAAAAATGAAATACAATATTGTATTCTTTATTCCCACCTACATGTGAAGCAATCAATTAAAATTCATATTTTTGGTGGATGGAGAATCTGTTTTAATTATCAGATTTATCTTTACTAGTCTTTCATGAAGCTGTGCAATGAGGGGGCACTGGAGAGAGCAGGTACTAAATTTACTATTTTCCTATATAAATGCCTTAATAAAGAATGCATTTTTAAAGGTGAAATATTTTGTAAACAAGGTAATGTTGGTGGATTTGACAACCTCCCTGTGGATTTAGTGAGACATAAATAGATAGACCTTTAATTCATCTGTGGATTTGTAGAATAGCCTGTCCCAACAGTTTCTTTTTTTCTCTATAGTGCACATATTTTGTAGTCACATTTAATGTATCTACTTACTAATGAACCTTTAGGAAGCACTGGGAGAATCAGTGCAATTTCCTACTGTGATATTTATTATAATCTAACCTTTTAGTAGGTTTCCTGACAACCTATGAGTTATAGTCATCCCCATCTTACGCTGTTATATTATCTAATGTTTGGTTAGTGTATGTACACCATAGTTTCTCGGCGCTGTTTATCTGGATTTGGTCGGCAATGCACTGTAGGATGGGAGATTAAGAGAGAACCACAAAAGTCTTTAAAGAAACTCTCAAAAGAAGGAGAAAGTTATGAATTAAGAAATAAATAGGAAGGGTGTGTCAGGCTTTAGCAGCAGTCAACAAGATAGCATGATCGCCAAAAGAGGCAGTTACGGATTTTAGGATTTTGTGCAGAAATTGGGTATTGGACTCTGTTTTTGTACTATTTAAATTTTGCTGATATGAAGTCTGGTGAAGATTAAGAAATTGCTCAGTGGGAGATGGTCATGGCCTTAAAAATTATTATTTGGCACACAGGCAGCCATTCCAGATGTTTACGGTAGAGAGGGGTGTGTTGGCACTTGTGAACGCCGCAGATCAAGCAATCAGAAAAGTTCTAAATGATTTGTAGCTGAATTCGAAATTTTTAAGAGACTCTGAGAAAAATAGAGTTCCCATAATCAATGTGAGACTGAATAATGGCAGTGATTATGGTTATGTGACACTTGTCCACATAAAGGATGTTCCGGATGTTCTTAGGGGTACAAGAAGCAAGTGCTAGCTAGTTTATTAGTATGATAACATTTAAGATTTGAGTCCAAGAGAATGCCCAAGTTCCATCTCGTAAGTTTGCATACAAGTGTGGGGCCATTGAAGATGGCCATGAAAGATCTTGGGGGGGAAAAAACAGAAGTTCTATTTTGGTTGAATTTAATTTCATAAAGCTTTTAGACATCCATCAACAAATTAAGTGTAGAGATTTGCGGAAGAGGAGGATGTTTCCAGTTTAAACCCAAAGATCAGCTCTATATTGTTTGCATCACAAGTAGAATTTCGCATCCACATGGGACAACAATTCAGCCAACATGCACTAGAGATATTTAACAGTAAAGGAAACAACATTGAACGTTGTGGAACACCTCAGGGGCTTTGGGTTGTGGTTGAAAGGGAAATAAAGTCAGCACTTGGTAAAGGTTGGACAGGTAAGATGTGAACCACTTTAGAGCTTTACCTCCAGCCCCTGTATCATGAAGCCCTGGAGCAAAGAATGGCATTGTCATTGGTGTCAAGAAGGACCAAGGCTGCCGGACTGCCAGAATCTACCAAACTGCGAATGTCATCAACGACAGAGAAAACAGCCAGTTCAGTGCTTCTATGCGGGTGAAGTAGTTGTGAATGTTCAACATATTTCAACCAGTAAGGGAAATGGGAAATAGTTGCATAAATTAACTGGGTCAAGGGTTGGTTTCTATAATAAAGGTTTAACTGCATCGGTTTTCCATTGATTAGGGAAGATACCCAAAGTTAGGAAGCGGTTGAACAAAGTAGTTAGTTCAGTAAGGAGCAAGAGTCCAAGATCATGGGGCCAACCTGCACGGCTAATATCTAGGAGACAGCCAGATCGGTGGTTGTGTTTAGTGGCCTCTGAGATCTCTTCCTCTGATAACAAAGCTAACGCTGACTATCATGCTAACTATGCATGGACTGGATTCAGTTAAAGATGGAGTGGAGATGTTTTCTGCTAAAATGGCTGAGACAATTGTTTTGATTTTGTAGCTGAAAAGATGCCAAATCCTCAAAAAAGAGAGTGAGCAATACTTTGCACTGGAGCACATGAAGTCTAGAAATCATTTATGATGTGGAAACGTTCTTTAGCTAGGTTAGGTTTTGGCGTAATCCGGTGATTTAGTATGATGCTGATGGCATTTTTCATTGCGGCTCTGCCTTTTTAGGTGTGGCCTATAGGCAGCTTTAGCTGTCACACCAGCCTCTTATTTTCACCAAAAATGTACTCTATAACAATAAATAGACACACAATCACAGATGGCCTTTATGCAATGATCACTTGAAGTACCATTGACATGTTGGTTCAGCCTGCAGCGCATCATACATGAATGGGGCAGTGGGTCTTGTGAGAATATGGAACATAACTAATGGCTTTCAGCCTGCTGGAGTTTGCTCCTTTCATACACATGAATCACAAAGGACAAACAGAACGTGCCATGATTTTGGTGTTTCTAGTTACAATTCTGGTGTAAGCTTACTGGCGCATGTACTAGAGTACTCCCCAGTGTTTATCATTTTTGTTATATATCTCGAACACTGACTATTTACGTTCATATTGTATTTTCATTTTCCATGCAAGCCTTTCTAATATTATGGTTAATATTAATTTATATGTTTACACTGGATTTTTTTTAGAGCAGACACTACCCCGAGGTGTTCAGACACTTTACAATAGAATTAGAGCATTGCCCAAGGTATATAGATTACATAGTCCTGAATAAGAATTGACACAACGAAACAAGGGTAAGGCTAGGATGGTGGCAAAAAATATCGTGCTGAAGAGGCAAGTCTCTGACCATGGACAAGTAAGAGCATTCCCCGACGTTAGAGGACTTTACAGTACAAGCAGAGAATTACATCGGAAATACCCATTACACAGACATAAATATGGAGTAACAGAACGAAAACAAGTGCAAAACTACGAAGGTGCCAAATAACATCACAGTTCTTAAGCATACCACGCTGCATGATTTAGGAAGAAGAGAAATTAGTTTTAGTCCCTTTTGAATAGAAGGGATTTCAGTCCGAATTTAAAGATTGCCAGTAACGCAGTGGTACGGAATGCTCAGAGGTAAACCGTTTCAGACTTTTATCGCCCTCCCTGAAAAAGACTAGGCCATAACATGTTCCTTTTTAAAGGTCAGTGGTTCTAGAAGCAGAGCTTTAGCATTCCGAGATGGTCCAGACCTCCCCAAATCTAAACCTTGGCAGTCCGGTAATGTGAAGTAGGTGTGTGAAGGGCCTTGTGGGTGATGCACGCTGGTTTGTACATCGCTCTGGCTTCAATAGAAGAGTGTTAAATAGTACAGGTGAGATGTGGTCATTCCTTTTTGCCCTAAGGTGAAACGTACTAGCACGTGTAAACTGCTTTTCTAAGGAGTGAGATCAATTTTGATTGTGTTTGCAAGCATTTTTATTTATGTGGCACGTTTTAATTTTCCCATTTAATTTGCTGGTGTCAGTATCATAACTAGCTCCAGTGTGGAGGATTTGCACCTTTTAGCCGAGCAGGACCTTTGATTAGCTTGCCCAAATTTATGTTAACAATTTGCAAAAGGTAATCTGATAGCTACACAAATAATCACCATGAAGGACATCTTTCAGCGAAAAATATATATATTGTACAGTTAATTTTAGCGATTAAAATAGTTTTGCTAATTAAGACAAATACCACATTGTTTTTTGGCAGTCTACACTGTGATTGAAGTTTCATTTTGCTCTTAATATTTGCTTTAAAAAGATGTCAAACTGCTTTTTTCAAAGAATATCTGGAAATTTGACATGAACAGCTAATCAATCAAGGATTTATAAAGCATGGCAAATCACCCATGCAGGTCTCGAGGCGCGGGAGATGCTCACTGCTTCGTGGTGCTCTTTTCTTTCAAACAAGGTCTGGAGTCCTTTCTTGAATTGCGGAGTGAAGAGGCGTCCTGAGGTGCAGGGGAAGGTTGTTCCAAGCTTTGGCTGCCAGGTGTGAGAAGGAGCATCCTCCGCTGTTGCCTCTGCAGATCTGGGGGGGGGGGCTTCGAGGAAGAGGGAGGCAGATTGTAGGTGGCTGTTCGGTTGGTAAGTTAATGCATTTGTGGATATATACTGGTCCTTCATTGTGCAGGACTTTGTATGTGTGGATCAATATCTCGAACTGGTATCTCTTCTGGATTGGGAATCAGGGTAGCTTCCTTAGTTGGGGTGTCATGTGGGTCCATCTGGGGAGGTCGATGAGCCTTGCCGCTGAGTTTTGTATTGTCTGTAGTATCTTCAGGAGGCATGTGGTGATATCTATGTAGAGTGTGATCCCGTAGTTCAGCCTGCTAGTGATGAGGGCCTGCGTGAAGATCCTCCTGGTGTTGACAGGGAGCCACCGGAAGCTCTTGTGGAGCATGCGCAGGGTGCGGAAGCAGGCAGATGAGACTGCATTTACCGGTTTCTACATAGATAGCTTACTGTCTAAGATGATGCCAAGTTTGCTGGTAAGGTCTATGAGGATGGGGAATGGGCCGTGTTCAGCAGGCCACCATGCGTCATTCCATGGTGAGGCATTGTTCCATGGTGAGGCGTTGTTACCAAAGAGAAGGTCTTCCATCTTGTCCGTGTTGAGCTTGAACCAGTTTTCCTTCATCCAGTCAGCGACGTTCATCATACTTCTGTGGAAGTTGACACTGGTGGAGGAGCTAATGCACGTTTGTGTTTTGAGTTGCTAAATGTACACAACATTCAGCCAAACTAGAATGTAAGGGAAAAATACGCCATGATTTCATGAACTGTTTTCATCTTACTCGTTCTTGCAAACTGCAAAAAAAATTAAAAGTCTGATATTTCCGTTAGGAAAACTACTCCCAAATGAGTCATTTTACTTTCCTGAACAAAATTGCTTTTTTAAAATTTGCATTGCATTCTCCCCAGCATCACACACCCAACTTGATCCACAGCTGGCTGGATGGTGTGGTGCACTATATATGACCCAATAATCATTGATGTTTCAAATGCAAATTGTTTATTGGAAAAGAGATGTGAGGTAAAATATATCATGGAGCAACTATATCCCTGCCTCTGTGAGTGAGGGGTGGATCGCGATGTGAGTACTATTAAGATGAAGTGGAGAAAGCATGAAGCACTGGTCTGAGGTGAAATGGAGTCAGGTGCATGGACTTGGGTACAACACGGCAGTGCTGTATCTGAAGTTACATTACATTTTAGAAATTTGTTTGTTTTGAATTGGGCTTTAGGTTTGCACGTGTCCGCACACCTTGCAGCACGGCTACATGTTGCAGTGATGTGCCAGGCACAGCCTGCAATTTCACTTGTACCTCCTTCCTGCACGGTTGCCATTAAAAATCAAACTTGCCTAGCTGTGCAGCATTACCTTCCTCAGCTCCCATCCGCTCCTGTGCATTTTAACTTTCACTTTGAAATTCACCCTACAGATGGGATAAACCCATTTTGAAAAGTAACGTTTGGGGTACAAAAGGTGAGAGGAGATCAATGGTCACCAGAAAGAGGAGGTTTACTGGGCCAATAGAAACATAGTCACACTGAAAAGGTAAAATAAATATACACAAGGGCAGATAGAGGGATAGTAGAATCTTTCTCTGGAAACTACTCATATACACTCTTTGACTAAAGAAGCACTTCCTTAACATGCCATTCTTCTCACACCACTAAGTTGGAATGGTCCAAAGCAACACTGTCACTAACTAGCTCACAGCACACCTCATTAACAAACTTTGAAGGGCCAACCTAGCTAACTGTTTCTCATCTCATACAAGAAGGCTCGATCATGGCTCCCATATTCCTCAAGATTTACATTGTACAAATAGTCTCCAAACACTAATCACTCACATATCTGAAATACAAACATGGATAATGAAACATTAAATTCAAGTTCAACACAAAAACTAAAACACTCATACTTTGCCCCCAAAAAAGGACAAAAATGTCTCATACCCTCAAAATTGTCACTGCAGACAAATTCTTAGGGTTTCTCCGTAGATCCAAACCTCAACCTGGAAACCTATGTGAAGTCTATTGCTAAAGAAAAAACATAAACCAAATACTATTACTGCTCACAAAAAGGAAGAACACAACCGGGCAAGTGAATCTTGACGTTTTAATAGTTATATCCTCTACACCACTCACAGCTATTCCACTGCTTCCCCCACCTCTCCCAATCTAACATTACTGGCCACTATTACTCACATTTTATTCCCAGTTCTCAAACCATTTACCAATCACTTAGGAGTGCAGTGGCTAATATAATGGCACATTCGGACCAGCAATGATCGGAACTTACCATAACTAAGGCCAAAGACTTAAGGCAAGGCAAGAAGCTTCCCCCATTAGGCAGTCGGGGTACCCTTGTTTATTTGGGTAAGGAGCCTTCTTCTGAGAAATAAATCTTATGATGCTCTTTCACGTCACTCATTTCTATACACTTGGCAACAAGCTCCACTGTTATTGTTCACTATTTCCTTAGAAAAGCCCACTCATCTCACTGGTATCAGTATGCAAAAGACATATAGGGTTGAATGATAACTAAAATATTATCTTTAAAATTAGATCCAAAATCTAAATACATACCCATTTCCAGATTTCTTCCCTTCTAACGTATTTAAATGCTGTTCAAGGGTCTCCATTAGACTACTTGGTGCCTGAAATTGAGAAAGAAAATACAAGATGTGTTCACATTTGGTTAGTCTGTTTGCAAGAAAGCCTGTAATTTAAGTTGATCTCGACAAGCACAAAATCCTTACTCCTATTTGCAATATTTATCAGTGTGAAGGAGGTGCATGCTCATGCTATATAAGTCAAGTCTAAATCAGCCAAGTTTAAGTTTTCAATTCCATGCTTGAAACTCTGAAGTTAGAAAAGCAAAGCAACCTTTCTACATGCAGAAGATTCTATTAACGCAAACACATTATGCATTTGCAATCTGCACATAAACATCAATCTCAAAATGAATTTCAAAACCAAGTAGTAACCACACAGAGGCAACACATACCACATTCGCACGGGTTAGGTCGAAAAGTTGAAAGTCCCATCCTACTTCTCCCCATGCAAAAAACTCTCCGGGAGTAACCCACGCCTTCCACATCACTTACACTAGTCTGGTTAAGATGAACCAAAATTTTGTTCATCAGCCCCAAACCCACTCAGAACCTTTAATAGTAAAACTCATATCCAAAGACCAAAGTATGCATTCAAGAGGACAACATCTTAAACAAGCATTTGCAATGCAATAGGTTTTGCATTTACAAAAGATTGAGCTTTGACAATGCCTTTTATTTATGTGTTGTTTTTAAAACAGATAAATAAAAGGCATTGTCATTTACAATGCCAACAGCTTAAACTCTCGCAAATGTGAGACCTATTGCATTGCAAATGTGTTTGGCGCCCCTGCTATAAAAGTTTTTTTTTTTTTTTTAAAGCGTTAGGAGAGACCTTGTCCTGCCTGCTATTGCAGGCAGGACAAAGCTATTTGAGAAAATAGTGCTCGGAGGCTGTAATTAAAGACTACCGAGTAATAACACGTAACAGGGGGTGTCACCATGGGAGGCTACAAAATGAGACAAGGCGGTACTAAGAAGGGACTACTAAGCCTATTGACCAATGAACAGGCACAGTTTACAGTGGACAATGAAAAATGTGGGCGGAGCTTCAAGTCCCTATCCGAGTACAGCATGCCTCGCAGAGCAGCGCATGCGCTGCTCAGGCTCAATCTAAAAAGGGGGTAAAATGTTCACAGCACGCAGCACAGGTGATGCTTTGTCATAATCTCCTCAACTCAGGGTTGTACTATGTTGCATCTTCGGCAATCCTACACTCTGAACAAGGGTCCTACTTTCCCCCATTGGAAAATTAAGATTAAAATTTAATGACTGTTATTGGCGTGTTTCTATGTCTCAAACATTAGTTATCATGGTAAAAAGATTGGCAGCAAGCTACGAAACAGAGAAGGCCTTAGATAGTTCTTGGTGGAGCAGGACTGATGCCAAAAGGTGTGGTGGGTTGCTTGCTGGTATATTTAGCGTGGGGGGTGCTATCTGGGATATTTAGCGTGATATAGATTTCAGTTCACTCAATACAGTGAAAGTAAAATCTTTTTGGTATATGTCCCACATCTGCTAAACACTAAATAAGGTCAAAATACTGGATTACCACTCCACGAAAGTTGAAAACAATGCTAATTACCATACAAACTCTCATAACAGAGTTGTTTGTTTCAATTCATACTTTTATTGCCCCCCCCACTGATTTTGAAGTTAAAGAAATTATCTTTCAGTTACTCTTGAACTTGTTTGATGTATTTGTTTTGTCATGCAAACAACTAAGAGCACACACTGTGTGAAACCTGCTCCAGCTAACACCACCACTGTATCTCCTTTTACTGTGTCAGATAAAGTTTAATTCTATAAATTAAACTGAAAGAAAAAACCTCTATAAAACTAGACAATTCCAAAAGGATACAGTTAATAAATGAAAGATAGAATAGTTTAAGTGTAGAGAGAAACGACATCAGAAGAGAGTCTTGCATGTAGGCCAATATGATGTTCAGTGAAAATGTTCCAAACCAAACACTAGTTTTTGAACTACCATAGTTTACTGCCCATGTGCCTCATTTAAGTAGCATCTATTTGTGTAGTCCTCTCCATGTCTGAAGCACAGCCTTGCCTCCCTTCTTCAGATGCAGGGGATGGCACAGGATTTTACCAGTCGAGAGGTGGCCTGCGAATTGGGCTCAATATTTTTGTATGTGTACAGCCACAGTAAAGTGCCTCAGCCTGGAACAAAAAGGAGGGTGCTATAGAGACATTTAGCAGCAATCACGGTAGTGGGAGTTCCTTTTCAAGTCTGACTAGAGACCGCTTTAGCAGTCTGACAGATTACTGTAATCTTGATATTGTATATATCATATTCCTAGTAATACTACATACAGAAAGCAGCATTGGGTCAGCTTCCATAAGCCATTGCTCTGATGGAGTGGCATCCACCCTTTAGTTGAGGCCAAAGACCAGCATACATAGAGTGGGAGACTGGGTCAGCCCCATACCACCACTGGCTTGTAGTATTAGACCACAGGCGAGCCATTCAGTGTTTGGTACGCAAGGCAAAGCGAGTGATGTCAGTTTACCCGTTTAATGTCTGCTTTCACATTCATAAAGAAAACCACTGAAAATACAAGCACTGGCATTTAGGTGTCTGAGGGAGTTCTGGTTGTGGAAGGGTGTTCATGATGGGGTACTATTGAGAGCTCTTTAGCTGAGGCTTTAGGCAGTGGGCCACAACAGTGTTCTGATTCCATGTTCATCCAATATGTGGCCTCTTTCCAGTGCGCACATGGTGATAGTCACACATGTACTATTTGTAATGATCAATTCTAACCATTTGCAACAAATGTGTTACTCCTTTATTTTGCATTGCTAACAAGCACTTTTAAAGTCAGCGGGTATGGATTGCTTTAGGCATATGTTTGTTGTTGTGTAGTATGTCTGTATGCAAGAACAGAAAGCTCTCAAAGAGGTACGTACATGCTGGTCATACAGCAGGCTGTGTAAAGCACAGGATTTTAGAGCACATGTTTTAATTACTTAAGCCTTACACGTTTAAGAGTCCCCTTCCCAGCATTTTCATCTCATTTAAAACACTGTGGTTCACAACCGAAGCTGCCTTGTAGGCGAGACTTAATTATGATGTTGTAAAACTGCTGACTCCTTGGAGTCAAATCTAAAACTTGTGGAGCACCAAGAGGGAGCAACCACTTTGCCCCTCTGCGGCACTCCCTCAGCAGCATTTCTGGGAGGGCAGGAGAACAGCTGGTGTTACTTGTCAGAAGGGGGGAGTCGTGCATTTCAGGGAAAGAAAGCCAAAGGCCTAACCTATTCCACTGCGACACCCCAGGCTCTGATTTTCTTTTTTTTTTTAAACAATTTTTATTGAATTTCTATTGATCCAAGACGGCAAACAAAAGAAGAGAAAAAGGACAATAGGGGGTTCAGTTACATATCCCGGTTGTTTGGCAGAAACACATGGCAAATCAGGTTATTTAAGACACATCTATGGCTCCTTAAGCTGACCATGCCTACTGCCCGGACACAACCCATGAATAAGTTCTTTGCAATAGTCACTGTCCAACCATTGAAAATTCCCATCCCCAACTACCCCCCACCCCTCCTCCCTTACCACCCTCCCAGGCGTGTCACTTAAGTGCTGGCTACAAAAGATCAGGAGAGCTAATGTCGCAGTGGGGCGACTTATTGGAATGGGAGGAAGCTGAGTGAAATCAACCTTACATGTCGAGGGCCACTACTAAACGTGGGGAGACAGAGCAAGGTGGGTTCAAAGCGGACTATGCGTTAAACTATGGCTGCCTCAGGGTCATCCACAGATGCATCCTCCGCATCATCTTCAGGGGATTTGAGAGCTACAACGAGCATTTCCCAAGCTCTCGCCCTCTCCAGTGCCTTTTCACTCCCCGTGCGATTTGCAATTTGTAACCTAATCACTCCCTCACACTCAGCCCATTTCAGGAATTCTGCTTTCCACTTAGAGATGCTAGGGCCCGGTTTCGCTTTCTAATGTGTGGTGATGTTCCTCTTGGCTAGTAGTAAGCCCAAATCTAAAAATGTACTAGTGATTTTGTTCTTTGAGGTATGGGGAAACCAATGTAGGATACAGTGAGCCATGGATGGGTCTAGATCCCTATCAGTGAGGTCTGTCAGTAAAGCTGTTACCTCCTCCCAATAGCTGTCAAGGAACGAGCAGTCCCATAACATGTGTTTAAAATCTGCGCTGTCTCTATTACATCTCGGACAGGACGCTGGCTGGGCCGGGAAGTATGCGTGCAGTTTTGCTGGGGTAAGATATGCTCTATGTAGAATATGGAAGTGCACTAACTGAAACCTCGCATTCCTCGTGCTCTTCCAGGCTCTCTTCACAAGCTCACCCCATGCTTTGTCCGGGATGACTTCCCCTATATCCGTTTCCCATTTGAGCTTTAGGGCAGACAGGGGGGATAGGGATTCCAGTGTCATGCGTCTATAGAGACACGTCACCGCTTTAAAGGTGCCCGCTGCCATCACCACATACTGGCACCCCATGGAAGTGGGTGGTTCTGTGAGTCCTCCACCCTAATGTTTCCTGATGGCCGCCGTGAGGGCAGTGTATTGTAAGAAATCACCCCCGGGCAAGTCATAGCGGGCCCGTAGATCGTCAAATGGGATCATGGCTACCTCCTCGTAAAGGTCTCCCATGGTGGCCAGTCCTCGCTGCGCCCAAGTCTCCAATCTCTGCCAGTTGCCACCGTGTGGCAGGGCCCTGCACATTTCCAATGGTATTTCCGGTGCGTAGGGGCTCTTAATAGAAGCCCTCCGCAGATACCTGTTCCAGCATTTCCGTGCTGTGGCAAATTCTAGGGTGAGGGATGCAGCGCTGATTGGGAGTCGCAGCACTATGCGGGATAGCAACATCAGGGGCCCCATATTTTCCCTGGGCTCCTCCTCCCCTCTAGTGGCCCTCGCTACCCATTGTGTGAGCCATTGAAATTGGTCTGCCAAATAATAAGTCTCGTAGTCTGGGACCGCTAGACCCCGCCCTCTGCTCTTGGTCACATAAGTGTATTGAGCGCTACTGTCAGATTGACCTTCTCGGTCCTTTCTCAATAACACAGGAGCAGAACGTTGCCTAGTTCCCAATTCCCCTCTCAGGACGTTCCTGCGAGATTTAATAACTCTCCACAGGTAAGTACCCAGGGGGAAAGGGGATTGGGACAGAGAAGAGAGCCAGGTATATTCTGCTTCTTCTTCTTTCTTCTTGCAAGCTGTAACAATGTGTACATTTAATAACCCATCGTCATGTAACTTGACTTACTGTATTTTTAATTAGGATAATTTATCTTACCAGAATCAACCTAGGGCCTATCCTCTCTTCTTACTTCTCAGTTTGATGTGATGTAGTAACTGGAAGTCTCAGGCTCTGTGTTAACTCTCTCTCTCTTTCTCTTCTTACAGGTATTGCGGTATTTCTCCAGGAGTGCTTAAACGTTGGAGAAATGCGGGCAAGTGTACTGTACAAGTGACGTCAAGTTTTTAAAGGAAATTGGTAAATGGAACTTACAGTTATTTAGAGCTTCTGAGTGGTGTAAGTCTTCTGCTGAATGTTTCGAGTATCTTACTAAGTTTTTACTAAGTCTCTCTTGGTCAGTAAAGCATGTCGCCAGTCTATATTTAGAAATACTGAACTGCTATGAGTCGAAATGGTTAGAACTGCGTGCAATAGTCAAGCGGCAGATGAAACCTCAAACGGAATGTTAGCTGTGATTCCTGAGGACTATGAAAGGGTTAAATTGTCATGCTCTAATTGTAACCCAAACGGAATGTTCTCTATGATTCCTAAGGACTATGAAAGGGTTAAGTTGTCACGCGCTATCTGTAACCCAAACGTAATGTTAACTTAGGTTCTGGAAGCACTTGAAGGAGTTAGCCTGTCATGCGCATAGTGGAAACACTACCTTCAAGTTGAGAACTGAAAAGTGAGAGACACTTTCCACTCAGACTAGGAACCGGGAAAAGGAACGCTAACTCCTACACATGCGCAACAAATCAACTTCGGAACGCGCAGTAACAGACACTACCTTCTCTGTGGACTTCTGTCAACCGGCGGAGCTAAACCCGACAGGTGTGGCGCTTCTACCTTATCTATCTTTCCGACGACAGTCAGGAAGCTGCTCACTCTGTCAAAACCTTGGTGAAGTGCGCCTTAGAATGTTGGCGAGCGCGCTTCACCCTCTTCTGAATTACTTAGAAAAGGCTAGACTGCTGACCGCGAATGTGTCTGCGGCCATGTTGGAATTCCAGCGGCGCCAGCACATTCTCCAGCTGGGGGCACAATGATTTCTCCTCTTACTTCTGAAAGGGTGCAGGTCACAAATAGTGGCGGTAGCAGGGTCACGCGGAGGAAACCTCCCGTGAATCCTGACAGTTACCCTGCGCCTGTTCTTGCTCCATAGGAAAGCAGTGATCATTGCACGGAGCTGCTTGAAATAGGTTGCTGGGATCCAGATCGGCAAGGTCCCGAAGAAATAGAGGAGCCGCGGGAGGGTTACCATTTTGAGTAGAGCCACCCGGCCTGCCACTGACAACGGCAGGGAACTCCAGAATTCAAACTTAGCTTTTGCCCCTCTGATGGCCTTTCAAATGTTACCTTTGATAGAGAGCTGATGGTACTCTATTTTGTATGAGTGCACTATACTCATGGTTTAAACGCACTCTCATGTGTTTGTATTGTTTGCAGTGTTTTACGACTATTAAGAAACATTTATTTGAATCATTCGATGTTGAAAACTAGTGAATGCATTTCATGTAGAACTTTGTATGTATTACGATTCCTTCATGCATAATGTGCAGTACGATATTTCTATACACCGTAATTGTGGTTAGTTTAAGTTGCCTGAATTATAGGCCCAAAGTCATAAGTTTCGATTCTCCTTGCTCTTGAGAAATAAATAATTAAATGTTGTTGTGTTCGAAATTAGAATGTTCTCATCCTACTGCAGGTGAAAGAATACACATCGTTATTTTCAGAGTTAAGGAGAGACCCGGAATGCCTTTCAAGATGGCTGGGAAGCGAGAAGGGAGGATGACTTGCGTATCTGGTCTGTCTGAAAGCCAAGGCCACTGGAAAGAAGATATCACTAATTAAATTTGTGTCATGAAAAAAAAGCTACTGCATAGAGGTGCAATGGAAAGTTTTAAGAAGAATGACGTATTGCGGGTTGAATCCCATCTTTTGTATGATGCGCAGGGACAGCGAGACCAGACTTCTGCTAGCTTTCGGAGGAGAAGGAGCATCTTAGAGCAAGCTCCATAGCCATAAGCTAAACGACCCATTTGACGTGAGTACTTCTTAGGAAGTCAACACGTGCTGACACCGTTGGGGAATGATAGAAGAGAGACAGGAAGGGCCCTCATGTAGAGCAGTGTAGGGAAAGATTTTGATTTCTTTCAATGAGCCAAGAACTGAATATTGCATCTACTCTGTGTTGCGTTGTGATTTTGGAATTTATAATCATTTGTCTTTTAGGCCGAATTACTTATATTCGTAAACTTGGCTCTGTATTAATTTTTCTGTACCTCTATACTTTGCTATTGAGATGTATTTACATCCAATTGTTTTTGGCCTTATAATAAATATTCAAACTGCACTTTGGAGTTGGTGGTCTTTTCAGGCATGACGACTTGCTGATAGCTGTCTGAGTTGTTTCCTCCCCTCAACCACTTTAGTAGGTAAATAAAAGATCGATCGCTTACGCTATACTTAGTAGGGAACATTAGGTGTGCAATTTAGCGTAATCAAATGGTAGCAGAGGATGGTTTACCTTAAAGTGGTTTATCTCCAAGGTGAGGGGAGTAATCAGGGGTAGGGTTGAAGGTCGAATAGCCCTGACGTGGAGTGGAAGACGGCGGAAACCAGCAGACGTTGATGGTGCGGCGGAAACAGTGGTGGCATGAGTATGAAAGGAATTGTGGTGTTAGATTGCGGTGATGAGTAAGTGTGTGATGTCTTGCGGAGTTGGGATGTATGTTGAGTGAATGTGGTTTTTGGTTTACTGGTCCGGACACGTGCGGAGCAGGAAGTTTTGGTGAGCGGACTCAAGAGAAGTCCAAGATCCAGGGATAGTTTTGTATTGTACTTGTCTGATCAAATGTGGGTGTTGTGAAGCGCTATCGACGATCCACTTGTGTTAGGGAACTTTGTGTGAATGAGGAATAGGTCGCTGTAGAAAGCCTCAGGTACCGGGGGTGGACTATGGCGATTGAGTGACCAACGCAGGTCGGGGGTCACAACAGCTGAATGTTCTTGTGAGAGTGTTTTATCGATCTTTAGTGACAGACAATTACTTGTTTTATGTGACTAAGTTATTGTAATTGTGTAGGAACAGTTACTTGGTTTAATAACTTTTGGATATACAGTTACTTGTGGTACGAATGTGTGTAAGCGAGTTTGCGGTGAAATTGTAAAGGCGGGTGAGCCGCTGCAAGGAGTGAGAAGTGACGTCAGGGTGCGCCGCGCTGTGATAGGTTGGTTGGTGTAACGCCGTGCTGGGATTGGTGGAAGTTCGTTTGCAGTGGAATAGCGTATTTTGGGCTTGCAATTGATCGATTTTACAATGAGATGCTTTAGGGTATTGCGAGATTTCTGTAGAGGCGACACAGGGGTAGTGACTCGGGTAGGAGAAGAAGCTCCGCCAGAAGACACACCGGCACATTACATGGCAACGAATGTAGGACTTCATACTATAGTGTGGCTTCAGAATTGGCATAAAATTACAGAGAAAGAGGGTGAATTGGCTTTCCCTCGTTATGGGTCTTTTCGTATGGAAGTGCTGACCCAGCTGAGGGGGTGATGAATGCACTGAAACCTCCCCTAGACCCACACAATTTGAGGCATTAGATGCATGGATGAGAGCTGCCCTAGCAAAAAGGAGAGAGGCTTCACAAGGAAGAATGAGGAAAGCAATGAAGGCATATCAGGATGCTAGATGGGATGCCCAGTTGAAAAGATGGAGAGTAGACACCATAGAGGGAGAACGCATGTACCCATTTCGTATGTTAGAAGAGGGGGCTGAAGGGAAAAAGACGACAGAGGAGGACAGTGATACAGATGACAGCTTCCTCAATAGATTGCTAGCGGAACGTCCTCCACCGTGCGACTCTAGATCAGAGACAGAGGTTGCGCCCATCAGAAGACCTTTTAGGTGTGGGACAGCTGGGTTCAGAGGAACAATCTGCAGGAGTAAGAGGCAAGATTACAATGGTAGACATTCCGGGAGGGTCTGGAGGAATGAGGTATCCAAACCCTGAGCCAGTACAACCTGCAGGAAACATGCAGTTACCAGATGCTTTGTCGGTACCAGTCACAATAGGGCCGGTGGTTCCGATATATAATCCTAGAGAAAGAACCGATGACAGTCAACAGCAAATAAGTGAAGGGGAAGAGACAATGTCTGGAGGGAGCCTTGCAATGAGTGGGACAGGTTTAAGTCAGACGCCAGTGGAATCTAGTACTCCACTGCCAGCTACAGCTGATCCATCAAGAATGGATAATGGGTCAGAACGAAGATGGACAGGAGCTCTAGCGAATTCTAGGTCTGACCTTCGAATGTGGGTTCAACCAGTGAGAGAGTCAATGATGCAGAGGGAAGAGACAAGCAAGAGACAAGAAGCGCCCAGAGTACTGTTTGAGCCACAGGTTATTTGTGCAGGTGACCATTGGAGAAGTCTAAGCTGGGAAAGAGATAGACGCCCAGCTTCAAAAATAGAAGAGGGTGCAGTTCCTAAGAGAACCCAAAGTTGTGACAGGGAAGATACAAGAAACGAGGAAATTCAGAAAGTGTTAAAAAGTGCAATAAAAGCGCCAATGCTAGATGTAGTGCGATTAAAGGCAGAACTAGACGAGGTGATTGAAGGTAATCTACCTCTGAACAGAATTGAGACGTATGACTCGAGCGAACTACTGTTCGTAGCAAAGGACATGACAAGAAAGGCCAAACGAGCTTATGATGCATTGTTGCTTTTGGCACAAAGGTATGAGGTTGATTTGACAAAGACCAAGATGATACAGGGTTCTTGCAGATTAAATTACACAGATAAGGATTTGGAAGAGAAGCGAACGATTGGATTAAAAGCACAAATTAGAGAAATAGGGATGCGGACATGGAAAGAATTAGACAGATGGAAAGAAAGATGGGCCAAAAAGAAAAGCTTCAAGACTGGAATAGGAAATACTCCACCTCCGGGTGGAGGGACGGGAGCTGCAAGAAATGTCCCCCTCAGGGAGTTACAGAATGGAGGGTATGTACACGTGCCATGGAGCAGGGGTGATTTAGCAGCATTTACGAATGATTTTCCTCGGCTGAGGGAAAAACCTGCTGTATGGTACAAGCAAATAGATCGGTTTGTAAAGATTTCGAAAGTATTGTGGATTGACTTAAACACCTTGTTTGATATAGTAGTGCCGGCGGATTTGTGGGCGGCATGTAAGATTGCCATTTAGTGGCCTACTGCGGAGCCACCTAGGAGATTCACTGACTCATGGTCCTTCACCTGATGTAATGAGAAAATACGAGCAAGTGATTACATGGTTGCAATCGAAGGTAGCTCCTCAGATTGTTGATTGGTTGAAGATTGATCGAACCACTCAAGACTAAGGAATCAGTACATGATTATTACGAAAGATTGTTGTTAGCTTTTAAGCAGCATAGTGGATTGGATACAATTGAACAGAAAGATATGGGACAATTTGTCTCGAAGTTTGTTTTGGGACTGAAATCTGATATTAGTTTGATGATACAGCTTCACTTAATATGTTGGCAGAATAAGTCGGTGGACGAGATTCTGCGTTATGCTAAATATTGCAGTGATCAAGTGGAGTCGACACAGAAGAAATTGAAGGACAAGTTGATGTTGGTGCAGTTGAGAAACGCTGATATGACGCAAGGGATTGGAGGAGCGATAGGTAGAGGTAGAGGAGGTGGAAGAGGAATGGGACAACAGATGGTGACCCAACCTGGTCAAGGTAGAGGAAGAGGAATGGATCCAGGTGCAAGTTATGTTAAGTACTCTTGTAACGCGCAACAGCTACTCCGAGGAGTGTCCCGGCGCGGATCCAAAAGGAGTCACTGAACTACACCACCATCCTTTAAGGGAACAGGTGAGTTTTTAAAAGTTTCTTGAAGGCTAACGGGTCTTGAGTATTGCGTAATGGAAACGGAAGGGCATTCCAAGCCTGGGCAGCCTTAACAGCCAAGGAGCAACTGCCCATCTTGTGGCGGATGAAGCGGGGCACCCTAGCTAGAAGGAGAACTGAAGAACGCAGTTGTCTCAGCGGGACATAAAAGGAGAACCGCTTCTGTAAAAAGGCGGGCCTACGACCGTAGAGGGCTCGGTGGGCAATCACCAGGGATTTAAATTTGACCGGGTCCGCCACGGGCAGCCAATGGAGTAGGCGGAGATGTTCACGCACGCTGCTCCTCTTAGCGATTCCCAAGAGCAGCCTGGCGGCCGCATTCTGAATGACCTGGACTCTATTCAGAGAGTAACCAGGGATGCCTATGTACAACGCATTAGCGTAGTCCAATCGAGAAAGGATCAAGGCACGGATAACCGTCTCTTTGGCAGGCCTAGGGAGGAGAGGTAAAAAACTCCTAAGTGTTTTGAGAAGGCCCAAACAGCTGCCTGAGAGCTTTTTCACCTGAGCAGAAAAGGAGAGGTTATCCTCAAACCACACTCCTAGGTTTTTTGCGACTTTTCCATTAGAGGTTGGTAGAGGGAACCCAGGAGGCCAGATCGTGTCTCTGAAGCCTGGAGGGAATTTACCATAAAGTAGGATCTCTGACTTGTCTTTGTTGCATTTGAGTTGGGCCGCCGCAAGCCACTCAAAAACCGAAGACAAGCAGTGCTGAACGGAGGATACAGAATCCTCATCCTTTTCCCAGGTAAAGAGAAGCTGGGTGTCGTCAGCGTAGGCTATCACCTTAGCCCCCCCAAGTCCTCGGCTAAGTAGACCAGAGGAGTAACATAGATATTAAAAAGAAGGGGGCTAAGGGAGGACCCCTGCGGGACACCAGTGGTGACCGGCTGCGGAGTTGAAGCGGCCGGTGGCAGCCAGACCTGTTGAGCCCGCCATTCAAGGTAGGACTTCAGCCAGCCCCAGGCTGCGCCTGAGACACCAATCTCAGTGAGTCGGGCGAGCAGCAGGGAGTGCGGTACCGTGTCGAATGCTGCCGACAGGTCGAGCATTACCAATGCTGCTCTCCCACCGGCATCTAAACAGTCGCGAATGGCTTCAGAAATCTCCACCAGCGCTGTCTCGGTGCTGTAGGAGGAGCGAAACCCAGACTGCGCTGGATGCAGAACATCAGATCCTTCAACAAACTCCATAAGTTGTCTGGTCACCACCTTCTCACAGACTTTAGCTAAACTGGGCAGGAGGAAAATAGGGCGATAGTTCCCTGGGGTCAGGGGATGAAGAGTAGGCTTCTTCAAAAGGGGAAGGATTTTAGCCTGTTTCCAGGCCTCCGGTACCGGAGCCTCACGAAGGGAGGCGTTTATGATTGAATTAACTTCGGGGTTAATAGTCTCCGCGACTGCAGCAAGCAGTCTCGCCGCACAGGGGTCCGCGGGCGAACCTGATTTCAAGCCCTTCAGGATTTAAAGAGAGCTAGACAGATCCACAGAAGAGAAGGCCCGCAGAGCGTGCCTGGGGACAGCAGGCAGGGTGGCAGTAGGCACAGGGACAGAAGGAGGTCCGGGGCAGGAGGTGAAGGCCGCCTGAATCGTGCGTATTTTATCCATGAAGAAATTGGATAGTGTGTTACACCAGCCCTCTGTGGCTGGAAGAGAGCACGAATGTGCTGCAGGAGACGTAAAACTCTGAACTATGGAGAAAATCTCCTTGGCGTTGTTATGTGCCTGCTCAATGCGGGCTGCAAAGTACTGCTTCTTAGCCTGTGTTATCGCAGTATAATAGATTTTTTGCCTGCCCCTGAGAGGGGCCTTAGCCAGGGGACAGTACTCGCTGAGGCGCCAAGCACGTTCAAGTGAATGGGTGGCCCAACAGAAAAGGGTCACTGCCTGCCACTATTGTCACAAAATCGGGCATTGGAAGCGCGAGTGTAGATTGAATCCAGCAAATTAGATACAGATGAAGGAGAGGGACAGCTGTCCGAGATTGTCAATACTGTGACAAGACCCAGGTCTATGTATGGAGGAGGATAGGAGCCGCAAGTGCAAGTACCTCAACCTCCTAGGATACCCATGCATAATCAGTTATACCATCAGATGCCTTATTTTGAAATACAAGATAGATTTGATCAAAATCAAGATTTACAAGAGTGTCAGAGGGGGGTGCACGAGGAATGCACCTTAGATGCGATTCTAGAAGTAGATCAGAGTGGGCCGTTTGTAGATGCAGATGTGAATGGATATCCTGTTACCTTCTTATTAGACACTGGAGCTGCTCGCTCCACGGTGAGAACTGAAGTAGTCCCAAATTTAACTCTTTCGGGACAATCGATTCAAGTAGTGGGGGTTAGTAATCAGAAAATGACCAATCCATTGACAAACGAATTGCCCGTGAGAATAGGACCATTTCGGGATAAACACCAATTTGTAGTGTGTAATTCAAGTCCGGTCTGTCTTTTGGGATGAGACCTTCTGTGCAAGCTCAATTGTACTAGATCGTGCACTCCGAGAGGTGTGGAATTGCAAACATATGATAATGATTCTGATTTTAAAATGGCTAACATGAGTCTGTGTGCAGAAATGTTTGTGGTGCTCACAATAGCAGAATTGCCACATGACTTGAGAGACTCAGTTGATCCGAAAGTGTGGGATTTTACGGGCGAGGATGTAGGTCTGATGAGAGGGGTTGAGCCATTAAGATACAGGTCAAACCCAATGCTGAATTCCCACAAACGCCACAATATAAATTTACTCCAGAAACTGTGGCCGGAATAAGACCTGTGATTGAGCTATGATTGCCCAAGGTATTCTTAAGGCGATAAGAGGAAGTCCCTGCAACTCACCTATCATGGGACTGCAGAAGCCAAGTGGCAAGTACAGAATAGTGCATGATCTGCGTCGGGTTAATGAAATTGTGATCCCATGTTGTCCAGTGGTACCGAATCCAGCTATTATTCTATTCCAGATACCATGCAAAGCAGAATGGTTTACAGTGATAGATTTGTGTCACGCATTTTTCTCCATACCATTGCATGAAAAAAGTCCGTTTTTATTTGCGTTTAAGATGGACGATCGTGTGTTAACATGGGAAAGAATTCCTCAGGGGTATACAGAAAGCCCCTCCATTTTTAGTCAAAGTCTGGAAAAGAATCTTGAAGGACTGGTGATACCCCAAAACTCCGTCTTAGTGCAATATATAGACGACCTTTTGGTCGCCTCAGAGACTGAGGATGCTTGCAGGATTGACACTGTGGCGTTGCTGAATCATTTGGCAGAGAATGGACACAAAGTGCCTCCAAACAAATTGCGGTATTGTTTGTCTGAAGTTCAGTACCTAGGTCACCGGATTGAGAAAGGAAAATGAAGGGTGTCACCAGATCGCATAGAGACGATTCTGCAAATGGGAACTCCGAAAACACAAAAAGAAGTCTGCATGTTTTTGGGAATGGTCGGCTATTGTCGACAGTGGATCCCAAATTTTTCCTTGCAAGCAAAGCCTCTGTTGAAACTGACTCGAAGGGATGTTAGTGATCCGGTACCATGGGATGACGAGTGCTTGAAAGCCTTCCGTGAGCTGAAGGAAAGTATCTGTCGTGCTCCAGCTCTCGGAATGCCGGATTATAACAAAGCGGTTTCGCTCTTTTGCTGTGAAAAGGAGGGATGTGCGTTAGCAGTCCTTGTACAGACACATGGGGGTGCCCGTAGACCAATAGCTTACTTCTTAGCTACATTAGATCCTGTAGCTTCTGCGTTGCCTGGATGTCTGAAATCCGTTGCTGCAACCGGTGTCAGCATTGAAAGATGTGAAAGCATAGTGATGGGTTATCCGCTCATTGTTTATGTGCCCCATTCAGTAGAATTGTTGATGACTAGAACGAAAACACAGTATCTGACCAACAACAGACTTACCAAGTATGAGCAGGTTATCTTGGCCGCTGAAAACGTTACCCTGAGACGTTGTACCACCCTGAACCCTGCTACATTGTTACCTGTTCCGGAAGAGGAAGGAGATGAGGATTGTGAAGAGCATGACTGCCTAGATGTTACTGACCTATCTACCAAACCCAGACCTGACATGGTCGATGAACCTTTGCCCCAATCTGATTTGATCCTTTTTGTTGATGGTTCATGTTTAAGAGACAATAAAGGGTATTTGAGAGCAGCGTTTGCTGTGTGCACCATCATGGGAGTAATGGAAGCTGCCTGTTTAAATAGAGTATTCTCTGCTCAGGTGGCCGAAATTGTCGCTTTGACACGTGCCTGTATCATTGCAGCTGATATTCGAGTGACTGTGTATACAGACAGTCAATACGGATTTGGTGTAGTTCATGACTTTGGGCAGTTATGGTCACAGAGGGGGTTTATAACGTCTTCAGTGTCCCCTATACATAACGGCGAGTATGTGCGCCAACTATTGGAAGCTTTGCAGAAGCCCAAAGAGATAGCAGTCGTTAAATGTGCAGCTCATGGAAAAGGAGAAGACTTTGTCACTAAGGGTAACAATTATGCAGAAGAAGTAGCACGATTTTGCGCTGAACATGCTTGTATTTTCAGTGGAGAATATATAGGCGAGAGCACAGAAGAGACCGAGCTCAGCATGATGTAAGCTATAGCCGATACTTGGGATGAGGTGAAGCGGTTGCAGGATGAAGTCCCAGAAGAGGAAGCTGCTTCATAGGTCAGAGCAGGTTGCACAAAAAGACAATGGCATTTGGGTGTCCACAGATGAGAGAGCAGTATTACCCAATTGTCTACTGAGCCCAATGGCAAGGCAAATCCACGGAGCAGTTCATCTGGGAAGAGATGCTATGGTGTGAGTGTTTAGGCAGACGTGGTTTAATCCACGCTTTCGTGTGTGGGCTGAAGCGGTATGTCACAGGTGTGTTACTTGTCAACAAATGAATGTTGGAAAGAGAACTGTTGCTGCAATGAGTCACATTGGAAGATCTGGAGGTCCCTTCAATAGGATACAATTGGACTTTATTGAGATGCCGAGGTGCAATAGGTTGAGATACGTTTTGGTGGTGGTGTGTATCTTTTCACGTTGGGTGGAAGCATATCCAACTAGACGTTGTGACAGTCTCACAGTAGCCAAGTTGTTGTTAAGAGAATTGATCCCAAGATATGGATTTCCGACATCAGTGGAGACAGATAGAGGAACTCATTTCCACAGTGAAATCATGAAATTGTTGTGCTCTGCTTTAAACATTGATCAGAGACTGCATTGTAGCTACAGGCCGGAGGCTTCAGGTCTTGTAGAGCAGGTTAATTGCACCATCAAGTCAAGAGTGGCAAAGGTGTGTTCGTCAACTTCATTGAAATGGCCAGATGCACTGCCTCTGGTGCTCATGAGTCTGCGTAGCACTCCTGATAGGAGAACAGGGCTTTCTCCCCACAAAATTTTGACCGGAAGAGCTATGGGTTTGCCTATGGTGCCAGCTACAGCATTGATAAACATCACTGATGATTTAGTGTTGGATTATTGTAAGGGACTGGCTGATGTGGTTACTTCTCTATCCCACCAGGTCTAGGCTGCGACTGCATCCACCTCGAGAGACCTGCTGCATGATCTTAATCCAGGTGATTGGGTACTAGTTTGCAAGCACGTGAGGAAGAGTTGTCTTGATGCTCGCTGGCGAGGACCATATCAGGTGATATTGGTCACAAGTACCGCTGTGAAGTGTGGAGGATTGTGAACTGGATCCACGCTTCCCACACTCGCCGAGTTCAAGCGCCTGCGGAGGAAGAGAGTCCCCTGGTTCCGAGAAGAGTGTATGTGGACCTGTCACAGACAACAACAAAGGCACAGGCTCAGCTGTAAGAGTTTCGGATGAAACGGAACAGCCAAGTGAGCACGAGAGACGAGAGCTGAGTACTCCTGAATTGAGCCCAGATCCTGAAATAGACGATATTGCAGATGTGAACTTTGCACCAGATCAAGGTGAGCGGTCTATTGCAGAAGGATCAGATCAAGAGGAAGAGAGGAGAGCAGATGCAAGAGCGGAAAAGTGGCCAGAAAGAAAAGAAAGGCTGAATATAAGGCTTGCACCCGAGAAAAATCTCGCTCCAATTCCTGAAACATCTGAATCAGATCAAAGTGACGCTGAAGAAAGACCGGATGGTCCGAGACGCTCCAGAAGAGAAAGAATAGCGTCTCGAAGATACGCATCTCCTGAGTGGACGTACCTGGCTGCAGATGCAGAGCCCAGCGAAGTCCGGGAGGTTGGGAGCTGGTACGGTGAGCTACGGAGGGGACACCCTCTCGATTGAAATACAGTTGCTGGTCCCAGGCGTAGAAGCGTTTGGAACACTAACTCTGCAAGTTACGAATCCTCCAAGGCTGAGTGGATTGCGTTACCTGATCCTCAATCAGGTTGTCTTCCCTTCATTTAGCCAACAGCTCACCGCGCAAGAATTAGGAGAAATTCGTGTGGAGATTCTGCAACTTGTCCTCGAAATACTTGGATCAAATATCATTAACGATGAAGCTTGAATTATAACCAAAGAAAGCATTAGGCCTTAGAAAGAAGATAACTTAGACCCCAGTTTAAGAAGATTTAAAATTAGGAACTTTCTAGTAGATGGAGTGAGGAATAGGGCTGACTACATCTCTTCAATAGGTTTAGTATCAATCGAAGGAACGTTGACATTAATTGCATGAGAGGAGAGAAGTGATAAAGACATTGTTAAAACAAAGAAAACAGAAAGAGACTGTTTTCCCTTTTGTGCTTCGGAACGGATCAGTAGAAACCATGGTGTCCGAAAAATCAACACGCAAACAGAAGTGCATCATTGGCACCCTCATTGTAGTGGTGCTTATTGTTATAACTGTGGTGATCGTTGCATCTCTAGTTGGATCTCAGGATGTCGGACAGAATAGGGTACAGGCAACACTCACTACACCAATCTCTGAGATAGATGAGGATGCATCCGCAAGGGATCTAGAAATGATTAAGGAAACCAGTCAGATTACATGTTGATTTGTCAAAGGGTGATTTCACTTTGAATGCGTATGCTCGATTATTGTATTAGTATGTGGATACCATGGAAGCGAAGGATTGCTATGTGTGTATGCAATTACCAGCCTCAGTAGAAGAAGGCATTCGATACCATCATTTGCCTTTGACCTATGGCATTACATGTAGTGTGTTGTTGAGCATGTTTTATGGCAAGGCACACTTCGAGTACTATTTCTTAAATTATGATGTGGTGCTCTCGGAAGTCCCAGTTCTTAAATACATGAATAAATATGATTATTATAAGGAAGTAGAGCGAATGTCAAAGTATTTCGTGCCTACCATTACTTTAGATACGTCCTATGCCCATAGACGCAATTTAACCTGTATGTTAACTGACATTGAAAAGAAATTTATAGATCAGATAGAAGATCGGCATAGACAGACTATTTAGACCAGATCCAAAGCACAAGGTTACCCCATGGACTAAAGAAGAATTAGATCATAAAGCAAAGGGGAGTTTTGGACCCATAACATTAGATTTCCAGCAGAAGGGGAAGTTATGTATTAGACACCCGACCACATACTACGATAAGATATTTGTGAGTGAAAGTGATTGTGAGCACGTCTTCTTGATCGAAGAATCAATTAGAAAAGCATTATTGGACAAAATAACAATAGTGCCCAATGTGTATTTTATGTGTGAAAAGAATGCCTATGTGAAGTTGCCCAAAAATTGGTATGGCACTTGTTATTTGGCTATGGTATTTCCCAAGATTTTTCATGTGAATGATTTATGGCCCCTAGAAAGCAAAAGACCTCACAGAGGAAAACGTGGTGTGAGTGCAGGAGAAGTGATTGGAGACATATTTGGTGCTATGATACAGAGTATGGGTGTGATTCTGAATGATTTGAAAATCAGAAAGCTGGCAACATTAGTGGATAAGCTCTCAATAAATACAGCTCAGATTTTATTACTTGTAGATGGGGAGCTGGTTTCGATAAGGGCTATGGTTGTGCAAAACCGTCTTGCCCTAGATGTGTTGCTAGCAAAAGCCGGAGGAGTCTGCAAATTATTGAAAGTTCAACAGTGCTGTACTTATATTCCTGACAACAGTCGGGATATAAGGAAATATATCAACACTATTTCAGATATACACCAAGAGTTACGTGAGATGGCTGCTGAAGGACTCTGGGAACAAGTGGGGAAAGGATTTGGCAAGATAGGCAGTTGGTTTGGAAGTTTGGGACAAGGAATAACGGGATATATCTTGAAGCCTATTATAATAGCTGTCATTTGTATAATTGTCCTACTAGGAGCCATCAAGGCTTGCAAATGGCAAAGGGCGCGACATCAGGAGAGTGTTTCGAGAAAGCGAGAGCACCAACTTGAGCGACTGCAGGACAGTCATTACCAGCACCTTAAGGGGTTAGAACGATTCAGACAGGGACGGCAAGCTACAGCTTCTGTTTAGGTCGGTCTCTTCTACAAGAAGAAAAACTACAGAACAATAGAAAGTTGGTGTTATGACACTAGTCATAAGAGGGGGGGAACTGATAGAGCGCTGATAGCACTCTATTTTGTATGAGTGCACTATACTCCTGGTTTAAACGCACTCATGTATTCGTATTGTTTGCAGTGTTTTACGACTATTAAGAAACATTTATTTGAATCATTCGATGTTGAAAACTAGTGAATGCATTTCATGTAGAACTTTGTATGTATTACGATTCCTTCATGCATAATGTGCAGTACGATATTATTTCTATACACCGTAATTGTGGTTAGTTTAAGTTGCCTGAATTATAGGCCCAAAGTCATAAGTTTCGATTCACCTTGCTCTTGAGAAATAAATAATTAAATGTTGTTGTGTTCGAAATTAGAATTTTCTCATCCTACTGCAGGTGAAAGAATACACATCGTTATTTTCAGAGTTAAGGAGAGACCCGGAATGCCTTTGAAGATGGCTGGAAAGCGAGAAGGGAGGATGCCTTGCGTATCTGGTCTGTCTGAAAGCCAAGGCCACTGGAAAGAAGATATCACTAATTTAATTTGTGTCATGAAAAAAAAGCTACTGCATAGAGGTGCAATGGAAAGTTTTAAGAAGAATGACGTATTGTGGGTTGAATCTTTTGTATGATGCGCAGGGACAGCGAGACCAGACTTCTGCTAGCTTTCGGAGGAGAAGGAGCATCTTAGAGCAAGCTCCATAGCCATAAGCTAAACGACCCATTTGACGCGAGTACTTCTTAGGAAGTCAACACGTGCTGACACCGTTGGGGAATGATAGAAGAGAGACAGGAAGGGCCCTCATGTAGAGCAGTGTAGGGAAAGATTTTGATTTCTTTCAATGAGCCAAGAACTGAATATTGCATCTATTCTGTGTTGCGTTGTGATTTTGGAATTTATAATCATTTGTCTTTTGAGCCGAATTACTTATATTCGTAAACTTGGCTCTGTATTAATTTTTCTGTACCTCTATACTTTGCTATTGAGATGTATTTACATCCAATTGTTTTTGGCCTTATAATAAATATTCAAACTGCACTTTGGAGTTGGTGGTCTTTTCAGGCATGACGACTTGCTGATAGCTGTCTGAGTTGTTTCCTCCCCTCAACCACTTTAGTAGGTAAATAAAAGATCGATCGCTTACGCTATACTTAGTAGGGAACATTAGGTGTGCAATTTAGTGTAATCACCTTCAAGAATGTCCTCCTGTCTGTGGTAGATAAGAGTGCCCAGGTAGGGCAGGCATCTGTCCTCCCAGTTCACTCCCTCCGTGCACTGTGGACCTATTCTATCCCTGCGCGCCAGGAAAAGGCATGATTTTGACCAGTTCACTTTTAATCCTGCCACTCTGCTAAGAGCGTGAAGCAGGTTTTTTGCCCCACACAAGGCCTCCCCCGAGTCGGCAAGGAAAAGTAGAAGATTGTCGCATTAAGTGCAATATGATGGACCTGTCCGTGTACCTCAAGCCCTCGATACGCCCGCCCCAGCCTAGCATGCGCCGCTAAAGGTTCCATCGCCAGAGCAAACAACAGAGGGGAGAGGGGACACCCCTGCCGTGTACCCCGCCCCACCCTGCACGCTTCCGAGATTACTCCCCCAGTTTTGACTCTGGCGGTGGAGTCAGCGTACAAGAGAGCTGTCCAATTCACGAAGTCGGGACCAAGCCCCATTCTCCGCATTACATGAAACAGGAAAGCCCATTCCAAGCTGTCAAAGGCTTTTTCTATATCTACTGCAAAGATCGCAGCAGCGTCAGCGTGGTAAGAATCCGCTTCAAAGATGCGCAAGAGTCTTCTGATATTTAGCGCGGTGTTTCTGGTGGGGATGAACCCGGATTGGTCAGCGTGTATGAGGGTGGTCATGTGGGGGAACAACCGGGAGGCCAGGATCCTACTTAGTATTTTATAATCAAGACTGAGCATGGACAAAGGGCGATATGCCGTTCTATCCCATGCCTGCTTGCCCGGCTTCAGCAGAGGAATGATGATCGCCTCTCTAGTAGAAACAGGTAGTTTGCCAAGCCTCTTGGCATCATTATATAATCGTGTGAGTTGGGGAGCTAGGAGGTCAATGTAGGTGAGGTAAAATTCTATCGGGAGGCCATCAGTGCCTGGGGTTTTATTACGGGCCATATTTTTGATGGCACCACGCACCTCCCGCACCTCGATCTCATGTCCCAACAAGGTTGCCGCATCCTCGTCTAGTGCAGGAAGTTCAACTTCTCGTGTGAACTCCTGTAATTCCTCCTCCGTTGGGGCCAGTTGGCTCCAACAAAGCTCAGTGTAATATTCAAAGAAGAGGTCGTTGATCCTCTGTTGGTCATACCTAGCTACACCCATCTGGTCTCGAAGTTTTAGTATAACTGATCCTCGCCTAGCCGGATTCGCCAACCAAGCCAGGAGGGCTCCTGACTTATCCCTTTCCGAATGTGCCCGAGTGATATAGGTCTTATAATCGAAGCAGCGCAGACGCTCCACGTGGGCGGCCACAGCCTCCCTCGCCTCTAGTAACTCCTGGTGCTTGCCCGGGTTTTCAGGTCTGTCCTTTTCTAGGACGCGCAGACGCTCATCATCTCGCTGAATATCGTGAAGGAGCACCTTCCGAACCCCAACCAGTTCAGATATGCACCGCCCTCTAAGTACTCCTTTACAGGCGTCCCATTCCACAGTCGTGGACGTAGCTGTACCCTCGTTAGCTTGGAAATAGTCAGTGATAGCTGTTCCAATAGTTGTATGGAAAATCTGGTCATCTAAGGCCTCTGGACGCAAGTGCCAGGTGGGGATTTTGGGGCGTGCACGCGACCATTGTAACTGTGCCAGGACAGGATTGTGGTCTGAGAGCGTCCTAGTGAGGTATTCGCTGCAGCTAATCCCCTCTTGGACATCGGGTGAACACAGAATGGAATCTAGCCAGACATGCAATTCATGAAGGGCTGAGAAGGAGTAATCCCGGGTTAAAGGGTGCTGCGCACGCCAGGTATCAATTAAGCCCCATTTCTGTTGCCAGTTATGGCGTGATTCTGCCAGCTTGTGTGCAGGTGCATTAGGGAGTGGGGGATGGGAGCGATCAAGGGTAACATCAGTGGTGCAATTGAAGTCGCCCCCCAGTAACAGCGACCCTGTGAGGGTGGTCGCCAACCTTCGTGATAATAAGGAGAAGAAGGCCGGCTGGTCCGCGTTAGGCGCATATATATTACCCAGGGTAAGGTCTCTACCGTCTAGTCTCCCAGTCACCACCACAAATCTGCCCTCAGGGTCAATCACCTGCGTTGTGCATTGGAATGGGACGCCCGCCCGTATCCATATCAATACACCTCTCGCAAAGGCAGAGTATGTAGTATAGTAAACCTGACCCCTCCAGCGACGCTGCAACGCCTTCCCTTCTTTTGCCAAGAGGTGGGTTTCTTGCAGGAATGCGATCTGAATGCCTCTGCGAATCAGATAGGAGTGTATCTTGTGGCGCCTGACCATAGAGTGCATACCCCTCACATTCCACGAGCGACAAGCCAAGCCTAATGGGGGTCCCATTGCTGAAACCTGCACATATAGTCCTTAAGAATTTTCCCCCCCGTGACACGCCTGGATCCTTGTAAGAAACCCCAACTAGAAAAACGATCCCAACTCCCCCTCCCCAGGACAGGTATCCAACGAGGCGTCCCCATCCAAACCGTGATAGTACAAACCAACGTCTAGTGACAAAGGAAGGGGCAGTCTCCCACTAAGAACCTCTCAAGGCACCCCATAGTGCCACCTCCCCGTTAACTGTTCCAATCAATAAGCCCCAGTTCGGCTGGATGTTACCTATAGGTCCAAGTGGGGAAGCCACAAGTTCTTGGAAGCTGCACCTACGGAGAAGGTATGATAGGCCTCGGGAAGATCTGCATGTTGAATGGCAGGCCCCGTTCTTTACATTAGATCATCGGCTGTTTGGGGCGTAACCACTGGCATGTTCGCTCCCAAGCTGTCGTTGTCGCTGCGGTCCGGTGAGGACTCCGACCTACCATCACGGCGTTCGCTGCCGCCCGGGGAGGAACTAGGGCTGGCCTGACTGTGCGACACCACTGCCTGCAACACTTTACGTCATTCAAGGCTGAGTTCCCTGGGCGAAGGGGCCTTGGAGCCCGCCCTATGGCCACGAGGACTCTGCTGCGGGGTCCCTGAAGCTGAAGCAGGTCGATCTACTGAGCTGTGGGCTTCTAGCCAGTTCCAAACTTCTTGTGGTGAATTGAAGAAATGCGCTCCCGCTGTGTCCACCACCCTAAGTCGAGCGGGAAATAGCATTGCATAGGACAGGTTCAGTTTGCGCAGTTTAGCCTTAACAGCAGCGAATGACGCCCTGCTTCATTGAACATCTCTCGTAAAGTCCGGGAAAATCAGGCCATTACTATTATCGATGCGTAGAGTTTGTTTTTGGCGGGCACAATGTAAGATGTGGTCTCTATCCCAGAAGTGTAATAGTCTAGCCACCACTGGTCATGGGGGAGCTCCTGGTTTTGGCAGCCTAGCTGGTACTCTGTGAGCCCGCTCCAGGGCATAAAAGGGGGACAGGCCTGTTGGAGCCACCTCAGCACGGAGCCAGTCCTCTAAGTAGCGGACCAGGTCAGTCTCCTCCGTTTTTTCTGGTATCCCGATGACGCGGATGTTGTTCCGCCGTGACCTCCCTTCACTGTCCTCGGCACGCAGTTCCAGGGTTTTCACCTTAGTTTCCAAGGCAGTAAGAGATCGGCACATCTAATGTACTTCGTCCGGCAGGCCGCATAATTCTTTTTCAGTGCTTGACACTGTCTTTGAGCTTGCGGTGATCATCTTTGAGTAGACTGAGGTCCATGCCAATGGCATCTATCTTTCCTTCTAACGCCTCTCTGGAGGCCGTTATGGCCTGCATTATGTCAGCTAATGTAGGTTTCCGGGAGGGCAGATCTCCGCTTGTCTCGGGTGCTTCCTCTTCTTCATCGGAGTGAGGTCCGGGGACATCTACACTAAGAACAGTGAAGCCCCGCTTCGTTTGTGGTCTCCCCATCTCGAAGCTACTGCGTGCTGGTTTGGCGTCGGAGTGAGCACAGTATCCCCTGGGGGTAGCGCGTCTTAACACCACCAATGTCGCTGGGCGGCCTCCATCCGTCACACTCCCTCAACCCAGAGGGCACTCACCGTCCTCGACTCGGGTAACCTCTCCCACCGCTGGCAGCACGAGCCGAGGGGTCTCGCCGAGATAAACGCCGCCCAGCAACTCGCAGCTCCCACTAGCACTCCCCGATGCTTTAACGCTGCAGCACTTCACAGCTGCTCCCCTCAGCTGCTTCTCTGTAGCGTATGTCCAGCCTGCCAGGCAGCACAAGTGTCCTCCTCTGCTATCGCGCACTTAGTTAACCACCCGCCATAGTTATGCCCCACAGCGAGTCAGCAAGTCGTCCCCCGGGGGCTGGGGCTACAATCGCTGCGTAGGCGCTATATTGTGGTACGCCCTCGCCGGTCCACTAACGCTGGTCACCCTCTGCTCTTTGCGGGGGCCCGGTATAGGAAGCGCAGGTTCTTCTCATGCTTCCCCTAGCACTGTTGTAGCTCATGTAGCCTCCTGCTGCAGTAAGTGCGCCTCAGTGAGTGAGGCCCCTCTTCATAGAATGCACGCACACCCTTTCGCAGCGGTTTCCCCTGGGCCCGGCACTGCGTTGGGGCCAGTCAAAGTGAGGCACCGGGCTCTATTGGTGTGTGGTGTGCTCCGGGTCTCTGCCACTTAGGGCTACAACGTCCTCCGCCCTAAATATCGTGCCAGGGAAAGGCAATCTGGTACCCTTATGGGAAGCTTGGCGCCATTTTGGCCGTGGTCCTGCGAGGTCCTCAGTGCGGGCAATACCAGGATCCCCAGTCGCCACAACACGACTCCGCGTCTTACCGTGGCTGTCACGGCTCGTTGGTCACAGGAGGGGCAATAGTGGGCTCACCACAGTCAGGCCTCCGCTCAACACGGCTGACATCTCAGGGCGCTCACCGCCCGGCCGCCATTTTGTTACTCAGTCCGGGGCTGGGTAGGGGGTCAGCGCTGCAGGTCAATAAATCGCTATGAAAGCGCTCCAACCCCTCCTCACCTCCTCAGGAGCATGCCACTATCTGCCAATTATCTCAGGCGAGTCCACCCGCCTCGAGACGTCCGCTCTCCCCGCAGGCCAGGAAACGCAGCAGCAGTCAGCCCGCGGCCACCATCTTTCTGCCAGGCCCACCAAGACGGTAACCGCCAATTCACCTCCGTGGCCGGCTGTAATTGCAGCGCAGGGCTCCGCCGGGACTGGCAGACGTGTTCCGGAGGGCTGCTATGCGGATTGCAGCTCCCCCCACTGTCAGGGGATCAGGATGATTAAGAACGGGGAGACGGCGGACGGAGCTCCTCAGCTCGCGTCCGTCTCCATCGGCTGCTGGCCACGCCCCTACACCCCAGGCTCTGATAATAGGTCCCAGAGCCTTTTAGGAGTGGAGCTGCAGTATTTGTTCCTTGGCGAAGCTGATCCAAAATATGGGCAGGTCATTTGCTTCCTGGCGAAGCAGATCCAAATATCCTCAGCTTCTCTTGTAGTCAAGCACAAAGGAAGAAACGGAAGCAAGAGACAGAGGGTAGGATAGGGAGAAACAACAGAAGGGCAGGGAAGCAACACAGATGGTGGGACGGAAGCAACATGGTGTACGGGTGACTACACAGAGGATGCAGGGAGGGAGCAGACTAATGGGGAAAGAAAGCAATGTTGGGGGCAGACGGAGGAAAAGTAAACAGGAAAGAGTGCAAGGGGAGCAGGCAGGAGAGAAGCACAAGGGGTAAGAGAGCTAGTGCAACATATGCGTGGAAGTGTCACACTGTTTCAAAGGACAACTTCAAAAAAGGGGTTTGCACACCAAACCAGCTTAAATAACGGATGTATTAATCATCTGAAGTGAAGTCAGGGGTCTCCTTTCTAAACATTCTTTTCCTCTACTTTAATTAAATGATATTGAAACGCTGCCTGCGTTCAGCCTCATGAATTCACAATATGAGTCCCGAAAATGATTAATACATCCATTATTGAAGCTGTTTTGGTGCGCAAACCCCTTTTTTGAAGTTGTCCTTTGAAACAGTGCGACACTTCCACACATATGGGAATCATAATGCCATAAAATCTGGGCATGCCAATGTCCACTTGGAAACTGGTTCAGAACAAACTGTCTGACATTCATTTGATTGAGGGAATCTCTGCCCCAATCCTTTGGTGTCTCAGTTTTAGGTACTTTTCGCCCTGATGATGACCCCACTCTAAATGCCAATGTTGAGCAGTCGAAACTTTGACAAATAACATGTGTGGACTGGGTTTTTAAGAATTTTGATGGGGGATGTCAACACGTGTTTCATGGGTGTGGACTTCAAAACATTCTATTGTCCCCATCGGCCACATGTATATATGCTGTACATAGCACAAATGCATTTTCTATTCACTATATATCACGCTCACTGTAAGGTCACTTTTCAGGAGCACCTTGTATAAGTACTTCATTATACTGTGTGAATTGAACAATATATTCATCAATGAGATACTTGTAAATAGATGCACTAAACGCATAACTGGAACTCATTGGAGTAGTTTTTCCTTTTTCCCTAATATAACACTATTGCGGTGGTAGTCAAGGGCTACACTAGCCCCGTAGGGACCACTTTATTGTTTAAGTGGAAGACCAGGAGCCGTACATGAGCTGTCCCATGTTGAAGTCCAGGTGGTGAGCGTCCATCAGGAGCACCAACAAGCCTTAGTAGCCGCAACTGGCGTGGAAGATGTAAAGATGCAATCGTTGGGACCAGCAAGGTCCAAGGGATTCACCACATGCAGGGGAGTCAGAGCAGGCCCTGGGCAACAGGGGAGCCCACCAAAACAGGAGAAGACCCTCGAGAGGACCCACAGGTAAAGGCACAGGAGTCGCAAGGGCTCACCAAAAATGGAGGCCCACGATGCAAGGGATGCAGGGAGGACACACATCTTCAAGGGATGAGGTGCTGAAGGGTGGAGCTTCTTGTAGCCCTAAGATCTCTGGAGTGCAGAGCCAGCAAGCCTTTGCAAGAGCAAGTCGACATGGAGCACAGGGTTTTGGGCCAAGCAGCTCCGACGAGGGATACTGTCCTTCAAATTGCAGGGAAGACAGGTCAGGCCTCGGGGGAACCACAGATCCACCACCTGTGTTGCTGAGTTTCGGGAAGTCCGTAGGATGACAGGAGCAGCAGACCGGTCAGCTTTGATGCGGTACCTGCACATGCAGGAGAGTGACTCCTTCACTCCAAAGGAGATTACTTTGGATGTCCTTGATGCCCACAGGTTCCTGGAGAACCCGAGTGAAGCGCAGACACAGACAAGGAGGATACTTGCAGAACAGCAAGACCAGGAGCAGCAGGAGTCTTCCTTGATGCAGTCTAGGTTCCAGGGGAAGTCCAGCGGAGTCCAAGTGTCCAGACGGTCAAAGAGTGTCTTGGTTTCAGAGGTGATTCTTGTGCCACAACGAATCTGAGGACCCACCTACGGGGAGGCCTTAAATACCCAATGAAAGGGTTGGAACTACTCGGGGAACCATCCCAGAAGTGGGGCTGGACAGAGGGGAGGATACTCCCCTGTCCTTTTTTCCAGTTTCACACCACAGCGGGAAGGAAGGGTTCCTGAACTGGCTCAAACCGGTGTATGCAAGGAGGGCACCAAATGTGAACTTCAAAGTAGTCTGGTGGTGCTGAAAAGTGCCCCCACCCCAGCTCAATACACTAAGTCCTGTTTGGAAGGTGGTCACACCTCCCTGTGACAGGAAACCTATTGTTCCACCTTTCCTGCTCGACCTCCGCTCAGCAGCAGGAGGGCAGAACAGTGTCTGTGGTCGGCAGCAGCACTAGCTTGCTGGCAGACCCTGAAAGGGGGCTACTCTAAGGAGCTCCCTAGTACATGGAATCATACCTCCAACACCGGAATCGGTGCTGGAGTAGGATTCCAACATGTTTGATTCCAAACATGACTAGGTTTGGCACTGCCATTATATAGTTAGACATCTTGTTATGACTGATGTCCACTATATGTCTTAAAATGACTGAAAACACAAAGCCTGGAGAATCGACTCCGGGGTTTGCAGGGGTGTCCTGCTCATGCAGGGGCACCCTCACACTTATAACCAAGCACCCTGCCATCAGGACTGAAGGACCTACCATAGGGGTGACTTATTGGTTTTAAGTGCAGTGACCTCCGATATAAGAAAAGTTATATCTGTTGTGAGAGTTGCAAGCACCATCTCACACAGGCTGCAATGGCAGGCCTGTAATCAGAGTTTAAGTGGACTCCCATGGGTGGCACAATACATGCTGCAGCCCATGGGAGACCCCTGGTGAGCCTATTCCTCGAGTACCTTAGTACCTACTAGGGACTTATAAGGGTACACCAGTAGCCAATTGTGGCGGTACCAAAGTACTTACCAAAACATTTTGGGAGAGAGAGCACAGATGCTTAGGGTCCTGGTTAGCAGGATCCAGCAAACTACAGTCAAAACATACTGACACCAGGCAAAAAGTGGGGGGAAACCATAAAATAAAGATCCTACTTTCCTACACTTGTGTCTCATGCTCCTGGCAGCAGAGCTAAACACTGAGCAAGAGCAACAACTCCATACATTTACCGATTATTTGGGATTTTTGTTCAGCCTCTGGGCTGTGTTAGGCCTCTTGGTATCTCCTTCTTCCTTTATGGTATCCATTTACTAGCTACAGCTTAATCCATTTCGCAGAGAGGTGAAGTCAGGTTTGCTTCTTTAAAAGTTCAAGACTGACATGCATGTTGTTCAATGAACACAAATTGCGCATCGAGTCATCCCTCTCCCCTAGAGGTTAGATGATGATGAGTTTAGTGAGAAAAACATGCATTTCCTTGTACTACCACAAGGAAACGTCCTTCAAGACGAAGCCGGAATCATGCTGTGCGAACACAGCGCTGGCAATAAAACGAATGCGGCATTAGCATGCATTCGTTCAGCAAGCAAGTTGTAACAACAACTTGCTTTTAGGGGGTCGCATTGGTGGAATGGTGTTGGATTTATAGTCCAACACCTTCCCTACTGTAGCGTAGACTGGAGTTTGTATAGTAAATTAAACTATTCCAACATCCAGCACCCCCCAAAGGCAAGTCGTTAAAATGACTTGAGTGCTGAACAAATGTGTCCTAAAGACGCGTTTGTACTAAAGGCTGCGTTCGGAACGCATGCGTTCTAAACGCATGAGGAATAGCGTCACACATTCACTACCACAGAAGTCATTCATCTCAATAGTTCATATCCTCCCTGTTCAGCTCAGACCGTCCAGGAATGTCAATGCGGCTTGACAAATGTTATAGATTTTATTTATAATGCACTATGACTTCTTCATGCTGTGAGGAAAATATTACTTATACCGTGACAATCTGATCATATCATGTAGTGCTAAAGATTCACATGCTCTACATACTGCAGGCATCTAGAATTGGGTGCAGATGTTAGCAAATTGTTTTTCTTCTATCCTCTTTTCGAGTCACAAGCTCTGTTCCATCCTTATCCACAATGCGCCAGGCTAAACACACCACCTCAGATATTTTTCTGCTCAGTGGGTGAGTAGTGTAAGTGAAGTTTAGTGTTGAAGACAGAATAGTATATACGGTACATTTTGGATTATAATCATAATGATGAAATCAATAATCTTCACCAGCTTCCAGGGAGGAGGGTAGGTGTAAGTGAATCTACAGTACTGCAAGCAAAAAACAGATGGTTACAAGGTAACATTTTCCATTCATAGCCTGTGTGGCTGTAGGTACACACGCACTGCATAGACTGTGAAGCTGTCCCTCCACTAAGTAGCGGCTGGGGAGTGGATGATGCAGATGTTCAAAACAAAGTTCTCAGCACTGTCTGGCCAACTAAAGCCTATTGGGAGGCCTGAATGTTCACACAGTAACGTTTAGTGAACCTGTGTGATGTTGACTATGTAGCAGCGTTACAGTTATCTGGTAATTGAATGTTTGCTAGATAAGTCATAGTAGCATGAGTCTTATAAGTGGAATGTAGCAGGAGTTTAACATGTGTGGATACCTTTAACAATCCAACTGGCAATACCAGCCTTGAAAATGGGGTTTCTCATGTGATACTTCACAAAAACACAAACAGTTGCTTTGTCTTAATGTAGATTTGGTGTGCGAAAACATGGGTATCTCAATAGTCTGATTAATGTGACAAGGGGAAACCATTTTGGGCAGGAATTTTGGGTTTGTCCTCACAACCACCCTACCACCCTACCTGTATGACCTGATTGAATTGTTCCTTTATGGTCAAGGCCTGAAACTCACTGAGTATCCTTAGATATCTGATAGCAATTACAAAAGCCACCTCCTATGGCAAGAATTGAATATCACAGGGGCATAGTGGTTGGAGAAGGAGGGCTGGTAATTCTGATAATGAACTATATTGAGGTCCCAAGCTGGTGCTTGAAGGGTCACTTGAGGAATTACTCTTTTAAGGCCCTCCATGAAGGGCTTGATAACAGGAATCTTAATTAGTGCTCCTGGTTTTATGTTTTTTTTTGTTTTTTTTTACATTTCCGTCTGTATTTATCCATATTTATTTTTGTTGCAAGCAAAAAATGACCCTGCAGTTAGTATTTTTCCACATTCATTTAAATTGACATGAATACTTTATCGGCTGAGTACATAGTGGGAAAGAATAAGCAGCCTGGCAAACTGTCAGTTTTGTGAAGGATATGTTCGACCCCTGGAGTATAGTTGACAATCCCAGGTGTCTTCCCTTCCCAGTCAAGACACTTAATAGAAATATCTCCATCAGAAAGTGGGGAGGATACGGTGGTGCGGGGAAGCAAGATGGCGGCCGAGTGAGGCTGTAACAGCGGAGGTGCCGTCTCAAGCACCGTGAAAAGGCTCTTATAGATGGAAAAGGGCGATGGTTTAAAAGAAAAATAGGAGAGATCGAGTGACCCCCAATTCCTACCTGATGCTCCGACAAAAGAACGGGACCCTTGAAGCAGGAGTGGACTGGGGTCTTGGAGATTGGTGTCGGGACGGATCCTTGCAGTGGTGCGGTGCTGTTGTAGAACTTGTGCGGGAGATATTACTGGCCGCTTGCTGTAGGCGCTGCCGCATGAAGGCACGAATGGCTCCAAAACCGGTGAAAGGGAAGTCTGGGGCCCCCGCTCCGGAGAGTATTGGCACTGGAGCCAAGGTTAAGCATGGAGGGAAGCGCACACAGGCTGTGATGCCTGCACCAGCACCCGCCAAGGAAGCCGCTTCAGAGAGAGGAAGGGGCGGACTTCGTCCGGGCGCCGAGCACCGGGTGGCTCCGATCTGGAAATGTTACACGCTTCCAGCAGGCAGCTCACAGATCCTGGTGCTAACGCTGCAGCCGGAGCATCGGGAGCATTTGCTCAACATGAAAAGGACAACGGTAACGGCAAAGGCAATGAATCATCAAAAAATAAAGAGCCAAGAGAGATAATAATGGATAATTCCTTAGGGGAGGTAAATCAGCCTGGAACTCTGCTCGTAAGTACTATGCACCAGGGGGCAACTGCTGATTCTAGTGGGGGCTCTGAAGCCCAAAGGCAAAGGGGGGCCATGATATCGGAGAGAGGGAGGAAAAGGAGAAAAAGGAGGGGAGAAGATGGGAAAAATATAAGGAGAGTATTGGGGCGACAAAAGAAGCAGAAACTGAATTAGGAGCTGGAATAGATACTCATAAGGAGCCTTTCCAGAACCAAGATACAGAGACACTTGTTGCCAATGTAGCACCTATTACGGACTCTGCTGAATGTTTTTTCTCCCGGTCAGATGGTCCAGATTGGTCGGCAGATGAGTCCGGGTCCTCTCTTCTGTCCAGTGAGAATGAAAATGAGAGTGACTTAGATAAAACAGATGACTCAACTTTCCAGACTGCCCGCCGTGTAGGCAGAAAGAAGTCTGGCCATAACTTGAAAAAAGCGGTCCGTTTGAAATGGGATTACTCTGCGATGGAATCAATTAATCCAACGCCAAATAACATTTCTCAAGGTGCTGTTGACGCACAGTCCCCAACCTTAGAGACTGTCTTACAGACCATTATTCAGCATCGGGAGGAAACACGGGCTAATGCCCGCAAAGCCCAGAACGCCGCTAGGAAAGTTCAGGGGGCTGTGAGGAAACTGACGAAGACATGTAGTGCTATTGGGGACCGTCTCACAGAATTGGAAACCCGGGTTAGTACAGTAGAGACTGAGGTAGCCCTGAAACTCTCACAATCTGGGGACCAGGAAAAACGAATCATCGCTATCCAGTGGAAACTGGAGGATAGCGAAACTCGGCAACGCCGCAATAACCTACGGGTCCTGGGTGTCCCGGAGGGGGAAGAAGGGACAGATATACGCGCCTTCATGCTTGATCTTTTCCAGAAAGCATTTCCGGAACTCACAGACTGGAATTGGCAGGCAGAGGTACAGCGAGTACACAGAACACCTTTTACACTAAGAAACCCGGGCCAAGCGGGAACAAGACCACGAGCTATCTTGGTCTTCTTCGGAAATTTCCTATTAAGACAGGCAATTTTTGAAAAAGCCAGACCTGAAGCCAGGCGTAATGTTGATGTCTCTTTTTTTGTCCGCCCGGATTTCTGTCACGCCACCGTCGAGAGGCGATGGCGTCTGCGCCAGCTAATCAAACCTTTCCAGGACAAGGGGGCAAATGCTTATCTAACCAACCCCGCCTCTCTGAAAGTGGTCTGGCAAGGCTCGACAAAATTTTTTACTTCAGAAGTGAAAGCAGGAGAATATTTGACTGAACTTAAACCTTGATATAAAGATGTGTACTAGGGCACCAAAGCACGAAAATAGCTGGGTGGGGGATAAGTATCCCTTTCTCTCTCTTTCTCTTTTTGGTTTCTTGCTCTCTTCATTATTTTCTTTTCTGTATTTTTCAAACACTCACGGTGTGGCAACCGCGCTCCATCTCCCTAAACAGACCACCGTGCGGTCTGGGTGCTTCCCAGCCAAGAAGGGGAGGAGGGGGGGCGGGGAGGAGGATGCGAGGGGCAGGTGGGGGAAGGGCGGGGGGATGGGAGGAGGGCCAAGGGCAAAAAGAAGGAAGAAAATTTGGAGAAGGTATAGCTAGAATTAGTTTAAGGTATATGAATTCCAGGATGGTAATGAGTCTTAAATATTCTTTTCAGGGATATAATGGAAACAACCATGGAAGTAATAGGAATGGAGCACTTATTTAATACAGATGGGTAAGTTGACTATCTGCTCAGTCAATGTGGGAGGGCTGGGGGATAGAAGTAAAAGGAACAGAGTTATGGAGATGCTTTTGCCATGGTCCAAAAGAGGGCTAATGTCTATAAAAGGATATTGCTTAATGGGCTGTTCTACCCAAACCTCCAATATCAGAGGGGTGGCCATTTTTGCTAAAAACTATTTGGGGTCCGCTAGACGGATATTGGGAGATGCTGGAGGGAGATGGGTACTAGTGGAGCTAGCAATGGGACTCACAATCATATCACTGTACGGCTCTAACCAGGACGAGGCTAAAATATTTGAAGACCTGGAAATAGAGTTGGCAACTTGGCCTACCCCGCTGATTATGGGGGGGGGGGATTTTAATATTCATTTGGGGGTTGGAAGCAGTAAAAACGTTAGGTACCAAGGCAGGAAGCCCAAGACATTTAGAGCTCTGGAGTCACTCATTAAAAGTCACGGCCTAATAGATGTCTGGGATGCTGAGCGCCCTCTTGACCCTGGATTTACATATTTCTCCTGCCCCCATCAGAAGTATGTTAGGCTAGACTATTTCTTTATCTCGAAACAAATTCTGGGGGGGGTGGAGATTGAGATACTTCCAAAGATCATCTCGGATCACAATCCTCTGTGGCTGGAGATTAGATCACAGCAAATAATTAGACAGCATCCACAGTGGACGTTTGATCGGAAGTTAATGGTAGATCAGGAGTATATATCTTATTTTAGAAAGTGGATAACCGAATTCTTTGATACAAACAGATTTAGTGCATCTCGTAATATGGTTTGGGATGCTTTTAAGGCTGCTCTAAGGGGAGAAATGGGCAGCTTTTCCGCCAACAAGAGACAAACAACATAAGAAGGCGAAGTCTCTCTGTGCCAAGCTCCAGGATCTTGAAAAGGAACACCTGAGTAAGATAGCCCAGGGGAGAGTTGTCGCTACAACTCAATTAGACATCATTCTGACTAAGGCTGAAATTAATACATATTATTCACAGCAAGCTGCAGCTGGGTATCAAACACAAAGGGCAGCAACCTATGAATATGGGGATTCTGTTGGCAGGCTGCTTGCTCTGAAAATCAGACAGAAAACAATGCAGAATCAGATATCTTCTATAAAAACCGGGGGCGTTTTATATACAGACCCTGGGAATATTATGGGAGTATTTCACGAGTTTTACCAAGATCTGTATAATGAAGAGAGGCCAGGCTCGGAGGGAGACTTATTTGTTAATGCCAGTGCGGGGTATAGGAGGTTAGAAGGGGAAGCACGGGACAGGCTGGAGTCCGAATTCACAGCAGAGGAGGTGCACATAGCGATACAGCAACTTAATTCGGGCAAGGCCGCGGGCCCTGATAAAATCCCCCTGGAATTCTATAAAGTATTCCAGAAAGAACTTACTCCCCTTCTTTGGGATCTGTTTCTGGGGGTCCAATATTCAGGAGAACCCCTGAGTCATGGAAAGGTACGAATATAGTTATCTTCCCTAAAAAGGACAAACCACCAGAGAAACCCACCTCATATCGACCTATTTCTTTAATCAACGCAGAGGCTAAAATCTATTCCAAGATCTTGGCGAATCGTATCCAGGGGGTCATAGCCAGTATGGTGTCACCCTGGCAACACGGGTTTGTCCCAGGTCGAGACACAACTGACCATGTAAGAAGAGCAGTGGCATTGTTTGATATCGCTCGGGTGAACAACAGCAGGCTGGCTATGATCCTACTGGATGCAGAAAAAGCCTTCGACAGGGTGGCATGGAAGTATCTGTGGAAGATTTTAGCAGCCAAGGGTTTTGGCCCACTAATTATTACTGCAATAAAGGCCATGTATAAGTCACCATAAGCCAAACTTCAGATGATGGGAAGAGAGTCAGAAATGATAAGAGTTGGAAGGGGAACAAGGCAAGGATGTCCGTGCTCCCCCATCCTATATGCTTTATATATTGACCCATTCATACAAATGATTATGGAGAATAAGGTTATCACACCCGTGTCAACCCAGGGATATAGCACCAAGGTACTTGCGTATGCCGATGACATCGCTATACTAACCCCTAATCCGGAGGAAGCCATAGGGGAAATAGAAACCCTGGCCACTATGTTTGGCGAAGAATCAGGGTATTTACTTAATAAAACCAAAACCCAAATAGTGTGTACCGAGAATATCATTTTTCAAGATCACCGGCGTATCTCTACGGCTACTTATCTCGGGGTTAAGATTACCTCAGATGTGGATCAGATTGGACAAATAAACTTTAATCCTATGATTAACAAAATAGATACTGATCTTAAACGGTTGAATTCATTGCATTTGACCATCATAGGAAGAGTGAATGTCTTAAACATGGTGATGCTTCCCAAAATTCTATACCTATTTCATACACTCCCTATTGAGGTGGAAGGATCAATATTTAAGGCTCTTGACTCGGTATTCAGTAAATTCATATGGCAATATGGGAAGGTTAGGAGGTCACTGAAAATGATAACTCTACCACAGGCTCGGGCGGTTTGGCAGCCCCAAATCTTACCTTTTATTATTGGGCAACCCTATTGCATCAAATGAAGGTATTATTTTTTGATAATGCTGGGCCCGGGGGTGGATTGAATTCTGGTATCCCCACTATCTATGAACTTGCATTAGGAGATAAAGGAAGAGCATTACTACTCCGGCAGGTAGAACCTAGCTACTTTAAAAAAGTAAGATTTAAGATCATATCGAATGCCTGGAGAACATGGTGCAAAATACAAAAATTCATGAAAATTGAGAAATACACTAGATATACACCTATCTGGAGGTCTTCCCTAAGCTCCCCCAGGCTTTATGATATCATAGGGAGACAATGGGAGCACTCCAGTGTGCAGGTAGTAGGGGATATCCAGGCCAATGGCTCATATTACTCTTTTTCTGAATTACAAAAGAAATATGGAATACCAGATGGACACTATCTCAAATACCTTCAAATAAGGGGATTTCTGGGCAAACAACAACAAGCTATATCTAGTAGTAGGATAGTATTATTTGAGATTCTTAAGAGGGGGATGTGTAAGCTTAAGCCTTTGTATAGTATATTAATAGATGCAGCCCCCGATGATATGGAGAAACTAGAGGCTAAGTGGGCAGATAAACTAGAAAATAGTGATGTAGATATGGATATGTCTCTATTGTTGGCAAAAAAAGTGCTCCTCTCATCCAATTTAAAAGCACAACACTACAAAACAATCTGTAGTTTATATTTTACTCCCTATAATTTATTTAAATGGGGGAAAAGGGAAGATGACAAATGTCCAAGATGTGGGAGGGGACCAGCAGAGGAGATCCATATGTTTTTTGGCTGTCCACAACTCATTTTGTTTAAAGCGGAGGCAACTAAATTTTTGGAGAAGATCCTGAGTAAAAAAGTAGTACTGACCCCCCACACTCATGATGCTGGGATATGATAGTAACGCCGGACTGGATCAGGCTCAATCCGGTATGTTATTCATCTCAGTAACTATTATTCGGTTACTTATCGCAACTAGATGGAAAGATACACTGCCTCCACTCTTTCAGGAATACCTGGCCAGACTTATGGCTATATATAAATTGGAATCAGCCTTATATGATTGTAAGGGCCGTCAGGCCAGGAAATGGGGTACGACACTATGGAGCTCTTTATCTAAATGGGTAGAAGGGGAGGGAGGAAGCTAAGGGGCCGTGTTAAATTAGGGTTTCCTTTTGCTTTTCTTATTATGATTTTTCAGTACAGGAACTGTATTCTTTTTTCTTTTTCCTTCATGGTTGGTTTCCTTTCCTTTTCACTTATGTGTCATATGTTTTAAACAAGACCAAGTGTATAATTTTCTTTTTCTTATATTTGTAATGTATGAATTTGAGTATGTATATGAATTTGGTATTTGTAAACATATCTTCTCCAATAATAAAAAAAAAAAAAAAATTTAAAAAGAAAGTGGGGAGGATAAGATACAAGAGACGCTGGTTTGGAATGGCAAATAACCGCTTCGGACCTTCACAGAACTACTGCTTGCTAATATTGACAAAGCAAGAATAATGTGCATTGTCTTTAGGAAACGTTTCTTCACTAACAAATGTAAAGCATTTAAGACACATCAGTCTTGCGGTTCCACCCTCCACATATGGTACACGAAGTTGGTAATGAGCCCAAGTATTACCAGAACCCTGAGGAGAAGGAGCCTATAACTGCAGAAGTGAAGTAGTTACTCCATGCCAACTGGAGGGCCGTAAGCTGGACGGCAATGAGCAGGTAGGTGGCTGTATTGAAGATGTCGCCAAGAATTCAATAGCAGGCAACACCAAGGATCATACAGAAGTCCTATATGGTAAAAAGAAGAAAAGGGGATGGGGATCCAGGAAAGAGGAAAACAACAAAGTGTAGGGAACGGAAGGCCAAGTGACAAATGAATACGACAGTAGAAAGCCAAAAACAACAAGCCACATTACCAGGCACCTACCAGGTGAATGCGAGATCTTTATAGCCTAGTTCTGCCTTGCTTTCCCGGTATGTTACACCCCTAACCCGGAAGTGTACCAATGCCTACTAAATATGACAGTCTCCAGCTTCCTGTTTTCCATAATTTCCATGTCTGACCTCTCTGGTTCCTAAAAAAAGCCTTATACCCCCCCACGGCAGATCGGATGACAAAGCAGCATGTGTCCTTGCTTCCTGATGCTGCTTGATATTCCTGGCAAACCCACCTAAAGTAAAGTCCACTCTATTTAAAAAGATGGCTCAAATATTAGAGTTAATTCCATCAGTCTGTGTTACGTTGATTGCCAGTGATCAATTATTCAACTCATTTACTCAACGCTTGCTAAGTAAAATAAATCATTCTAAATGACCCGCACACCTCTCACTCAGCCTCACTGCCTCACATACTCACTGAGAGATGCACCCAGACTTTATGCTGATAGCTGCTGGAGGCACGTCTGCCCCCGTGCCCTGCCCCCATCAACCTTCTTCCCCCTGTCATACAACAAAAGTTTACTGGGCTGCAGCCGATGTCCTGGGGTGTTTTCACACCTCTTAATGGACATCGGCTGCTTGCACTGCTCCAACAATTTACCTTGCATGAGCACCACAGCGAGGGGAGCTGGAGGGTCTCTGCAGACACGGCGCTCCCATCTGCACTTGTTCACCCCTCTCCAGAGCTGCAATTTGAGGGCAGCAGTTTCAGATTTCTTTCACAGCTCTTGTGCACCTCTGACACAGATTTTATAGAGGCGCACAGAGGCAGAAGGAGCATTTGTTTTCTCAGTATTTTCCTGTTTCTATATATAAATACAGGCAAAAAAACAAAAGGTTTTCCATCTGTATTTATATGGAAAAATCAGTTTAAACAGAAAACCAGGAGCCTTAATCTTAAAGATAAATGCACATTATTTTGCTTATAGGCTGCTACCACATCCAAGTGTGGACAGACTAGTATGCCAATACCAGGTTTTACAACTGCTAGAAGCAAAAAATTATCTCTTGCACATAGATTTTGAAGCTGTGCATTTGTTTACCAATGCAATAGTGTATAAATATTTACCACTTAGCAGCCTGACACGCTTGCATGGTAGGTTTATGTGCTTCACGCAGGATTTACATACACGCCTTGATAAGTTTGAGGTAATCAAACTCTAAGACCTCAGGTGCCAGATAGCTAGTTTAAGCTGCCTGAGTTCTGAGTGTCTAAACTGACCCTGATCCTGAGTCAGAAGAACCAGCTTCAGCAGTTTCTCATGTGGGTGTAAAGATATTTCCAGAAGCATGGAGCACCAAGGTTGCTATGCCCATGCTGGAGCCACAAGCATGAGGGTCATTGACCCTTTATCTTCCTCACCAAATATGGGATCAGAGGAGGTGGCAGAAAAGCGTAAGGAAATCTCCTTGACCAGTTTATCCTTACTACAGAGCCCATGGATTGTGGGTACCTGGAGGCGAATCTTTGGCAGTTTGCATTAAGCAATCAGATCAATGGTGGGAGTGCTCCATGGGGAAAGTACCTCTGGAGTACATGGAAATTCATCTCCTATTTGTGGACTTGTTGATGCTTCCGCTTAGCAGATACACAAGGTTGTTGCCCACCACTGGCAGATGGTCCACTAGTAGCAGAAGGTGGTGTGAAATGCCCCAATGCCAAATGTTCTGGTCTACTGCACATAGCTGGGGCGAGTGAGTTTTGGATGTAGTACATCACTGACATGTTGTCTATCTTTAGGATGACTGTTTTGCCTTGAATGAGTTTGTAAAAACCTCAAAGAACTAGGTTGTTTGCCATAACTTAGAGGTATTTGATATGGTAACTCTGTTCTTGTCACATCCATGTACCTTGTAGAGCAGAGGTCTTCAAACTTTTTTACTCCGAGTCCCCCCTAAGCAAAATATTTTGAGGTCGGGACCCCCTCCAAAACTTTATGGCAAGGATTGGGTGAGCGTGAGGGACATGGCTGCGTGCAGGGAGCGGGGCTTTTGACATGGTTTCAGGAATACTTTTTCTACAGCTTATGAACCGCACTAAATATGAGACTTATAAAACAGCAAATGCATCAAACAAAAATAGATATTATCCCAAACAAACTGCTCCCCATAATTGGGGTGTTGAGCCCCTCACACTCTTTGACCCCAATGCAACTACACCTGCTGCACTAATGATAACTGCAGTCCTGAGTAGCAGGCTATCTCCCCTGCATCTTTTACCTCTTCCCCACCATGACGGATCATCACCTCGATCCTAATGCTTGAAAGGAAAATAAGCTCTGATGCTCCTTTTTTAAAGGTAGACAGTCATAACGGTGATGCAGTGGGCCCCCCAAATCCCTGGGCCCCAGTCCTGCTGCATCTGCTTCCTTAATGATAACCAGCAGTGGCCACTTACACACTTGGCAGCAGTACCAGCGTCACTAATGAATGGCCCTTTAAAAAAAAAATAAACACATATATTGTCCCCTTCTTTGGGGTATCTCTCTGAAGAAGCTGTCTCTAGCCATTTGTAAACATAAAAATGAGTCCCCATACAGTGCTTCCTATTCTGGACCTTCTCTTTGACAATATCTATGAATCTCGCTCCTTTCTTCTGTCTCCTAGACCATTATTGTGAGGCCCCAGGGATCGAGATGATTCGGGCTCTGGATCTGAATGCAACCCTGTTGGGCTTCTACCTGCCACCCCCATGGACTCAGCTTTCACAAAAAAACTGCCCCTGAATGGTTAATACTGACTTTGAGGTGCCTCTGCCTGAAATCGAAGGGTGTGGTGGTAGCGCAGAAAGTTAAAAAAGAAACCAGCCTTCTTACCAGCCATTAATTGATGGAGTCACTTAAAGCCAGGGCCACTGGAATTAGGAGTTTCCTCAGCAGCAATGTTTTCCACAGAATTATCAGTTTACTGCATTTGCTACATAATCTGCAGATTTCAACAAAAAAATCTTGATTCTAGCTCAAACGGAACACAAGTTACTTAAAGTATGACAAAGTGATCCGGAACAGGGGAAGGCCCTTTGCAAAGATTGACTGGTAACCTTGTAGTTGCTTACTGCTGTATTTGGGTGTTAAACTGGTACTAATGAGGTGAAATATTTCCCGACAGCGTTACCTTGAATTAAAATGACAAAATAATGAAGTAATGCTAACCAAAAAATGTGGCGCATATGCCGCATAATTTACCTTTTCTAGCTGCATAATTTAGTCAAACCTGCCGCATAACGTGGTCCTCTTCTGCTAAATAATTCCATTGGTTCTGCCTAAAGCTTCATGGTGGCAAAGATTTATTCTTTTTTAGATGTAATGTAAGGGTGTTATCAGCTGAGATCTGGAAAAGTGGAGACACTTACAAAAATGTCTGCATTAGATACAGTTTGATTACTTATTACTAAAAAGTATATTTTGTAAGAACTTGTTTTATCTCAATCACTGCATCATTTTGCAGCAGCCTAGCTTAGAGTATGTAAATACTGTTTTAAAATAATGACTCAGCAAACACAAGGAGATAATGGACGGAGCACTGAAACTTTTCAGACACTCACCCCCAGTCACAGATCTGGGTTGAATCCATCATCATTCTTTAACTCACTTCGCCACCCCAGTTCAGACACCGCTATATGCAAATCAGTCTTGACCCTGTGCCTCATGGGAACAGTCCAGCCCGAACTGCCAAGCCATGTGTTTCCTGGACCGGAAACAAGCATCCTAGGACCAGTTCCGGGCTAAAAGCCCTCATCAGCCAGGCTAGCTTGAATCCAGTGGCAAAGTGAGCAAGGGACCCACGTCTGGGCATACCCTGCCAACTTAAGGCGAACAAAGCAAACACAAGGAGATAATGGACAGAGCACTGAAACTTTTCAGACACTCACCCCCAGTCACAGATCTGGGTTGAATCCATCATCATTCTTTAGCTCACTTCGCCACCCCAGTTCAGACACAGCTATATGCAAATCAGTCTTGACCCTGTGCCTCATGGGAACAGTCTAGCCCGAACTGCCAAGCCATGTCTTTCCTGGACCGGAAACAAGCATCCTAGGACCGGTTTCGGGCTAACAGCCCTCATCAGCCAGGCTAGCTTGAATCCAGTGGCAAAGTGAGCAAGGGACCCACGTCTGGGCATACCCTGCCAACTTAGGGCGAACAAAGCAAACACAAGGAGATAATGGACGGAGCACTGAAACTTTTCAGACACTCCATGCCACTGGAGTCAAGCTATACTGGCTGATGAGGGGTGAAACCCCGAAACCGGTCCTAAGATGCTGGTTTCCAGTCCAGGGAGGACCTGGCCTGGCAGTTCGGGCTGGACTGTTCCCATTGGGCGCAGGGTCAAGACTGATTTGCACATGGCTGGGTCCAAACTGGAATGGCATGGTGAGCAAAAAAAACGATGGATTTAGGCCCAGATCTCTGTACTGCGGTGAATGTATACATTGTTTTGCATTCTGTCCATCAATTGTTGTTTTTGCATTTGTCACCCTGATTTGGACGGGTATGCCCAGACATGGGTCCCGTGCTCTCCATGCCACTGGAGTCAAGATATCCTGGCTGATGAGGGGTGAAACCCTGACCCCGGTCCTAGGATGCTTGTTTCCAGTCCAGGGAGGACCTGGCCTGGCAGTTCGGGCTGGACTGTTCCCATTGGGCGCAGGGTCAAGACTGATTTGCATATGGCTGGGTCCAAACTGGAATGGCATGGTGAGCAAAAAAACTATGGATTTAGGCCCAGATCTCTCTACTGGGGTGAATGTATGACATTTTTCTGCATTCTGTCCATTAATTGTTGGTTTTGCATTTTTTTAAATAATGACTTGCATATTCACAGTGCTTTCTGCCACAGGCTGGGATCTCGTAGCACTATAAACAGGGCCACTGGAATTATGCGGCAGGAGAAGGCCAAATTATGCAGCATGGTTGACTAAATTCTGCAGCAAGCAAAGACGAATTATGCTGCATAATGCTGCATATTTTGTAATAGCATTACTGCATTAGTTTGCAATTTGTACATTTGTTAACACTGTCCTGGCCTTTATTGCCCCTCATAAAGTACCACATTAACACCCACATATAACAATAAGCAACAGAAAGGTGACCAGTCAACCTTTAGAAAGGGCCTTCCACTGCGAGGTAACATGTGTTGCTGCATTTTTAGTAACTTTTGAACCGTTTGAGCTAGAAACAAGTTTTTTTTTTTAAATCTGCAAATTATGCAGCAGATGATGGATTATGTGGCAAATGTGGAAAACCCATAACTATGCGCTGTGAGTGCAGGGTGAGCGTGAAAGTGAAGAGTGAGAATGAGGAGTGAGTTGTCTGAATGCAGGGTGCATTCCCAGACACTTGAAGTAAATCAGCATGTTATTGACGGTGGCGTAGGGTTTCAGATACAAGTTAAACTATTGCTATTATGGCATTAATCAGGGATCGAGGGTGAAGGAAATAAATAATGGGCTGATCCTGCAACAAACTTCCAGTCTTATGATTAGGATTGTCAGCTCACTATTTTGATGTCGCAGAAGGTACAAAAATAAACAGCCACCTAAAGCCGTATTTTCAGCACTTATCTGTGCGTACTTCGAACAGCAAATATAAATAGAAAGCACTTTTAATTGTGTTCTAGGGCTGCCTGAATGATCCATGACTGATAATTAAAGGGAACAAAGAGAGAAAAGTCACATTTCAAATGAATACATACTTTTTTTTATTTATAACCTTATTTAGTGTCAAGACAAGGTCTTTTCAGGCTCTTTAAACAACACATGGCTGGCATTTTTCTTTTGGCAACCCTACTTTATATTCCTTTTCATGAAATGCATTTTCACACTACAGCAGTAATTGTAAAACACAAATGTAAGGAATAGGCAGAGTGGGGGCCCAGGGGGTACTGGAACCAGAAAAAAAAACTAAGCCTCGGTAACCAGTTTACAAAGGTATGTAAATATGCAAATGGTCTTTAAAGACCTGTGAAAAACTCGGGCATGCCGGAGATAAGAATCCAGACACTGCCCAGCCAAGCCCACAGCAGCACACTCACTGACCTCCGGCCCCACGTAAATGAAGACAGCCTGGAAATGCAGCAAATAAACATTGCCGCACTTCCAAGCCATCAGTACTTTCAGAGGCATCTGCGCCCCCCTGGGAACCCATCCATGCCCCCCAGGGGGGCGCGCCCCACAGTTTGAAGACCTCTGTGACAATGTAGAGTCATGTTGTTGAGGTGTGCTCCAAACCCATGAGTGAGGCATTTGCGATAACGGTTACCTGTGAAAGTGGGTTGAGAAAAGGTCTACTCAGCTACAAGTTTTTGTTGGTTCACGGTAGGAGGATACACTGAATCCTGGGCAGCACCCATAGTAGATCCTCCCAGTCGCCACTGGCTCACCAGACACTCTTGAAAAGGGTGTATGTGCAGTTGTGCATGCAATACTGTCAAAATATGAAGCCATTATCCTCAACAGTTTCATTACCGTCCTCACCATGAGCAGCCTTCATGTCTGAAAAAGAGACAGCAGCTTTTAGAATGCCATCACACTTTCTTGGTTGGGAGTAGGCTTTTGCTGTGACAGCATTTAGTATACCATAAAAATGGCTGAAACTGCTAGGGCTTGAAATAGGAGAGTTTTTTTTATTTTTTACATTTAATGGTGAAACCTAACCTGTGTAACAAAGATAATGATGTCCCACAGTGTGTCCTAGACACTGATCTTTGCTGCTGCTTTTATCACGCAGTAAAGACTTGAAAGGAGTTTCAGTGCAGTCACTGCAGCTAGACATTCTGTAAACGCCCTTGGGGCTTTAGTGACCTTGAACTTGAGAATTTTGTACTGTCAATATCGTCCACTTAACACAAACTGCAGATAGCGGAGGTGAGCTGGGTTATTGCGGTATGGAAGTAGGTGCTCTTGAGATAAAGGACCGCCACATGATCCTCTTTGCTAATCAACAGGATAACGTTTTGCAGGGTAATGTGGTATGCTCTGACAGGTTGTAGCAGTTTATTGGCCTCAGGTCTAGGATCGGCCGCATTGTCCCGTCCTTTTTGGGTGTCAAGAAATTAAGGGAGGAGACTCCTCTGCTTCATTGATGTGGGTGCAGCAGTTTGAGTGTCCCTTTGGCTAGGGATGCCTTTATTTCCTCCTTTCGCAGTTGTAGATGACCACGACTGAGGACATGTAGGTGAATATGTCCTCAGTCTCTTGGCCCCGGCCCTGGGCACCGCGCCCAAGCCAACGGACCACGCACGCAACCTGGGCTTCATCCTGGACTCCTCCCTGTCGATGACCAGACAAGTCAACGCCGTCTCATCTTCGTGCTTCAACACCCTGCGCATGCTCCGCAAGATCTTCAGATGGATCCCCACTGAAACCAGGAAAACCGTCACCCAGGCACTCGTCACCAGCCAACTGGACTATGGGAACACCCTCTACGCCGGAACCACAGCCAAACTTCAAAAAGACTCCAGCGCATCCAGAACGCCTCCGCACGACTCATCCTGGACATCCCCCGACACAGCCACATCACCGGACACCTGAAAGACCTGCACTGGCTCCCCGTCAGCAAGAGAATCACGTTCAGACTCCTCACCCACGCACACAAGGCCCTCCACGACCTGGGCCCAAAGTACCTCAACGACCGCATGACCTTCTACACGCCCACCCGCCAGCTACGATCAACCAGCCACGCCCTCGCCACCGTACCACGCATCCGCAGAGCCACCGCCGGAGGAAGATCCTTCTCCTACCTGGCAGCCAAGACCTGGAACTCCCTCCCCACTCACCTTCGGCGAACCCAGGACCATCTCTCCTTCAGGAAACAGCTCAAGACCTGGCTGTTCGAGCAGTAACTTACCCCCTCCCCCAGCGCCTTGAGACCCTCCCGGGTGAGTAGCGCGCTCTATAAATGCCGTGATTGATTGATTGATTGAATATGTATGTTTGGTGGCATCATGAGGAACCTCAGACAGTACCCCGGCTGTACCACTAAGAGCACCAATTTGTGGGAGGTTATTTCCTCCCACTATAGAAGGAAGATCCTCCATTTTCTCCCCAAAAGATGATGTTTGATAGTAAGATAAATGGGAGGGGAGTAGCTGCCTGGAGGCAGTGGCACCCCTATTGGAGTCCCCTCCCCCTTTGCTTCTACCATTGCTATGCTGCCCATCCTTGCCGAAGAATTTGGGTCCTTGTATGTCCTGAAAGGACTGTTGGTGGAGATACCCTTGCCTCTGAGGCAGCATAGATGTTTTAGACCTTCCTCTTGCTTGTTTTTTTTTAAAGCCAGACCTTGGTACTGAGGTCTGTAGGGTACCCATTGCCTTGGCAGTCCCTGTGTCCTTTATTTTTGCCAGCATTGAATTAAGATAGGGGCTGAACAAATGCTCACATATGAAGGGCACAATGATGAGGTCCTGATGCACTAATGGCCAGAAGCTGGGGAGACTGCGCTAGGTCCATCACCAAAGCAGGATGAGGGTGAACATTTTCGATGAGGTGGCATTAGCAGAGTCAAATGAACACCTGATGTTGGTATTGGAGATTAATTTTCCTTTTGCCATCAATCCCATCCCTGCTTGTGATAGGCTTCATGGAGGTGTATGACTCTCCATCTACTTCAGTGATGGTGGTCGTATCTGGAGAACAAGCTTTTTTAACACAATTATGTTTTAATTAAATCGTTTTTATTATATGAAATAAATATCTGCTTTAAGCATTTTGGAGATTTGGTACATTTATGCTCTGATGATGCGGTATGAATATATGGTGTTGTTGTAATCGAGTGGTTTGACTGGGCCAAAGAGGACATTTGTTTTTTGACTTAAGTCTATTCGGTGCTCCACCTCTTTTGGTTTTAGGAGCCCCTCTCATTTGTTGAGATAGAGAGGTATCTGGAGAACAGTCAGATCAAACTGGCAATCTCCATTGTGTGGCCACACACGATTTAAAGCCACATTGCTACTCTCTTTATCTGGGGAGCTTCATCCTGTGTATCCTCGGCTAAGGCCCTCATTCTAGCAGAGTAGACAACTAGTGGGTCAAGTAGGACCTGGTCCTGATATAAACCAGATCTGTGGAAGCTTTGTTTTTCTTTTAGACCCAGTGGTTGACAACCCTTAGCCTTGACTAGGTCTTTAAAGTTGTCTGCGGTGGTCTTCAGCTACGAAGCATTGGAATGTATTGGACAGAACTTTCAGTCCTGGAGAGTGTCTCGACCATGAAACTGTCCTCCTCTTGTACTATGTGTAGTTCCACGCTGAGGTGCTGTGCTGCCCTCTCTATAACTGTGTGCTAGGCGGGGGTATCGTCAGGGCGGAGAGGAAAGCCTGTCATGGTAGGGGTCTTGGCCTGGATTGCCCTCGGCTTCAAGCCGATAATCCTTCCCGGGTGTAAAAGTTCATATTATAGATGCCACTGAGTTACATGGGCTGCCTTGGTCCGAGTCAGTGTGACTTGAATATGGGGAGGAGTGTGGTAACTGAAGAGGCGGCAAGTGTGAGGCCAAGGAGGTGGTGGTAGTGTAGGAGGCCAAGGGCAAAAGTGTGTGGTGAGACATTGCCTGTACCTTAGGAGGGAGTTACTCTGGGGCTCCTGCAGGAGCTGCTATTCAAAAATAAACCTCCTCCTTCTGGCAACTTGGGGGGTGTGGTTGTTCCTGCAAGTTGGGTCTGATTAGGATTTTTCACATCGAAGGATGTATGAATATTTTCTTCTGTCTGATATCAGGCACCTTGGGATAGCTGCAAGGTAATTGGGAGCTTGCTCAAGTCTAGGAAATTTTGCTTTGCACTTAGAGTTAAAATGAAAGGGTGTACTCTTCATAACACCTACCCCCACACAATCATTCTTAGAAGAGGACCTGAATCCTTGAGGGAGCCTCATTAATGACATTCCAAGGGGAGTCTCAGTCGTAGTCCAGCAAAGATGTCTCATCCCTGGAATGAAAGGTCTAGATGGCTTACACTGAAGATAGTTGTAGAAGTTTATTGGCACTGAACTTCCACAAAAATAAATTTATTTGGTCCTGGACCTCAAACGTCCAAACTTGATGGAGGAAAAAACAACCTGCAGCAGAGTCTTTATCCTTGTGCATTGTGGGCTAAGGGTGGAGTCATATCAGTGCTTACGAGTCAAAAACAACTTCAAAGAAAAACAACTTACAAACACTCAACACTAGATGGCAGGTGTATACAGAGCATGTGCATCTAAAGCCACATATGCTACAAATAGGCTATTTCATATTTCTTAAAGGAGCTTTCAGATGTGCTATTTTTGATGCCCGTTTGGTTTCAGTACTTAGGTTTGAGAAAATAAGCTTTTTACTGTAAACTTGACCTGAGCTGATGACCTTATCCGACAAAATTAATACATTTACTATCAGCTTCTGCATCTAGACACCATTGCACAACTTTTTATATATTGGCTACCTTACAGTATTAAAAACTGTGAGCAAGAAGCTGCATGATTTTAACAGATGTGAAGCCCAGTACTCACAATTCCGCGCAAACCATGCCTAACTCTCTCTTTGTACCGGACAAATCAAAATAAATTTGCCACGGATATCACAGTTGTCAATCAGTGCTTTTCCAATAGCTGGGCTGCATATTCTATTTTAACCTTTTTCCATGGTATGCCAGGTTTAACCATGATCCAGCCATGCAACAGCCATGAAGAAGCCCCATCTAGTGACTTGTAAGGTGTCAATCCCATTATTAAACTAGAAAGCCTCTGACATCACTGTGATATAGAATGCCAGTGTTTGTACATCTAGGGTATCTCTACATATGGGTAAGTTCATTCCCTACTCCATGTTAACAGACACAGAAGAGGAGAATGACATGTCAAGCTCTGACCCAAATATTTTATTTGAGGTCCTTTATGGTTCTAGATATAAAGTTAATTTAACCTAGACCACATAAGGAAAACACTTCCCATAATCTATCATATTTAAATTGTTTATCACGGAGATAAGTGAATACTGCTATTGAGTTAGAGATTTAGCTAATTGCCTATCCAGTTCCTCTCACGAAAGTATATTAAGATCTGACACTGACTACAGAAATTCCATGCTTGAGGAGCTCCCCCCCAAAAACTCTATTATTGTAAATATCATGGTGATTTTAGAAGTCTTTTTTTCACTGGCCTTGGCGCTTCCCCTGCCATTGTCAATAACTGCAACACGACTTACTCTCCAGCACACTGCCATCACCGAATCCCATTTCAGATTTAGCTTTCAAAGAGACTTTATTTCGATCACTGAGGATCATAAAAGTACACCATAGAGCTAGACAATTACAAACACACAATACAGATAAAACATTTCGATATAAATAAACATACACAGTCAGATTTAGCTTTACATACCGACAGCTTGTCTACTACCACTTTTCCCCATAAAAGTCAGAAGGTCAACTTTCAACTGGGACGAACCTGGTCCCTGTATACGACCGGCAGTCCATTGTGGTCAACCTTAACTTTTGACTTTGACCCAGATTTTGACATTTTGGTGTAATTTGATTTATTAAATATTCTCTATTTTTCTAAATTGGTTTGGGGTTTTTCTTGTGTTGTGGTTTCACTTTATTACTGTTGGAGTACTGTCTCTAATTGAACCCTGACGTTTCTGTGCCACAGCTCCCAGAGGGTTGAGAGCACATATTTAATTAGTGACTTCTGTGGTTCAATTGGGTTGTGATTATTATCTGAAATGGGTTCTCACCCCTTACATTAGTAACCCAATTTCTTACAACTATGATTGAGGGATTAACCATGCCCATTCAAACCCTCTAACTCAAGTTGCAGCAAAGTGCTTGATGTATGTTTGGGCACCACTAGTTGTGAAACACTTCGATTGTATGACTGGTACTTTCATTTTATTTAGGCCTTCAATTTCCCGTCCATTCACATAATCAACAATCCATGAATGGGCCCTACTGGGTACTACCCAGGTCCCTGAGAGATTTGTCTGGGTTAGTTTTAGGTTTAGATAAGTACATTTTCTCCAAGTATATTAAATATGTCTGTGTGCTGCATATTCCTTTACAGGGATGAATTTGAGATGTGTCTCTTAAAAGTAAGAATTATTTATTTCTGTTTTGGTTTCCCGTGTCATTAGAAAATAATTCTTCTAGCACTACCTCAATCCCTAACCCATGGTGGCATCTAGTTGACGAACTGTGCATTAGCATTCATCAGCCAGTAATGGCCCTGATAGGACATTTACTTTCCTCTAGGGTCCATCGCTGACAATGAAAGGCTTCATAATGTCCTTTACTGTTAGATCTGTCCTCTCAAAGTTAAAGCATATTGTTGGATACTAAGGGCCTCATTTAGAATTTGGCAGATGGGTTACTTCTTCACAACATGATGGATATCCTGGCTGCCTTATTACAAGTGCATTATCCCAATGCACTTGTAGTGAAGCGGATGGGATATATGTCACATTGTGGTGTAGTAATCCGTCCAACAAACTAAATCAGGCTCTAACCTTTCTGGGTATCATTACCCATCAAAAATTCCTTCCATAAAATGTGTAACCCTTTTTATGGCCACTACTCTTTAAAAATTCACCTCAATCCATTTAGAACAGTAATTGTAGGAAAATGCCCCTTTTTGCGTGGGAACCCTCACTTTTTGCAAGATTTTATTGCTGATTTTTTTGACTCTGCACACTGGTACACAGCTGTCCAGTGACCAATCTATGCACTCTTACCCTTAAAATATGTCAAAATTGATAAAACTCCTAATTGGCATATTCAACTTACCTGTAAGTGTACCCAGGGCCTGCAAGTTAAATGTCACTAGTGAACTGCAGCAGCCATTGGGGACACCCATAACGGTGTCAGTGCAAACATGACTGCTGGACTACCAATGAAACATGGCTCTGCAGTTTTAAAACTACAACTTCTGACAGGCCTAAACCTTCCTTTTAAATACCAATAAATCACCTCTAAATAGGCCTGAATACTCATAAGGCAGGGTGCAGGCTATTTTAAAGTAGAACATGTAGAAGTGTAATGTCCTTACAGTGAAAAGGCCCCAGAAGTTATTTTCACTACAGTAAGGTTAGCTATTATATTGGAAAGCATTGGGATACAATATTAAATTTAATATTGTTATCTCTGTCTAGGAAACAGGTAAAAAGTGTATACATTATAACAAGCCCAATTTACTGGTAAAGTCTGATTTGTGAAAAATAATTTGGAAAGGTACTTTTAGAAAATTACCGTTTCCCTGCCCAATTCCTTTGAACCCCATTTGCATGAGCTCCAACTATCACCTGTCACAACCCCCGCATGTGCCCTCTTTGTAGTGGGCACAGCACGCAGGGCTCATGATGATTAATGGTACGCTATGAAACCATGACTGATGTTCCTCAAAGCCCGTGACTCCATTACACTTGAGTTCCTGCAAGCGCTCCTAACCATTGAACCAATACAGCATCTGGCACCTGCTGTTACTAGGGCCTTGGTGAGGTTTTCCATGGAGTCTCTGCAAGGTTCCCCCAGAATCCTGTGTAGCAATAGTGTACCTTGCATCCGCTGTTACTAGGGCCTTGGTGTTGTTTTCCATTTGCACGTTTGAGCAAAAACAATTCATTTGTTTCCTGGTTAATTGGTTCCAGCCGTCAAGTTGCACCTGCCCTTCATGCAAGGTCAAAGCGAGTGTACTAATTTGTGTTTCCTTAAAGGGTCGTTGAGAACCTTCCAGACTGCCATGTGCTCCACGTGCCACACGTGAACTAGCTACATCTGTTGAGACTTAGAGAGGGTATATAAACCATGCCCAACCCAGAGTCTTGGCTTGGCCTCAATCCCTGCGGATAATGCTTCACCCTTCCCCCCCCCCCACCTGAAGAATCTAGCCGGAACCCAAAAGCACTCTATTCTCCTTCAAGTCAAAGTTGAAACGGTGGTTCCGGTGGTTCCTGTGGCTCCAGCTCCCTTGACGCCTCCATCTCTTCCTCCTGCCCAGCTACTCCTGTTCCCCTTTGACTACCTGAGTCAAAGCTCCGAGATCTTCTTCGAACTAAAGACAAGTGGAAGAAAAAGACTAAATACTTGATTTCAGGTTAGTGCGCACTAATCCTCCTGTAGTAGTAAGCAGGACCAAGTATCAGTGTTTTCAAAGACTATAGACATTTCCTCAATGCCCTCTCCATGATTTCCTCAAGCGCTTCTTGTGTGTTCATGCTCTGGACCCTTCTTCCAACCTTGGCGCTTGAACTGTGATTGTGCAAGAACTAAAGACTTTAGCTCCGTGTTTTTCTGATGAACAGCAGTGCCAAGAGAAAACACTTCAGAGCGTATGACGCATGTATGAGCCTTGTACTGAGATCTGTATTCCGAGTTTATCCCTGGGAGTGCCAGTAACTTCAATCTGTATTCAGAGTTTATCCCTGGGAGTGCCAGTAACTTCAATCTGTATTTCAAGTTGATTCCTGGAAGTGCCAGAAACTCCAATCTATGATCTTGGTTATTCTGCTCTCATGCTGTGTTGCTGATGAAACCTGTAAGTGTATGTTACTGATGTCGAAGTATGGTCATGGTATATTGACGTCTGTTAGTTCACTGATGGTAACTGCCTCCTCTTGTTATTTCCAGCATATTGAGTCTTCCCTAAACCAGAGGTTTTTGTCCAGTGCACATCTACCTTGCAAACACAGAAGGTCTCAGAAGTGACAAATCCTGTTACGCAGTATAGTACAGCCGCTGAGCAGATCCAGTATCGCAAGTTTCTCTTTTCTTATTTTACCCCTTTCCCTCCGGGGCCCGAGCGTGATCTAAGGAGTTTGGTCCCTGGATCTAGTGCTGCCCTGAAAGGAATAGGAGGTCCAGCATAGGCTTCAGTATCGTCTCCGCAGTTGTGACCAGGTGAGTGAATGACACCTCTTTGCACCTGAATAGCCCCATTGATTAAGTGTGAGCTTGTTCCCAGAGCAGAAACAAAAAGCCTTGGGTGTAGGAAACAGTTGTTTTCCCTTGACAGGATGGCTTGTGGGTTGGGCCCAGCAACTTGATTAACTTTAAAGAGGCAACTCTGTCACGGACCGACACAGCTAACACCTGAGCCAGCCCCTTCCCTTTGTCCCCTTCCTCCTCAGTCAGGCTCCAATCTAGTGTGAGAGGAGCTGCCCCCAGAAGTGGTTTAGAGTGACCACACAGGGTGGGTTTCTCATTTCCTGGCCACATCTCTAGGCTGGGCACAGGAGCTCTACCCAGAGGAAGAAAGGTTTGGATTTAGGCAGAGAGAGGTACTGGGAAATTTTGTTCCAAATAGGGCACAAAGGAACTGCTTCAAAAGCGAGGAGGGTTACCCCTGTGAACTTTTTTCTGATTGGTTGGAGAGGGGACAGGGGACAACCCAGATGGCAACATGCCTCCCCTCTCCTAAGGAAGCTGCACTGGCTTCCTATTTCTCAACGCTGTGCTTTCAAAATCGGTTGCCTGGTGTTTAAATCCCTGAATGGCAGGTGCGCCAAATTCATAGACAGCCTTATTTCACGCTACACCCCCTCACGCAACCTTCGCTCGGCTCATCTCCAACTTCTGACTGTCCCCACCTTCAAGCTGAAGCGCCAAGGGGGTTGCAGGTTTGCAACTCTGGCACCCAGACTGTGGAATTCCATCCCCCTGGAAATCAGGTCAAGCACTGATCTACTAAGATTCAGGAAATCCCTTAAAACTTGGCTGTTCATCCAGGCCTACGAATAACTGCTCCGGTTCGGCACCTCCTAGTATCCGCGCCAAGAAACCAATTGGTGTACGAGCGCTTTACAAATCCATTTTAACATAACCCCACTCACAGGCTAGTGACAGGCATAAATGTAGCACCCCTTGGCACCCTCTTCTGAACATCACTGAACATGTGGAAGACAGAAGGACTGCAGCTGCTCTTGAGACCTGCGAGAAGACCTGAAAGCCTTGACCTGCTCCCACTTGAACCAAAGACAAGGAAATGGACTCCAAGGGTCAGTTGGCTGACCTTCTGTTAAGCTACAGGGACACAACAAACTGCTAGAAAGCCCTTTTACTGAAGAACCCAGCTAACCAGTTCCAAATGCACCTGTCTGGGTTCTGTTGGTGACTTTTGCTGGAGTGAGTCTTGACCCCCCAAGTTCTGTTCTTGAGGTCTTTGGTCCCTTGTTTGGGTCTATGTATACTCCTCCTAATATCTTGAAAACCCTGGGACTTAGAAAATGGCTCCAAAGTCCTCCGGAGGACTGGGTTAAACCTGTCAAGTCATCCGACGAAGGTGTGTTGCAGCTGGGCCAAAGATTCAGGTTGCTCCCACTCAGAACTTTTCCACAGCAGCAAATAATTTTGCGCAGAACGTCGCAGAGAAGGTACCCGCTTCATGGATCCTTGCTCAGCTTGCAGCCTTGCCCACTGGAGAAATTCAAGCTACGAAAATGTGACTAAGTCAGAATGTAAAGATTTTCCCCAGGCAAAGGTGCCAATTGTATCCAGCTGGCAAGGGACCTTCCTTGGGCATAAATTTAGAATTTCTCCCGCTCTGAGCTTTCTTGCCATAAGTCAACAGCTTCATCTGGACCTTGTCCAATGGCTAAATAGCTTCATGGAGCCTTTAACGGCCACAGTCAGGTCCCTTGCCCCGCTGAGGATTTATAACTTCCATTTCAGAGAGTAAGTCGACTAAATTTGAACCTACTTTCTATAGCTGACCCGCACTCCATTGAAGTAGGCCTTAAACCGTGTCTAAGTACACAAGCGCAACTAGACATATATGTACAACATAGAAAGTTTGGATGCAAAAAAACACACACTATGTTCCCATTCTTTAACATGATACTATTTTTCTAGCCCACCGAAGGTATGAGATGTGTATGCTTCTCTCATCCATGCTTGGAAGGGTTGTTTCTATACCATACACAATGGCATCCACTGTCACAATGAAATTGCACTTCACATCATACATACCCAGAGCTGGATCATCTCTTTTTTCACCTTTCATTGAAAACCGCTCGGCCTGACATTTATCCTGCCAATCAGTTTGTTTGTTTAATAAATCACTGCCCTTTCAGTGAACCATTTATAAATTTTACATAATATTAAATTAATTTTACATAATTCATATTTATTTTTTGGGGTTCAATGCTATGTATGGTATCAATCAATTGATCTTTACATCGAAATCCTTCTTCATGAAGGATATGACCTAAATACATTCTTGAACTTTAATTTACAGTTCATGATCTCACTATTACAACTTTCCCTTTAAGCTTACTTAGAACCTCGCTCAATGTTTACTGGTGTTCTATTTCTGTCTCTCTACATACAACAATGCTCTCTTGAAAATAATAAATCCACTTCATGACATCAAAGATTTTGTACATGAACCGGTGAAACACCTTTGCGGCTGATACCAAACCGAACAGTATTCATTTGTATTAGTAGTCCCCAAATGGCATAAATATAGGATATATGAGAACATGAATCTCTTACTAGGTGACAGGCAGACAATAGCAAGTGTCTGTAAGGTGGAATGGGTTAGTAAGATTAAGTGGAGCAGCATATTTTCAGGGGGTCATTACTTAAAAGCTCAGTAAACAAATGATTTAAGCATGATCAAGAATCAGTTGAACCATGTGTGCATAACGTGCAAACAGTAGCACTGACCCTTGGGGATAAATTAATGGCTCAATTGTAGATGCTATGCAAGGACGACAAAATCAACAAGGATATTGTTAGGAAGGGAATGTCCCCTGCATGTTGTACAGCCATGCTCCCCTACTCTAAGTGCCCTACAGAGAATATCTGGGGCTGTATTACACAAGTGCCTCGGGGGTGCAACGGGTGCTTGGCATGCCCCCGGTGCAATTTTGGTATTACAAAAAGGGCTGCAAATGTTTGTGCTGCCCCTTCTCTAATACAGATAGCGCTGGCGGACATATAGTGCCAAGGCCATCATTAGAAGGCATTCCCTCATTTGCATGGGGGCGTGGCCCCATGCAAATGTGGGAATCTCGCTCCTTTGCACCCACACCATATTACTGAAGTGGGCGTAGAGGCAGACATGACTTTAGAAGGCCCATTGAAAGTGCCCCACAAAAAGGTGGTGCACTTTCAGTGCGCCTTCTAAACGCAGCCCTCTAAAGGGATGAAATGGGGGGTCCCATGGACCCCCAGACATCTGCTTGCAAGCAGGTGCAGTCTCTTAATGCACACACCTGCAAGGGGATGCCTATTCCCTTTTAAAAGTGCAGGCGAGTTGACGCCTGCACAGAGAATCACAGAGCAGCTTTAAAACCGTTGCTCCATATTTCTCTTAAATGCGCTGCCCTGGGGGCAGCGCGAGTTCGCAGCTGCCCGAGAGCAGCACATTCTTCCTGATAGGGCGCACTTTCCATGTTTGCACCCTGCGCTCCTGCTTTAAGGTGCACCATGGCACAAATATGGAAAGTGCACCCTACCCGTAAGACAGGCCCTGGTATACTGATTTTCTATTTGGCTGTAGACTCACACTAACCTAGTGCAGGAGTAGAGGCCCGGCCTATCCCTTGACATAAGTGAGGTCCTGACCCTCTCCTGTAACTTGGAGGGGTGCACCAAATGTTGACCACTGTCCCTGTCATGGGTTTAGTTTGTTGAGCGGTGGGGGCAGCATGCAGTGTTTGTGAATCCATAGTTGTGTTCAGACCTTTTTATCCGTGTCACTTGAGGACTACTGGCCCACTTTTTAAAGTTAATGCTTCTATGCGCTAACCCTGATCCTAGCGTGAACATCCCAATTGTAAGTGTGTGCGTTTGCAGCTTGAGTGGTACATGCATTGTGTATGAGTGAGCCAGAGTAATAGAGGCCTATTGGTTCCATTTTTTAGGCCCTTGGCCTGTTCTTATGCAGAAGGTGGAGGTGAGCTTGTTTTCCCTGACAATGGAAGCATATTGCTGACATTCCTGAACCTGGAAGGAGGCGATCTAGACAATGAATTGAGGACAAAGAAGTCCAGGCTCCTTTAGAAATTAAATTAGGCCTGCTGCCAAGAGGGGCTGCTGATTAGTCTTCCTATAGAATTGTTATTTGGTAGATGGTGGGGTTGAAAGGGACCCCTGTGAGGCCAGTCTTTTGCCTCATCCCTGGTTACTGTGCAATGGGAGTGCTGATAGCTATGTGCAGAAAGCTCACTTCTCTTTTTGCATCTGTTGTGGGTACTCCAGGCTGGAGACTACCTTGCTATAAGATGCAACACTCTATAGGAGGCTGTGGCTGGAGAGCAACCTCAAAGGGACACTTCAACGAAGAACCACATCATACTGGTTCTGAAAGTGAAGAAAGAGAATTCACATCCTCAGTTTTCTTTAACTGTATACAAGTGGGAGCCAGTTCTAGTTCCAAGTTATCTTTGATCAATTAAGGGAGTGTTCTAAAGAGTACACAGGGTGGCTGTGCAACCAGAGCGGTTGTCTTCCTGACAGCCAGCTTCCCAGAGGTGAGAGCACATCAACTAAAGTTTTGCCTAGAAGGAAGAAAATGTTCCTCTGATCCGAAGCGCCTAGAAGCCATCCTGTTTGCTGATAGAGGAAAAGGCACCTACCAACCTTGAGGGGGTGTGACTGTCCTGGGAGCACCAGCCTGCTGGTGTTTGGATCTGCCAGAAGAAGGAAGACTGAAACATGATCTGCGTGCCCTGAGGAGCACGGATGAACTCTCTTCATGCTAGTAGTTCCAGGCACGAATCACAGACATTGGTCATCACCACAGCAGACATGCCATAAAGAAACTGTGCCCAAGGTGGACTGTAGTGCAGAGCTAATGACTTCCCCCGAGGTGAGCCCCGACGCTGCAACCAAGAAACCTGCCACAGCTGCCCTTAGGCCTCGAAGGTTTAAGGTCCCAGTGGCACATCTGTTACTTCTCACCAGAGACCCAGAAGTGTCCACTAATCACTGGATACTTCAGCTTGTCTAGAAGTCACCATTCACAGGCGAGGACATCGGATCACAGCTCCTGCTGTTGTTCTGCTGTGGCCCTCCTCCGGATCACTGGCCGTACCTGCAGTTGGTGTATATATATAGTCACAAGAAGCAGGAGTGAAGAGAGAGGAGTACTGTAGCACCCCCCTTGGAGGGGAATGGGGGGGGGGGGAGGATTGATGACCGTACTGTGCTGATACTGTGCTACAAGGGAACTTCTCAATTAACTGAGTGCTATGTACTGAACTGAAGTGTAATCTGAATGCGAGCCTTGATACATGCCCAAAAGAAACTGTAAATACCAGGGAGAGACCTACATAGTATTACCAAAGGGGTAGACACTCAGGATAGGGGGCGAGGCTGGGAAGAATCCAAGGCGCAGTAGATCAAGCAGCAGTATGTTCTTTGTACAAGTTAGCTGTTCTATTGATTGAGATGTTTAAGTCTGTAGGTCAAAAAGCTTTTCTTTTACTAAAGTAAAGCGCTGAGCTGGACAGTCAGTTATTGGGCTGCTGGGTGACTGTTGACTTCTGAGTGCTCCCCCAATACTACCTACCTCAGACATCTGCGAGTATACGCCATCGCTACCATTACAAGTCAGGTGCTTAAGGGGTTGCATTTTGCCCAGGTTTGCAAAGCCACAGTAGGATGGACCACAGGACGTCAAAGGCAAACATCCCCAGCACAGACCCAGTAACTACTTCTTGTCCCATGGGCCCCTGAATGGGATCTGATAGATAGTGAAAGTTTCGAATGGTTGGCTCTAGTGAGTTGGGCACAGCAATCCACTGGCTCACTGTGTATATGTGTAGACTTTCATCTGGATGTACTACAGGTCTTTAGTGAATATCAGCATGATGCTTGTGGTATTGATGGGGCAACTGACAAATAGTAACCAAAGACTCTTTAGTCAGAGCACTGACTAAAGACCCTTATCTTTCTAGTAAGGTAAAGTCAGGCAATTCTTGGATGTGGTAGAATTAGACTAAATGCACACTATCAAAAGCAAAAAGAAATGATGGATGGTATGCTGAATAATGCAAACAATCACCCCCAGTAACAAGGATCTTGGTTTAATCCATCATTTTTTTTGCTCACCACACCAGTTTGAACCCAACCATATGCAAATCAGTCTAGACCCTGTTTTTCATGGGAACAGTCCATCCCCAACTGCCAAGCCAGGTCCTCCCTGGAACGGAAACCAGCATCCTGGGACCGGTTTCGTGGTATCACCCCTCATCAGCCAGGCTAGCTTGAATCCAGTAGCACAGTGAGCACAGGACTCATGTCTGGGCATACCCTTCCCACGTAGGGTGACAAAAGCAAAAATAACAAATGATGGACGGAATGCTGAACAATGCAAACATTCACCCCCATTGACTAAGATCTGGGTTTAATCCATCATTGTTTTGCTCACCACACCACCACACTTTGGGATATGGCACAGACAAAAGAATGATTTGCATTGGATTTGCATTACTTTTTTAATGCAAACCTTGTGGAAAGTGTATTGGTGGTATTTACAATCCAATTGTGATTTGAAATTGATTGTAACTGAAATTGACACAAAGCTACGCAGTGCTCTACCTTGCATTACTTTGTGTCAAGGGGGTGTTTCATGGGTGGTGCATGGGCATTCCCATGCAGCCACCCAGGAGTTTTGATGCAAATCCCTATCTAGAATGAATTGCAGACTGGGTTTAGCATTAAAAACCTGTGCTTCTTTGATGCAGGCATAGCAAAGAGAAATGCTTTCATTTCTCCTCATTATTCCCTCTTTGCATGTGTGCTGAATTCTACAGCACAAATATAAAGGGTTACATGCCTTGAAGCATAATTTTTGTACTGAAAGAGAAGCTGTGAAATTCTTGAGCCTTCCGGTTCAACATGCTTACAGCAACGCAGATACCCTTGAACTAAGGCGCAAGGGTATCTGCATTGGTTCCTGGCAGCCAAAAATGTGCCAGCACAGGGAGAAAGCAGAGCAGCCCCACATCTTAGTAGATATGGCACTGTTCTGCTCTGGGCTGTTTATTTACTGTGCTGCATAGCGTGATTTTTTAATAAATTGGGGCCTATGTTTTCCAGAGAAGACGAGTCCTTTACTGATTCTATGGAATAAGAAATTTGCCTGGGTTGTAAAGTGCATGGAAGCATTTAAGCAGGTGAAGAGCGATATTGCATGAGCTGCTCTTCTAAAGATCATAAGTATGTGTGATTCCAGCATTATTTTGACAGACAGCTGTCATGTTTTGGGCATCATAGTACTACAAGCGACAGATGGTTGTGAAAAGGTGTCTGTTTATGCACCTTGGGCTTTGAGGGGAGTGGAGACTAGTTACTGAATAAATAAAGTGGGGCACTGTGTCTTGATGGGGAGTGCATCACTTCAGACTGTATGTGTGGAGGGACAAAATTAATTCCAAGCACTGGCCCAAACCACTACAGGATCTCTTACTACCAAAGGGGAAGGGAATTCTACATCTAGAATCGCTAAGCTGAAATAGAAAGAGAAAGTGCCAAAGTTGTGTAATGTGACAACAGATTATTTTGGCTACGCTGTGGGTAGCCGAGAATGGAAAAGGAAGAGGAGAAGAAGTGTGTTTAGAGAACTATGTGGCTGAGGTGCTGAATGGTACATTACATGATGACAGTAAGCAAGGTGGGGTGGAAGATGATATCTTGTGCAAGGTGATTAAAAGTTGGCATTGCACATTTCCCACATTTTTCCACAGTGATGAACGTTTACCGCAGTGAGTGGCTGGAAGTGAGGTTTCTGCATTGTCTCCAACTTATTTTTTGAAAGATGTTTTCAGTCGGGAAGGGTTCTCCAATGAATTTATGGTGGATAATGGGAGCCTACTTGTGCCAGTGGGGATGTAGAAATATTTGAGTGCGATTGAGGTTAAGCACATTAGGATTTCACTATAGAATCCTAGGAATAGTGAACTTGAAGAAAGCTTGTATATAGTGATTAAATATAAGAGGCAACTGGCATTAAACAATACATTCCATTTGGAGGAAGCTTTGAGTAATCTTTGGTCAGCTCTATGCTCCTTTGCCCACCCCCTGGGGTTCTGGCATTTTTCATATTACTGTGGAGAGTGCCAGGATCAAAACTGACCCTAGTATGAGTGTGCAAAAACAAAAAAGATGTATGAAAATTGAGAGACAGAACAGGTATAGACACCTTTGTGAAAAGGAGCCTGTGGTGAAGATCAGAGATATGCAATACGTGGATATGACTGTTAATAAGTCAGGGTTGGTTATGAATGGAGAAGCTAGGTTTCCTAAACTTTTCGAGGGGTAGGTGCGTGTGGTACAGGTGAGGAGCTGGAGGGTAGTAAAGTATGGAGCAAGAGCAAGGTGTAATTTTCAAGTATAAGGAGAAAAGTGTCTGTGAAAGATTGAGTGATGGTCTTGAAGACAGTGACGGAGTAGAATTAATGTCTGAAGATGCAGGAAGGTGATGACAAAGAACTGTGCACTTATTTGTGCATCTAAAAGATGACATATTGTGAAGTACTACTTGTTATGCCGGGCTCTGGTAGAGAGCCACTAGCGTTTATTTCATTTTCTAAATCTTATAAGTTACTGCTATTACGTAGCAACAGCTGATAAAAAAAGTTACCTACTGTTGCTACATCATAAAGGCCTTCCTGGCCAGGCTAACAGGCCTCCCTGATAACCTGTCCGTGCAGACTGCTTGTCTACTTTCACTGAAAGCACAGCTGCAGGAGGGGGAAAGGAGGCACAGCACAGCCCAAAGAACGACACAGGATACTGGGTGCTGGTCATGACGTGCTCTACCACGAGCGCTAGAAGCACCTTTATTTATGCCCTCGCGCCGCGACCGGCCCTCAGGAAGCGTGTTTGCTAGAATGTATGATAGCGTCCGGGTGGCTCGCTACATCGATGAGGGCTGGAAAGGAGAGTAATGTGCTGGACTGTGCAATGTGATGGACGAATCTATGTTCCAAGTTCTTTTTTTTTTTTTTAAAAAGGAGGGTCGCTCCACTACTGGTCGTAAGAGTGGTGCAACTGCATGCAAAAGCATCTTCTTTTCAGATTCTCAAAAGGGTGGTAGGACGTGCTGTAATATTACAATATTAGGGCAAGTCAGGGAAATTTTGTTAATCTGCAAGTTAAGATTTTTATACTTCATTAAAAAAGCATTATAACAATAGTCTAAGTGTTTTAACAAGAGACATACGCAGCATTTTTAATTTGGAATATGGAAGAATTTAGCTGCTGCTACATGGAACGTCAATGGGGTAGGAAAAAATGAATACCTCATATTCTGTAAAGCTGTACCTTAAGCCCACTCCAGTGGCTTTTAAAAAAACAAATAACTGTAATAAATGTGTTTTGCACTCCTAATAGTTTTATCTACACCAGTTTCCTCTTGCGCCTATATCAGCCTCTAGAAAATTCCAAAAATAAATATTTCAGTGCCGCTGGGAACGACTGCATTGTGAGAGAACAGATTGCCATTGCTCAACTACAGACGCATTATTCAAATTTAAGTTATTACTGTACATCAGATAATTCTATTCCGACTAAGTAGTACAGTACTGTAAATGCATCTTTCAAATCTAGTTCTCCACCAGCCCAAGCAGATATTCTAGGCAAGACATTTCTTCTGTTGTCGATTGCTTTTCACTTCCATGCCATTTTGCAGACCTTCAGACATGCACAACATTTGCTTTCCTCAGAGTTGGCGTCAGGTAAATCTGCATGCTTCTGCATAATCCAAGCACTTACCAACTTGCAATTCATAAGTAATGAGTCTGGCTGTAAGTAGGGATGCCATAATTGTTCACTTACTCGGTGGGCACTCAAGTTGCAGCTTGAATTTAAGAAAAGAAGGCAACCCTGCCTAGAATTTGCTCCTAAAGGGACCCGGTTTTTAAAGGTTTTAAAGCTGTTCACAATTGCCACTTACTTGTTATATAATTCCTATTATGGCAACCCTAGGCATGTTTAGTGGATGAATAATTTTATGAACAGGTGGAATCATGGGTTAAATTGCAGCCCAGATAGTTTAGGCTGTGGATGGATGTCGGTAATGGCATGTTCTACTCACACTCTCAACCTGTGGAAGCAATCTGCATCTCTGCAAGGAGAACAGAATGGGTATACCTTTCATACTGCAGCTACAAACTGAACAGCTATGGCTAGAAGGAAGGTATCTGATGGATTGGATTATAAGGATAGAATGAATAGAAAAAATTATTAGAAGAAGTTGCCAATGCTCAGCTTCGCGATGCAACATGTTTCCAAACACTGCTTGATATTTTCTGAGGAAAGAATTTTAAATCAAATAGCATGTATGTTTTTCTCTTTAACCCTTAGTGGAGGAGCAAAAATTAAAATACAACAAACACATGACAAATTATCCTCTTGATGACATTATGTTCAATCGATTAGTGCACTTTTTATGCAGAAAGGAATTAAAGCAAGGGTTAAATTAATTTAGAATGCAATTTGGCAGCGCTTGTCTGCTCAACAAATTTTGCCCTATTGTAAATCTTTCAGCATAAAAAGAACACACTTATATCATGTGTCAGTTTTAGAAGAAGTAATTACTAGAAGAATTTAACCAAAACTTAATAACAAGTTAAGTTCAGATGTGTCGAATTTATTCATGGGAAACCGTCAGAACAATATCTCGTTACTGAAACATAACCCAAATATACAAACACAAGGCACAACTCACAAATGTATTTTTAAAAGATTCACTCATCCTACGTGGCCTCCAATATTTGAGTACATTTATGACAGATTTGCAAAAATTCGATTCAGAACTCATGAAAACAAAAGCGAGTTGCAGATTTCCACTAATGATTCGGCTGCCACACACTCACTCCTGATTGTCAGCAGACAGTTCGAAGTAACTGTGACTTTTAAGCACATTAAACTTCTTTTCCATTTCGTTTCTAACAATTCTTTTTCCCTTTTGGAGAGATCCCTCGCTTGATATCCGTCTTGCTTTGGCAGACCTGTGGTAACCACACCAGCTCAAAATTAAACGCTGCATAAAATAATCCATACTGGTCAGTGGCGGCTGGTGACATTTGTAAGTGGTGGGGCGGAAAATGAATTTCATAGAGCACCGTAGCGAGCGAGCGTAGCGAGCGAGCCCGAACAACCAAAGGGGGGTTCGGGGGGGTTCTATTAATAAGGGTCCAGGGACCTAAAATACAGCACATGGGCCTGTTGCTTGGACACTTACAATTAATCAAACAGGAGGAAACATATTCATGCAGTGGTGGGAAAACACAATAAGCTTGAATTGTTTGGGAAACTTTTGTCTTCTTAGAGTTCCCTAGGTGAGTTCTCATTGATTAGCTGCCCAGTTTTAGAGACTGTAGTGTGTCTTTGGGCTTACTGCTGAAAAGCAGTGAGTACTCCCTTAACTAAGTCTGGTCTGACCGCACTCTACTCAGGGGCCGTGCATTAAATAAGGAGAGGTGGTGTGTAGCACCCCTGCCAGAGCTTACTTGAGAATGGGGGACACCATCCCCCGGGGCCATGCATTATATTAAGAGGAGGTGGTGTGTGACCCCATCATCTGGGACACTGTAGTTTCTTTGCCCATGAGAGTAGTATAACTCATGCCCTAAACAACTATAACTCATGCCCTCACGATGCACTGACAATTACCTCACACACATACACATGCACCCACACATATATATATATATATATATATTATATTGTTATTTATATATATAAAATGTTACTAAAAAATAGTCTTGGCTAATGCCAGACCTAAAAAGAAGACTATTCCTTAACCCTTAATTCAATGCCTAGACTTCAAAAACTAGTTTGGCAAAAAATGACTGTTAACATTTGAATATTTTGGAAGATAATTTAGCTACCAGGCATGCTTCTAAGACAGACCCACTGAAAGCATTACAAAATAAACAAATGAGATCTGGTTGCAGGGCTTTGAAGGAGAGCAACCCTCATTTGCCTCCTAATACAAAGTTGTTTATGACATTAGGTGAGCGTTTGTGTAGCACTGGATTCTTCTACGGACTCTCCTTCTCCCACCATATTTCACCTGTATGCAGATGACACCCAGCTCTACCTTTGGGCCTCGGATCCCTCTGAGACTGAAGATCTAGAAGATGATATAGACTCTCTTCAAGAATGGAAAAACTCCCTTGCCCTCAAATTGAAACCTGTGAAGACTGAGTTGATCCTTCTTACAAAATAGCCCCACGTGTCTACGGATGACATAAACCTCTGTCCTATTGAGATCTCCTCAGTTATGGGCCCTCATGCAAAATCCCTGTGCTTTATACTGAGTAGGCCAATTTTTCACAGTGCAACCCCACATTGCCAAAATAGCTGGGGCTGCCAACTTCAAACTCTGTCTCCTAAAAACAAAACCTTCCACATGTTCATAAGAACAATGCGGCACTATCAGATTGTTTGCCCCAGAAAAGGCTGTTCTCCACACAACTACCTAGCTAATCACGGGTGCCAGGCCGCATCACACATTTGTTTATCAACCCCAGCTGGCTCCCTTTAGGTTCTTGGATCACTTTCAAAACTTGATGCCACAAGGATCTACCTTTCTACCTCAACAACTAGCTCACTCTCACTGCAATATAAGAAGCACAACCATCTCAATGACTTAAGAAGATCAAAATTATATATCACGCTTCCTCTTGAGCGACCCGAGCCTGGAGCTCTGATAGGAATTAAATCTATCTGTGTCTCACAACTTTAGCCTTCCATTTGTTTCTTAGTTTGTTTTTCTGGTATGCCCTTTTTCCCTTTACACTCTTCAGAAGCACTCGCTTACCATATTCTTTATTGTTATGAATTTCTATTACCTTACGCTTTTTGAGGTGTTCGACTACCCTGTGGTTTAATTTAAAAAAACTTTCTGCCCAATAAGCTTGGTGGCACGGGTGGAAGGAAATGCTCCTGTTACGTCAGCTGGCGCTTTCTAAGTGCACAATCAAAGCGCCGGCCATTAATATACTCTTTTCCTGGAAAAGAGTATATTAATGGCCGGCGCTTTGATTGTGCACTTTAGAGAGCGCCGAGCAACGTTAACAAAATGCTCATGTTAACGTTGCTCGGCGCTCTCTAAAGTGCACAATCAAAGCGCTGGCCATTAATATACTCTTTTCCAGGAAAAGAGTATATTAATGGCCGGCGCTTGATTGTGCACTTTAGAGAGTGCCGAGCAACGTTAACAGGAGCATTTCTTCCATCCGTGTCACCAAGCTGATTGCTGTAAGTAATTTAAAATGTACTATTACTTACAACAATCAGCTTGGTGGCGCGGGTGAAAGGTACATTGTATATTTCTCTGCATCAATCAAGCATCAGCTCACTTTGGAATTGGAACGAAGACGAAGTACTTACTTCATTATGTGGTGAAGTTGAAGTCTCGTCCAGCAGTGAGTCTCTTCTTTACCGGAGCCACCCACCCACGACGAGCAGTAGTAGCAGGCAGCCTCGGCCCTCGCACCAGAACACGAGGTGTGTGTCGTGGTGTCATCGTGTCGCAGTCCGAGTGTCCGACTACGGAGTACGGACTACAGTTAACGCTTACGCTTCCCAAATCCTGTGCCTCGCTGTGTGACTAAGCCAATCCAGACGCTGCCCCAGCAGCGCCAGGATTGGCTTGGGCAGGGGTACACACCCGCCCATTAGGAGACCGGGGGCTGCGCCATGAAGCAACCCCCGCTCTTCTAATCTGCAGGCTAATGCGCATGTGCGCCGCGGGCTGGTCAGAAAAATGACCAGCCCAGAACTGAGCATGCGCACTAAGTGCGCTACACCCGACGTCACCACCCCCCCCATGTCCTGATGATTACTCGGGCGTCGCCCGGTGATCGTCAGTGACCGCCCGGCACGACTTCAAGTAATACACCTGTACGTCTGCCAGACGTACAGGAGTATTACTTTGCATTTGCATTAGTGGGGCAACGCCCCAGCGCCCCAATGGACGCACCGCCGCTGATACTGGTGTATTTTCTGTGCCGGTAAAGGCCACCTGAGAGCATAAATGTCCAGAAATCTTAATTCTGTGAATCCCGATCTGCCATTTGCACTCACAGCTGGCACTTTCGCCTACTTATGTTGAAGTTGGGTGTTCAAAGAAAAGTTGTGAATAGAGTCAATAACATTTAAATTAGGATTGAGAGGCGTTTGGTTTACATACATCTACAAAATGCTGATAGTGAAATTAAAAGATATTAAAGAGAAGAGTCTAGGATCGAGGACTAAACGTTTAATATAGTTTGCAGTTGAAAAGTCTGCAGCAGGACTACCACCGTCAGTGTAAAGATATACAAACGAAAGTGTCAGTTTTTAAAAGTTCATTACAGAGCCAGTCCACAACAAATTGCTTAACTAAGGGTCGCCTCTTCAAATCTTTTGTACAGGCTACATATCAGAATATTGTCATTAAACACGAAATTCAGGTAAAAATAATTTCCGAATAAAGAACCAGTACAAATGAGTGGAGGGAGGGACTAAACAAATGAAAAATAATCAAAAGCAACGTATGCCTTTATGGTGGACATTTACGATCGGTCAACATTCACGTACTCGCGTCTTGAACGGAGGTGCGGTCCCCGTGTGATTTCTGAAAAGAAGGAGGTAAGACTCGATAATAGAACGTTGGGCTGTAGAAGGATTAGGAACTCTGGTACTAAGCAATTCTAAGATCTCACTCTAGATATAATGTTGAGTTAAATAGGGTGGCTATTGCGGTAGTATAGTATTGACCTGGCTAAATGTCGGAAAGCACTTTTGCTCTATTTTTGGAAATTAAATGAATACCAAAAGATAATATAGAGCACATATTCGGGACAACGGGCTTTTTCCATACAATAGGGTCGCAATATAATGCAGTTACATATCCTTCCGTCATATATACGGGAGAGGTGTGAGTGACAACCTTTTATGCATTATCCTTCATCTAAGAAATATAAGAGGTGTTTAGATATTTATTACGATCTCCAGGATATAATATAGATATATTTGTTTACAGTACAAGGATCCTGATGAAATCATCCCGATATCTAATAGGACGAAAGAAAAGTCTTTTGAGGACCGTAACCATCTGTATTAGAGCGGAAAAGGTATAGTTTACAGATTGGATTTTATATAAGAGAGGTAGGTATTGTAGTCCTAAATACGGATAGTGGGTATAACCCCACTCTGTATATCAATAGGATACTTAAGGGGACTCTTTGTTTAATAATTACAGGTATTTACCCTCCATTTATATCGCCACTGGCAGAGGTTGTCGTCTTTGCAATATACAGTTAACCAATATTTTCACTATGGGCCCGAGTTGTGTAGGTGACATCTATGATGCCCTACTAATAAACCATATGGTTTTTTAGATTTCCTTTGGGATATTGGACCAGAAAACTTCGGTCTTGCGTCTTTGAAGTTCCTAGAGTACGTCGCATCTTTTTTATATAATATTGGACTGTGTTTAGAGAATGCAATAATTTTTTATATATATTTTGTTTATATAATGTTTTAATCCATAGCTATAAATTGTTTTTATAAATCAATAAATAGTGTTTTATTTTTAAATTTTGGGATTTTTTGCATTTATGTTCTGATGATGCATTATTGATAAATTGTGTGTCTGTAAATGAACTGATTGATTTTGCCAAAGAGGATATCTGGTTTCTGACTTGAGTCTATTTGGTGCTCTACCTCTTTTGGTTTTAAGGAGCCCCTCTCTTTTTTGAGATACAATATAAATGGCACATCTACTGCTCAAGAAGTACAATGTGATGTCTGCCCATTGTTTGCACGGTTGCAACATTTTTGATTGGTGAGCCTGCGTGTGCCTTGCAGAAATGGGACAACACAAAAAAATGGGGCAGGAGGGGCCGTGGTTCAACATTTCAAGACCTTCAGCGGCTCTAAAACCCAATCATCAGTATAAGGTACTACCAAGAGAGGTGTGACTGAGTAAAACCTGGTTCATCAAACCATCAAGGTTGTATGTTCCAGGGTCATAAATATCTTCTACAGAGTTCTGCTGGACCTCTCCGCCGCCTTCGACACTGTCTGCCACCGCACTCTACGTGCACGCCTCCACGACGCAGGGATCCGAGACAAGGCCCTGGAATGGGCCACCTCCTTCCTCGCCGGCAGAACCCAGAGAGTCCGCCTCCCACCATTCCGATCCGAAGCCTCCGAGATCATCTGCGGCGTACCCCAGGGATCGTCCCTCAGCCCAACACTGTTCAACATCTACATGGCCCCGCTCGCACGCATCGCCAGACAGCACAACCTCAACATAATCTCCTACGCTGACGACACTCAACTGATCCTCTCCCTCACCAAGGACCCCCTCGCCGCCAAATCCAACCTCCATGAAGGAATGAAGGCCGTCGCCGATTGGATGAAGATCAGCCGACTAAAACTGAACACGGAGAAGACAGAGGTCCTCATCCTCGGCTCCAACCCCTCAGCCTGGGACGACTCCTGGTGGCTAACGACGCTGGGAGCAGCCCCGACACCCACCGACCACGCACGCAACCTGGGAGTCATCCTCGACTCAACGCTCTCCATGGCCAAGCAAGTCAACGCAGTCTCATCCTCCTGCTTCAACACCCTCCGCATGATCTACAGGTGGATCCCGACAGACACAAGAAGAACAGTCACCCAGGCCCTCGTCAGCAGCAGACTTGACTATGGGAACGCCCTCTACGCGGGAGCCCCGGCCAAGCTCATCAAGCGACTGCAACGCATACAAAACGCCTCCGCACGCCTGATCCTCGATGTACCACGCCACAGCCACATCACCCCCCACCTGAGGAACCTGCACTGGCTCCCCGTCGACAGGAGAATCTCCTTCAAACTCCTCATCCACGCACACAAGGCACTCCACAAGACTGGCCCAGCCTACCTCAACAGACGACTCCTCTTCTACGTCCCCAACCGCCAACTCCGCTCCGCCGACCTCTCCCTCGCCACCGTCCCTCGCATTCGAAGAACCACCACCGGCAGCAGATCCTTCTCCCACCTCGCCGCCAAGACCTGGAACACCCTTTGTTGGACTTGGCCCTTTTTGGCCGGTTCACCCCTAAACTTTTTGCCTTGTATGTCAGTAGTTCTAAGTCTCTGGGCACTTTAGCACTGTGGGCCAGTGTAAAGTGCGTGCGCGCTGAGTGCGTGTGGTGAGATTGTCCTGCCCTCCCATAGGAATGCATGGGGGATATGTGTGTCCATGGTAATTCCTGGTGTGAGAGGAGTGCAGGGGCGAGTTTAGTATGTGCGATCTCGTGAGAATAAATGCTGCGCAATGGTGTGCGCAGATTTATTATGGCTGGTGTAGAAATGCCACTTTTAGAAGTTGGCATGTATGTGTGCTCTGTGCCTGCCTGCCTGATGTGAATTGCATGTCTGGCTTGTGAGTGACAGGGGCAGGGTGAGTCAGCGCAGTGGTGAATAGGGAGATCTGCATCTAGATGGGAGGGAGGAGTTGCACCTGGGACCTGAATAGGGCTGTGCCTTCCCTCTACAATGCTGGCTCCACCCCCTGTGGTGCGTCTGATGTCCCTAGCCTGTCCTGTGAAAGGAGAGAGGAGCTGAGCAAAACAAAGTGCTCCAAAGCTCCCCCAAACCAGTTGCGTCTGGTTTTTCCCCAGCCCTGTGCTGTGACACAAAGGGAAATGTGTATAAAAGAAGGGGCTGTGACCCCATGAAAATGTTCAGTGTGCAGTTCCTGGTTGCTGTTCCTACGGGGCGTGCTGCTGTTGGGGCCCAGGGGGGCTGCCAGGAGGGCTTGCCTCCCTGGGCCCTGCATTGCCCCTTCACCTTTGAGGACTTTTGCTTCCTCTAGCGCCTGGAAGCGCTATCCTTTATTTGCCCAGCTGAGCAGGAGCGGGGGCTGTGCAGCGCGATGCTGTTCGCCTCGTTGGAGGGAATCCCGATGCGAGGGATTCCCCCGTGATGCTCCAGTGCGCGGGTGCCCACCCCGCGTCTTTGCCTTTTATTGATGGAGCGGGAGCCCACCCGCTCTATATTTTAATTTCCGAGGGAGCCTACCCCTCATGGCTGCAGCCGAGAAGAAAACGTTGCTGGGCCGCTGCCAGCGCGACCCGGAAGTCAGGCAACCTTGCCTGCGACGTGGGCGGGGCCGGCGGCAGGACCGGAAGTGCTGGCGGTACCGGTGCGGGGCTCCCATGAGCCGAGGGGAGCCCCGGTGTGCAGAGGAAGGGAGAACGGGAGCCCACCCCGCCTCCCGGCAAAGCACTGGAGAAGTCCTGAGCCCTAGGAGAGGGCCCAGGCAGAAGAACAGTGCGTCTGGAGCCTCGCGGGCTCCACATCCAAGTCCCGGGTCCCAGGAGGGGGCCCGGGTGAAGCGAGGAAGACAGGAAATGTCCAGCGGGGCTCCCGTGAGCTGTTGGGAGCCCCGGAGCCGGCGAGAAAAGGAGAAGTCCCGGGTCCCAGGAGGGGGCCCGGGTGAAGCCAGGAGAGGAGAAGCGGCTCCAGCGAGAAGGAGACCCGAGGAGTCCTGCGTCGTGGCAGAGGACCCGGTGAGTGGCCGCCGCCTGCTGTGTGTTGGTGCCTTTCGAGGCACGTTGCCGGTGCTTGGGGGGACTTGGGGGCATTCCTTGGCACAGTCGTAGTGCCGGATCCCTCCTCCTGAGCGGACCCGCCGTTGCGGGCCGCTCCAACGCTTGAGCATAATTGTTTCAGAGCCCAGATGGCTCCAACATAGCGCATATTTGTTTTCGAGCCCCGTGTGGCTCCCCCGAGGGGCAGATGTATTGTTTGAGGGCCCAGAGGGGCCCGTGCTTTTCCCCGCGTTGGTCCCAGTTCCTTCCACAGCTGCCCCGAGAGTGAGCGGGCAGCTGCAACCTTGGTGGCACATTGATTCAGAGGGCACATTGAGCGTCCAGGCCTCAATGGGTACTTACAGCTGCCCAGCAAGTAGTGGGCAGCTGCACCGTGTAGGTTATTCTTTCTTAGGGGGACACATGTTTTAAATTTAGGAGTGAGATGCACTCCGTGGCTCCTGACTTTCACAGCTGCCCAGCAAGTAGTGGGCAGCTGCTACGCTTAGGTTTGCGCAGTTGCGCACCCTTGACTTTCGCTGCTTAGGCAGCAGCCCTGACTCTTGGACATAGGGCATTTGAGCCCCTTTAGATGGCCAGTTGGCCCAAGGGGAATGTAAGGTTTATAGGGCGCCAGGCCCTAATGTGATTCATGTGCTAATGTGATTTTGGGTGCTAGGAAATGTAATTCATGTAGTATGATTTACGCACCCTGTTTTATACCTCTAATGTAATTATGATTATGAGGTTATTTGCATACTGTGGTTATGCTGGTGAGGTTGGCGCAGAATGTAATTCGCGCCTGATGTGATACTGTGCATAATGTAGTTTATGTTACAGGCTGATGCTAAGTACAGTGGTTACCAGTGATTACTGGTTGTACGTTCATGATGTGTTCTACATTGATTATAAGTACTACCTATACTAAGTTCGCTTTGTGCTGGTCCTGACAGTGGTCCAGTTGGCCCTGTCAGGTGTAAATAATTCCCTTGTAAATATGACCCCGTGCCAGGTGGCATGATGTATATTATGTGAGTACTATTCTAATGTGTTTTATGATAATACAAAGGCTATTTTTGATATAACCTTGTGTGGAGTTCCTTTTTGTGGTGTGCCTAGTATGTTGTTGCTGTGGGTGTGTTGCGCAAACGCTTTACACATTGCCTCCGGGATAAGCCTGACTGCTCGTGCCAAGCTACCAAGGGGGTGAGCAGGGGTTATCTGGGATGTGTAACTCCCTTGCCCTGACTAGAGTGGTGGTCTCTGCCTGGCTTTGGCGCAAGCCTTAGCCAACCAGAGATCCCATTTCTAACATTGGTTGTCAGCGGTGGGGATTTGGACTTGCGTTTGCGCAGTACCACAGCGACAACTGGCTGCACTACAAAACTCTGCATTTTAGATAGTCACATGGAAAGGGATTATTGTTTCTGAGTTTGTTTTAAGTGTCATTTCTTTTTGAAATGTGTTTCTTGTGCACTATGAGTTGGGTGTCCTGCCAAGGACAGAAACCAGAGAATCTGGAGGAGTGACTGCCCTTGTGCAGACTGCTATTGGGTTGGCCTAAAGCTGGAGGAGGGACTGCCCTTGAGCCATTGTGCTGGTTCTTGGGTTGGCCTGCAGCTGAGGGAGGGACTGCCCCTGTGCTGTCTGCTAGTTCTTGGGTTGGCCTACAGTGGGGACTTAATTGGTATGGAGTCACTAGCTCGGGAGGGTAGATTATCCCCTAAGTGCAGTGTGAGTTTTCTGGATTCACCAGTAAGGGTGGGATCCAGTGGTGGCAGCGAAGTGTGTGTCCAGTGCATGAATTCCCCGTCCCGTTCCCAGAGTATGGTACCTGGTGCTCAGTAAGAGGGGTGCAGGTTGAGATTCAGGGGCAGTAGATACTGTCTCACCGGTCTGGGGGGGTGTGTGTGGATAAATGGTGTGTTGCACTGGACGAGTGAGTGTGAGTTCTCTGAAATAAGGAGCTTGCTGAATACTTGGGTGTGAGTTCTCTGAAATAAGGAGCTTGCTGAATACTTGGGTGTGAGTTCTCTGAAATAAGGAGCTTGCTGAATACTTGGGTGTGAGTTCTCTGAAATAAGGAACTTGCATTGGGGAGTAACCTTGAGGGATGGTGCAGGTGTCTCCCAACCAGTGTGGCGGAGATGGTTCAGAGGAACCCAACTAGGAACCGTTATAGTGAGGAGGTTGCAAGGCCTCACATCATGTCCTGCGAGGAAGGTGTGAGACTGGGCCGTATTCCGAGCCTCAATCTCAAGTCTCCGGTACTGGATGGTTCTTAGAAGGAACACCAGGAAAGGAACCTAGTCTGTCCTGTTGGACTGTTCTGTATGGGGGACCTCCCCGTAGTAGGTGAGCTGGAAGTGATTCCAATAAGAGTGGCTCAGGTGTCTTCCGTGGTGGAGGAGGTTCAGTGTAGCCCAGCTAGGTCCCGGTGTAGGGGCTCACATCTTGTCTCAAGAGGAGAAAGAGTGAGTGGTTCTGTCCCAAAGTGCCCGAAACCCAGTCTCAGGACCTGGATTGTTTCTTAAAGGGAACATCAGGTTGGGGGCCTAGGCTGTACTTGTAGGCCATTTGAGGAGGATCTCCCAGTGTCTAGAGGACGTGGAGCGTCTGTAATCAGAGCTCCAGCAGTCCTAGTGTCTGGTAGTACCACTCCCCTTGGGAGGGTGCAGAAGTCCAGAGTGAGGGGTGAGAGGGGGAAAAAGTACCCAGTGGAAGAGCCAGTGGGTCAGGGGCCAGCCAGCAGGGCTGAGTCGCCAATGAGTGACCATGGTGATGCCACTTCTGCCCTGGGTTTGCGCCGGGCAGACTGTCACACGACCCATTAGTTATGTGTCACCCTCGTGAAGTCCTGGTTCGCCGGGCATCTGACCAAAGGGTACGTCCCTGGGTTGGGGAGCCAGTAGCCGGTGTTTCCGGATCTGGACGGCAGGGCGACTGTAATCAGTGTCCTGGCCGGTTTTGCCTTCTAGGGGGTACCACTTCAGTTGGGAGGGTATCGGACTCTGGAAGGGGGTGCAGAGGGAGGGAGTCCTCGCCTCTGACCCCGGTGCAGCCGGTGAATTTATTTCCCAGGTGGTAGACCAGTGATGGAGAGAGGTCCTGAACTGGTGGGAGAGTTGTGTTCTGGTAGGTGCTTCTCCTGGGAGAGCGCGAAACGTCAGAAATAGAGGTAGGGGAAGAGGATGCTTCGCCCGTGACCTCTGGTCAGCCTGAGGGTGCGGACCCTAGGTTGAAGGATTAGTGGTAGTTTGGAACTACACTGAGGGAGAGTGGAGAATGGCTATTGTATGCCAGGGGTTACTGCCCCCACTCTGGATTGGCAAGGACCAGTGGCATCTGGGTGGCCTAGGGCCTGGTCCTGGCCGTGGACAACTAAGGAGTACCGGTGGGGTAGCCTAGTTGGTCCTGAGTTTTTTTCTCTTAGATGGATTCCATGGGTTCCAAGTGGCGTAGAACCGGAGGGTGTCCCTGCAGTGCGGGCCCGCGTCCGTGTTCTATCGCCTCAAGCAGGGAAGCCCATCACGGTGGTGATCGGTCTGCCCTGCGTTTTGGCTGGAAGGGGGTTGTGTTGGACTTGGCCCTTTTTGGCCGGTTCACCCCTAAACTTTTTGCCTTGTATGTCAGTAGTTCTAAGTCTCTGGGCACTTTAGCACTGTGGGCCAGTGTAAAGTGCGTGCGCGCTGAGTGCGTGTGGTGAGATTGTCCTGCCCTCCCATAGGAATGCATGGGGGATATGTGTGTCCATGGTAATTCCTGGTGTGAGAGGAGTGCAGGGGCGAGTTTAGTATGTGCGATCTCGTGAGAATAAATGCTGCGCAATGGTGTGCGCAGATTTATTATGGCTGGTGTAGAAATGCCACTTTTAGAAGTTGGCATGTATGTGTGCTCTGTGCCTGCCTGCCTGATGTGAATTGCATGTCTGGCTTGTGAGTGACAGGGGCAGGGTGAGTCAGCGCAGTGGTGAATAGGGAGATCTGCATCTAGATGGGAGGGAGGAGTTGCACCTGGGACCTGAATAGGGCTGTGCCTTCCCTCTACAATGCTGGCTCCACCCCCTGTGGTGCGTCTGATGTCCCTAGCCTGTCCTGTGAAAGGAGAGAGGAGCTGAGCAAAACAAAGTGCTCCAAAGCTCCCCCAAACCAGTTGCGTCTGGTTTTTCCCCAGCCCTGTGCTGTGACACAAAGGGAAATGTGTATAAAAGAAGGGGCTGTGACCCCATGAAAATGTTCAGTGTGCAGTTCCTGGTTGCTGTTCCTACGGGGCGTGCTGCTGTTGGGGCCCAGGGGGGCTGCCAGGAGGGCTTGCCTCCCTGGGCCCTGCATTGCCCCTTCACCTTTGAGGACTTTTGCTTCCTCTAGCGCCTGGAAGCGCTATCCTTTATTTGCCCAGCTGAGCAGGAGCGGGGGCTGTGCAGCGCGATGCTGTTCGCCTCGTTGGAGGGAATCCCGATGCGAGGGATTCCCCCGTGATGCTCCAGTGCGCGGGTGCCCACCCCGCGTCTTTGCCTTTTATTGATGGAGCGGGAGCCCACCCGCTCTATATTTTAATTTCCGAGGGAGCCTACCCCTCATGGCTGCAGCCGAGAAGAAAACGTTGCTGGGCCGCTGCCAGCGCGACCCGGAAGTCAGGCAACCTTGCCTGCGACGTGGGCGGGGCCGGCGGCAGGACCGGAAGTGCTGGCGGTACCGGTGCGGGGCTCCCATGAGCCGAGGGGAGCCCCGGTGTGCAGAGGAAGGGAGAACGGGAGCCCACCCCGCCTCCCGGCAAAGTACTGGAGAAGTCCTGAGCCCTAGGAGAGGGCCCAGGCAGAAGAACAGTGCGTCTGGAGCCTCGCGGGCTCCACATCCAAGTCCCGGGTCCCAGGAGGGGGCCCGGGTGAAGCGAGGAAGACAGGAAATGTCCAGCGGGGCTCCCGTGAGCTGTTGGGAGCCCCGGAGCCGGCGAGAAAAGGAGAAGTCCCGGGTCCCAGGAGGGGGCCCGGGTGAAGCCAGGAGAGGAGAAGCGGCTCCAGCGAGAAGGAGACCCGAGGAGTCCTGCGTCGTGGCAGAGGACCCGGTGAGTGGCCGCCGCCTGCTGTGTGTTGGTGCCTTTCGAGGCACGTTGCCGGTGCTTGGGGGGGACTTGGGGGCATTCCTTGGCACAGTCGTAGTGCCGGATCCCTCCTCCTGAGCGGACCCGCCGTTGCGGGCCGCTCCAACGCTTGAGCATAATTGTTTCAGAGCCCAGATGGCTCCAACATAGCGCATATTTGTTTTCGAGCCCCGTGTGGCTCCCCCGAGGGGCAGATGTATTGTTTGAGGGCCCAGAGGGGCCCGTGCTTTTCCCCGCGTTGGTCCCAGTTCCTTCCACAGCTGCCCCGAGAGTGAGCGGGCAGCTGCAACCTTGGTGGCACATTGATTCAGAGGGCACATTGAGCGTCCAGGCCTCAATGGGTACTTACAGCTGCCCAGCAAGTAGTGGGCAGCTGCACCGTGTAGGTTATTCTTTCTTAGGGGGACACATGTTTTAAATTTAGGAGTGAGATGCACTCCGTGGCTCCTGACTTTCACAGCTGCCCAGCAAGTAGTGGGCAGCTGCTACGTTTAGGTTTGCGCAGTTGCGCACCCTTGACTTTCGCTGCTTAGGCAGCAGCCCTGACTCTTGGACATAGGGCATTTGAGCCCCTTTAGATGGCCAGTTGGCCCAAGGGGAATGTAAGGTTTATAGGGCGCCAGGCCCTAATGTGATTCATGTGCTAATGTGATTTTGGGTGCTAGGAAATGTAATTCATGTAGTATGATTTACGCACCCTGTTTTATACCTCTAATGTAATTATGATTATGAGGTTATTTGCATACTGTGGTTATGCTGGTGAGGTTGGCGCAGAATGTAATTCGCGCCTGATGTGATACTGTGCATAATGTAGTTTATGTTACAGGCTGATGCTAAGTACAGTGGTTACCAGTGATTACTGGTTGTACGTTCATGATGTGTTCTACATTGATTATAAGTACTACCTATACTAAGTTCGCTTTGTGCTGGTCCTGACAGTGGTCCAGTTGGCCCTGTCAGGTGTAAATAATTCCCTTGTAAATATGACCCCGTGCCAGGTGGCATGATGTATATTATGTGAGTACTATTCTAATGTGTTTTATGATAATACAAAGGCTATTTTTGATATAACCTTGTGTGGAGTTCCTTTTTGTGGTGTGCCTAGTATGTTGTTGCTGTGGGTGTGTTGCGCAAACGCTTTACACATTGCCTCCGGGATAAGCCTGACTGCTCGTGCCAAGCTACCAAGGGGGTGAGCAGGGGTTATCTGGGATGTGTAACTCCCTTGCCCTGACTAGAGTGGTGGTCTCTGCCTGGCTTTGGCGCAAGCCTTAGCCAACCAGAGATCCCATTTCTAACACCCTTCCACTAAGCCTACGACAGACCCAAGACCTGCTGACCTTCAGGAGGCTACTCAAGACCTGGTTGTTCGACCAGTAGCAGCACCCCCCCCCCTTTTTTTCCCCAGCGCCTTGAGACCCTCGCGGGTAAGTAGTGCGCTTTACAAACTCTGTGATTGATTGATTGATATTGATGTAAACCCAGAAAAGGCAGTTGGATACATGCATTATTCTTTTATTTACTTTTTGACAGTTTTATATAATGCTTAATCACGTGATAATCATTATGGCACTCTACATTATAACAACTAATATATAGTGCAACAATAAAATAAAACCATTGTACGTTTAGACCGAGTAAGCACAGGAATGTTGCCTTGAAAAAAGCATAGGATGCTACAGTGAAGCAGTCTGAACGCAAGGCAGAGAATTGGCATTTCGATTTAACTAAAAATGCGACTTGAATGCAGTTAGATTGACGGCATTAAACTGTTGAACTGCACATCTGCTTGAATAGACCAGTGAGTCTGGGTTACATGCAGTAATCCCCCTTTGTAGGAGCCTGGCACCAGTTTCTAGTAAGAACCATATCTGGCCCGGCCTGAAACAATTTGCTGTTACTTGGCAGCTTTTCTACCACAGAGAAGATGTCAGATATCAAAGGTGGGGTCTCCATTAGACTCGAGTCAAGTCTTCTTGCTTGAGTGACTTATACAGGTGTTATAGAAGACAGATTATTCTGCAAATGTATGAATGTCAACCTAAAGTAGTCATATTTTGATACTCAAAGAGACAGTTCCATGATCTTCTTCTGAAGAACCTTTTAATCTCACTGTGCCAAATGCGCTATACTGTGGCAGGTATACTGGGCAAAATGGAAGGCTGAAAGCCATCATGTAAAGCTTCTAAACTAAGGGTACACTTAAAAGTCATGAGCTGTGCTCAGTGCATGATTGCCATGCCTTGCACCACATATTTTGCAAACTAGCACAGCCGTAGAGGTGTGCTTGGTCCCTATGGGGAGAAGGGTAAAATGAGATTGGTGGATGCAGAGTGTGTACTCTAGATCGAGTTGTTAAACAGGAAGCATGGCCACATGCCAAAGGTTCATGCCATGTACTACGTGTCTGCTGGGTATGATGAACAGGGTATGCTCAAGGACCACTGTTACTCTGAGTAATGGACTCAGTGACCCAGTCTAATGGGTACTGAAGACAAATGCAACATTTGTGGTTTGGAACATGGAAGAATTTAGCTGCTGCTATAGGGTACGTCAATGGGGTAGAAAAAAATAATAAATCTCATATTCTGTAAGGTGCATCTTAAGCCCACTCCAGTGGCTTTTTAAAAACATAACTGTATAAATGTGTTTTGCACTCCTAATAGTTGTATCTACACCTGTTTCCCCTTGTTCCTAGATCAGCCTCTAGAAAGTTCCAAATATAAATATTTCAGTGCCGGTGGGAAAGACTGCAGTGTGAGGGAACAAACAGAATCAAGTTGCCATTGCTCAACTACAGACACATTATTAAAATTTAAGTTATTACTGCACTTAAGATATTTCTATTCCAACTACATAGTACACTAAGTAATGTAAATGCAGCTTTCAACTCTAGTTCACCACCAGCCTAAGCAGATATTCCGGACAAGTAATTACTTATTATGTTGATTGCTTTTCACTTCCAATCCATTTAGCAGACCTTCAAACATGCACAACATTTGGTTTCCACAGAGTTTGCGTTATGTAAATCTGCATGCTTCTGCATAATCAAAGCACTTTCCAACTTGTAATTCATAAGCAATGATTCTGGCTGCAAGTAGCTTGAACATAAGAAAAGAAGGCAACACTGCCTAGAATGTGAAATTAAAGGGACTCAGTTTTTTATGGTTTGAAAGCTATTCACAATTGCTGCTTACTTGTTATGTGCCTGACCCAGCACCGAAACACCCACAGAGCACTTCAACTCAGTATATTTATCAGTGGACAAAAATGTCATTACAAAATCCTTAAAATTAATTACAAGAACTTTTCTAACGGTTTTTGCGATTTTCTACCAAGATCACATACTATTGCAAGTTATAGAAAACAAATTCCTTGAAAGGACTTTAGTTGTGGGGACATCATAGTGATTTTAAGACCTAAAAAACAATGAAATTAGAAAATTATAGTTAGCAATGAAGCTAATATGTTGATTACATTATGCTACATTAATTTATACTGCACTTATGAACCCTGAGGCTTTCTTGATGCTATCAAGTTTAAGACACAATGCAGAATAATGAAAGAGACAATCTTGAGATCAAGGTTGTATGCAAATTTACAGCAGTGACATTTAGTCTTTTAAGCGTGTCTTGTACTTTAAATAATATACCTCCAACGGTTTTGTCACGGGTATGTAGTGCGCTTTATAAGTGACATGATTGATTGATTGATTGAACCTGTGGTAGAGAATTTTCTGATGAATGGGTTGCGTTATCTAGAAGCTACTTATAGATTTTGTACTCTGAATTTCAAGTCTATTATAGCAAGATGTGTAGACCATGTACAGAGCTTTGAAATGGAATGTACAGTTTAGAGGATGAGGTGAACTTTGACATCACAATAACTGCTTTTTTACTTGAGAGGCAGAAGGAGAACCAGTCTAAGGCCTAGATCTGTAAAATAGTGATGACGGCACAGGAGGGGCAGGCGATGATAAACCAAATAATAAGAAGCTGAAAGGACCAGAAGCTTAAGTGCACATTGGTGTACTTACCTATTTACGTCTTGTTCATCCAAGATAGTAAAAATGGAAAATTTTATCCCACCCAGGGGCAGTTTTCAAAATGGGAGTCGATTAGACGTTTTTGGTCCTCAATGTAATCAACTTACACAGAACAGTCCATTGCTGATTTGTCTACAGATGTCCAGGATTTTAGGATCAAGTGTGGGATTCTTAAAAAGTGACTTGATATAATAGGTCTTCAAATTTCTCGAGTAGGTTGTCTCCAGGTAGTAGGTACTGAAATGGTTCAAACTGCAAAGGAGACTGTTTGGAGTGGCAGGAGCAGCAAGAAAATAGTTGTGGGGAGATGTGAGCTGGGGACCTTTGTTTGCAACGGGAACCCTATAAACTTAAAAATGCCAAAGATGTCCAATATACACACTAAATATAAATACCTTCAGTTAAAAATAGACCTAAACCATCAGGCAGCAATGCAACCTTAACATCCTTGTATAATATATTGTATAACATTTATTTTTCATGGTATTAAATATATGTATTAATTTATGCAGTGGTAAGGTAGTATTACATTTTAGGGTTTTATGTATCATGCTAGTTTATTATTAAGCATGTACTTTTATTAATTATTTTGTGGCGTGCCTTTGTATATTGTTGAGATTTTGGGATGTATTTCTTTAAATATATTGTGTTTAGCATCTTATTGACAGGCGTATGGTCACTGAATTGTGAATAGGCTGTTTTTTATTATTCGTCGTCATAGTTCTGCAATTCCTGTTTCAGAATGTAATTGCATATTGGTTTTACTTTGATTGCTAAATTTTAAGTGATGTGTGGTTTTATGTATATCATGGGAATGATAATGATTTTTTTATTGCTGAATGGTTGCACTTACAATCACTAATTGATGGTGAGCTAATCAGCAATCACTGTCTTTATATTTAAAATTCTAGACTTTACTGCAAAAGTAAAAAAAAACAATAATTGTTTTTAATTTACTTTTCCAAAACAGACTGTGTCCTTTTAAAGCAGTCATAAGTTGTTCATGTAGGTTGAATTTAGTGTGTTTTGGTTTATTAAAAAATTTATAACATTTTTCAAATGCAGAAGGTATTATAGATATACCAATATATACCAATTTGGTCTTTGAAGATCCCGTTTGCTTTATTGTCTACATGTTGTAATTGTATTTATGTTTTTAGCATTACTTGCAGTAATACAAATTATGTTTTTCACAATAATTTATAGTGTACAAAAGCTCATTAGGTCACCAGAAGAGAAATGATCTTCAACACCCAATGATGTTGAACATTTCTATAAATAGGTTTTCTAAGCTTATCTGTGATGATGTGATTATTTTTATTTAAAAATATTTTATGGGAACATAATATATTAAAGTACACAAAAAAGTGATATGCTCCCTGGATTTATATCTCCAGCAGAGAACAAGAAGGGGGAGAAAAAATATCCATCATCTACATAATTTACATGAGGTTACATGCCTAGAAATGTGTAGAAATGAGCTTTCATGGTCAGCTAATCTCTTAGTTTACACAATAATAGCCCAGAATGTTTCTCCAATAATGGAGCTTTTAAAACCAGTGTTTTTGATCCTATATGACTATTGTAAACTTAACTTCATCATTAATAAGTATTAACCAATCTTCTTTTGCAAGATCACACCACACAATGCTTATTCTGGGAAAGACTTCTTCCCAAAAGAAACCTTACTAATGGACAGGAAAACAAGTGAAGCAAAATTGCACCACATATTTCCATCAGATGTTGTTTTTGTCACAAATACTTTTGAGTAGGATTTTCCGTCCTTCAGCTGCAGTGTCCGAGCTGTAGTTGTCCTAAATAAAGGACTGTGCTGTAAACATTTGCCACTGCAGTTTCCATTTTACAGCGTCAAACTTCTCCTCTGTGTGTAGTCTCTGGTAGTCCTTAATGTTTTTTCAGGTTAACGTTCTCATTCTTCTCTTTTGATAAATAAGTCATGTACAGGATGGACAGAGTTGATTTTTGTGTGACTATTTCAGTTTTAAATATCGTTTGAGGAGTTGGGTTTGTATTAGACGTTATTTAGGGGAAAAGGTACAACTGATTAACTTTCTCTTGCATAAAGTCAATATGTTGGTCCTCTGTACAAATGTTTGGGTAGAGGCCTACAGAAATGATGGCACTTTTTTAATTAGGTGTGCATTTAAATTATTGAATGCTTTTGTGATGGCTGGAAGCTGGAGCTTCTTTTGTGGCCCTGCTAGAAATTACATTTGTTTGTGAGATAATAATTTTAGCTCCAATTACGTTTTGACCAGAAAATCTATTTGCTTTTAGGACGGTACTTGTATGTCCATATGTTGGGTTCTTTATGTTTTAATTATTTTATGTAAATCACCCACATTGGTTTTTTGTGGAAAGTATTTTTGGAGTTTTATTATGTCAGTCTTGATATTTCCTCTTCCTTGGCTTTAGTCGGCAATTCTACAGGTAATGTATGTTGGGTAGCTGGACATTATCTTTAAAAAGTACACAATTGTTTTTTACTTATGTTCTTGCGTAATATGCAATGCATTGATTGTGCATTTGTGTTTGCTTAGAATGTACCATTCTTCAAATACATTGGTGTTAAGTGAGATTTGAAGGATTGAGTATTATGAATGATAATTGTTTGATGCAACTTAAAATATACTAAAAGGGTACATTGTGTGTTAATAACTTCACTGACATTTAGTAAACCATTCTGACCTTCTTTCAGGGAACAATCAAAAGATTGAGTTTAGCTTTTAATAAAATGCCAAAATGTACCCGTTGAATTGTACTTTTTGCTCAGGTTTCCTTTTCATCTTTTTTATGCATTTAATATCGGACAAAAGCATGTCTATATTTGTGTGTTAATGTATAACTACTTTTTTCTACACCAAAATTCAAGACTTATAAACATTGTTAAAGTTTTATTTTAGGCCTCTAGCACAGATCCAGTTAGCTTGCTTCCCAAACATAAAATGTTATTCTTTACGGTTCAATAACAATTAGGCAAACAATCCCAAGCTTTCTCCACACTTAAGGCAGTTGTGGCTTCATTTCCAGTACATGTATTTGTATTGCACCCAACAAGCCCCACAATAGTACATGTACGCAACCATATATGTTATCGGGCCGGCTTGAATTCCAGCAAAACTGCCATGCACAAAAATATGATAGCTGTATTACTGTCACAGGACATACTCTGGCTGCCTCTGTATGAGTTGTAACTAAAGAGATTTGGATCACGTATAGTTCACACTAGATGACTTACAACACATTTTATAGACCAGTATTTAGCCTGGGAATGTGTTATCAACACATGCATGAGTGAATATTCGAATGACATGGGTGAGGGCAATGTTGCCTGAAGCATTTGCTAGTGTTCAGATGGTGTATAAATGGGAATCCTGATGAAGTGTCATGGATGTGTAATTAGTTGATTTGTATGAGGATGCATATACTATCTGGATGTGCATTTAGACAGTGTGGATCAGAGGATTTATGTTTCACAGAGAGTGAGGTGAATGCATGAGTGGGCAGCTGCTGCACAGGTGCATTTTCATGGATCAGTGGGTCATTTGTTATATTCAAGGAGTGATATGTATGGACAAGAGAGAACTGATGGAGCACACAAAAACTGAGGTGGCATGGATTAGTGAAGTGCATCTTAACTGAAGAAGTGTGTGCATCAGTAGAGAAAATGGTCTTGTGGAATTGGACTCCCATCAGAGTGTTTCAATGCTGTACAGAAGAGTTTTATACAATAGAGGCAGGAGTATAATTTGCTCAGGAGGGACACATGAGAAACTAAATGATGCATTAATGTTTACTTTTGGAGCATTGATTACACGAGCACACATGCAAATCTCAAAATATCGAAAATGCACGTTTGGTCCACAGAGTCGATGGAAGCATGCTTATGTCACATACGTGCATTGGTCATGTAAATCAGACCACCGTTTGTTATATTCTGAAAGTGATACCTTTGCATGAGTGTCCACATGCAAATGACGGACATTCGGTGCCTTTGATTGGATGGTGGACGGATGTCTCTTTGGTAGGTGTTGTGATGTTTGGCACAAGGTTTTAGGAATTCTTTCAGCATAAGTACATTTTCATTTAAGCCAACAATGCACACAATGTTCAAAAGGTATTGCCTGACCTAGAACATTGTTTGTTTTGCACATACCAGGTGTACAGTCAAATCAAAACCATATTTGAAATAACACAAATATGCAGCTGAGTGAATTTGTTCCCAAATAGTACTGAGTCACCACGAAAATCAGTTTATTTATGATAAATACTGCAGTGTATGAAGATAGATTTGTCCAATCAGCAACCTACCCATTACAAACAACAACTTCAACATCCCCTGCAATTATAGGACCATTATATATCACCATTACATTTTTGCACACAGCCAACACGTTTTAGTAAAACACAATGTGCAATCAAGAGTTTGAAATTGTAACAGACACAAATTCACTTACAATTCAGCACTTACTGACACAAAAAAGGGTGTTCACCATCACTCAATACAGAGGGAGGTTACGTCGCTCACTTTATCTTTTAGTGAAAAGACATTTACATACATCAAAACCAATGTATATATCATACTTTCATGTGAAACTGAATTTACTACCATTGCTGTACTTGAGCAACAATAATAGCTGTAGATTTGTGTAAGCATCAGAACAAAACCGCAGTGCACTCATTATTGCACCTATAAGAAATTGGATTACTGGTTGACTGGGGTGTAAGCTCTGGTCAAGCAGCAACCACAATTCTAGTCACGGTAAGGCACTAGCAAACCCCAAATTAACCTGTGCTCAGCCTCCTGGTAGCTTAACACAGAGCAGTCAGTCTTAACTTAGAGGCAAGGTGTTAAATATTTGTGCAATACTTCAAACAGGAAAATATTGAAACACCACACAAAAAGATCCCACACAAGGTTAGAAAAATAGAGCTTAATTTAATTAAAAAAACAAGACCTAAATGACCAAAATCCAATCAATAGAACTGGAGTTATGAATTTTTAAAGAATAAACTGCAATCTAGAGCGTTAAATCATAAAGCGCCAACTGCGGATATCTGGTCGTGATGCGCTGGGTTAAATTTAAAGGTTCAGGTCGACTGCGATGGAGTACTGGTCGGATACAGTCCCAGATTAGTCAAATTTTTTGCCAAAGAGTCCCGTTCGTTGAAGGGGGGCAGGGAGAGAGCATCGCTGGCGGGTGGGCTGGAGCCTTGCGGTGCAGTCCTCTGCAGCGATCGATGCTTGCGGTGTGAAGAGACAGGCCTGCAGTGGCTTGCACGGATTTATGGCACGAGCAGCGCAGTTCTGGCTCAAACTGGCCTGTTCACGGGCTGTGAAGAGCCAAAAGCTTGAATTTAAGAGCTTATGAGCAGACTAACCCTTTGAGTCACTCTGGGGTCCTAGGTTCAAGATGGGCTCCAGGTCTAGTTCTTCCCTAGGCAAGAGGGCAGCAGCCAGCAGGTCAGCACAGTAAAGCAATAGGTCCTTCAGCCTAGCAGTCCAGCAGAGTGACGGACCTTTCAGCAGAAGCAAAGCAGTCCCTCTTCCTGGCAGAGTATTCACAGGTCCAGAAGTGTACTGAAGAGTTGATGTCTGTGGTCCTTCTTTTTATACACTGGTGACCTGCTTCTAGACAGTGACTTTTAAATGCATGGAGTTCCCTGCCTCCCTTACCATGGCGCCAAGCTGGCTGAAGTGACGATGCAGGGCAGTTAGGCCCTTTGTGTGGAGGCAGAACACAGCCTATTTAGGTGTAAGTGGGACTGTCCCCATCTCCTCCCTCCAATTCGGCCAGTGATGGCTCATTCAGTTACACCTAAGCTCCCCATTGTGTGCGACTATCTAGGAGGAATACACCAAGCCCAAGTGCCAACTACACATAGCCATTTGATCAGAGACAGGTTTCAGACTCCAAATGGCTAAGGCAAGTGAATGTCAACTTTCTAAAAGTGGTATTTTCAGAATTGCAATTTAAAATCCGACTTCACCATAAGTTAGGATTTTAAATTGTGATTCGAGAGACACCAAACTTGAAGGGTGTCATCTTTTCCTTTTTGGAAATTACACTTATGAAATGTAATAACGTAACTCCAATGTTATCCTATCAGAGAGATGGGCCTTGCAGTAGTGAAAAACGAATTTAGGTGTTTTTCACTACCAGGACATGTAAAACTTAAGAGTACATGTCCTAGCTTTCAAATACACTGCACCCGGCCCTTTTTTTGCCAGGTCAAAATGGCAGTTTAAAACTGCGCACACAGGTCTGTAATGGCATTCATGAGACATGTTTAAAGGGCTACTTAAGTGGGTGGCACAATCAGTGCTGCAGGCCCACTAGTAGCATTTAATTTACAGGCCTTGGACACATGTTGTGCACTTTACTAGGGACTTATAAGTAAATTAAATGTCAATTGGGTATAAGCCAATGTTACCATGTTTTTAGGGTGGGAGCAAAAGCACTTTAGCACTGGTTAGCAGCGGTAAAGTGCACAGAGTCCTAAGTCCAGCAAAAACGAAGTGGGAAGTCAAAGACCTCTGAAGTAAGATAGTGTATTTTCGAACAGATCGGTGAAAAGTGTCTCACTGGGACAAATATTATTGCTTACATCTCCCATTACTTGAACTCGAGTATGAATTCTAAAAAACAGACCACATCAGACCTTCATCCTTTCATGGTCGATACACTGAGGCTTGTTAATTTGATTACCACAAAAATAATTTCTAAATCATAAGTGAAAGGCTATATGCAGGCCCATGCTGAGCTAGACATAACAGTCATTTAGTGTACCAGCTGCAGGATTTGAAATCATTTGAGGCTTTGCCGATTAAAATCTAAGTCAGCCTGCCTCCCAAAAAGCAGAAAACATACTTCATTATATGTGTAGTACACATACCAGCATATGCTATAATGAAAAAAACAAACTCGATTTTTTTGCTATTTCCTAAAAATGTAAAGCAAGCACTATTCTTTGGGACCTGATGTGGGGCAACTTTAGGAATGTGAAACAGTCCTATGTCAGGTAGCAGTTGGTGATATAATTCAGGAACCTAAATACTTGGGAGATTTGCTGTTTTGTTGCATAGATATTTTCTTGCTAATTGCTTTCGATAAAGTGTCATTCAAAGTGTCACATGTGAAAAGCATAAGTGTCACTCATAGGCACAATGAAAACATAGAAATATAACTCATATGCATGCTTAAAACTTGGCAGCTATCACTAGCTCACCTTCACTGTGTTCAGCAACTGCCTCAGACAGTAAGTAGTGTCGTGGCCAAAGAGACCATAACATCCGCACACTGGTTTATACTTACGGATGCAAAATGTAAAGATATACAATTGTGCCGATGACATTGAGCTGCTATTTAATATCGATGATTCGCCAGAATCTCCTGAATTCTTCTAGAACACCATAGTCTTTATTCGGGACTGGATTAACTGCCACCAACTGAAACTGAACTCAGATAAAACCGAGATAGTGATGGTCAAAAATAAGCTGCATTTTTGGAGCCCTTCCCTTTGGCCACATGTGTTAGGTGCCACCCTCCCCCCCCCCCCCCCATTAAAAAAAAGCATTCAAAAGCCTCTGGATTCTAATCAACGAGGATCTTTCAATGAAGCCTCAGATTGAAGCAGTGACATCTTGCATTTTCTAGCGGATTAAAATAAAAAAAATAGGAATTTCTTCTCTTTTGAGGCCAATATCCAGATTGTAATTGCGCTGGTTATGTCACAAATTGATTACGCTAATGCGCTTTATTTAGGTCTTTCTCAGGGAATGAGTCAAAGACTCCAGCTTGTCCAAAATCAAGCAGCCAGATGTTACTGAAATGTATAAAGCGCGCGTATACCCGGAGGTGTCTTGGCGCTGAGGACATTAGTAGACCTGCTCGGGCGTCTAGTTCTGGAACAACCAGGTTTTCAGTTCCTTCCTGAAGGAGGAGAGGGAGCTCGCACTTCTGAGCTCACTCGGAAGAGTGTTCCAGAGTTTAGAGGTGCCATAGCAAAAGCTGCGGCCGCCCCAATGCGATGTTCGAATTCTGGGCATTGTCAGGAGTTTGGCTCCTGTAGAGCGAAGATGTCTGGTCGGTTCATACCAGGCGAGAAGAGTTTGCAAAAAGACAGGACCCGTGTGGTTCAATGCTTTGTACGCCAGACACAGAGCCTTGAATTTTATCCGTTGTGCTACAGGGAGCCAATGCAGGCTGCGAATCTCTTTAGATACGGATTTACACCTGGGGATGTTGTACAGTAACCGTGCAGCTGTATTTTGAACACTCTGAAGCTTTTTTAGGCACTGCTTCTGAATGTTTAGGTACAGCCCGTTACAGTAGTCAAGTTTAGACTGAATCAACGATGTGACTACCGTTTTTCTGGTGTCCACAGGAATATAAGGAGAATCTTCCTTACTTTCTTGATAAGGAAGTGGGAGGAGGAGACAGTAGCATTTGTGTGCTGGGTAAGTGAAAGTTTGTTGTCAAACCAAACTCCCAGGTTCTCAGCCTTAACCGCAGGTATAGGTGGATCTCTCATCTCTGCCGGCCACCACAGATTGCCCCAGTTTGGTTGCATATTACCAAAAATCAGGATCTCTGTTTTATCGGAATTAAGTTTAAGACTGGTCTGTAGTCAACCTAGACATTGCCATATTAAACCCCAGTTGAAAAACCTACACTGGCTCCCAGTCCCTCAGAGAACCCTTTTTAAAACTGGATGCACAATTTTCAAAACCGCCATGGCAATAGGCCCCTCCTTTGTGACCTCCAGAATTCGGAATTACATCCCCAAGCGAAATCTCAGATCTGTTCATGATAATCTTTTAGAGGTCCCCAAATTCAACAGGAAGAGATTGGGGGGGAACTAGGTTTACCGTACTAGCTCCTGGTGTCTGGAATTCTCTCCTCTCCCAATAATAGAGCTGCAACATCCACAAGACCTTTAGAACCTCATCAAAAACATGGCTCTTTATACAAGCTTATGATTGTCTCTTTTTTGCTCTGCTTCCCAGCCCTTAGTGCCTTGAAACCTCCTTGGTGAACAAGCGCACTAAACGTTCATTATATCATAACATAACATCTACACTTGCTGGCAGAGTTAGATTGTTGCTCAAAGACATAGTGCTACCTAGTTTAGCATGATGCTTGGATGGACAGAATCGCCATCACACTAGGTTATACCTTAAATGGTATATGTTAGACCAGACATCATTGGCGTGGTCCTCCCCCGCCTGTTATCTGGGTTTCATTTTTGTTGCATTAGGAATCTGTGCACTTTACCACTGATAACCAGTGCTCAAGTGCTTGTGTCTCTCTCCTTTAAACATGGTAACATTGGCTTACATCCAATTGGCACATTTAGTTTACCTATAACTCCCAGCAAAGTGGTACTACATGTATCCAGGACCTGTAAATTGAATGTGCTTGTAGCACTTATTGTACCACCCACTAAAGTAGCCCTTTAAAATATGTCTCAGGCCTATCATTGCAGCCTGTGTGCAGTTTTAAACTGCCAGTTCAACCTGGTAAAATAACTCTTTTGCCAGGCTGAAACCTTCCTTTTTAATACATATAAATCACCCCCTAAGCCCTAAACAGTCCATATGGTAGGGTGAATTGTATTTAAAATGTAGGACATGTGTTTTTAAGTTTTACCTGTCCTGGTAGTGACAAACTCCTAAATTTATTTTTCACTACAGTAAGGTCTACCTCTCCCGAAGGGATAACATTGGGTTACCTTAATACATTTATTAAGTGATAACTCTTGATTTTAAACAGGTAGAAATGTCATGCTTGGCCTCAAATGAATTGTAAATTAATGGTAAAGTTGGATTTTACATCGCAATTCTGAAAATGCCACTTTTAGAAAAGTTGACATTTTCTTCTCTTGACCATTTGGTGCCTGTGTCCTGGATCACATGACTGTAAATAGCATGGCAGTTAGGCTTTTTGTATTCCCGCCAAACAGTGAGACAAAAGAAGACTAGGTGTTGGCAGGATGGGTGGGTGTGCATTTTTTTTGTATTTATAGTTACTGATCCAACTTGGATGACTAGCTAAAAAGAATAAAGCACCCGTGTCATTTTGTAGGCCCGTACATGCGTGGTACGTTTGCCTAAAAAATGAGAAGGGTTGTCGAGTCAAAAGGTTTTTTGTTTTTAAAACTTTACTCATGCTGCACACCATCAGGTTCAGTGTGGCTAAAAACCATTTGCAAAGCAAATCGATCCTCAAAGGTGAGACCTATTTGGCTTTGCCAATGCTCGTTTATATTTTGGCTTTAAAAGTGTTTAATTTTTTTTTCTTTTGAGGATCCATCAGCTCCGTTTATGTTTCAGATGAACGAGGCATTAACCTCTACCTTTTTTGTTAAAAAACAACGCATGTGTGTTGTAGTAGGGCACACACAGGATGTGTAGTATTTAACATTTATTGCTTTAACAGTATGTGTGTGCAGCAAAATTTTAACCAGGCATGCTGTTTAATCAAAGCAATACACCATGTTTCATTAAATTACATTAACACACTGTTCTAAGTCAAGCCCCTATGGAAGCTATCCGAAGTCAGTACTAGAACGCATAGCACCATAATATACACTTTTATTGGAGTAGTTGTCAATCGATGTAGAAGATTGTCACTCTTATCTAAAGCGAGGGTCAGTGTCTTGCTCATCAGCATTAAATTTAAGTGGCTACCATCATCCAAAACAAGTCTTTGTCTGCTGTGCTCACCAACATTTCAGATCGCAACCACATCTTAGGCAGGAATTAAGGTTCAGTGCTGGTTCATTACTGTTTGAGTTTTCCTGCACTTCTCCTCACAGCCAGCGCACAGATTCAATAGGTGGTGTTCATTTTAAGTACACCAGCCTTCTGGGCCCTCCACTTATCTCCCTATGCTATCCCTCACCAACTTCAGAGTGTGCCCTCCCCCACACTGCTCTTCCTCACCAGCTTCTTAATCTGCTCTCCACTAATCCTTTTCTCTACTTTCCTTCCCAGTCATCTTCCCCTTTGATCCATCTTCTTTAAGTGTACCATTTTCTGGGTGCCCCTTGTCTAACTTATGCTCTGTGTACTTTGCATCTGTTTACGCTACATGTACTCTGCTCTTCATGTACAGTGTGACCTCACCATGCCAAGTCCTCCATTTGTACAAAGTATAGTTTATGTTTCCATGCTCTACACACATTCTGCCCTGCACCTTGTGGAGGGTGTACTGCATATATATGTATACTATGTTCTACACTAACTCTAACAGAACTATGCTTCAAATGTACCCTCACTGTTCGCATACATTTTAATCCAGCTTTCCTGTTCTACCCAAGCCGGGTCTGGTGGCTCAGTGGACTAATGTGTCCATTGCAGGGGCCTGTGTTCGACCTCATGGTCACAGATTCAAATCCCGGCGGGTCCACTCAGCCTTTCATCCATCTGAGGTCGATAAAATGAGTACCATTGAGTTGGGTAACAATGAACATCTGTTATTCAGCGCCAAGAGACCTCTGGGTGAACGTGCGCTTTACAAATACACAATGTTATGTTATGTTACACATGGGTGTGCTCTCTGTAGTCTGCACTCTACATGTAATATGTTCTTTGCACTCTCTCCTTTACATGTAGGCTGCATGCTTTTTGGAATCTCAGCTGTACATCCACTCTGTAATAGGCAAATAGGTCTGGCTTACAACTGAAAGTGTCTTGTTGATAATTGGTGATTTTTTGTCTGTAGATCAGCAAGTGGTTGAACACAGGAACAAGCCAATGGCTGGATGAAGAGATGCACGAGTGCACGCATGGGTGACTGAATGCATGGACTGACAAATGAGTGACATCCAGGCACTTTCACGTATACACCAGACATATTGGCATTGCCAATACTGGATTTGTTAAGGTCTGGGCTAGAAACAAAGCCTCCTAGATCTGCGCTTTCATATTTAGGAGAAATAAAGCATAAAAAAAATAATACAGAGAGAGGAGATTTGGGAGTTTGTGTCAACCACATTTGGAATCAGCCTACAAAACAACATAGAAATAATGGGGTAATGGGTCGCCCCCTACAGCCGAAGACCTGTGTACTGGGTCACTGATATTTTAGTTCAGTTCCTTAGTGACAGCCTTTTTCCCTGTTCTCTGAGTGTGTATCAAGAAATGGCAGCACAGATGAAGACAAGTCAGTCTTCAGCCCTGACAAAGTGCACCACACAACAGTGCACTATACCACCCACCAGCTACGGCGCTCGATATAAGCTGACAAACAGATTTTTATTTTTTAAATACCATTGATATGTGTTAATCCTACAGACTTCATTTTACATAGCCTCACATCCCACCTCACCTCCCCCCTCCAAACTGCTCACTGTGGCCACTCTGGTGCTGCTCACACTCCTGGTGGCCAGGTTGTAGGTGGTATATAATTTCCCCACCAGCTCTGGGGACACTAGAGCAGGTACTTGCAGGTATGCTTTGTTGATCGCACTTTGCAACAGAACTGCATCTTGCACATTCTCCAGCACCGGGCACTATTCTGTCTATACTCAAAAGGAAAGTTCAGAGGTACCAATGTAAGTGAGCAGAATAACTACTTCAACCCTATGCCCATGCAAAGTTTGTCATGTCGTCTTCTCATTTCCTGCTGTGCTGGCTTCCTGACACTTCTACTCCTTGGTGGGTTATGCAAAAGGCTAACTTCGCCACAGGCTCAGGAGGATAATGAGACTTCAGGAATTCTGTGACTTGGGAGGGTGCAGGCAAGTGGCACAGAGGGAGGGGAAGGTGTTCCTTTAGGGCAGAATGGAATATAGGAACACCCACAGTCAATGTGTGCCCTATTAAGCAACATTTAGAATTATAAGTTACTTTTTGGTGCTAGAAAAACATGAAACCCTGTCATCATAATAAGAACCTTCCCAAAACTATACAGGTTGGTGTGTGCAAAAAGATGTGACCGCACAGTGAAGAGATGAGTTGCCACATATGTCTGTGTTAAAAACATGCTTTTTAGTCCCGTTCCATTAAAATTAAATTGCACATCATTGTCAGTTGTACATAATTTAAAGTGGCAGTTCTGTCCCTCCCCATAACTGCTAGTCGCTCAAAACCTCTGCGTTTTAATTTGTCACCTTTTGATAACCAGTGACTGATTTACTCTCTCACCAACAGCTACCAGCTACTTACTGTTTTCACCACACACTCATTAAGCAAAGTGCTCTTTTGCCTTCTTGAAATAAGATGGTGAAAATACGATTCAAATTAGTTTTGGAGCAAATTACTTTTCCAGATAATTTCATATTTACAGTTCAATGATCACGGAAGGTTTATCATTATTTTTGTTATGATTTTTTTTTTTTAATTCCCAAGAAAAAGCATATATATATATATATACACACATATATATATATATATATATATATATATACATACACACATACATACACACACACACACACACACACGCATACACACATGATAACAAGAGGGAGTTTATTTTTTAAGAGTTTTATATAGCGCAAACTAGGCCCGAAGGTACAGAGAACTTTACAGGAGCACCAGTGACGTTACAGGGGGACACATTCATTTTTGTTAGGGATGGGGAGATTAAGTGATTTGCCCTGTACCACAGGATGTTGAGCGTCCCTGCCGAGGCTCAAACCCGGTTCCCCAGCTTCGAGGTCGACCACTCTAGCCATTAGGCCACATCCTCTTCCCATTACAGCACAAGGCTCTAAATATTACTGATACCAGCATTTTTCACTTCCTGATGTAATGGGTTCGAAATGCCCTTGAGAGACTGCCTGCATCAAGTTTCCTTTCTTAGAAGATCACAGCATTCATAAGAATCAGACTGGAGCATTCAACATTTTCAGTATGCAAGGATAGAGTACCGTGAGATTTGTGGTGGAAATCACAACAGCTATGGAAAATATATTTTCCCACTTTTCTTAAAATTAATGTTAAAATGACTTACCAACAACGATCACAAAATAAATTAGGCGCTTGATTTGCTACTTTGAATGGCTTACCTGAGTAAGATCGGGGATATCTCCTTTGTCAATGCCAACTTGCTGTAGCAAAAAAATAAAAAATAAATGCATTCATGTTTTGAAAGCCCTTGCTTCTATACAAATTTTACTAGAAATGTGTGCTCTTATTTGGTGAAACATGCAAGTCAGCTCAATAAACAATTGTACAGATTAATATAAAAAACTTCAACATTTCCAAAGAGAAAATAAATCCAAAGTAATTACAATGCTAAAATGTTGTGCCACATTTTTTCCAATTAATACCGGCAAATTCGTTGTACAAACCACTATGTTACTTACCTGATAAATGTACCATAGAACCCAGTGGAACAAGCATAATATAAGTAAATCTATCATCCAACAATTAACATTTTTTGCTCCATCTTTATATTGTAACAGGAAGCATAAAGTGGGCCAGAGGGTCTCACCACTGACCAGTATTGGACCACACATGCATTCACACTCATTCAGGTAGCAGCTCTCAAACCTCCCCAGCTGCCACTCTTGAAACTAAATTTAACATTGTTACACACACAGTGCACGTAAGGGAGTCCAATTTCATTTGAAAATGTAAGAGACAAGGGCAAGCAGGAGAATTTCTTAAGTAGTTGTAGAAGAGCCTTACTAGAGACCTTTCATAAGAATTTACTTAAAAAAAGATAGAACTGCCTATGGAAACGAGCTTAAGATCTGTGATGGGGAACAGATCCTAGAGATCAAATGCACACAGACATTGTACGTGACAAAGGAGAGATGAGGTTAGCTAAATTAATTCTGTCCAGAAGAGACCCAGAGTAAAACAAAACAAATATCATGGATTGAAATGTTCAGTGCAGAGAACTTTATTCAGCCTCAGTGGCATAATCTGCAATAAGAGGAGGAGAATAAAATCTATGCATGTGGCCAGAAACAATATGAAGGCATACACAGCAGCGGTTTCTGCATGAAGGTGGGGAAGCATCGCCCCCCCCCCCCACCCCCCGCCCGCTGCCAGCCGTGCAGGCAAAATAAAATGGCAATGAAAAGATTTAATTGCCATTTTATTTTTCCAACATGTGCACTGCAGCAGCCAGCTGACCCCGAGCCCCGAGACCTACGAGGCGTGTCCTCTGCTGCCGATTGGCAGCAGAGGACAAGAGCAGTGGCTGGCTGGATGCTTTAAAGTGTGCATGTCACTTTGGCCGGCTGTCTTTTGCGACGGCCAGAGTGACATGCACATTTTTAAGCTCTCCACTTAGCTGTCTTAGACAGCTGGGTGGAGACCAAGCACAGGCCTACAGGGCCTGAAGGAGCATCCAGCCAGCCCGCTCCATCCAATCCAGGCACTTCTCTCAAGCTGGATAACAGCCTGAGAGCAGCGTCTCTATTGGTTATGGGAACTCGACTGCAGATTTAGAAGAGGAGCACAGAGGAGGACTGAGGTTGTGCCGCCGTGAGTAAATACTATTTTATTTATTTAAAATGAAATACTAATGTTTTTTGTTACTTATGGAGGGAGGGGCATTTCATTTTGGGATTTAGGAGGGAGGGGGTATTTTATTTTGAGCTTTTGTAGGGAGGGGTGGTTTACTTTGTGGTTTTGAAGGGAGGGGGGTGTTTTATTTTGTGTTTTTGTGAAGTGGCGGGGCACTTTACTCGCCCCACCACTTTCGAAGGGTACCAGCCACCCTTGGGCAAACAAAATAAAGAAAGATAGTCGATGAAGTTTGTGAATAGGTCCTTGTCATGAAAGAATCACTCCTTCACATTGCACTCTTCTGTTCACTATGAAAAGGTTATGGAACAGAGGTATTTGAAAGGAAAATTGAGATTCGGGAATGAAAAGGCTATGGACATACCAAATGACGTATCTAGTGCCCTTAGATTACAGCAGATGAGGCTAATTCTAAGTACAGCATGACTAAAGAGAACCAAAGCACAGAGGGAGAAAGCAAACTAAGTAGTTAAGGGTCAGGTTTGGGAAAACGTTGTTTTGGGGAGGGAAGTGGCAACCATAGAAGCCAAGAGAAACACAGTTTGGTCTCTAAAAGATAAAACAGGACAGCAGGCCCATATTATCACCTTGTTGGAAACGGACTAAAAGTAGTAACTCACTTGTATTAGCTATGCATCAGAGGAAACATTCACAGCAAAAAACTGAACCCAACAGTTCTCTAGATGTCTCCTACACGTATACAGCTAAAAAGTGATACCCAATGTGAAATATGTACTTAATCCAACTTGTACAAAATGCAGATGTCAAGTATAGATAAAACATTTAAAATGAATTGAATCAGCAGAAGTTGCCATTGTTTAGTGCACTGCCCCCTATAGAGTTTGTTTTCTGCCCTGCACATTAGAGGGTGCAATTTAACAGATGATCCAGAAAGAACTGTACTCATTCAGCCCTTCCCTCAAATGCAGTCTTGCCCAAAGGCGATACAGTTATCTACATCTTCCATAACCTTCAGTTTTCACTAACTAAAATTGTAAAACTCTAACATCAAGTAGTTAAAATATTCTCCATCTAGGGATTAAATGAAATTCAGGAAATTTGAATGCAAGATTTCCCGACTCATTAAGAGGGAAGATTTTTTATATTATTCTTTAGAATAGCTGATCCACTAGCAGAAGAAACAACTACCACAATACCCACCTTGAAGTATAAAAAATGTAAAAGGCATTTGTCATCTACCACAATGTGACTCAGCATTATAGCTCATTTAACAAGGATACACATTTTTAAACAGAGAAACCGGACTAAAACACTTGAGGTATTGTAATAAGCAGTAAAAGCATGCCCCTACTCGCTAAGTACCTTTAAAAAAAATAACTAAACTACTGTTGTACATAGTAAATGAAGTATTTTAAGGTATATAGGTTCTAACACTCACATTCACACAGTACACTTTAACTGATTGTGAGCACTGGCTCTATTGACCAATAAGAACTAGCCTGTACTATGATGTAAGATATGTGGAGTGTTTATTTGATATTTATTTGAGGTCATAGAATGTTGTGAGCAGATAAGTCTATACTTTCGTGAGGAGCAGAACGTCTTGCCATCACCTGCGCGTGGGCCTCATTTATGCTTATATATTAATAAAGACTTATTAACATAATCTTATCCTGACTGCTGTAGAGGGAATCCTAGAATTACCTTTATTTTAGAAGGGCCTTATTACAACTGCCACAAATCGGGTCAAGGGTTTCAGTGGACTTTGCAAATATTGACCCCATGGGGTAAAGTATTAACTTTGTCTGGTAAATACATTCTCTTTTTAATTTTCTCACGGAAACGGACCACAATCTGTCATTTGAAGCCTACTGCACCCAATTCAGCATGCCTCAGTTATTGCTAAGGATTTCCAAATTTGAGATTTTGATTCTTTCCAGTGGCAGAAAGATTATCATTTCAGAAAAAAAAAACACCTAGGGATTTGTTCTGAATGACACAGAAAGGCAAAATAATAAGCCAATTAGGAGCAGTGTTCTATTGAGCGGATGTTAACTAGCAACTTACCTTTGGAATGCCATCTCATCTCAATAAAGTAAAAAGGAAATGATCAACAATTGCTTTGTTATGAAGACAGTGAGGTCGAAGAAGAGGTAGACCTGAGAAATCTGATGTTAGTTAAGTAAATGACAGATCCCGCTTGGCAACTCTTGCTATACTGTTTCCCACAAGTATACTAGCAACAGGGAAAGTTCTCATTAGCCCCATTTATTCACAGAAAATAGAGATTCTAAAAAGACTTCTTAAATCCCTATAGATTGATAGTATTATTTCTTGTTAAGTGAATGTGAAAATATATTACTACAGGAAGCATGGATACCCGACTAGTCCAACATCTAAGATTTTGAAATTCGCATGTTTAAACGAGTATGATCTAGCTGAGGCTGTCCAAAGTCTAGTTTGATTATTACATACTTCAAGATGGACAATTAGGAAACATTTCTATTCTGCAACTAATTTATTGTAACTCAGATTAAAAATTAGACCATCCCAAAAAAATAACTATCTATTCTGAACTCCTTATTGCAAGTGTTTGTTTTGCCCCTGCAATGAAAACCGAGGAAGTAATCCAGACCATTGACTAACTGCTTGCAAAGCTCCTGAAGCCGTTTTAATTACTAGTGGTGATTTGTACTCAGAAATGTGATAGTTTGGCACAAGTAAAAGAGGTTGGGAATACTACAAAACATTTGATATCATCGCTTTTGGTTTCCTGAATCTAAGGGTGATTACTGGGGTCATACCATAATGCTGGTTTTATAACCTCAAAATCTGAGAATGCTGAATGGTACATATCAGGGGCAATTCCAGTCTTCCGAAAACAAATGTTTTAATTGATTACAAATTTCAAGAGGCAGATACATGCCTTTGAATATTCAGTTTGAAGTATTCGGCAGATGTTAGAGCAATTATTTCTGTCTGCTTCTTACTTCATTGTAACTGATCTTGAATCCTAACCATTTGTTCACATCTAGTCTCATGTTGAAGCTAGGACCAACACGCACCGACCACGCACGAAAATCTGGGGATCATCCTAGACAACCAGATCAACATGACGGCACAATTCAATGCAGTGAGCACCTCCTGCTTCCACAACCTATGCATGCTACGAAAGATCTTCAAGTGGCTGCCGCAGAACACCAGATGGCCCATTAAGCAAGCACTCTTTAGAAGTAGGCTCGACTATGGCAATGGGCTCTACATCGGACTCTAAACAACTTCTAAACAGACTTCAGACCATCCAGAATACCGCGGCAAGACTCGTACTAGACATCCCACATCGCACTGCACCTCAAGGAGATTCACTGGCTCACCATTCACAAGCACAGCCAATTCAAACTTCTCACGCACACATTCAAGGCACTACACAACAGAGGACCAGCATACCTGAAAAGCTGCATACACTTTCACCAGCCTGCCAGACATGTATACTCTACCTCACACTCACTTGCACATACCCCCCGCATTCACAAAACCAGAGCAGGCGGTTGGTCATTCTCCTACATTGCACCCAAAGCAAGAAACGACTTCCCTCAACAGATCAGAGCCTCCTCCTTACTTCTTGAGTTCCGCAAGAGGCTGAAGACCTGGCTCTTCAAATAACTATACAGGAACTACATACCTCTAAACCTGTTCAAGGGCCTGCATACCCACAAGGGTGGTTAGCGCACCATACAAATTCCCATAAACATCATAACTCCTGTTGTTCAGTGGTCTATTGTTTCCAGGCAAGGTTTTCACTACATAAATGCCACAACATACTTACATGCTAATCTATTTGAAGGAAAGGGGTGCGGCGGAAGTAAAACAAGGGTTATTGTGACTCACTAGGATGGTTTTGTTGAGTTTCAAAATGTGGGCTTTTTTTAGAAGGATGGAATGAATTGGGCATTACAGGGACTTTAGGGGGAACAGCATGAAGACATAGGTAGTACTAGATGAATTAGCATCATTAAAAGTTGCATTCCCTAGAGGTAGCAGTAAATTGGAGAGTGCACAGCAGAGGCAGATTCAAACTACACTAATTCGCCTAAAGTGTGATGATCTTAATAGGATAGGCTATAAAATGATATTCAGAATAGCAAGTCATTTCCAACTTGCGAGAAATTAGGTTACAGGTTTAGGGGGTGAACCCCTACTCAAGCACCAACAACGATCCTTGTCAGGGTTAGCTGAAGCAAACCCCAAATTATCTAGTGTTCAACCGTCTGGTAGCTTGGCACAGAGCAGTCAGGCTTAACTGGGAGGCAATGTGTATAGTGTTTATGCAGCACTTCAATCAGGAATGAAGTTAAAAACAACACAAACAAATCTCACACCAATTTAGAAAACCAGAGTACATTTTAATAAATAAAACATCCAAAATGACAAAAATCCAAATCAGTAGAACAAGAGATATGCAATATTAAAGAATTAAGAGAAAATAGTGCCAAAAAGCAAAAAGCGCCAACTCTGCATATCTGGTCGCGATGGTCCGCAACAAAGTTACAAGCTCAGGCCAACCATGATGGAGCGCGAGACGGCTACAGGGACCCAGTTAGGGCTGCTGAACAAGAGTACCTTCAATCCTGATTGTTGAATGTTGTGAGGTCTCATGTTGAGGATGCGTCGGTTCCAGAAGAGCTGTGAGGCTGCAATGTGAGAGCCTGCATTGCTATCGAGGCTGCCGTTGATGAGAGATTTGCGTTGCGAGGATCTGCGTCTGGGGAAGCTTCGGACATCAGTGGTTTTGAAGCGGGCTGCGGGGTCCATGCAGAGCCCTTCTGCTCGGAGAACCCTTGCAGCACAGGGGATGCGTCCATTCGGCTCAGGATAGTGCAGCTCAGCTCAGTTCTGCTGGATCCACCAGTGGGCTGGCAGAGCACCTTCAGGGCCTCTTCCAGGGGTCCAGGACTGGGGTGGGCCTCTTGGCAGCATAAGACTCACAGATGGCAGAGTCCAAGTGCTGGGTTCAAGGTTGTTAGAGCCTTCTGTCCCTGAAGCTCTAGTTAGGTGGCCAGCCAACTAGCCCTTGGAGTCACTCTGGAGTCCTGGGTTCAACAGATGCAGGTCCAGTCCTTCTTACACAGGCAAGAGGGCTGCAGGTCAGAACAACAGGGCAGCAGTCCTTTAGAGAAGCAGTCCAGCATAGTGGTAGTCCTTTCAGGAGCATATCAGTCCATCCTGGCAGAGTATCCACAGGTCCAGAAGCGTACTGAAATGTTGGTGTCTTGGGTCCAATATTTATACCTGTGCCTTCCTTTGAGGTGGGAGGAGCTTCTACAGGTTTCCCTTTGAGGTCCACAGGCATCCTGCCTTCCCTGTCTTGGCACCAGACTAACTACAGGGTGTATGCAGCCCTTTGTGTGGTGGCAGGACACAGCCTGTTCAAGTGTAAGTAGAGCTGTGCCTAGCTCCATGCTCCCATCCTGCCAGTGATGGTCCATCCAGGCACACCTAAGCTGTCTATTGTGTGTGGCTGTCTAGAAGGAATAGACAAAGCCCAACTGTCAGCTACACCCACCCATGAGGCCCAGAGACAAGCTGCAGATACTAAATGGCTAAGGCAGGAAAATGGCAACTTTCTAAAAGTGTCATTATCAAAATTGTATTTTAAAATCCGACTTCACCATAAGAGAGGATTTTTAGGTTTCGCCTAGGCAGTGCTTGCGCCGTCTCTTCGAGACATGCTGTATTCAGGTATGGACTTCAAGCTCCGCCCATTTTCCGCCCATCTTTACAATTGGCTCCTCTTCTTGTCTTTTTTAAATGATGGCTTTTGATTTGTGAATAGGCATACTAGCCCCTCCTTAGTACCTCCCTCTCTTCTGTTACCTCCCATGAGGACAGCCCCTCTTACATGTGTCCTTACTCTCTAGCTTTCATTAGCAGTTGGGGAGCATGCTGTCCGAGTGCATAACAATGGCATCTGTGTATTTTATATGCAGCCCCACACAGCACTCACGGGACGTCAGCTTCAGCAATGGAGGCCGCTTCTTGTTTGTATTTGCAGCGCGCCATGTGCACTTTCACTTTAAGAATGGCTGGCACTTCTTATAAATGCAGCCCCACACAGTATTCGCGGGACGCCAGCTTCAGCAATGGAGGCCGCTTCTTGTTTGTATTTGCACCGTGCCATGCGGGCTTTCACTTTAAGAATGGCTGCCGCTTGTTTTTTTATGCAGCCCCACACAACACTCGTGGGACGCCGGCTTCAGCAATGACAGCTGCTTCTTGTTTGCAACTTGGTTAGAATTTGGTCCTTCTGCCTGCCCATTGTCAACTCCGCGAGGAGCACCACTGTTTGTTGGAGCACGGAAACGACAGAGACATCCGCTAACTTGTAAAACAAGCGTACGAGACAGAGGACGCGCACAGCTCATCTCTGAGTCAGGTAAGATTCCTTTGCATGCGCACTCTGCTTTATATACGCACTCTACTTTATGAATTAATTTGGAAATACAGGCATATCCTCAATAACAAATACAGTTTTTTTTATATCATGCGCCACCGTTGCGTATAATATAAAAAATTAAGTCAGTAAACAGGAGGGTTGAAGGCAAAAAGTTAAAGACGAAAACCACACCAAGGATGCGAGGTCCAACAGAATTCACCTGAATGTGGCTGGATGAGCAGAGGTAAATGACCAGGGATCCTAGTCTTGAGCCAAAACATCATGATCCAGGAAAATTACCAAAGAAAGTCACAGTGCCCTTCGATTGTATTGTTTTGAAATGTACCATGTGATGTTGTTATGCTAATAGAGCCTTAAAGAAGATGACATAAAATATTTGTTACTGAAAAGAGATGTCATAACCTTTGGTTAAGGTACTTTTAATTAAGGACACCGTGAGGGAAATATGGTTCATTTCCGCCAGCAGTCAAATTGACTGAACAGTATTATAGATCTTCAGAAGAGAATGAATGTTGTACAGGTATTTACTTCAACTACCTGTATGGTGCATGCATCATAGAGTCCTCTGACAGTACAGGTTGCGATTTTGTCCTTTTAACTCTTAGAGAATGACACTGTGAAGATGTAGGCCCTACAACGACTAAACGTGGTGGTCCTCCCAACTAGTGCTGTTTTCCTACTAGAGGGTACAGGGAGGAGGGCTTTACAATGGGTGTTGTATGAATAATCAGCTTTCGTCCAGTTACTCCCTTATAGGCACCAAGTTCTCCATGTGCTCAGTTATAAATATCTTCTCCTGTCAGAGCTCTAACACTAAAAGAGCCTGACCCTCCATAGCTAACTACATGGAGTAAGATGAAGTCTAATTTTGGAGACTTTACACATGGGTATACACAAAGACATTCTAGGCTACATTAAGTTTCATATTTAAAAACAATGATTTGATATTATATTTGCACTTTGAATTGTAAACATATTTTGGTGCAGAGCGCTTGCTTATAGATGAAGATTTATATACATATAAGAATTATGAAAACATTATCACCAGTAGCTCCTATATGGGCTTGTAGACATCTGTGTTGGTGTCAAAATGGAGTCAGAAGAAAAACCCTGGAGAGTCAGCAGATGGATCACTTAGATTACAATGGCGGGGTGGTGGTGTGTGGGGGGAATAATAATAATGCATGGCAATTTTATCACTCTACTAGGATAGACAAGTGAGCTATTGGGGTGCATGACCAACAGAAAGACATCCATTGCAGGTCGGAAGAAGACAGGATTATGTACATTATCACCTATATTTTTAATGTTTAACCAAAAAAAGTAGTTTTGTGAGTGCACAGAAGACCAACAAGGCTTTTAAAGGAAGGTAGATGTTGGATCAAGCTTTTTGCTAGGTAACGTTGTGCCCATGGATTTGAGAGACAAGAAAGGTTCAAACATCTAATTGCTAAAGATATACAGGTGTTCAGGGCTAGATGAGGATGAAATCCTTTTATCATTTGCCAACCTAAACAGAGCTTGAGGGGGGTGTTAGTCAGAAGACAAATTTCCAGATTCATTCAAACCAACTACGTCGATATATGCATCTTTCACTAATATAATCACAATATCAATTCAACAAACTCAGAAGGGTGAAAGGCTGAAATAGCTCTGCTAGAATTCAAACCTAAGACATACTGGAGTCCCAGCAAGTGCTTGGCACACCAAGTACATTGCATAACATGAAGTTCAGAGCTATAAACTCTAAAGAAACTTCAAACAGTCATGCTGAAGTTTCATTGTTAAAATAAAATGAGACCATTTTTGATACATTTCTGAGGAAGCAATGCTCTGTGACTTCCAGGCTATGATCTAAAACTGTAGAATAGAAACCCGTAGGATGGGTTTGGGTTATTTGATTGACGACACCAGATAGCAGAGTATTTCTAGGGCAATTAAATGAGCAGTTGAAGTTTGAGTTTAATATTTTGATTTTCTTTAGAGGCATGTACACATTTCACTGGAATTGAGTTAATTCAGTGTCCAATCTATCTCCCTAGCTGTCAGTCTTTGGAAGCATGCAGTAGGGAGAAAAAGTCTAATATGTTGGGTTTCAGGGGGCTCAGAAGTACTGAAATGAGGAATGTAAACTTTGAAACACTTCCCAACAATGTTGAGAATACGTTTATCAAGAGATTGAGAGACGTCACCATACATTCTGGACACCTCTAGCTGAGAACTGGACAGATATGGTGGTACTAGTCTCCTCTTGAAATCAATATGAGCTCCATTGTAGGTATGGCTTGTTATGAAGACCTCACAATATAGTCATCTTACATATAATGTTGGGCTGCTAATGGTGAGAAGCCTGGGATATTCAGTAGTGTGAGAAGGATACCGTACTTGGAGCGGAAGAGGCAAAATGATAAATTATGGCAAGTGCCATGGATGAGTGTCTAAGTTGAAAACGTAATTGACTTATGAAAATTAACTGGTCGAGGGTAACAATTTTTGGACTAAAAGTAATCCCAAGACAGTTATTAAAAAGAAATGACACCGAAGATTAATATAAAATATAAACAGCTGGTCATAAATTTATGCCCATGATTTGGCAACATGTATAGAAGCCAGCACTCATTAGCCACCTTGAAATCTAACATTACATGTATGAAACCTCTGGATAGGACATTTTCAAACAAAAAAAGTGTTAGATTCAGGGACTTATGCTGTACATGTTAAATTGACTTGGCTGTATTTTAAACATGTTATTTACTTTACTGTGCCTCCTTTTGGATTTACTATACTCAAAACCTCTGATTGGTGGTCCTATAGGAATTATGTCGAACCAAAACTGATCTAAATTGATTTATATCTTGTCATCATTTTTCCATCACAAAACAGTTAGACTGCAAACGGAATAGCAGATTTTACAATAGCTTACCTCTGCAACTTTAAGGAATTCAGATACTCGAGTCATTCTAGTTAGAAATCGCTTGTAAATTTCGAGAGCATCTTTGCACTGTCCCTTCTTCATTTCAAAAAACTTCTCTAAAGGCAAGATATTCAGAGCAAAATGTAAATTACGCCAATCAACATAATTTAATTTAAAATGCAAGTTCATGCACTTGTCATACTATAGCTCTTTTATGAGATTTGCACCAGCAGTTGAGTATAGTGTTAGCAGCTTCACCATTTAGGTTTCATAACGTATCTATGATTCTGTTATCCATAAATCATTAATCAAATCAGTTTCTGTTGGTACAAACTCCTATATGCTTGCAGGTGAGAAATGAATCTGCTGTGTCAACAGGTTGAGTCTAATGCTCGGCTTCATTGCATTTATTTAGGTAAAAACTGAAAATACACAAGATTCTAAAAAGCAAAATGAACAAATGCTGACAACATTGATAGCTATAGCATTATTTATTGTCCATTAAAATAGACATACATACATGCTTATATTGGCATGGATCATACATGTACAAAGACAGATCTAGCAATGCATACCAGCATCAATACAATAAAGCAAATAAATAAATAACTGGGCCACAGGAGACACTGCTGGTGGTGGTGCCACCTCAGTAGTCAAATTGGAGCTTCCCTTAACATTACTATGTGACAGGTTGCAATTCTTAGCATGACATGAAGATTACTAAATGATGAAATGTCATTGGAGATTTACGAATGATGGAGCTCATATCTGGACAACTACTGATGATTATTACAGTTGTATGCAGCATATGGGGGCTTTTAGACCAGTTAATAGTACAATATGTAGCAGCAGAAGAGAGGCTCCAGATTAACATTGCAACTTGTTTTTACAGAAAATATGGTGAAGGTATACCAGTCTTCCAGCATGAGTGGTAGGAAAAAAAGAAATTAAGTTATGCTGAAAAATCCTGTATAAAGGAACATGCAAACAACATCACTCAGAAAGCAAAGGTAAAGTGCAAGATAAACCAAGTCTTAAAAATCCAAACAACCTAAAAAGACAAGGCCAGCAGAAATGAGAAATGTACTTACAGTGAGAGTCCTTGAGCAGTCATGGTTTACAGACAGAATATTTAATGGTCTCCCAACATGCCTCTCATGTGGAAGGAGGGCAAACAAGTATTGAAAGTGATAGATACATGATATGCACTTCAAATTCTAAATTCTGCCATAACGGAGGTCAGTACCAGGTAAGGCTGCAGACAGAAAATTTATACTGGCCATGGGTGGAAATCGGGGAGTAACTTCTCAGTATGTTTAGATGTTTTCATCTTCTGTTTCTCTCTCTCTCGAAGTTCGATAATTTCATGTGCAGTGGTTCCTGTTAAAGCATTATATAAACAAGTCTATGATCAATGTATCTACAGCTTGCTCCTCACCAGCCCCAGAGCAGAAAGACTGTCAAGGATTTAGGGGGTGGGGGTTTGGCCAAATGCCAGGACAGGGCAGACTTCACCACATTTAAAATATATATATATATATATATATATATATATATACATATATACATATACATATCATATACACACACACACATTTCACTGAAAGAAGTCCTGATGTCCCACCTTGTTTGGAATAAAACATAGTTTAGTGTTGTGCATTGCAATTAAAAGGATGTTGAACTCTCACCCATGGAGTGTGGCTTAATTCGTCTTCAGATTCGCTTTATGGTAAAGTGACATTCACTGGAGTAAGTGGAGGAATTGTGTGTTAATCAGTAGTAAACTTACTAAGTGTCAGTGTCTTATAAGTGTCTTTGCAGCCAACTTAATCTCTCCGTTAAATCCTTAAAATCATAAATAGGCACAGTGGCGAACGTGGAATGGTGAAAAAATATTGTTTTTCACCATACTTAGAAGGCAGCTACTCTAATGAACTTACACCATGACACATCAGTGGCTATTTTCCATTTTCAATTTACTGGTCCACTATGACCGACAACCACTTTAACTTAAACAAGCATTGGAAAAGTGGATAGGTTTCTCCTTTGATACCAGGCATTTTTGTTTTCAACAAAAGGCCACTGTGAATGCACACACTTGTCATCTATGGCAAACGCACAGTACAATTGCCAAAACATACAGATTGGCACCCTGTAGGAAAGGCTAGACATATTGCCATTGCTAAAGCTTGAGTCAGTTATCCGTGCACTTTTGTAGATTCTAAATTCCATTCATCACAGATCTATTTAATGCATTTTTTAAATGCTTCCAAACCTACAGAGAACTGGGTGGTATTGTGACTTACCCAATAAATTAATTATTCCATCATTGTAACATGCAAAGAGCTTGATAAGATCTTTAAAAAGAAGCATAAAAGCAGCATTTATGACACCATTGGTCAGTTCATTTGGATGGACCTGTAACAAGAAACAAACATGTAACAAAAAGTGAGCACATCTCACATTGGACTTATTGAAAGCTAAATAAATTGATTGCTTCAGAACAGACACAATGTAAGCTTCACAATTATCAAAACTGGTGTAGTGATCACAAGGCATTAAAATATAGTAACAAAATGTTTTCATATTGCTACACCTGTTACAGTGGTAAAATTAAACTTCATCGTGTTATACTAATATTGTGTTACCCAACTTGTCAATAACTCATCAGAAATTGCAGTTCCCACAACTTTCATAACATTAAGCTTACCACGCCAAGGAAACTAAAGATGGCTTCCCTGAAAATGTTTTGGGCATATTCTTAGAAGTAAAGCACTTTGGGTTTAGTTTCTGCTACCCTTTCTCTGTCAACTTCGTCTAGCCTGATATGTGGCTCTCACATTGTGGAGTCATTCTAAGTCCCCCAAAGGGATTTCTTACTTTAGCCTGGATTTAAGTCACTGCTGACTTCCCGATTATGTTCCCAATTTTGACTAAATATATGCTTCCCTGAGCCATTAGGGTATTTTCCGTCTGCATAACCTCTGCTGCACCAGTAAAGTGAAAGGTTTGTCAAGACCCAGACTTTGAGTGTTGCACATTTTCTGAAGGATAGGACTGTACAACTTTGCCCTGCTTCTGTGACATGCCTAGTATGGAATAGGACTGGTTCTTGATCAGCAGGACTAAAAACAAGATCAAACAGGCTTAAACTTGTATGGAGGTCATCCAAAGCAAGCGAGTCACTGAGAAGTCGCACAATCATGCAGCCCAGCTGATCAGAACCAAACGAAAGACATCCACTTTATAAGAAGCCATAAGTCTTGTGGATGGCATTCAAGGACTGCCCGAGTGGTGAACATACATTGCCAAACCAATCATAAATCCTTCTGGACTTGCGGAGAGCATATATTACACCTTTTCCAACCCTAGACAACCATGGGAAATATTACCCTTTTTCACCAGGCCTTACAGTAGTATTCTTTTGACTAGGGCTGGTCATCCCGATTTTGGAACCATACGGCTTATCTATTTACCACCTACAGTTTCATACATATTTCATTTTAAATTGACAGACACCCCACGGCTGTTCCCTAGTTCCTGATAGAAACTGATGGGATAAGAAGCTGCTCACAGAAAACTGATGATCAGGACAAGCTATTTTAGAGATATGGACCCTTACATTCTGATACACCAGGGGACATGTAACGGGTGCAAGCCTACTTTCAACAACATGAACCATAAGAGTAGAGACCAACTGGAGCTATACCAGGTCTCCCTGTGAAATTTGTTCCATGCCCCCATCAATTTTCATAAATCCCTAGATCCCAGTATCCCTGATAACTGCCAATTAGAGCTTTATCTTCTAACTAGTCCTTAGAATACCCTACAAATTCATTTTGGATTTCTATGGTATTTACCAAATTGTTGGGCTTTGCACTATTTTTGGGAGCTTTTCAGAAGCTTGGGTTAAGCTCTTGGAGCTTCACCCCTAACTCGCTATACCCATCCTCACTTGCTGGACCACTGATGAAACTACAAAAAACAGCAACATTATAGCAACAATAGTATGTTGTACTGCCTTTGTAGGTGGAACCCTTCATTTATTCACTTGGAGAATAAATAAAGCCATTAGTAAGACCAGCACCATAAAGTTTGAGTCTCTCAGAAGTTCCTGGAGTTCTGGCCCATAGGTTAACAGTGGAGAAAGGAATGACTGTGAATGTGACTTGTAGGAAGAGTGCCTTCCCATGTAAGCCCTATAACTTTCTTCGTGACCCAAGAATTGATCGACAAAGGAGTTAGGACGTTTTTGTGTATTGTGTTGTATCCAATTCCAGCTTTACAGCATCCTTATGTACGAGTAAAAGAAATAACTATGTCTGGGCATTTAGGTTACTGTGTAGAATTACTTCAATCATTCTGTTCTATAGTGCTAAACCCTGTAACACCTTCTAGCATAAGACCGATCTCTCACTCTTGTTACCCAGGAGAGTCAAGTGTACACAGTACGGCAGTTGATTATCTAACTGGAGTGCATTGGAACCTATGACAAATAACACATAAATGTACAAGGAATCCTAAACAGTAACCAGAAAATGACCCTGGACTCAGAGAAAAGGCTTCACAATGGGTATGAACTGTGTCTGGTATCAAAGCTCCACAGCACGCAAAAAAGGATACAGTGTGGTTAAAGACTGCAAGTATTTCAGCTTGGTTATGGCGCAGGATGCACATCTGACAAATTCTGGGTCCACGATCTGAAGAACCTCATGAAGAGCTTCCACTGGGAAAACCCACAATATCTCAGTCCTAAATTACCACAAAAAAAAGCCAACTATTTAGTGGAGGCTGAACTAAGTAAAATGAGAGTACGAGTGAGGGGGTAGCCTATATAACCCTCTAGAGCCTAGGCTACTCCAAACGCAGTATAAACAGAGAACTGGCTCTAGCAGGAATTTAATTGGGTGAGTTACAATAAAGATAACTTATTGTTTGTTATCTCAACATGGAATCATTCATCATCAAGCAATTAAATCGAATCCTTAGAATTTGTATTAATTTACAGTTTTTGTAACAATGTATTAATTACATGATATCATTTATATGTATGGGGTTGTTTATTATAAGCCCAGGATTGAAACCCTAATAAGTAAATACATTTTGAGCAATATTTATGTTGAAAGTTGCCTTCTTGACTGCACGATAATGATGCCTTGATAGATATCCAGTGTATTTTTTCTTTCTGACAATGATGATTTAATTCCCTATTTTGATTTATTCTATGCTGTGATCTGAAAAGTGGGTCTGAGGGTCCAATATTTATACCTGGTGCCCACTTTGAAGTAGGAGAAGCATCTGGAGTTCCCCCTTCAGATGTGTCTGGAATTTCCTGCCCCAGTTTGTCTGGGAGCACAATAGGCTAGTGTGAAGTGTGTGGGCTGAGCAAGTGCCTTTGGAAAGTGTGGTAGGTGACAGCTCTGTCCGTCTATCAATTCAGAGATGGCCCATCCTGCCAACACCCAGACCCTCTATTGTAATGCTGTCTGGGAGGACTACATAAAGGCCAACTACACCTAGTCATATGATCTAGGAACAGGCTGCAGGCTCCAAATGGTTAGGGCACAAAAGATTTCTAAACTTTCTAAAAGCAGCATTTTTTGAATTGTGACTTAAAATTCAACTTTACCATTAAAGAGGATTTTAAATTACAATTGCTCAAACACCAAACTTGAAATCCCTACCTGCTCCCAATCAAAGGTTACCACTTAATAAATGCAATAAGAGAACCCAGTGTTATGCTATGGGAGAGGTAGGCCTTGCAACAGTGAAAAACAAATGTAGGAGTTTTTCACTACTAGGACATTTAAACCATAAAAGAACATGTTCAACTTTTTTAGTATAACACACCCTGCCCATGGGATGTTTAGGCCCTACCCTACGGGTGACATATGTACTAAATAGGAAGGTTTAAGCCTGGCAAAAGGTTTATTTTGCTAGGTTGAAATGGTGGTTTAAAACTGCACACACTGACTGCAATGGCCGGAGTCAGCTCTGAAAGGGCTACTTAAATGGGAGGTGCAATAATTGCATTTAATTTACCGGTGCTGGGTACATGTACTACCACATTACTAGGGACTTACAAGTAAATTACATGTAATTACATGTGCTAATTTCACCATGTTTAAAGAGCAGGTACAAGCACTTAAGCACTGGTTAGCAGAGGGAAAGTGCACAGATTCCTAAAAGCCAGCAAAAACGGGTTCAGAAAATAGGAGAGGTGAAGGCAAAAAGTTTGAGGGTAAGGCTTAAGAGGGGGTCACATCCAACACGTATCTTTAGAAGGCCTTGCAAAAAGTGTTAACGCTCACAAAGTTCAGGAGCTAGTGGGGAACATGGTGGCCAGCTAGTAAGCAGGTCGGGAGCTACACCCCTGGGTTCCAGGAGCGCGACGAGACTGCGGCATTGAACGGTCAGCTTACCTGCTAACTCTGCTATTTCTAGTGGTGAGGGATGAGGAGAGGGTGTGAAAGTCAGCAAAAGTCGGCGAAATTCGGCTGTGGGCTTCAATACTCTCCACTTCTGATTGCCCTGGGGGGTTGATGTGCGGGCACCCGGGTTTTCAGTGGTTTGAGGCAGCGAGCGAGCTCTCTAGCATTAGAGCGGCTCAGCGTGCCCCTCCCTGACTCGGAAGCAGTCCCAGAGGGGGGTGGGGCGGACTGGAAGAGCCAGCACAAGTGCAGGAAGCTGCAGGGAAAGCGGCACACGATTACTAGGAGGAGGAGCAAACCAGCAGCAGAGAAAGGAGCAGTATAGGACTGCCAAGTTTTTAGCCAGCATACTGAGTCAAGGAAGGGAAAGATGGCAGAAGTATGCTGGTAGCTTTTAACATATGGTACCCACAATTCTTCGTCTAGAGTGTAAGGAGATCAAAGGGGGGAGGTGGTTGTGACAGGAGAGCTGAGAGATTTGGGTCCAGTAGCCCCGTCGGAGATTAAGTAGAGATTCTCAACATCTGAAGCTAACCAGGGAGGGATACAGGGCATGTGTAGTAGCCTGGAGGAAAAGATGCTGATATTAACTCAAGGCACAGAAGCTTTAGAAAGTAAAGTCCAGGAGTTAGGGCTAAATATGAGTGAAAATACTCAAGAGGTAGTAAGATTAAAACAAAGGGAGAAGGACCAAACAGAAAGTCTAAAGAGGATGGAGAATAATTCTAGGAGAAATATCAGGATCTTAGATGTTAAGGAAGGGGCAATAGGGGGTGATGTTAAATCATTTATTGTTGATCTTTTGACTAAAGCTTTCCTCCAAGTGACCTCTGCTATGAACCTGGAAACTGAGATTCAGAGAGCGCATCAAGATCCCTTTAAACTGAATTCTGGGCTGAAGAAACCTAGAAAAATCATAGTTAACTTTCAGTCATATATAGCTAAAGAAACAATTCTGGGAGCAGCCCTTAAAGAGAAATCATTGCAGGTCCAGGGTCTCACCTTCAAAACCAAGTCAGATATTTCCCGCACGACAGAAGACAGACGGTGGGAGCTGGGCAAGCGAATGGAGCCTTTTAGGGAAATGGGGGCACAAGTGCAGTTAAGGTTCCCAGCAATTTTGAAAGTTATGTGGGCTAATAAAATGCATAATTTCCTAGTCCCGAAAGAGGTGGATAGCTTTATAGCCTAAAATATGGCAATAGACAAGTAGGTAAGGCACACTGGCTAAATGTAGAGAGTGTGGTGGTTTAGATCGGATTGTTAATACGGGATCTCCATGGGTGGTAGCTCGAATTGGCTTAGCATGTCAAAAGGAAGAAATGGGAGGGTTCCCTGGGGGGTGAACTCGTGGTGGGGAGCATAGGGGGAAAGAAAAAAAAATGTCCTCATATAGGGTAGTTTGGCTTACAGGTTTTTGGGAGGTGTTTGACAGAGGATAATTGGGGGGGGGGAGAAGAGACCACAGGGCTGTGAATTCCTAGATATTATGAGCTGGAATGTGAATGGTTTAAGGGTTAAAAGAAGGCAACATCTAGTTCCCCAATATCTGAAAGAAAGTCCATCTAAAGTCTTCCTGTTACAAGAGACCCATTTACTACAATCAGAAAGTATGGCGTTGTTTACAAGGCAAAGATGGGTAGATAATGTCAGCAACACTGCACTAAAGGTGTAGCTATAATAATGAAGGCAAATTCTAGGGTAGAATTGCGGAGATCTAAGGTGGATGAAGGAGGGCGCTGGATAGTAGTGGAGATCAAAGCTGGCCAGACTCTGTATACCCCTGTTAGCTACTATGGCCCGAATGTGGATGATCTCACAACATTGAACAACCTGTGGTCTAGTTTGTGAGATTTTGATGCCCCACTTATTATGGGTGGTGGCTTTAATGTTTTATTAAATAACAAACTAGACAGATCCTCACCCCGGACCCAAATCAGTTCACCTAGAGTCAGGGCTTATGTCCTATCAATGATGGATAACCTGAATCTTTGTGATGTGTGGCGTAGGGTAAAAGGTAAATCTAGAAACTGCTCTTTCTACAGTAAGAAGAACAGTCACTATTCTAGGATAGATTGTTTCCTCATAGAAGAATAAGTAGAAAGTTACAGAGATTGAATATCAACCTATCCATATATCTGATGCTGCATATTTTTAAAGCTAAAACTACCTTCAAATCCTGCACTAAGAAGAAGGACTTTAAACAGAAGGTTACTCCTGCAATCAGATATTATGAGAAGGATAGAGGGGGAAGCATCTAATTTTTTTTTTATATGGAATTTAGCTTCAGCCCCCATATATGTGGTATGGGATGCATTTAAAGCCTGGCTCACGGGGGCTTTAAGGAGCTCCTCTGTGGCCTGGATTAGAGAAGACAAGAAGCAGGTTTCTTTGCTTGAAGATAAGTTAGCGGCAGCAGAAGCAAATCTGAAATCAGGGAATTTCCAGGAGAATACAAAAGAGAGTTTAGTTGAAAAAGTGGAGGACCTACAACTCCAGTTTAGACTGAAGATGGAGGAGAGATTGCAACAGAAATGGGAAGTGAGTAAGATATGGGAGTAGGAGCAGGGAGAGAAATGCTGAAAATTACTATGAAGACTAGGATGGACAGGTCGTGTAACTATATTAGGAAAATCAAGATTGAAGAAGAGGATAGAGTAGTTGAGGACATGTAAGGGATAGAGCAGGCATTTACTAAATTCTTCCACGATTTATATCTAGAAGATCTTTAGATAGATGGGGCGGAGTTAGATCACTGGCTCTTAGGAAACAAACTGCCAAACCCGAGCTTTGAGGATCAGAAATATTTGAATCAGGATATAACGGGGAACAAAATCTTGACAGCAGCTAAAAAACTTAAAAGGGAGAAAGCAGCTGGGCCAGATGCGATTCCGAATGAAATTGACATATTGGTTGCTGAGGTAGTAATCCCAATCTGGCTAGAGTTATTCAACGAGGTGCTGAGGAGTGATTCACCATTGCCGGAGTCTTGAAATGAAGCTGTCATTTCGCTTTTCTTAAAACCAGGCAAGGATCCCGCGCAGTGTCAGTCGTATCGACCAATATCGCTGCTGAACTGCGATTATACATTTTTTACTAGTATACTGGCATCCTCTAAGTAAAATAGCTGGGACATTAATTAACGAAGATCAGAAGGGTTTTTTACCAGAAAGACAGCTGAAGGAGCTTATACACACCCTAATAGGCTCAATAGATCGTGCCTCAACACAGGGAGCACCCTAATGAATAGTAACTCTAAACGCAGCCAAAGCCTTCGTACGAGTGAACTGGTAATATCGGATAGGTACTTTAAAATCGTTTGGTATTGGCGAGGCATTCCGTAAGGTTTTGAGCAAAATATACAGGGTGCCTCAAGCACAAATACTAGTCAATGGTAGCCTAACGGCTCCGGTACAGATAGGAAGGGGGACGAGACAAGACTGCCCCCTGTCACCCATCCTTTTTGATCTATATATTGAACCCCTGGCACAAAGCTTAAGGCAGAAAAGGAAAAAATCTCTTTTACAGTGGGCAGCTTCTCCAGGAAGATAGCTTTATTTGCCGATGATCGGATTTTGTTCACCTCAGATATTAGTCAGGCTCTTTCGAATTTGATGGCAGAGGTGTACTCGTTTGGGAGGTTGTCTCGCTATGAGATTAACAACAGTAAAACAGAGGTGATGGCATGGAATCAAGATCTTCAAGATATTAAGCAATCAAAGTAATTAAGATATCTGGGCGTAACACTATTACAGGATTTAGAAGAACTCCCCAAGGTGAATTTAGGAAAAGATTTTAAAGAGGTAGATAAGATCTTAAAGAACTGGCATATTCTCCCTCTTACCTTGTATGGCCGGATCAACCTGGTTAAGATGTCCATCTTACCCAAGTTTTATTTGTTTGAGAACATACCACTAAAGTTTAATAAAGAGTCCCATACAGGGAAGAATCACATTTTATTTGGGCAGGAAAGGGGAATAGACTTTCCTGGAATAAGCTAAGAAGGAAACTTGGAAGTGGCGGTCTGGGGCTCCCGGACATTCAATTGTATTGCGTGGCATACCAATTGAAGAATAGTAGGATGCTTTTAATATGACCTGATAGTACACTTGTGGGACGTATGTATAATGCTATGCTGGCTAATATCGTAGAAGTGGGTTTCATGTATAAATTTGGGGCTCCTAAATTTTTCAAAAAAGGCCGGCTGATGGTATTAAAGGCTGCAGCAAAAATATGGTATGAATGCTGGTCTCTTCTGGGTGTCTCATACTATAGCGAATGGGCACCTATGTAAGACTCTCCAGAGTGCTTATTGGACAGTCTGGAAAAGCCCTTGAAAATTTGCAGAATAACACGCTTAGGGAGATGGTGGAAGGGGACAGATGCCAATCCTGGGATGCATGGAGAGACTTGACGAATGATAGGCTGTCTAGGTTTAAATTTTATCAAATATCTGCGTGGTGCAGAAATCAGCGGTGGTTCGCCTCAAGCAAAAACTCGATGGAGAAGGACTTTCAAGATCTAAGATCGAGAAAGAAAGATTGCTTATTGGTATGGATATTTGGTTGCAGCAGCAGAAGAAAGCATGAGATCCTCTTATTTGGTCTGAGAAGGTTGCTTGCCAAATGAAGAGCTGGATGAATTATGGCAAGTATCTTTATGCATGCTTTATTCTATGATTAAGTACGCTACATTAAGGAGAAATCACTTCTTCACTCTACACAGAGTTTATTGGTCACCGCTGAAGCTGACTAAGATAAGAGGCGGCGGTTTGGCCAAATGCAAAAGGTGCGGAGATCAAGAGGAGGATGGCATCCACATGTTTGCTAGCGGTCTGGCCCTGGAAAAAGTCTGGAAAAGAGTGGGTAAGAAAATGTCTGACATTCTGGGCGGGGAAGTGAAGGTAAGACCCACTTTAATCCAGTTTGGTATTATACAGTCAGGATTTGGAAAGGGGGGCCTCTCGAAGCTTCAAAGTGAGTTAATATTCTATTTAACTCTCCTTGCAAGAAGGAAGATATGTAAAAGGTGGTGTCAGGCCACACCCTCCACTTGGAGGGAGTGGTGGTACTCCGTGAGATACTTTAGAGATCTTGACCAAAAGGTTAACCCAAGTAGAAAGAAGACCGAATATGGGTTATTTTGGAATCTATTGGACCACTGAAGGAAAGATCATTTAGACCAATGATTAAGCTCATGATGTATGGCGCTGGTTGTTAACTTGCCGTAAACATCAGTCGAGAAAAGACCCCCAATATATAAGCAATTGGGTCAAAGGTGATCAGGAGGGGGCTTGCTTATTTGAGGTAACATGAGGACTAAAAACAAAAAAAAAAGTGCTCACAAAGTTCAGTACTCATATTCATTCTGCTGAAACTCTTACTGAGCGCTTACTAAATTACTGTCACGATCTGTTGCACCAACCAAATGCAACATTATTCCTCACAAACACAAATGACAAAGCAATTATCTGGTGTGTTAGCTAATGATGTAAAGCACAAGTAACAAATAAAGAAAAATAAATAATATTTCTCAAATTCCTCTGAGATCGAGCCATCAAGCCTGTCATTCATCATAGCAGCGGCAACTAGATGGCAGCTAATTAATGATAACATTAAGAAGAAGACAGACAAATGCCAAAGGGGGCAGTTTAATGCCAATGCTTTCTTTCATAAGGGTTACAATCCAAGAGGCAGTAGTAAAATAATCAATAGACACAACATATGTTTATTTGTTCTTATGTGGTTAGAATTAAGAAATTAAGGACACTAAAAATGTTTGCTTCTTTCTTATCCAGGAGTCTTACTGTAATAAACCCACCTGTTAAGGTGAGAAAACAAATGCCCAAAGATATTTTAAGCACTATGGCAAAAACCCTACAACTATCTAGTCATAGACTCTCCAGAAGCAAACAAGAACAATCTTTGTTTTACCTCTGGGTCACTCTTCATTAGAAGGAAGTCAAGGTTAAAGGCTTATTCTCAAAAATGGTTGAGGGGTGTGTATAACATATCCCACCGCAGTATTGTGAAAATAAGAAGAAATGGCGCATTCATACCATGTTCATAAAAAGAATATATCACCCACTAATTACAAACCTTTTGAATAATAGTGATAAAGCTGAGAAAATAGCATTTTAAGTGATAATAATGCCACTACTCATTTCACTAAAGTAGTTTAAATCTATAAACACAGTCCAGATCCAAGCTCTCAGGGAATTTTCTGCCACAAAACACATCCTCACAGGACACATTGTTAAGAAATGGCTATTTGGGTGACAATTTTGAAATTAATGAAGATTACTAAATAATTGTGTAATACACTTGTTAGTGCCCCGATTGCTTGAAACCATCCAAGGAAAAAGAAGATGGAACCTCTTCACCAACAAACACTGCCTTAGTAATGCATCAAGGCAATTTCCTAATGATCATGTATGGTTAAAAAAAAAAAAAAAAAAAGAGCCTCATTTCCCTAAAAAATGTAAATTACCAAAGACTCTACTGCCTGCAAGAACCCCTCATTTTTGGAGTGGGCTGAGTCAGAGGTCCACTTTTCTCCTATGGAGCTTCTATCCAACTTCCCATTAGGGTGCTGGAGAAAGCCCAGCATATTGTGTGCTGTAGGGAAGCCCCTAAAATGGTGCAGTTAAAAGTCAGTAACTGCAAAGTCTGACACTAACATCTGGAACTATGAGGGAAAATGCTACAGTTTTGCAAAAACCGTCCCAGATAAGCAGAACCTGCAACAAAGTAAAGCTACAATTCTGTATTCTTTTGAGAAGTGAACTGAGGATTGAAGGTGCACGCTGCTAGACCAGTACAGAGGGTCTTACCGATTTGCGTAAGCATGCTGAAAGTACAATAGACAACTCCAGGCCTCACATAATTGGCTAATCCAGGGTGGCACCTGGGACCCTACATTTGGATGCCTGAGCCCTTAATAGATTCTTATTTATCCCTTTTAATAAAATACAATGGTCATTTGCTGAGCACAGAAACTGAAAGTCCTGTACTTACTAACCTTTATTAAGAGATCATAAACTGTCATGGTTTTCATATTCTTAATCCCAACGAACAAACATATCCTTAACTGCAGTAATTAAAGTTTAAAAAGTGGCAGATGTGAGCCAGATGTTTTATGCTTCCACTGCCTTTGAAGACCAAATTGTTGGATGGGAGAGAAATACATATATGTATGCGATTGTCAACTGTTGAGGTAACATTAATACAGAACTCCACTTTTTTCTTTTGGCCCACATATTTGGACAACAGGAGTCCACAGTTGAGTCCATTCTCATTTTAATACAGCGCCTTACATCCATAGCAAGCATTTCCAGTACAAATTAATTTTCACAAAACTGAATATGCGATCAATTTGTAATCATTTAAGTCATAACTTTTATTTATTGTATTTTCATTGGACTGTATAGTAGTGGATGGACCATGATGATATCCTTGTTTGTGAATATGATTCAATTAAGCACAATGTGATGGTTACGTTTTTTCTGTGTACGTTATTGTACCCAATTTGAAGCAAAGCGATAGAGACATTTTTATACTCCAAAAACGCATGACAGAAACCGTGTTCACACTGACTAGTAAAAAAGTTAATTCAGATATTTATTAATCAATTCCAACCTATGTCTACAACTCTAAAAATTTTAGATTTAGGACTTTACAAATTTGGGGCAGAATTCTGCAAAATAAATTTCCATAAAGAATATGTCACGCATATTGACCTGAATTAAAGTTTATTTTTCATTACTATATAGACTATGACAGTTTTTATAAATATGAATATTTAATGTAATGAAATAACATCTTAACGTTTAAAAAGATGCTTAGTTTAATATAATTTTAGATTTAATTCAAAGTCAATATTTTGTTTTATTGGTTAGTGTATTTTTATTGATGTCATCTACTAGCATTTCAGTATATGCTTATCACACTATTTTACACGTACAATATGCATGATTTTATGTGTTTAACCTTTATACAGAAAGCAAACATTATGCAAAAGCTTTATGCCAATTTTCAGAAATTCTGAAGCATTAAAACCACTATACTGCACAAAATAGACAATTTGATGTAAGAATATTGTTTCACTATTTGAGGGTTGCACATATGCATAATGGCAGTGATGTCTTTTGTGTCTCGGATGTGCTATAAATGAAATTCAGCACAAATGTATGTGCTTGTTTGGTGAAAATAACATTCGAATTTTTGCTACTCAATAGCAAAGTTGCCCACATTGCCCACATTGCCAAATGTCTCTTTGAAATTTTAGGCAATGCTAAATGGTAGCACCTTCCTACATCACCTCTACAATCCAGAAGTTTAATTTAAATACTGTGTTTGTACCCCTCCCATTGAATGGTCAATATAGGGACTAATGCTGGCAAATTATTTTCTCGATCTCTAAAAGAAAGCAGAAATATGAAAGTAGTTACTATGCATGTTCCACTTATTTATGAAACTGGAAACATTTTAATATACAACAAAGCAATGAAAACACCCATTTATAAAATGCTTACAAGACATTCTAAATTCAAAGCATGAGAGAACGGTGCTAAGTATCTTACAAAGTGCCTTTTCAACTTACCCGGTTTTAAAACTACAGATACGGAGCCCTATTCACAAACTGCAGAAGTACAACTGAGTCAAATCTCCTTCTGAGCTAAAGTTTCAGGTTTTTCTATTCATAAATTGCCTGATGTACGCCTGGAAAGCTGTCCCAGGTGCAGATTTCAAGGTGGACTTATGGGAATATCATACAGCTTCTTTTCTGGGGCTACATTTCCTGCAAGGAGGTCTAAATAGTTTAGAATTCACAGTGTCTGAACGAGCTCCCTGTGCAAGCGCACTCTTTACGATGGAGAAAGCCATTACCCCCAGGTCCCTTATATCATCGTCCCATTCATTTACAAAGTGGAGATAACCATCTCCCGACAGAAAAAAAGAACAGAGGCATGCTGGGACCCTAATACTGCCCCTCCCACCGGGAGTACATAAGCAGTACTTACCCAGCATCCCGTCTGTTCTTTTTTTCTGTCTGTCGACAGACTTGTTTGTGGATGCTGGTGCTGCTCCTGCTGGGCTTGAGTGGCTTCTGTTCCTGTTCTACCCCATCCGGCTGCCTGGCTGTGCGGTTGGGGTGTCTAGTTCCTTGCCTCCCGGCCTGCTGGGCTTGCTGGGAGGCTTGGTTTCTCGGCCGGCTCTTTGGTTCCCATGTGTGAAGTTTTCTGCCGGCCCTTTGCGGCTGGTGAGCCGGCCTCCCGGGTCCTTCCGGGTTGCTGACGGCTCGTCTTCCTGGGGCTTGGCCGGGTGGAATACGAGCCGATTTCCTGGTTCCCCTGCCTTCCTGTCGGTCTTCGCTCTCACCGATGTGGCTTCTTTGGTGGGCGCTGCAGTAAGTTGGCAGGCTGTGAGGAGTGCCTGCTGCATCAAGAGCGTCCTCGCCTCCGGCCTCTTCGGCGGTGCTTATCTGCTGCCTTTGGTGACTGGCGGCGGCTTCCTGGAGTCCGGAAGGTGCAGGGGGGGGGCCTTGTGGCTGTTTGCGCCCCCCCGGGTGAGTCCCGCATAGCGGTTTTGTTTGCTCTTCGTTAGCAACTGATGCCCTCTTGCACAGATGTATGCCCTTTTCTTTTCTCTGGTGCGAGCGCTGTGGTTATTCTGGGAAGCCCGGTTGGTTGCTGGGTGACCGAGTCCCGCTGCTGCTGCAGGAGGTAGGGCCTGCGGCGGTGTGGAGCTCCTTCTGGCTGCCGCCTCTGGGTACTGCGTGGGTTGGTTTCTTCCTTCGCCGTGTCCGCCACGCTCTGTGCTGGTCCCAGTGTGTGATGGGGTTCCGTTCCCGGGGTGCACGGGATGGTTTCTATTCGTGTGTGCACTGGGTATGCTGTGCGGTCCCGTTCTTTTATGGGGCGACAAGGCTGCTTCACTTTCTCGTTCTTGGAGCGTGAGGCTGTCTTCCTCTGTGGCATTGCTGCTCTACGGCGGTTTTTTCTGTAATTCCGTCGTTCCTGGGAGGGGATGTAGCCTATCGGCTGGTGCGGTCGCCCACGCGGCTGGGGTACGTGGTTCGAGTCTCGGCTACGGCGCTCTACATCATGTGATTCTGGGCACTTCACTTCTTCTCCCCATGCCTGCCGCCTGCGGTCCTTGCTTGCTGTTTCTGGCCTTCTGCTGCGGGGCTCGTGTGCCTCCTGGTGGTGGTTTTTTGTGCCTCCTGCGTATGGGGCGTGCGTTCTGCCGCTGCCTGTTGGCTGCTGGGCGCCTCCGTCTTTTTGGGTGCTTCCTGCTCGTCCCCCGCTGCTGGCTGCTCCATTCTCCCCTCTGCTCCTCTCGCTTGCTTCCTGGCCCCCTCTCTCCTGCTGGGCTGGGGTGGGAGGGGGGGGGGGGGGTGCCGGGTGCCCGGTGGTGTGTGGCTCGGTCCTGGTTCCTGGCATTTTTGGTGGGTTGGCCGTGGCCCTGTTGGGAGGCGGTGACTCCTGCAGTTGCCGGGGTTTGTACCTGGGTCCTCCTGCTTGCGCTGCATGCATTCTGCTGCTGCGCCGCTTCCCCGCTTCTGCCCTCGTGTGTTGGTCTGCGGGGCTGGGGTTCTTGCCTGTTGGGGCTGTTCCTCGTCCTTGGCTCCTGCCCTCCTGGGTGTTCCGGGTGGCTGGGCTGGTGTGCGGTGCGGTCGGTGTTTTGGTTCACCGTGTGTGCTGTCTTTTTGGGCTTGTCTCTCCTGCGGGGGCCTGGTTGCCGGTCTGGCTCTCTGCCTCGGCGGCCTCCTGCTCCCGGGGCTGGCGCAGCGCGTCCGCTGCCGCTTGCTGCGGGTTGGCTGTGCCGGATTGTCCCCTTGGCGCTTTTCCCTCCTGGGCTCCTGTGTTGTGCTCCGCTGGGTGGCTGTGGGCTTTGTTGCTAGTCGCCGCTTTGCCTCTGCAGTGCGTGGCCTCCCTGGGTGGTGTGACTGGGGTTCATGGTCCTCTCTTGGCCGTCGGCTCGCTTGTGCTTGCCCTCTCTTGGGTTCCTGGTCCTGCCGGGGTCTGCCCGCTTTTGTGGTGTTCCTGCGCAGTCCTGCTCCTCGGGTGTTGTTGGTGCGGGTGCTGTGGTCTGGCCTTGAGTGGACTGGGTCCCTGGGTTGGCTCTCCCTTCCCGGGGGTCCTTGCCGGTACGGCTGGCTCTGTTCCTCTGCTAGTGTCCGGTTCGGCTGGTTGTGTGTCCTGCTTGGCTGTACCATGGGTTCTTGCGGCCTCTTTCTGCTTCTTGGCTCTTCCGTGCTGGGTGCTGTTTTTGGTTGCTCCTGGCTCTGGCGCTGGCTGTTCCTGGATTCTGGGGTTTCCTTGGTATGGCCTTGGGTTCCCCTGCTTCTGCGGCGCCCCTGCTCTGTTTCCTTGGCTTGCCTTCGGATTTTTTCGGTGGGTCCTGGTCGCCCCTCCTGTTTCCCCCGGCGAGCCTGCTCTCGCCTGGTCTCTGTGGTTCCGCTTGGTCGGGCCTGGTTTGTTCCTGGTTGGGGCCGCCTGGGGGTGCCTGTGGCTGTCTGCTTCTCAGGCTGGTGGGGTTGGGCCCTGCTCTCCCTTTCCTTTGCGTCCTCCCCGGGGTGTGTTTCCGGTGGCGGTTCGCATTTTGGATCCCTGGCTTTCGTGCCTCTGCTGTTTGGGGCCTGGCTCTCTTTCTCTGCTGCTGTGTCATTGGCTTAGCGCCTGTTTTCCCCTCTTTTGGTCTGCTGGGGCTTTCCGGCCTCTGCTGGTTTTGGGCGTCTGTTGGTCGCCTTTTTTTCGGACATGCATCCTTGCCTGTGCTCTCTCTGTGGGTCCTGGCGGGGTGCTCTCTTGGTTTCGGGCCGTGTCCTGGTGGGTCCTTCTGGGCCGGCTCCAGCCGGCAGTTCTCTTCCCAGGCTTGGTTCGCCTCTGGTTGGGTGTCCGTGTTTCTGCCTGGTTCCTGGGGTTCCGTTGGGTGCTGTTGGGCTTCGGTTTTCCCCCGTTGCTCCTTTCTGGTTGGCTGCCCTCTTTTTTTCTCCTGGGCTGCGGGTCCCTTGTCCGGTCCTGTGTGGGGTCCTGGTGTTAGGTTCTTCTGGGTTGACGTGTCCGGGGTTGCCTTTTATTGCTCCTGGTCTGCGGGCTTCCTGCTGGTTCGGCGTGGCCTCTGGCTGGGCCTCCTTGTTTTGCTGGACTCCGGGGTGTGTTTGCTGGGCGTTCCTGGTTCTTCCTGGTTCCGGTGTCCTGGCTCGCTCCTGTTTCTCCCTTGCTTCCCCGGGCTCTGTTCCCGGTGTGTGTCTGTTTTGGTGCCCTCTCCCCCCGCCCCCTTTTTGGTGGGTTGCGGTTCGGTGTGGTTCCTATTGCCTGTGGGGTTCTCCCTCCTGGCTTCAGGGTGTCCGGGATCTGCTGTTGCCTGGCCCTCTGCCTTCTCTGCTTCCTCCGGTTTCCGTTTTGTCGGTTTACCTGTGTTTGTTTTTTTCTTCCGGCCTTCTGTTTGGTCCGGCGTTGGTGTGCTCGGGGTCTCTGTCGGCCTTCCTGCCCTTTCCTTTGCCCTGGGCTCTGCGTGGGCTCCTTCCGGGGGCTGGTTAGGCCTGTGGGTCCTCCTGCCTCGGCGGGTTGCTTGACTCCGGTCCTGGCTTCCTGGTTCCTTGTGCGTTTGTTGCCCTGGTTTTTGCTGTCTCTTGGCTCCTCTTCAGCGTTGGCTGGGGTCGGGCCTGGTGGGTTTCTGGTCTGGGTGCTGTGCGCCCTGGGGCCTTTCCCGTTGCTCCGGCCCTTGCTGATTGCTTGGCCTGGGTGTTGGGTGCCTGTGCGGTCGTCCGCCTTCTTGGCTTCTGTTTTTTTCTGCCCTCTGTGTTGTGGTTGCGGTTCCGGTTCGGTTCCGGGTTGCTTCCTCTGCTCCGCCTGTTCTGGGTTTTTGGGCCGCCCTGTTCGGTTGGCAGTCTTCTTCCCAGTGGGGGCTTTTGGCCTCCTGGGGTTTCGGGTCTCTGTCTCCTTCCCTGTCCTTTTCGGTTTGGTTGGGGTTTGGCTCCTGATCTGCTCCCGGGCTCTTGCTGGGGCTCCTTCCTCTCGGCTGGGTGCTTGATGGTTGTCGTTTGGTGGCACTAATGGTGCTGTCTTTTCTTCCCCGGTCCTGGCCTCCTCTGCGGGGTTTCATTGGCTTTCTCCTCTGTGCTCTCTCATGGCCGGGTCGTTCGGTTTGGTGTGGTGGGCCGGTTTCTGGCCTGTGCCTTCCTCCTTCCTTGTTGGTCTGGGTGCTTGGGCCTGTGTCCTGTTGCCTGGGCTTCTTTCTTTGGCCTTCTCCGGGGCGGTAGGGGTTTGCTCGGTGTCTGTGCGACTGCCGGGTCCTGTATGCCTTCCTGGTGGTTCTGGGCTGGGCGGGCTTGTCCAACCTTGGCCGTGTCCTTTTGGCCTGGTTGCCCTGTCTCCTGTTTCTCTGGTTGGTGGCCTCCTTTTGTGGCCCTGGCCTTCTGTTTTTTTCCTTGGTTGTCTCCGGTCCTTGTTTTGGCCCTGCTGTCCTGTTCTGGGTTGCTGGCCGGTTGCTTCCTGCAGTCCCCCCTTCCCTCCTTCTCGGTGCTCCCTTGGGTTGCAGCGTTTGGTGTGGTTTCCTGGGTGTGCTTGTGGTTTCGGAAGGCCGGTTTTCTGCTTTGGTATTCTCCACTTTGTAAATGAATGGGACGAGGACATAAGGGTCCTGGGGGTAATGCTCTATTACTTACCGGTAATCTTCATTACTCCGGGTCCCGTTGTCCTCGTCCCATTCATACACCCCTCCCTCCCGGGCGGCCGGCCTTCCTGTCTGGGCTTGGTTGTACAGACGGGATGCTGGGTAAGTACTGCTTATGTACTCCCGGTGGGAGGGGCAGTATTCAGGTCCCAGCATGCCTCTGTTCTTTTTTTCTGTCGGGAGATGGTTATCTCCACTTTGTAAATGAATGGGACGAGGACAACGGGACCCGGAGTAATGAAGATTACCGGTAAGTAATAGAGCATTGCCCTACACCTGCTCTAAGCTTGAGAGTGAGTCTACATCTTTGCCATCCTGAAAGAGAAGTTGCTACTGCTTTTGGTTGGAATAAATTGACTGTTTGCATAGTGGGAAAGAGTTGGATCACCCTATGTCTACAAATGTTCTTGATTGTGGGTGTTCCTAAAATTCCAATGCATATCACATCTCTGTGAATAGGACGATTTACAACTACAGATTTCTCAGCCCCTGTGACGGAGAAATCAGCGGGAGTAAATGAATTTCAGTGTGCCAGGAATCCTTTGGTGAATGTTAATTAACGTTATTTAATGAGAAAAAAAAATATTGGATTGCTTTTCCCTAGAAACATGTGTAAAGCCTATAGAATAAACCAAGTGTCTTCTTTATTTAACTGCCTAGTAGAATGTAACTATCACAATAAAGATTTGATTGTTCCCCCCAAGGAAAAACGAGAAAAGTCATTACATAATGCAGCAGTCTTTACTTAACTATGCCAGCGATGTTCTTTAAAGCATAAATTATGACATGCATTGAATGATATTTGAGGTTGTAGTAGAAAACAAACTTATGGCATACAATGGTATTTTATACTATGCTACTTAAGAAATTTCAACAACGTAGCAACTCAGTCAAATAATATCTGGAGCACATATTCAATACAAAAATGTATACTCACATCAAACTCAAGCAATGCATCTATTTGACCCTGTAAAATTGGCATTCCCTTTAATAATTTGTCTGGGACCATTGTTCTCATTACACCATCAGCCCTGTAAACAATCAGCAACAGAAACAGTAAATTACTAAAACAAAAAACAAACCATAGAGTGAGCAAGTCATTGAAGAAATCGCATTACTTCATATTTGTGCAGCCATTCAAAGCCATGCAAAGGGACTTTGCGTGGCTTCAAAAATATGACTGAGAGGTTTGCATCGTGCATGTACCACGCCGAGTGGCGCAAGCATGGCGCAAAGCCCTCATAAATATGCCCCTTAATCTATAATCTTAGGGAACATTTCTGATATGGCTCAGCTGACTGTCACGGGACTCTAAAGGTTACCTTGACATTTATTTATTAAGCTGTCAATATAGAGATCAGACTGGTCAACCAATCACAGTGCGGCTTTGACAGCAACCAACAACAAATAAGGTTTATTGTCCGATTAATTAAAATATTTAACAATATAAAAGTCAAAATCTAGGTCATTAAAAAAAAGAAAATAATGACAAATGATACCATACAATAAAAACATACCAAGACATTCTTAAAACCATGTAAAATTGATCAAATGCATGGGCATGTGCAAAAAGCTAAGGAAAATTCATCATAAATTGCAACATTTATATTGATCATGGAAACTGGATTGAATTATTTATTTCCACCAAAAAGCAACAGAGTATGAAAATATCAATATAAAGCGCATTTGTGCATTAAAAATTCTAACCAACAGCTTTATAGGACTACAGTTGAGGTCGATTCATAGAGGCTCTCCTGCCAATAAAAAGTTCATTCAAGTTCAGGCGTTCCCTGAAAGTCTTCTGGTCAAGGACTTTTGATTAAAGCATTAAAAATACATCTAAAAGAATTTTGATTAAAAATAAACAAACATTTAGGGCATTTATCCTACTGGGATGGTACACATTTCGGTAAACTAATCTACTGATTCCAAGCCTTACAGGCTTGATGTGTGGGAGAGGACTAGCAGCAGGATTTAGCATTGAAGATTATATGTTTTGCAGAAACAACTTTGTACTAAAGTAATTTCATGTACAAAGTCGCAACCATACTAGAATTTGGAGTGTCTAAGTGCATTCAATTTAAAATTTTCTGTTTGAATCATTCGAGGGGCTCCAGTCTGCCTTACTCACTCAAGCATTCTGTGGCAAGGGTGTGAACTGCTGCCTTTTCCAAATCTCCAAGCGCCACGTCAATAAGTTTGACCACTCTGCATTTCAGCTGTGCGTCTTGGCCCATGACGCACACTGCCATTGCCTCCTTAATTGTCCGTCTGTGACCTCCAGTTAGCACATATATCGTCCAGCGCTAGGAGTTGAAATCACGCATGGATTTTGTTCTCAGCTTGAATTTCGTTCTTATCTTCTAATGAACTTTCAATTTCATGGTCACATAGGTCTGAGCTTAGACTTAGTTATAAGTAGGTGGCAGGAGCTCTCCTCTCTTCAACCTTAATAACTCCTTGCATGCTCTGTAAATGACGCTGCTAAAGAAGACTCTTTAGTAGGCCTGGGCGGAAAACTACGCTACGCTCGCGGAGTGTGCGTAGTTTGCGCAACTACGCACTACGCGTATTGCACGTAGCACAGTGCAAAAACACGTAGCGTAGCGGGCATTTTTTGCTCGCTCGCGGTCCTCAACGTCAAGTTGGCGAACGCGAGCGAGCAAAATCAACATCCCGGCGAGACTTTTTCCTCGTTCGCGATCGGCAACATCAAGTTGCCGATCGCGAGTGTGGAAAATAAACCTCCCGGCGAGATTCTCAACGCCGGGAGGTCAGGTTTTCTCATTGCGAGTGGTCGCGAAAGCTCGCGACCGCTCGCGATGAGAAACTACCAGTCCGCGTTGAGAAAGCTGCTGCTCGAGTACAAATCTACTCGAGCGGTAGAAAACGACCGCTTGCACTGTGCATGATGCCGTTCGCAACGATTGCACAGTGCGGACAAGCATCCGGCACTGTTCAATCATTGCGAACAGCATTTCCCTACCGCACTACGCAGTTCGCGTAGCTCGAAGTGCACTTCGCGTAGCTACGCGTATCGCTACTACGCGAACTACGCCCAGGTTTATCTTTAGCTATTTTCTTAAATGAGCTATAACTCGATGTACTGTCCCAGATCTCAGTAAGACTCGGCTTCTCCAATATTTGGGTAAAGTTCTTAATGCCATTTGTATTGCAAATTTTCTGTTTAATGTAGAGTTATTTCCATAGAGCCCTCCAGTTTACCTGCTGCTACATTTTTCAACCTAAAGTGGTATTAATGAAAAATAAATCTGCCATCCTGGCACAATTGGTCAGCCCAAGGTCCAGTACGCAGTCCTGTTTTAACTCTGGGTTTATGGGAATCTTCCTGTAGACTCTAGAGCCGTCCCGTAGCTTCAGTCACACTCGTGTATCTGTGTGTAGCATAGGTATGGCAGATAGTAGTGAGTTCAGAATACCCCAGTTGTTTTTTTAGTTTGCCAAAAGTACTGTTCTGTTTACATTGTCGAAGTTGGCACTAAAGTCGAGGTAGCATCCATAGAGCCATGATGTATTGCCATTTGTGCCATTAGACCGATCGCCAGAATGATTGCGTAGGGTTTCCCACCCGTTCTCAAACCCAGTCTGGAACAGAGCAGCCGATGCTGGTCTTCCAACCATTTCTCCAGATGAGAGAGGAGAATGCGTGCAAAGCTTTTGGACTCGCTATCGAGAAGAGTAATAGTTCTATAATATTTTAGATCCTGCAGACTTTCCTTTTTATGCAGTGGATGAAAAATCGAGCCCCTCCACGAGTTGAGAATTATTTGTGCTTCCAGGACCGAATTAAACAGGAGACAGTGTGGATCAACTCAGGACTCCTAGTTCAACATGAATATCAAAGTGGGGACACCACTTGGGCCAGGGGAGGTGTTCCCTCTGCTTGACTCCAGAGCATCTGCAATCATTTTTACCGTGAATGTTAATGCTAAATCTTGATCTAATCATGTTGGGCTGTTCCAGATGTTCATCAGTATACAGTACGGAAATGAACTTTAGCCGGTATCTGCAGCGAATTTATAGGTCTCTACTATAGAGCCTTTCAATAATCGAATTAACCCCCATAAACCTTTTAGAATTGTGCAATGCCACCCATTGCTTGAGGCTGTGCCATCTTTTAACTGACTGGTTACTGAATGACCACTTCATAGAGCTTGTACCTTTTAGGATTACATGATCAGTGGTAATGTGACCAAATATCTTTTGGCTGTTTCTTCTTAATATGGAAGATGAAGAATAGGGTTGCTCTACTAATTTTGTTTCTTAGGATTAGGCTAATAATCTCCACTATTACCAAAGGGTCGGTGAGCATTATCAAAGTCTATGTGCTTTTACTCTAGCAGAGGATTCCAAGGCCAAAAATCAACTTACGTTAGTATGTGTGGTTGCTGGATTTTACTGTTTGCTCAGTGTTGCATAAATAATGGTGTTTTTTTTGCCAAAGACATCATATAAAGTGTGCCGTGCTTTGTGTGCTGGGACAGTTTCTACCCATTTTAAATTCTTCAAGTTTGGTCTGTGATGAACAATTTGGTGTACGAGCCTACAAGGAAGAAACAACAAGTTTGCAATGTCTCAGTAATAGTACTTTCTCTGCAAATGCCCCGCAGGTGAAGATGCAGTAGAAGAAAGGCCACGGATAGTCAGTTGGATGAAGGAGGTGGGACTAAATAACGGACATAAAATACACTTTGGGGCTCACGCTGAATTTGAGCTACTCACAATAATATAGTGGTCCCACGCAAACATTTAAAGATTTCTTTTTAAGTAGTTGCTTCAATCCCAACTACATAGCTGGATATTAATTAAGCTAAGTGGGGGTATAGTTACAAGTGGCAAAACATGAGTATGATGGGTGTAGTCACCATAAAGCGAGATCGAACATGTTGCAGTCATTTTTTTGATTATGTGTTATACGTCATGCCTGCATTTAGTTGTTCATTGCACATTTAGAAAAGAAGAACTGAAGGTGTTAGGAAGATGTAACAGTAGGTCCCTTCCACGTTTAAAGTATTGATGATAAGTGGTAGCAGCATTGTTAGAACTGGGGGTCTCTAGTTGGCAGAGGTAGGTACCTTTGTCCAAATAGGGACCCTTGCTTCTAATCAGGGTAAGGAGTACACTCCTGAAATAACCCCTGCTCACCCTCTTGGTAGCTTGGCACGAGCAGACAGGCTTAGTTCAGAGGCAGTGTGTAAAGCATTTGTGAACACATACAGTAATCCAGTGACAACACTACAGATGGACACCACACAGGTTGTATTATAAAAATAAGTATCTTTTATATAGATTTACCACAAAACCATAAACGACAAAAATAATCCACAATACTGTACTTTAAAGATGTTAGAATTAGCATAAACGACAAAAATAATCCACAATACTGTACTTTAAAGATGTTAGAATTAGCTTGAGTCTCTTAAAATGGAAATGCGACACTTTGAGTTCAATGTACCTTAAGATGCGTAACGCAGGGCAACGAAAAGTGTTGCAGGGAAGGTGATGCGGTAGTCCCTTACACGCAAGGACGGTGATGCGTTTAAGATCTGGTGCAAAAAGAAACAAAGTGGCGTCTTTTTGAGGTTGCGACAATGAAGAGGTGATGCGTGTACGCCCGACGGCCGTGCGGAGATTGCGATGAGTCTTTGGAGCCGCGACAGGCCCTGCGACACGCTTCCCTGGCGATGCGTCGGCGTCTGATGCGAGGTCGATGCTCTGCCCCGGGGATGCGACGGCGTCTGATGCGACGGCGACACTTTTCTCCGGTGCTGCGAGGCGCTTCGAAGGATGCGGCGGCATCTGATGCGACGGCGACACTCTTCTCCAGCGATACGAGACTCGGCGGCTGCGGCGACACGCTTCTTCATGTTGAGTCGCGCTTCCAGCTCCCAGAGACACGCAAGTGTGTCAGAAGGTCCAAATTCCCAGCAAGGGAATACAGGGGGAGCTGGTGGGTGAAGTCTGTTGTCCCCGAGACTTCAGCAGGAGGCAAGCTCTAAAATCAAGCCCTTGGAGATCCTTCACAAGTTGATGAAAGTACACACAAAGTTCCCTTCTCCTTTCTTTGGCAGTCAGGCAACCACTGCAGGCAGATCCCTCTAGCTTAGGGATAGTCTTCTCCTCAGTTTCTTCTTGGTTCCGCTCCTCAGCAAAGGTTTCTTCTTGTTTCCCAAAAGTGATCTAATTTCCTAGGGGTCTGGGTCCCCTTTTATACACCTTTTCTCTTTGTTCTCTGAAGGCAGAGAGGCCTTTGCCTAGTCCAAAACCAGTTCTGGTCAGTCCTGGAGCACTTTGTTTACAGGACTCCTTCTTTCCTTTCAGAATGTGGGGCAGAGTGCTCAGCCGCCCGGCAGGAGGTGGAGCCAGCATTGTGGAAGGCAGGCACAGCCCTATTCAGACCCAGGTGCAACTCCTCCCTCCACTCTGGATGCAGATCTCTCTATTCAGCCCTGTGCTGACTCACCCGGTCTCCTGTAGCCACCCCCAGCCCCTGTCACTCAAACTCCAGACAAGGAATACACAACCTAGCAGAGGCAGGCTTGGATAGTTAGGCAAGAAAATACCTACTTTCTAAAAGTGGTATTTTCAAACACAGAATGTTAAAACCAACTTCACTAAAAGATGTATTTTATCATCCTGAGTTCAGGCATACTAAATTCGTTTTTCTACCATGTTCCCTGGGTCAGTTAGGATTATAAGGTGTAATTATCAAACTGCCCATTCTGGCCTATGGGGAGCAGGTAGCCTTGCAATAGTGAAAAACGAAAATGGCTGTAATTCACTATTAGGACATGCCACACACACCAGGGCATGTCCTACCTTATACTTACAATGCACCCTGCCCTAGGGCCTACTTTAGGGGAGACCAACATGCAGTAAAGGGAAGGTTTAGGGCCTGGTAAGTGGGTGCACTCACCAAGTCGACATGGCAGCCCTAGGCTGCACACAGGCTCTGTAATGGCAGGCCTGAGACATATTTTACAAGCTGCTTCTGTGGGTGGCACAACCAGTGCTGCAAGCCCACCAGCAGCATTGGATTTACAAGCCCTGGGCACACTCAGTGCACTGTACTAGGGACTGAAAAGTAAACCAATCATCCAATCATGGAGTCACTAATACATACATCAATTTACAATAGGGAGCACTTGCACTGTGACACTGAATAGCAGTGGAACAGTGCCCAAAGCATCTAAACCAGCAAAAACAGATCAATAACATTGGAGGCATCATCAAAAAAATGGAAGGGAGACCCACGCCAAGGATGCCAGGTCTAACGCGTGTCCCCTCCAGCTGAAATGTGGGGAGAACTACCCTACCTCTAGAGAGTCCTCTTCACTAAGGCGGAAAAATCTGGACAGACCATCAGCATTGGCGTGTTCTGTACCAGGGTGGTGTTCCACCGTGAAGTCCATCCCCTGTAGGGAAATGGACCACCTCAACAGCTTTGGATTCTCACCCCTCATCTGCATTAACCATCTGAGGGGCCTGTGGTCGGTCTGAACCCGGAAGTGAGTCCCAAACAGGTATGGTCTCAGCTTCTTCAGTGCCCAGACCACAGCAAATGCCTCACGCTCAATAGCACTCCACCTCTGTTCCCGTGGAAGTAACCTCCTGCTAAGGAAGGCTACAGGTTGGTCTAGGCCCTCCTCATTCATCTTGGAGACCTCCTCCTTGATGCAAGCTCTCACCCTGTCAGTCACCCTGTAAGCCTTGTGCTTGACAGGAAGACTGTCCCCAGTGTCCACATCATGGACGCACCAGTCAGTGACACTAGGAACCAGGGAGAACAGGTTAGGAAACTGCCCCAACAGTTGGCGACAGTCACCTTGCTGCTCAGGTGTCAGGGAGGTAGAGAGGTTCACACCCTCCACTGATCCATCTTGCTCTTGGGCTGACAGGAGGTCAGGAAGAGGCTTGGTCTCCTCCATCCCAGCATCTGTAGCTAAGAGCATGCCCACTTGGGACCTCTCCAAGTGGGGCTTCAGGCGGTTGACGTGCAGGACCCGCAAGGGGTTCCTGGGAGACCGCATGTCCACCAAGTAGGTAACAGGACTCTTGCGCTCCACCACCTCAAAGGGTCCGGTCCACTTATCCTGGAGCGCACAGGGCTCCACTGGGGCCATGACCCACACTTTCTGACCAGGTTGAAGCTCCACCAGAGTGGCATTCTGGTCGTACCACCGCTTCATTTCCTCCTGGCTGGCTTCCAGATTTGCCTCAGCAAGTTGCCTGAAACGCCTAGTTTGGTTCCTGAAGGCCAGCATGTAGCTATATACATCCTGGGGAGGTTTCCTGGGAGATTGCTCCCAGCCTTCCTTGACCAAACTCAGAGGTCCTCTCACTGGGTGACCATACAGGAGCTCAAAGGGGCTGAACCCTAGAGACTTCTGTGGCACCTCACGGTATGCAAAAAGAAGGCACGGCAAGAGGACGTCCCATTTACGCCTCATGGGTTCTTCCAGACCCATAATCATGCCCTTCAGGGTCCGGTTGAATCTCTCAACCAACCCATTTCCTTGGGGGTGGTAAGGAGTGGTGAACTTGTAGGTTACACCGCACTCCTGCCACAGGGACTTCATATACTTGGATATAAAGTTAGTACCTCTGTCAGACACCACCTCTTGAGGGAACCCCACACAGGAGAAAATTCCCATCAGTGCCCGTCCAACCACGGGGGCCGTCACTGTCCTCAGAGGGATGGCTTCAGGGTACCGGGTGGCATGGTCCACCAAGAACAGAATAAACCTGTTGCCCATGGCTGTCTTGGGGTCCAGTGGCCCCACAATGTCAATACCCACCCGTTCAAAGGGGGTGCTGACTACAGGGAATGGCTGGAGAGGAGACTTCTGCTTCCTCCCACTCTTTCCACTTGCCTGGCAAGTCTGACAGGTCCTGCAGTGAGTGGCGGCACTCCTGCGCATCTGGGGCCAAAAGAAATGGGTGACAAGCCTTTCAAAGGTCTTGTCCTGCCCCAGATGTCCTGCTAAAGGCACATCATGAGCCAAACCCAGTAGGAAGGCTCTGGAGCGCTGGGGTACCACCAGCACACGGGCTGACCCAGGCTCAGCAACCTTAGGCTCGCTATACCAGAGACCATTCTCCCAGTAGATCCAATGTGATCCAGACTGATCACCTGCTGCCTGGTCTGTGGCCTGTTGCCTCAGACCCACGAGAGAAGGGCACTTGTTCTGCTCCTCGCAGAACTCCTCCCTGGAGGGTCCTCCATTTTGCTGCCAATGGGTCAGCTCAGGCAGGTCCCCCCAGTTCAGCCACCTGTTCCCCTGTAGGCTCCAGGGCATCCCCCTCAGGGTCTGCCTCCTCCTGGACCGTGGTAACTTCGGGGGCCGGTTTCCCGCGCCCCCTGCCTCTTCTCTCTCCGGCAGGCACCTGGCCCTCCCTCTCAGGCTCCAGGTCCTCTTGAACACCTCTGGCTGCCATGGACCGGGTGGTCACACACGCCCAATCAGGCAAGCCCAACATCTCCAAATGAGCACTCCGCTCCACCTTAGCCCAAGGGGAGCTCTCCAAATCGTTCCCTAACAAACAGTCAACAGGCATGGCTGGCCTCACAGCTACTTGAAGAGTACCAGAGACCCCCCCACTCAAAGGGAACCTGAGCCACCTTGCAGTGGCTCTCTGTGTTGTCAGCGGCAACAACTGGGTAGAATGCATCAGGGACCACCTGCTCTTTAGACACCAGGTGACACTTGACAGCTGTCTCACTGGCTCCTGTGTCTCTTAGAGCCTCCACCCTATGGCCATTGATGGTCACCCACTGCCTGTACTTCTTAGTGTTCTCAGGCAGTTGGGTCCTAGGGACCATCTCAGAGTCTCCTAATGAGACAAGGGACAATACTACGGGATCCCACCCACCTTGGGCACCCATCTCCTCCCCCAGGGCTATACTAGCCAACTGCCGGGGGACTGCACCAGGTGGTGCTGGCTTTCCAAACAAAGGGCAAAGGGGATCATTGGCCTTGTGGCCTAGGGCGCCACACTTGTAGCACACCAGGGGTCCCCTATGAACAGGTGGACCTGTCGGGGCCCCGTGCTTATTCTCAGGGGGAGGCTGGGAACCTTTCCCTTGGTTCCCTTGGGGGTTTACTTTGGGGCCCTCTCTGGAACTCCCTCTGTGTACCCTTGTCCCCCCACTCTTCTGCTGGGGACCCTGCCCACCCTTGGCGGAGTCTCCCACGTGACCCTTGTGGACCCAGGTGCTCACCCAGCGGTCCGCCTCCTCAGCAAGCTGCCTAGGGTTAGTCAGCCTACTGTCAATCAGGTGCTGGCGTAGCTCAGGAAAACAATTAATGGACAAGTGCTCCCATGCAATCAAATCAAAGAGCGCCTGAAAATCATTTGCTTTGCTACCCTTTACCCAACCATCCAAGGCTCTGCAAAAAAAGGTCACATATTCAACCCAGGTACTGTTTTCAATCTTCTTACAGTTCCTGAACCTCTGCCTATAGAGTTCAGGAGTTAACCCATACCTGGTCATCAATGCATTCTTCATGTGGCTGTAGGAATTATATACTTCAGAGGGCAAGTCCAACAAAGTATCCCGCCCCTCACTAAGGAACCGACCCCACAACCCCGCTCCCCAATACTTCTCAGGGACCCGGTGGGAAGTCATGGCTACCTCATAGGCCTTGAACCATTGCCCAATATCATTTTTAAAAAACTCCTTAACCACATCCTTAGGAATATACACCCTAGCCTCAACAAGCACCGACGGTGTGCTGCCACCAGAGGGAGTAATCTCTAACTTCTTGGCTCTAAACTCCATCTCCCTCAAACTTTTTCATGCTCATGATCCATTCTTTTCTCTTCTAAAGCCAACTTTCTAGATTGCAATTCAAATTCCAACTGCCCCTTGAACTTGAGCTTGGTCAGCTCCATCTCATGCATCCTACTCTTTCTCTGTCCTCCAGCTCTTCTGGGGACAGACCTCAGGCAGAAACGCTGCTACCTATGGGGGAAGATGCTCTCCTCTCCCCTGGACCCACTGGCCCATCCAGCTGCTCATCTGCATTGTCAGCCCCCTCCTCATTCTCAGGGGTCTTCCTTGCTTCAACCCAGGCCCTCAGCGCCTTTTGGAAATCATCCTTCTTGGAGATTCCGGTCATAGAAACTTTGAACTTCCTGCAGAAGTGCTTGAGCTGGTTAACGGTGTAGCATTCCAGTTTCTCCTCCTCCCAATCATTATCAACAGATACTATGGATGCTGCTGTATCCATGGTGATTAAATTTGGCAGTTTTTAGCAAAAATAAAAAGTCCCAAAAAAAAGAATATCTACCAAAAGTATGTGGTTGCGTTATGGTCTGCACTCACTAGGTAGTGTTCACCAATCACTGTACATGAGTCACAAATGCAAGTTCAGAATCCTCACCGCTGACCACCAATGTTAGAACTGGGGGTCTCTCTTTGGCAGAGGTAGGTACCTTTGTCCAAATAGGGACCCTTGCTTCTAGTCAGGGTAGGGGGGTACACTCCTGAAATAACCCCTGATCACCCTCTTGGTAGCTTGGCACGAGCAGACAGGCTTAGTTCAGAGGCAGTGTGTAAAGCATTTGTGAACACATACAGTAATCCAGTGACAACACTACAAATGGACACCACACAGGTTGTATTATAAAAATAAGTATCTTTTATATAGATTTACCACAAGACCATAAACGACAAAAATAATCCACAATACTGTACTTTAAAGATGTTAGAATTAGCTTGAGTCTCTTAAAATGGAAATGCGACACTTTGAGTTCAATGTACCTTAAGATGCGTAACGCAGGGCAACGAAAAGTGTTGCAGGGAAGGTGATGCGGTAGTCCCTTACACGCAAGGACGGTGATGCGTTGAAGATCTGGTGCAAAAAGAAACAAAGTGGCGTCTTCTTGAGGTTGCGACAACGAAGAGGTGATGCGTGCACGCCCGACGGCTGTGCGGCGATTGCGATGAGTCTTTGGAGCCGCGACAGGCCCTTCGACACGCTTCCCTGGCGATGCGACGGCGTCTGATGCGAGGTCGACGATCTTCTCCTGGGATGCAGGGCGCGCCTCGTGTTGCGATGCGTCGGCGTCTGATGCGAGTTTGATGCGACGGCGACACTCTTCTCCGGTGCTGCGAGGCGCTTCAAAAGATGTGGCGCGCTTCTTCGGGGATGCGCCGGCGTCTGATGCGACGGCGACAATCTTCTCCGGCGATGCAAGACTCAGCGGCTGCGGCGACACGCTTCTTCGTGTTGAGTCGCGCTTCCAGCTCCCAGAGACACGCAAGTGTGTCAGAAGGTCCAAATTCCCAGCAAGGGAATACAGGGGGAGCTGGTGGGTGAAGTCTGTTGTCCCCGAGACTTCAGCAGGAGGCAAGCTCTAAAATCAAGCCCTTGGAGATCCTTCACAAGTTGATGAAAGTACACACAAAGTTCCCTTCTCCTTTCTTTGGCAGTCAGGCAACCACTGCAGGCAGATCCCTCTAGCTTAGGGATAGTCTTCTCCTCAGTTTCTTCTTGGTTCCGCTCCTCAGCAAAGGTTTCTTCTTGTTTCCCAAAAGTGATCTAATTTCCTAGGGGTCTGGGTCCCCTTTTATACACCTTTTCTCTTTGTTCTCTGAAGGCAGAGAGGCCTTTGCCTAGTCCAAAGCCAGTTCTGGTCAGTCCTGGAGCACTTTGTTTACAGGACTCCTTCTTTCCTTTCAGAATGTGGGGCAGAGTGCTCAGCCGCCCGGCAGGAGGTGGAGCCAGCATTGTGGAAGGCAGGCACAGCCCTATTCAGACCCAGGTGCAACTCCTCCCTCCACTCTGGATGCAGATCTCTCTATTCAGCCCTGTGCCGACTCACCCTGTCTCCTGTAGCCACCCCCAGCCCCTGTCACTCAAACTCCAGACAAGGAATACACAACCTAGCAGAGGCAGGCTTGTCTAGTTAGGCAAGAAAATACCTACTTTCTAAAAGTGGTATTTTCAAACACAGAATGTTAAAACCAACTTCACTAAAAGATGTATTTTATCATCCTGAGTTCAGGCATACTAAATTCGTTTTTCTACCATGTTCCCTGGGTCAGTTAGGATTATAAGGTGTAATAATCAAACTGCCCATTCTGGCCTATGGGGAGCAGGTAGCCTTGCAATAGTGAAAAACGAAAATGGCTGTAATTCACTATTAGGACATGCCACACACACCAGGGCATGTCCTACCTTATACTTACAATGCACCCTGCCCTAGGGCCTACTTTAGGGGTGACCAACATGCAGTAAAGGTAAGGTTTAGGGCCTGGCAAGTGGGTGCACTCACCAAGTCGACATGGCAGCCCTAGGCTGCACACAGGCTCTGCAATGGCAGGCCTGAGACATATTTTACAAGCTGCTTCTGTGGGTGGCACAACCAGTGCTGCAAGCCCACCAGCAGCATTGCATTTACAAGCCCTGGGCACACTCAGTGCACTGTACTAGGGACTGACAAGTAAACCAATCATCCAATCATGGAGTCGATAATAGATACATCAATTTACAATAGGGAGCACTTGCACTGTGGCACTGAATAGCAGTGGCACAGTGCCCAAAGCATCTAAACCAGCAAAAACAGATCAATAACATTGGAGGCATCATCAAAAAAATGGAAGGGAGACCCACGCCAAGGATGCCAGGTCTAACAAGCATCTATCAACAGAATAAGCTAGAGTAACATGGGCATATAGGTTTATACTCAGAAGCGACGGTACAGGACAATGGCAAATAACTGAGAAGTGCAAACCTGCTCTGCCTGGTATAGCAGTAAAGAAGAGAGCACTGAAGACCTGAGCATATATGCTCAAGCACTTGATGTAGTGCCTCCAATATATTCCTTAGTTCTTTGCTCAAACACACAATCATGCTTTCAATCCCACTTCCAGTATTGAAAGAAAACATTAGCACTACCGGGCAAGCAAAATAAACTATTCTCCATCTCGAACAGTGTTTTCTTGATAAGTAAAAGAAAACTATTGTACGCCACCTCAATAGAACTAGAACAGGTCATGGCAGTGATTTCTAGAAGCATACTCTTAGCGTTGCAGTACTGTTATTGTAAAATAATGTTTTCCGCTGTAGGCGGAGTTTGTTCCTAGCAGTGCTTAATTTGTAAAAGAATGAGTGCCAGTGCCCAAAACTCTGTTCAGAGGCATGCGGCTGATGCTTTTAAAAATCAGCGTGCTGAATACCAAGGCTGCATAGTCTTGAATACACCACAGACCTCTTTAATTCACCACTAGATGCTTCCTGCAGATTCCGGCTTTCGCCCTTTGAGACGGTGTATCCGTTTTTCTCTGCCTCTGTTTTTTCCCTTTGTCTGTTTGTCTGATATGGAAAAATAAGTGCCTGTCCCCAAAAATGAGTGCTGGTGGATTCCACCAGCAACCACCGCCTCAAGGTGTCATTATACAAGATTGAACACAAGGACCGCAGATTACAAGTTTTTACATAATAATTGCCGGAAGCTCCTCTCCATTTTAAATGCTTCATCCTTCAACCAAAGTAAGTCGCTGGTGTAGAGTGGGCTGAAACAACTGGTCATGAAAGGAAGAGGTTGAAGGGATCTCCTGATGTTTGGAAAGAACGAAAACCAGTATGTTGGCATTTAGGAAAACAATTTTTATACACCAGGGTCAAAGTTCTGACTTTCATATGTGCACAAGCATCAAAGAGAAAGTACCTTCAAATATACCACCATCCTGCAGAAGGTTTGATGGTTTAGCTTTATTAATCATGAGGCTCAAAATCATCAGTGCATTCCACTTCATCAGCAAAGTAACAAACACGCTTGTATTAATTTGCTCTCATTCTCTGTCACAGGCTGTAACTGAGAAACAGCCTCTGATTTTCAAAGGAAAATGCAGTGCCCCACGCAAATAAATAATAAATTCGAGCACTTTATGTATCTGGCAAAAAAACTATATACTTTAATGCAGTGATAACCAAAAAATGTTGAGACATTTTAAAGTAGAAAAGGTTTGCATTCACAACATCTACGTACTGACATTTGAAAACAATCAATCATTAAATGAAAATCCCTGGAGCTCAATATGTAAAACTACACAATGGCAACTCCCCAGAAAGGAAAGAAGCCTTAAATTAAGATCATAGGCAAAATGCTTGAGGAAACACAAGGGTACCTTTCTGGGCAGCTACCTTTGTAAATCAAACATTCAGAATGAGAGTGCAACCACATAAGAGAAACTGAACACTAAAAACAATACCAAACCCCGAATTTCTCTCAAACAAATAGTAATTGGAACAACTTACCCTTTCTTGACTCTTGCAAAGTCAAACGCCATCTGTCTGTATGAGAACGCTTTTTCATTCAAGTATCTACTGTAACGCCTTATAAAGGTTGACATATCGTACCCTGGAATAAACATATTCTTATGAAAACTAGCTGTATTTAAGAACAAGTAGATTAATGTAATAAAATACCATATCCATTTCAATTCTGGAATCTGATGTTCGCCTCCACGTGCTCTTGATTTACAGTTTTACAATAAATGCTTTCTGACATGAAGAGTTTTGGCGAATATTACACCTCTTTTCCAAATGACAGAATACACTTTTGCGAACTCAGCAACTGCACCAATCCTATACAGAGAACTGTGAAACTCCCCGCCCACTTCGCCATCTCATATCTAGTGTATGATGTGGATGGCATACCCTCAAGTGTATGACAGCCTATGTACAATAGATTTCACTTGTGCATTTCAAGCATTATATATATATAGAGCACAACTTAACCGTATAGAGTAACACACGGTTATACTGAGAAGTTGATAAAACTGCACACTATAGATAATTAAGCGTAACCAAAAAAGTAAAGAAAGCTATGGGACAGAAAAGAAAAAAGCACAACATTAAGTAAAGATAAACCACAGAAGAGGAAGAGAAGAAAATTGGAAAAAGAGGCAAACAGTAGGCTTGTAGTGCAGCAGTCAAATGAGGAAAACGAATTTAACAATACACATTTAAATTCCTACAACTTTTTAAACTATTCAGAACAGTTGCCTTTAGGGCTGTGCAACAAAGTTTAACAAGCAATGGCAAAACCAAAATATCTGGCTTATAACTGAAATCACAAAAAGGGCATACTGGCTTAGTCAAAGCATATTATTTGTGGAGTTCCAAAGACAAAAAACTCCAAAAGAAGGGTCATTGAACTATGAAGACACCTACATTTTGAATTGGGTGTAATTTGAGTTACTGTCAGGTGACATGTATAATTACCTTCCCAAGCACCGGGCTGTGTCTTAGGCTGCAAAAGACAGCATTCATCACATTTCAGTTGAAGCATCAAACATCGTTGAAATGACCGTGAATAACCCAAAGCAGAGAGACACAAGCTAATGTTAGTGTCAACCACAGAATCCTAGACGGGTAGGCACAAAAACGCAATGACAAAAAAAATGGGTAACTCAGTGCCCACTTTTCCACAGATTTCATTGCTTGCAAGACTATAGTTCTAACACACTAACACACACACATACACACGAGTTGACATCATATTCTTCAGGCCTATACTTTATTTATTTTTGTTGTTTTTGAGAGTCCTCTATTGTGCCATATCAAAACTGACATGCTCAGGCTTATCAGTTCATGCAGTTTTGACACTATGAAAACTTCACAAAAGCTTAAGGAAATCTTGCAAACCAAAGGTTGATTTGATGACTGCACGTTACACAGGCTCACATACTACACTGCTATTGAAAACAACAGGAGCGCTAGCAAGAGGCATAAAGGCTTTCTTGCTCTCTCACCATGTGAAGCCTAGGACGGATAGCAAGGTAGTCTTAAATATAGTCCTGGTTTTGTTTCTATGTACAAACAAAGGTTGTATAGTAAGTGAGCACTTATTAGAGGTCGGCCTGTTTTTTTGCTATAGAAAGTAAAGCAGGACTATAATTAAGGATTCCTTGCCATCAGATCTTGCTTTCACATAGAAACAAAAGCAGGATTATTTAGAAGGCTACAATCATAGATTTGTTTCTGTATGAAATTAAGGACTGATAGCAACAGAATCCTCATTATAGTACTCATTTTATTTCTATGTCAGAGAATCAAAGGGAGGACTGAAATTACGGCTTCCTCACCAAAAACCTTACCAAAAATATGAAAGCAGTACTTGGGACCAGAAGGAGTGAAAAGAAGCTGCCAGGAGCTTTAAAAAAAAAAAAAGCTGCGATCTTACAAGACTTTAGGACAGCTAGTTGTGCTGTCGGACAGTTCTGACTTGTGTATGTTGAAACAACTTTTATAAGGATGAGGATTGTACTACAGGAGGACAAATAGGTCTTTTAAAAAGTATGCATTTCATGTGCTGCAGTAAAATAAATGATTTTGCATTTAGAATCCATGTGTGACACAAACAATTGAATGTAACAGGACAGAACCTCTGATGATTTATTGTCCTTTTTGAAATGTAAAACAAACCCAAATGAATTTCAACTGAAGCACTCCATAGGAAGGAGAGTGATATACCAAACAGCTAATTAATTGTGTGTGATGAGAGAGTAGTCCTCCTCTAAAGCCAAATGTTTGTATGTACATATACATATGTTAGTTTGAAAGAGTTATGACAACTGCTCGGCAGACAGCTGTACTGTCACATTAGAACTAACACGCATTTTCAATGCAATAGGTCTCGCAATTGCGAGATTTTAAGCTATTGGCATTCAATCAATCAATCAATCAATCATATCATTTGTAAAGCGCACTACTCACCCGTGAGGGTCTCAAGGCGCTGGGGTGGGGAATGCTGCTACTGCTCGAAAAGCCAGGTCTTGAGGAGTTTTCTGAAGGTCAGCAGGTCTTGGGTCTGCCGTAGGTGGATGGGGAGGGTGTTCCAGGTCTTGGCGGCGAGGTGGGAGAACGATCTGCCACCGGAGGTCGCTCTTCGGAAGCGGGGGACAGTGGCGAGGGCTAGGTCGGCGGAGCGGAGCTGGCAGGTGGGGGTGTAGAAGCGGAGTAGTCTGTTGAGGTACGTTGGTCCGGTGTTGTGGAGTGCCTTGTGTGCGTGGGTGAGGAGTTTGAAGGTTATCCTCTTGTTGACCGGGAGCCAGTGCAGGTCTCTCAGGTGGGGTGTGATGTGGCTGCGGCGAGGGATGTCGAGGATCAGGCGTGCAGAGGCGTTCTGGATGCGTTGGAGCCGTCTCAGTAGTTTGGCCGAGGCTCCTGCGTAGAGGGCGTTTCCGTAGTCCAACCTGCTGCTGACGAGGGCCTGGGTGACCGTGCTTCTTGTTTCAGTGGGGATCCACTTGTAGATCCTGCGGAGCATGCGGAGGGTGTTGAAGCAGGCGGAGGAGACGGCGTTGACCTGTTTAGTCATGGAGAGGGTGGAGTCGAGGATGACCCCTAGGTTGCGTGCGTGCGTGGTCGGTGGGTGTTGGGGCGGTTCGCAGTGCGGTCGGCCACCAGGAGTCGTCCCAGGCCGAAGGGGTGGATCCGAGGATGAGGACCTCCGTCTTGTCCGAGTTCAGCTTCAGTCGGCTGGTCCTCATCCATTCAGTGACGGCCTTCATTCCTTCGTGAAGGTTGGTTTTGACGGTGTGGGGGTCCTTGGTGAGGGAGAGGATCAGCTGGGTGTCATCGGCGTAGGAGATGATGTTGAGGTCGTGCCGACGGGCGACGTGGGCGAGCGGTGCCATGTAGATGTTAAACAGAGTTGGGCTGAGGGAAGAGCCCTGGGGTACGCCGCAGATGATCTCGGTGGCTTTGGAGTGGAAGGGGGGAAGGCGGACGCTCTGTGTTCTGCCGGAGAGGAAGGAGGTGTGCTGCAGTAAAAAGGAGGTGGTCCAGTCCAGGGCCTTCTCTTGGATCCCGGCGTTGTGGAGGCGTGTTCGTAGTGTGTGGTGGCAGACCGTGTCGAAGGTGGCTGACAGGTCCAGGAGGATGAGGGCCGCCGTTTCTCCGTTGTCCAGCAGGGACTTGATGTCATCGGTGGCGGCGATGAGGGCAGTCTCGGTGCTGTGGTTGCTGCGGAACCCGGACTGGGAAGGGTCCAGGATGCTGTTCTCCTCGAGGTAGCGGGTCAGTTGTTTGTTGACGGTCTTCTCGATGACCTTTGCCGGGAACGGGAGCAGGGAGATGGGCCGGAAGTTCTTGAGGTCTTTGGGGTCCGCCTTGGGTTTCTTGAGTAAGGCGTTGATCTCGGCGTGCTTCCAGCTCTCCGGGAAGGTTGCTGTCTCGAAGGAGGTGTTGATGACTTTCCAGAGATGGGGTGCAATGGCTGTGCTGGCTTTGTTGAAGATGTGGTGTGGGCATGGGTCTGACGGAGATCCGGAGTGGATGGTGTTCATGATCTTGATGGTGTCGTCGTCGTTGATGTTGGTCCAGGAGAGCAGGCGGTTGGTGCGGATGGTGGTCGTGGGGGCGGAGGTCTCAGTGGTTGTCAGGGCGGTCGTGGCGTTGAAGCTGTCGTGGATGTCTGCGATCTTGCGGTGGAAGAAGGTGGCCAGCGAGTCGCACAGGTCTTGCGAGGGTGGGACGTCGTTGGTGTTGGAGCTGGGGTTGGAGAGTTCCTTCACGATGTTGAAGAGCTCTTTGCTGTTGTGCGCGTTGTCTAGGCGGTCTTTGAAGGAGGCCCTTTTGGCGGATCTGATGAGGTGATGGTGTCTGCGGGTGGCGTTCTTGTGGGCTGCGTGGCTGTCCGGTGTTCGTTCACGGAGCCAGATCTTCTCCAGCTTTCGGAAGGTTTGCTTGGAGGCCCGAACCAGCGAACCAGCAGGCTTTCTTGTTGGTGTGACTGTTGGAGGGTTTCTTGATCGGGGCGAGGGTGTTGGCGCAGTCGTTGATCCACTGTCTGAGGTTGCGGGCGGCGGTGTCGGGGTCCGTGGGGTCGGCGGGTGGGCTCTGGGTGAGGGTGGTGGTTAGCTGGTCTTCGGTGACTTTGCTCCAGCAGCGGCGGGGCATCTGTTGGGTGCGGTGGTGGGTTTCTTGAAGGTGAAGTGGATGCAGCGATGGTCGGTCCAGTGGAGTTCGGTGGTGTGGTTGAAGGAGACGTGGGGGCTTGCGGAGAAGATGGGGTCAAGCGTGTGACCGGCGGAGTGGGTGGGTGTTGTGACGAGTTGTCTGAGTCCGAGGTTGGCTAGGTTGTCGATCAGGGTGGTGGAGTTGGTGTCGTTGTTGTTCTCGAGGTGGAAGTTCAGGTCCCCGAGGAGGATGTAGTCTGTGGAGGCAAGGGCGTGTGTGCTGACGAAGTCGGCGATGGAGTCGCTGAACTGTGGTCGGGGTCCGGGGGGTCTGTAGACGAGGGTTCCTCTGAGGGTGGTGTTGGGATCGGTGTGGATCTGGAAGTGCAGGTGTTCGCCGGTGCTGAGGGTGTCGTCGGTGTTGGTCGAGACTCAGAGTGTTCTTGTGGACGATGGAGATTCCTCCTCCTGCTCCGTTGGTGCGGTCCCTGCGGGTGATCTTGTAGCCTTCCGGGACGGTTGTATGTTGGAACAACGAGTTCCACAACCACGACTTCCCTAACAACGAGGTCGCAACCACGACCTCGTCTAAACCACGACTTTTTTTTACCACGCATTCCTTTACCACGTTTTTCGTGTTAAAGAAATGCGTGTTAAAAATGCTTTTCTACTACTACTACTCCGACCCCCCAAACCCTCCTGCCCCTTAAAAATGAATTCAGCCCCACACCCTTTTAACAATCACTAAAAGCGAATCCCAAACCCCTACCCCTAAAACGAACTCAACCCCCGTATTACTAATTCTCCCTCTTAAAAATAATCACGATCACCCCCACCTCCTAAAAACGAACTCAACCCCTTTTATTCTAATTCCCCCACACCATATAAACAAACATAGCGCCATAAAAACTAATCCCAAACCCCCACCCCTAAAAACGAACTCAACCCCCATAAAACTAATCCCCCACCCTATAAATAAGCACGATCACCCCCAACTCCTAAACCATACTCAACCCCTTATAAACTAATTCCTCCACCTTAAAATTTAATACGATCATCAACGCCCCTAAAAACGATCTCTACTCCCTACAAACTAATCCCTCCCACACCTTCTAAACTAACACGATCACCCATACCCCCTAAAAACTAAACCTAAACCCCTCAAAACTAACCCCAAACCCCTCCACCCCCTAAAAATTAACCCCTCTTACCTGTTCCTCTGCGACTGCGACGCTCCCCCGAACTCCGCCCTGCCCGAACACTAGACCGAATCAGCCTTAACCACGCACATGCGTGGTTAAGGCTGAGTCGTCGTTCGGGCAGGGCGGAGTTCCGCTTTCGTGACTCCGGAACTCGTTGTTCCGGAGTCGTTGTTCAGGATGTTTCCCTTCCGGGACGGCTATGGCTATGTCGGGTGCCGAGGCGGGGTTCAGCCAGGTCTCCGTCAGGAAGGCGACGTCTGGGGAGGTTGAGTCGAGTAGGTCCCAGAGTTCAACAGCGTGTTTGTGGGCGGAGCGGGTGTTGAGAAGGATAATGCCTTTTATTTATGTGTTTTTCAAAGCAACACATATATAAAAGGCATTGTCATTTCTAATGGTAATAGCTCAAACTCTCGCAAATGCGAGGCCACTTTAATGGTGGCCGCGCCCCTTCCTTTAGACACTGCTCGCCGTATTCAGGTTACAGTGAGCAGCGTCTAAAGAAAGGGGCTCGGCCAACATTAAAGTGAAAGCGCGTATGGGGCGCTTTTAGACAAAGTGTAAAAATGAACAAAAACAGCTTTTTTGAAAGCTAAACTGAAAGTGGTCACGCTGCAAATTAAATAAATAATTAAGCGCGACCACTAAAGTGAAAGCGGCCCACACTGTAAATTAAATAATTAAATTAGTGCGGCCGCTGTAGTCCAAGCGGACCATGCTGGAAATGAGAAAATACATGACTAATAACAGTATAAAAGGTGGCGGTGTGCAGCGATGTCGTAGGTAGAAAGGAGGAAGATCATTAAAGAAAATAGTGCTCACCGATTAGATAAAGCAGACCGTGTAACAACACAAGTAAAACGTCCAGTCGTTATGGAAGGTTACAAATGCAGACAAGGTGGTACCAAGGAGGGACTACTAAGCCTATTCACAAATGAAAAGCAATGATTTCAATAGGACAGTAACAGGAGCCAATTGAAAAGATGCGCGGGAAATGGGCGGAGCTTCCATGCCATACCTTAATACAGCATGTCTCATAGAGCAGCGCATGCGCTGTCCAGGCTCGACCTAAAAAGGATCTGATAATGGAAAAAGTTGGTGCCAACAAGAACAGAAGTGACACTTTAAGAAAAAGAGGCTTGACCTTTGCAGCAGAACAGATTTCGGCATGCAGTTTGGTTAGTTGGTCAATATACGTTTTTAAATTTATTGAATGATCCATGGCAAAATAAAGAGATTTCATGAGGGGAAACAAAGTGAGGAAAACGTCTAGTGCAGAAAGTGATGAAAGCCAGTCACAAAGAATGATATAAATTAGAAGGAAAACACGCTTTTTGTCAGGTTTCAAGTTCAATCAATCAATCAGGGGTTTTTGTAAAGGGCAGCTACTCACCTGCGAGGGTCTCAAGGCGCTAGGGGGGCGGCTCCATTGAGTGCTGGGGTCATCCGAAGAGCCAGGTCTTGATGTCCTTTCTGAACTGGAGCAGTGTATGTACTTGCCAGAGGGGGAGGATGTTCCAGGCCTTGGTTGCGAGGCAGGAGAAGGACTTTCCTCCCGTTCTGGTCTTGTAGATGGGTGGGATGGTGCCAGAGAGGTCAGCTGGTCAGAGGTGTCTCTTGGGTGCGTGGAAGGAGAGGCGGTTGTTTAGGTATGCTGGTCCGATGTTGTGGAGGGCCTTGTATGCGTGAGTGAGGAGCTTGAAGGTTATTCTTCTTTTAATGGGGAGCCAGTGGAGATCACGGATGTGTTGGGTGATGTGGTTGTGACGGTGGATGTTTAGGATCATTTTGGCTGCGGCGTTCTGGACAGTCTGAAGTCTGTGGAGTAGTTTCTTGTTGATTCCGGCGTAGAGGGCATTGCCGTAGTCCAGTCTGCTACTAATGAGGGCGTTTGTGACCGTTTTTCTGTATTCGGATGGGATCCATCTGAACGTTTTTCAAGTATGCGGAGGGTTTTGAAGCAGACCGAGGATACAACGTTGATCTGGCAGTTCATCATGAGCGATGGGTCAAGTATGATGCTGAGGTTTCGTGCATGGTCCGTTGGAGTGGGGGGGGGGGTTGAGAGGCGGGGGGCCATCAGGTGTCGTCCCATGCGGAGGGGGTGGAGCCAAAGATGAGAACTTCTGTTTTCTCGGAGTCGAGTTTCAGGCAGCTCTTCTTCATCCAGGTGGAGACGGCTTTCATCCCTTCTTGGAAGTTATGCCTGGTGATGTTGGGTTCTTTGGTGAGGGAGAGGATGAGCTGGGTGTCGTTGGCATAGGAGACTATGTTGAGCCCGTGGTTTCCGACAATGGTTGCGAGGGGGGACATGTAGATGTTGAAGAGGGTGAGGCTGAAGGGGGATCCCCGGGGCACTCCAAATCTGGTCTCTGTTGGTTCCGAGAGGTAGTGCGGGAGTCTGATTCGCTGAGTTCTGCCTGTGAGATACGAGTATACCCAGTCAAGGGCCTTTTCGTGGATACCAGCGTCGTGGAGTCTGGTGGCTAGCGTGCGGTAGCAGATGTTGTCGAAGGCAGCTGAGAGGTCTAGCAGGATGATGTCGGAGGAGGGAGCAGATGTCATCAGTGGCGGCGAGTAGGGCAGTCTTGGTGCTGTAGTTGCTGCGGAATCCGAATTGGAAGATGGCCAGGAAGTTGTTGACTTCGGTGAAGTTTGCTAGCTGTGTGTTGACGGCCTTTTCGATGACCTTGGCTGTGAATGGAAGCAAGGAGATGGGCCTGAGGTTCTTGTGGTCTGTCGTTTCTGTGGAGGGTTTCTTCAGAAGTGGGTTGACTTCGTCCTGTTTCCAGTCACCGGGGAATGTGGTGGTTTCGAGGGAGCAGTTGATCGTCTGGCGTAGTTCGGGTGAGATGGCCGTGGCAGCTCTGTGGAAGATGGGGGGTGGCAGGGGTCTGAGGGTGCTCCGAAGTGGATGCTCCTCATGGTCTTTAGGGTGTTTTCGGTCATGAGCGGGGTCCAGCTGAGCAGGGTCTGTTGGGTGGCGTCGCTGGGGGTGGGATCCGGAGCAGTGCTGAGGTCTTGGATGTCGAAGTTGTCGTAGATCATCTTAATCTTGAGGTGAAAAAAGGTGCAGAGTCTGTTGCAGAGGTCTTGGGAGGGTGGGACGTCTGCGGTTTTGCTGCTGGGTTTGGCAAATTCCTTGATGATGGAGAAGAGTTCTTTAGCATTGTGGGAACTGGTGAGGATTCAGTCTTGGAGGAATTTCTTCTTTGTGGATTTGATGAGTTGGTGGTGTGCTGTGGTGGCTGCTTTGTAGGTGGTGGGTGTTTCTGGGGTTCTGTTACATGTCGTTTCAAGTCATCGGCAGGAGCACCTGGATTCTTGGAGTGCAAGGGTGAACCAGCTTGCTTTCTTGGTGTGTCGTCCTGTGGTTTTCTTGAGGGGGAGAGTGTGTTGGCGCAGTTCGTGATCCAGCGGTGGAGGTTGCTTGCCATGGTGTTAGCATCTGGCATTGTTGGTGGTGGGGTGCTGATGAGGGCAGAGGTGATCTGGTCTTTGGTGACTTTGTTCCAGCTTCTGTGGGGGAGGCGGTGGGCGTGCTTGTTTACTGTGGGTTTTCTGAAGGAGAAGTGAATGCAGTGATGGTCTGTCCAGAGGAGTTCCGTGGTGGGGCTGTAGAAGAAGCGGTTTCCTTCTGTGAAGACGGGATCGAGTGTGTGTCCCGCTGTGTGCATGGGGGCGGTGACCAGTTGCTTCAGTCCTATGTTGGCGAGGTTCTCTAGGAGGGTGGTGGAGTTGGGGTCATCGTGGTTGTCCAGGTGGAAGTTTAGGTCTCCGAGTAGGATGTAGTCAGTGTGGGGTCAATGAGGTCAGCGATGGAGTCAGTGAAAGGAGCGCGGGAGCCGTGCGGCCCGTAGAGGAGGGTTCCGCGGAGAGTCGTTTTAGGGTTGGTCTGGATCTGGAAGTGGAGGTGCTCCATGAGGGTCGTAGTGTCATGCGGGCCAGTGGTTGTCCTGCAGAGGGTGTTTTCGTGGACGATGGCGATGCCTCCTCCTGTGCGGTCTTTCCACAGGATCTTTTATCAGTCGGGAATGGCGATGCCAATGTCGGGCACGGAGTTTCCGCTGGTCAAGGTTTCTGTGAGGAAGGAGACGTCGGGTGCGTGGGTGTTGAGGAGGTTCCAAATTTCTATGGCATGCTTGTGTAGGGAGTGCATGTTGAGGAGTATGCAGTTGAGTGGTTTGTGAGCGGTGATGTCTGGTAGGCTAGGGGCTGCTACTGGGGTCCGAAGGTGGATGAAGGTGCAGTGTCAACAGGAGATTGGGCCTTGCTCGGAGTCGAAAGCTGGCAGTTGTTGCTGCATCTGGGGGTTGAGAGCGTGGAGGGTGCTGGAGCCAAGCGGAGGCAGGTCAGAGGACCAGGGTCCCTGGCGCTGTTCGCAGTCGGGTCGCAGATGGGCTTGCCTTTGCTACGGCGCGGCCGCCATTAAGTAGGGGTCGGGGGAGGGCATTCAGCTGGGAGGCGGGAGCGGGAAGGTCACACTGGAGGGGGGAGGGTCCGCGGGGCAGCAGCGGCGTGGAGCGAGCAGAGAGGAGAGAGAAAAGAGGAAAAAGAGAGAAAAAAGCACAGAGAGAGAAAAGAGGGCACAGAAAAGCCAAGAGAGGCAGAACAGCAGAGGCTCAGAGTACTCTCCCACTAGACCACCAGGGATGAGATGCAGGTAGGAGCCTGCGGGTACAGGAGGGTCTCTAACACCCAGCAGTGGTCAGCAAATGGAAGGTTCAGGGGGCAGCACTTAGTGATGGAGCTGCGCAAGGGAGCAGTCACACTGACCAGGTCAGTGGTCTAGCTACAGCTCAAGTTAGACAGTAAAACATCCAATGCTGGGCACCGAAAGTTTTTAGGCATTACATAATTTAAACAGCATAACACAATTGTATAAAGTGCACAATGGCCAAGTGTTTTGGTTGACAGAAATTACATTTTTGATATTTGCATTATATTTCCATGTGAGGGGCCCAATAATAAATTATTTAAATAAATATACAAAAAACGTGTGAACAAGTTGGTGCAAATGGACACCAGAAAAAATCTGACAGGATAAAAGTAATTCTTCTGTAAATATCCACACACTTAATCCAGGAAGGTTGCTGTATATCTACTTAGCAAAATGCTGCCCCACCACCTGGAAACAGTCAAACATTGCCCTATTTTTGCTATTTTTTCATAATTAGCCTCACTTTTAGTTTTAATCAGCAGCACTGGGCTACACTGCAGCATGTAGCAGAGTCACGGAGAAAAGAGGAGGTGGCTAGGATCAGATGACTGATGGTTCGGTCAGTGTGCATGAAGACTCATTGAGCTTGTCATGCGCAGTGAACCGCGAGAATACACGCGGTTGCTCCCAGGTCTCCTGTAAGAGTGCTGAGTTGCTTTGCCTCGCCAGTCCCCATGCTACTCTTTAATATTAAAGCAATGCCTCTGTGTTAGATATACTGAACTGACAGTGGGTAGAGAGTGAGTTGTTGGCATCAATGACCCGAGTAGATGCTGAGCGCGGATACCTCTCATTTTAGATTAAGTTCAAAAGTGTCAAATTTAAAGAAAAGAAAAAATCAAACACCGACTTCATCCACAGCAATCGCAAGAGATAAATATTAAAACATCAAGACAAGCAAATGAAATTCCATTGCTGACTTTAGATGTACAACGAGTTCACACAACGTAGCACAGCGAGCCAACTTGCAGAGAGCAGAACTGCGCTATATCTACTAAGAAGTGGCACAGTTCTGCTCTTTCCCTTCCTGTACAAAAAATATGCTTTAAGGCTTATTCTCTTTATATATGTGCTAAAGAATTCGGCGAGCGTGCACAGGTGTAAACAAAAAAAAAGGCAAAATGAGAACATTTCTCCTCATTACGCCGGTCTCAGTGAGGCTCAAGATTTTTGTGCAAATCCCCGTCTACAATTCTTCGTAGTCCGGGATTAGCTTCAAAACCCATGGCTGGTTGCATGAAAACACCCATGCACCACCAATGGAACGCCTCCTTGACGCGAAGCAGCACAAGGTAGTGCATTGCACTGCTTTACATTACTTTGGGTTACTATACAACGCAGATCACTATTTGGATTGTACTGCAAATCTCACCAGTATATTTTGCATCAGGTCTGTGTTAAAAAAGTAAAGCAAATTCGATGAAAAGTCTTTATAAATCTGAGCTTTAAGGTGAGCTGTGTGGGAGCATACCAAAAGGCCGTGAAATTAATGGGGAACTGTTGTGCAGCAATGAGCCTACTGTTCTTTGAAATGATTGTCACAGGCTGCAGAGCGGCTGAGAGACACAAATCCTGAAATTATTAACACATGGAGCTGCTCAGGTAGACAAGTACACCAAGCAGCCATTTTTAATATTTCTAATACTATAGTCAGGGCCACTGGAATTATGTGAATTTCCTGGTGCAGTGATGTCTGCATAATTATAGATTTATGACATTTGCCATATAATCCATCATCTGATACATAATCTGCAGATTTCACCCCCAATTTTTTTGTTTCTAACGCAAATGGATCAAAAGTTACTAAAAGTGAAACGACATATGTTGCAGTGCAGTGGAAGGCCCTTCACAAAGATTAACGGGTCACCTTTCTGTAGTTTATGTCTATATTTGGGTATCAAAGTGATACTGAGATGAAATCTTTGCCCCTATATCATTAGCATGCAGAAATTCCAAAATAATGGTGTAACACAAACACTAAATGAGCTGCATTACACATGATAGTTTTTGCTTTTGTTTGATGCATAATTTAGTCGACCTTGCTGTATAATTTGGTCGTCCACTGCCACATAATTCTAGTGATCCTGACTATAGTGTATCATATATTTTTGAGGTTTACTTGGCTGGAGGCAGAGTTTATATACAATAACACCATTCCAAACATAATTGTACTGCCCCTTTCTTAAACCCATGTGATGAGCTCAGTCCCCGGTGCAGTATAAATGTTCTATTTTATGCTTCTCAATTTACTCTGACATGGAGGCTCGTACCACAGAAACTAAGCGTGCTGTCCTCGCAAGCTTGCTAGGAGACTGAATTTACAGAGATTCCCAAAGCGGTGACATTTTTAAAACTGCATTTTGAGGTGAATGTGGGGTATTCATTCTTGGAGCAAAGGTTAGTGAGAACATATCCTATCTTGGCCGCTTGAAATGTGGGATTTGTGTTAAGTTTGCCCATGTGATTTTGAGCCCTGTGAGACAGTCCTGGTTTTTTCATTATTATTGCAGGGGGACCCCTCAAAATCCACCTCAATTAGGTTAAGAGTGTTCACTAGGTTTCCTCACAGAGTCAGAAGGGATTATGAACCACACCTTTAAAAATCCATCAGCCGCTGCTGCTTAACTATAAGCGTTACCCTTTCTGTTTCTTAAATACATTTGGATAACAAAAAAAGTGCCCTAAACTACAGAGTGTATGAAATGACAATCTTTTTGTGTGGTTTCCCCACTTTTTTGCTGGCATTAGAACCCTGTTAAACAAGAGAAAACTGCCTGTGCTCCCTCTTTAAACAGGTCGTAACTGGCTTAAGCCTGATTTATGCAATTACCTTTCCTATAAGGCTACAGTATATGGTACAGAAATACAACCCTGGCAATGAAAGTTAAATGCCACCTGTGGACTACAGCACCTATATTGCCATTCACTGCAGTTGCAGTGGAAAAATGGTTTCAGCCCTACCCAGTGTAGTCTGACAGTAGCAGCTTGAACCAGCCTGGACAGACCTTTTGACAGGTAGGAAAGCCTGATAAATATTTAAATGAGTCACCTCTAAACACACCTTGGGGCCGACAGGAAGAGTGAATAATATTGAACAGTGGAACATGTGAGACATTATAAAGGGCATGGTCCCCCAGTGGCTAGGATCAAATTGACTGTCACTGGTCAGGCTGCAACTGGCACATAGGCAAAGGCAAATTGTAGATTATTGTTGGAAATTAGCATCTGTTACATGGTGTTCCCCATATTTTTGCCTTCTTTATCTGAGCCTTGGGACTCTTAGCACTTTTCTCCTGCCAGCCACTGTCAAAGTGCTTGTGCCCTCCCTTTGAAACATGGTTAAATTGGCATACACCTAATTGCTGTATGTAATTTAATTATAAGTCCCTAGAATATTGCATTAAGTGTACCTAGGGCCAGTGCTTAATTTGAGCCGGTGCTTTCCGGTGCTCAGCACCGGCACATAATTCGTTTCCGGTGCTCAGCACTGGAACCTAATTGTCAACACCATACTTAGAATAGTCCACCACATGGTGGCGCTGCTCATCTAATTTAGAGATGAGCAGAACAACGGTCGTTTAGGACTACAATATACATTAAAATTGCTAATACCTGCCTCCCCAGCCATTCCTTCAGCTTTGGGGACCTGGAATAATCTGAACTGTCGCATTTACATGCGAGAGAGATGGTTAGTAGTTGTTTTGGCAGCGATGACAAGGGCGATGGGTGGTGCAAGCTGCAGTGGCCTCCTGGTCAGAGCCCTGGCACTTAATATGTTACAAATTAAGCACTGCCTAGGGCTGTACACGAAATGCTACAAATTGGCTGGAATACTAGTTATTCCACCCACTAAAGTAGTACTGTAAAACAGGTCTCCAGGCCTTCCTTTGAAGCATGTGTGTGCCGTTTTAAACAAACATTTCAACCTGGCAAAATAAACCTTTGGCCATGCCTTAAATCTTCCTTGTTAATACTTATAAGTTATCCCTAAGTTAGGCCCTAAATGCCCATAGGGGAGGGTGCATGATATTTAAAATGTAGGACATGTATATTTAATGTTTTACTTGTCCTAGCAGTGAAACCCCCTCAGAATCTTTTTACACTGTAGGGAGGCTGGCTTTCCCATAGGAAAACAATGGTTTACAGTAGAACAACTTATGATCCCTAATTTCAGTTTTGGAGCAACTAGAACAAGCATTGGCATAGCCAATAGGTCTCACCTTTGGGACCTTATAAGTGTTTAGCCATGCAACGGTTGATGTTGTTGCACCAAGGATATTGTGCTGCATAACTAAATACTTATAAGGTCCCAAAAGCGAGGCCTATTGGCTATGCCAATGCTTGTTCTTCTGCTTCTTGTATGCTGCCCCAAGTCCAACCGGTATCCGAAAGTTGAAACCTGCCTTGGAGCTATTGAAGATGTCCACACAAAGTGACATGGTGGCAGTTGTTTCTCGTTATCTCTTCACTAACTGGCTTAATCAGCACCAGGCTGTTGGTCAGTGATATAGACTGCTATTTTCCATGTTTATACGTAACTTCTTTTAATTGTTTTTATATCTTATGGGTTATACATTAACTAAACAAATACATTGAAACTAAAGAGCTGCAAAAGACAAAATTGTGATGGTTGAGTGAATGTTTTATAAGTAAAACAGACGCTCATACTTCGAAAAGTACGCACTCCATTAGAGGCAGAATGACACATCAAACAGTATGTATGTGAGAGCGAAATACTGCTCTGACTTAAGATGTGATTTGCCATGTCTCAAGCCCATGGCTGAAAGAGGCTGATAAAAAGAAGCCAAAGGGTAAATGCAACTTTAGGTATATTTATGAGTCTTGCAGATGTCTATGCTGCCAACCATGACATAGAAAGAAAAAGATTGCCAAAAGTGGGTGACAATGAAAAAGCAACAGTTTGGCAGATACGATTTGTCAGATGTATTTATTCAGAGTCAATGTTTCAAGAATTAACTTACTTGGCCGAAAACAAGTAAACTCCATAAAAATATCTAAGTTCAAAGGTGTACCGGGTCTAATTGTGAATAATGGGGTTGTTTTTTAATGAGGGATTCTGAGTGAAATGAAAAAGACAATGAGAGCAAATCTTGAGTTGTCGATGAAATGACTTAGAATCCAGTTTTAAGTTACCTTATACAAGTGACGTGCTATTATATAATTATTAACAAATATGGGTGTGGTTTATGCGATAGGTAAATCTTACAGAAAACTTCAGCTAAAGGCAAATTATTTATTAAACAAGGGATCTTACCTCAGCTAGAAGAAAGTTGAGTGTTTGTTTTCAGAAAGAGCAGAAGAAGAGTTACTTTGGTATGCAAGAGTACTCATTAGCACCTCCGTCAATCGGAACGGGCTCCCCAGGGAACGACGCAGCAGCCGAAGGAGGAAAGTAACCCCCCCTGTGGAAATATCGCACGTCTCTGAGCAGTGAAATGAGGAAATAGTCTCATACCGGCAAGATTTCACTACGCAGTCTCTCTGTCTCAAATGCACTTGTATTTGGTACATCCGTGGCCAATGTGACAGTCGCAGGGTTGGACTGGTGATGAATCAACATAAAAGGCTCCAAGCTGAAGCCCCCAGAGCCGAAGGCTCTCCGTTCCCACACATGCAGATGCACTGCCCACTACCCGACACTCACACAGGATGGATGAACCCAGAAAGGCGCCCCAGAGTTAACACAAGCTTGGGATAGTTGTCAAGATGCCTTGTTTAAGAAGCGTTCCACGATTTACGTCTCAACAATTATTGGTGTAACTGAGGGAAGAAGACAAATGCAATGATCAGCAATTATGTATAACGGCGAGACACATGACAATCCAGTTTGCTGTTATTTTAAAAGGCCCAATAAAAATACATTAAACGAATGCAGGGGTTGGAATGGGGTAGAAAATATGCCCATGAACCAAAATAAATGTGGCCTCCATTAGTGAGTTAGAAAGCTAAACAAGAAACGCGCTCTCTGGTGGGGGAGGAGGGGTGAGGGAGGGGGATGAAAGGCAGATGGCGCCTCGCCAGCGATGCGAGGAATGGAAACGCGCTCTCTGGTGAGGGAGGGGGGGAGGGAGGGGGAGGAAAAGCAGATGGCGCGCGTGCACGCTCACGTGAACACAAGCTGGTCGCCAGCAAAAGCCACTGTTTGCACTTCCAAAACCCGCTTACTAAAACTCTCGCCAGAGCAGCGCATGCGCTGGCTCAGGCGAGACCGAAAATCGATTCAAGGAATTATTGTTACAGCAATTTAAAATTCAACTTAATGGTAAAGTCAGATTTGATATAACTATTTTGAATTTGACACTTTTAGAAAGTCGCCATTATCCTGCCGAAGCCAAATGTGCCTTTCTGCCAGTTTCACCTTACTGTTAAGAGGCTCTCCTGTTGTGAGAAGTGGATTGCTCACAGACAGTGGACAAAAGGCTTGAAGTGTGGTGTGGAGAGGTGTTTTTCCTCCGTTAGCAGAATAGTCTGGTGGGCTGCGCCCAGCCCCTTCCTGAGCTTCAAATGGTACCTACTCCATCACCGAGAGATGTAGCTCACACCTAGACCCTTTTCTTCCTAGCCAGCTTTGCCCCAAACCCAGTGGGAGGGGGGAGCAGCCAATGAACTGGTTTGGAGTGATTACAAGGAAAAGTTTGCACATTTTCAATTGCCACACCTCCAGATGGGCACAGGGAGATCTGACCAAGGAAAGAAGTCATGCCATGTTGGATTTAGGTAGAGAGGGGCACTGTGTGATACTTTACAGTGAAACACACAGTAAGTGCTGCAAAGGTGAGTAGGGGAATCCCCGGGGAACGTTTATCCAAATGGTTAGGGGGTGGCTAAGAGTTTCCACCCCACTCACTGGCAGGCACTTGGCATAAATGTGGCAACCCCAGTACCCTCCCCAGAACACCCCTGAACCTGTGAAGAATCAGCAGAAGGATTGCCCTGCGGTCTGAAGAACCTGAAGGAAGGCTGGACCTGCTTGCCTTGAACCCAGGACCCCAGAAATGGCTCCAAGGGTCAGTTGGCTGACCTATTTGAGCCACAGGGACCAAAACAAGCTTCCAGAGGCCATTCCTGTAACTGCCAGCTGACCAGTTCCAAATGGGCCAGCCCTGGACTATGCTGCTGGCCTCTGCTGCAAATGAGTCTTGACCCCTGAGTGCAGTCCCCAAGGTCCTGGACCTTAGCTGGTTTCAAAGTGTACTTCTCCTAAAGTTCCCTAAAATACGCAACTTGTTTGCCAACCTTTTGCTCTGGGGACAGTGGTTCCTGCGGACAATGCATAGGATATTTGGTAATACTTAAGCTCAATGGCAATATTAATGGGTAAAGGTATGTCGAAGAGAGAGTAAGAACTAGACACAACAAGGAAATCAAATACATTTGCTGTTTATGTAAAAAATTGCAGTTATCTCAAAGTTATTGAAAAAAAGGTGCTTGGTGTCCCAAGTGAGCTTAGAACCTACATATCAAGAGTGACAGTTTGTGAAATACAATAAGGTTTCATTATGTACAAAAAAAGATCAAATGAATATACAATAATTATTAGCAGACTTCTAACACATTAGATGGGGCTGAAAAGTGGTTTGTTTTGAGTGCGTGTCAAAGACGTTTCGACCCCACATTCAGTAGGGGGTCTCATCAGGACCGAACAATGAGGGACACCTGAAGTAATAATTATAGATTATCAGAGTGGTGATGTGCACACCAATATAGGAAGTGGCTCCGAAGGGAGTAATGGGAAAAAGAGGGAATTACTCACATGGTGCCCAGCCGGGCACCCTGTGAGTGAAAATGGGGCTGACAGTCCTTACAGTTTATTGTAGATACAACCGCCCGTGTGTCAGAGGGATATAACAAAAACGACAATCCGTATTGTAGATTAGCATCCGAGGTACATGAACGAGAAGGGTGAATAACATCTTGTATTTGGAGTGGGCCGCCGTGTTTCAGCCACACTTCTCGATCGATGTCAGGGAAAAACAACTAAGGAGGACCGCCGAAGTCAGCCTCCTTCTGTAAAATGACAGCTGTCATTTTACAGAAGGAGGCTGACTTCGGCGGTCTACAATACAACTTAAGGACTGCCAGCCCCCGGTCATCACGAACCCTCAAGGGGAAGTCCTTGCAAACAGTTTCCACAGAAAATCATGCAAATGACAACAGCAAGTGCACATGCCACCAACCTGCCCCTTGAGATTAAATGTGCAGAGCAAATTCCCCAGCTGCACAACCGTCAAGAAGCTGAAAACCTCTTCTCCCTCATGCGGCAGCTATACCTACCCTGGTGGGCTAATTCCATCTGGATTCCACCTCGTCACCACGTTGAATACATCCCATACCTGTAGCCCAACATCAACATGTTTCAATAATTGTAAATATTCCACTGCTATGCACCAACCCACAAAACACACTTGGAGCCAAACAGCTGAAGGAGCAGCAGCGAATCCCAGCACTAAGACAGATACCTATAGCTTAAAACAGTGCAACTCAACCAGAAAATAATACATGTAGGTCACCTCACAAAACTGCCCTTAAAACATCCCTAGGAAAATCTAATAAGGCACCACAACCACCAAAGAAGACTACACTAATCATGTCATTCTAACCATAACTTGTAAAATTGAGGTGTTTTTTCAGTTTTGATTTGCAACCATAACTCACTTTTAACAGTTGTCTTTTCAGTGATTTTCAAAAAAATTTTAAACATATATTAATGAGTTATAACCAAAAGGTAACTATTCACTTTAACCTTAGATTTTTTTTCATTGAATTTTTGCTGCCTTGATCATATATCGCATACAACGGTTCCATGCACCCAACCAGCCATGGGCATTCAGCTTCTACTGCACACAGTCTTCAGGCACAACTATGGTTGAAAGCAGGGACTGGCCTGCAACCTGGACCTGCGCCCAAACTCTCCATGGGCAGTCAAACTCCACTGCGCACAGCCTATGGTCATGCATAACAGGGTGTGCTTCAAAAGTTGGCCTTCAGCAACACCTGGCGCCCTGTGCGGGAGGCCTACCCCCTCAGCATACGCACTTCAGCTGCGTGCAATGGAGGTTGTGTGTAAGCAGCCAGGCCCTATACCCAACTCATAGTTCGCAGTAGATTCCCACAGTGCAATTGCCTTCAGCTGTGCAAAGCAGGAGTTGGTCACAGGCCCCATACCGCAATGGGTTGGCTAACGTCCGCTGCACGCTACCTTCAGCCGTGTGCAGTGGAGGCTAACATATTGGACTAGACTAAGGACAAAACCTGCTCCAACCCACCCCACCCCCACCCCCCCACCTCATGTGGCCAATCCTTGTGTGTGGCCATCAGGGTCGCTTCAGCACTGGTGGCACAGAGTGCAAGAATCTATTTTTGGCGCCCACCCCCCCCATTGACCCCTTTCTCTACAGGTTCCCTCACTACCACCCTCCAATAGTGCCCCTCATCTCTCCATAGCTCCTCTTTCACATGTATTTCATTTGTTTTATATTTCTACTCATACTAGTGTCAGAGCATTTCACATCACACACACATTATACGGAGACAAAGAATAATACATGTGTAAATCAGTCTATAGAAAATGTTACATTAAACAATGAGGGTTATAAGGTGTAGAGATCACAAGTCATCTATACTAGTAGGCAGAATATTTTAAGATGTTTGATCTGGAGAAGCACCAACTCAGGGCTATATTTATAATTTTTTCACGCAGCATGACAACTTGCTGAGCTGCATGAAAGGAACAGGGCAGGAATACGCCATGTCTATAAAGATAAGGTGCATTCCTGGGCTCAGCCTGCGCTGGTGCACAATCTGCAGCCTAACACCAATGCAGACATCCTTGCACCATGGAGCAGGGTGCCTGCATCACAGGCAGGATTGTTTTTGTGCAGAAAGGGGCACCTTCCTGCACAAAAACAATCTTTAGAGACATTTTCCTCTTTCTAAGTGTGCTGCAAAATGCAGCATACTTAAAAAGAGGAAACAACAAGGAGAAATAAAGATATTTCTACTTGTTGCGCCTCTAGCGGGAAGGCGTACAACACATGCCCAGGTCTTCCAGTGTTGGCAAATCTGGGAATGCTTCAGAATACATGGGTGGCAGCGTGGGAACACCCATGCTCCACACATGTAACGCCCCCACCACGCAGAGTAACCCAAAGCAATGACTTGCGCTGCCTTGCATCACACCAGATTTGCCAAGCTTATCAGGACCATTCAAGGTGGCCTTGCGTGACTTGATAAATCATTCTAGGTTTTGCGTCACCCTGTGTCCATTTGCATGGTGCAACTCCCTCCAGCAGAAACATTTATCACCAGAGTTAGCTTGACACTTTTACTGTTGCCTGAAAACTGCTGGACACACAAGGAATTAGCAGCAGGTGATTTGAAACGCATACGTTATTTCTACACATAGGATCCCCCACCCGCCCGATGTCATCGCCAGGTGTGGCTGCATTGGCCGCACCGCCCTCAAGCCGGCCCTGGTGGCCATTGTCCAAGTCTAGCTGTAGTGCACTGAATACTTTAGGAATTTACGAACCCTGGGCCCCCAGGAGGATCTGTGGGACACAGGAAGAGTCCAGGATTCGGGAATCCAGCATAGGATATTCATTTCACTGCCATGGAAGGTCTCTTTGAGGCTCCCCACGTCTGCATGGGGTCCAGGGTACATTCACCCAGCCGCCTTAGGTTCACCATGTTAGGTAATGGCAGTTGCAAAAGAAATTCAAAGCATTCCAAATTTGCAAAGCCACAGCCGGATATACAAATCTGCAAAAGAAATGAGGAAAAACTCCCTAAGTCCAATGGAGTGCCTCTAATTTTTTTGATTGGATTCCAGATATCTTTAAAATGTAACCTCTTCATGCCCAGACCTGAACACTTTTTAAAGGCTATATTTTTAAAAACCACTGAATGGATTTACTCTAAACCAAGCAAAGGTATCCCTTGAGCAAAGTTCTGCTGTCATGCAAAGTTTAGTATAATTCCTTTCAGCCATTTGTTTCTGTTTTGAGGAGCAAAGAATCCTATGCGAGTGAAAATGGAAAATGTCACTTTTTGGTTCCCCGCACACTTATTTTTAGGCCCTCGGTTTACAGATCTGCAGGAAACTTGCCCTGAATAACCCAGATTCATTGAACAGTGCCACAGTTACTAGGAAAACAAAAAAGTGTAATTTCAATGGAAACTCTGACCTAATCATAATTGTAGAGGTGCTGTTGTCACCTCTGTAAATACATAAATCAAAGTCCTCTCCTTGCACAAGAGAATAAGCCAGTACTGGAGAGCAGCTGGTACAATCCCAATCATTTATATCATCAGGACTGCTGCTACTAAGCTTTATTCTGTGTGGATCTTTTTCACTGCAATAATGAGCAAACCCCACGTGGGTTGAAATAAGGGGGCCAGGACAGCAGCCATGATGAAACAAACTATTCTGATTCTCGTGTGCAGTCAGAAGACTTTGATTGAATAGTGGTTGGAAGAGATAATCCCACACCCAAGGCCCTTGTCCATAAGGGCTGCATATATATCTTCACGAGAAGGCATATGGAGAACGAATACATGTTATTTAAAAATATGTGTGTGTGTTTGTTTGTATACCAAGACAACACAACAGGGAATCATTGCGGTCAACAAGGATGTGGAATAAGGCCTTCAGCCAATAGTATTTGTGATTGTGTTGAAGCATACCTACAAAAAACGCGAATGCAATATACCATATCAGTCTTCTAATCTAGATAACTGTGCAGAACCCAAAGCGTTTTATCTATACAAATAAGTCATCTATTTTATACATCATCATGTTTTTTGGGGGGTAAAAGTCATCTCAATAAAAACAAAAACTTACCGTGTGATCCAGTTTTATCCAAGAAATTGCTGAGGTTAAACAATGTGTTTCTAGATGCCAAATACTGAATAAACCGCTGTAAAATAAAAATACACTTTATTGAATAGTTCGGGCCATTCACCTTTAATCGGCAGTGTGAAATACAGCTTGCAGTCAGACAGCATATTTCAATCATTGTCCGCATATTAAAAAATTAATTCCCACATTTGTAAGTCTGGCGTTAGCCAAAACCTTATGTTTTTGATAGAATATATGTACTACACATAAAGGGACTTGCAGCCACAGCCCTCTTTATCCATTACTTTGCTGTAGTATTAGTCACATTTGTCTTCCGCCCACCACAGCATACAGCATGGACCACATGAGCTATTAACTTCCCTGAATGCAAGTGATGGCATCCCACTCATGCACAATGTGCACATCTGCACAGTAAGCAGTCCTGTTAAGTGCCAGCGACTACTGGTCCAATGTGTGCTTTTACATAAAAAAATATATATTGGCCTTTAGAGAATGTTTGTTTTCATAAAATGATTGCCTTCATAAAATTAAAAACATTAAAAACACAAACCACATAAGCATTGGCAAAGTCGGAGGTCAGCATCCAGCACCAGAACTATTGGCTTTGGCAATGCTTGTTTATAAAAGGTCTTACAGTTCCGCAGGTATTCAGATTTCCTACAAACTACATTAGGTTCTATCTAAATTACCCACTCTGTCAAAACGACAGGTTATGAGCGTCAAATGACCACATATATGCCTAAAATAGCTGTGGACAAGAGCCAAGCAATTACATGCTTACCTGACAATCTCATGCAACGTAAAGCAAATCTCGGATTACAGTGCTCGTGGATGAACACTGAAAATGGCAAAGGGAGAAGACCTCAGCTACCAATGGAGCAGGCTGATGTTTTTACCTGTGTAGGCACGGACAAGGCTACTCAAAGTGTCCTGTATGGGACTGTGATGAGAATCCCTAGGGCAGGACTGGCTTCTGAGCATTATGTACTGGTATATGGATTTATTTCGAACAGCACTAGATGAGACTGAAGCAGCACAGCAATACCGGAATTCTCACCAGCGTGTCTGGTGTGCAAGGATGAACAGACTGCTGGTGGGGCAAAGTTATTGTCTTACTTTGTCACAATATCATTCATGCCTAGTAGCTTAATTTTTAATGCTGGGGTGGTGGGGCACTCTATTCCATGTTGCTGGGCTTGCATTTGTTTTGAAAACTAAAACACAATTTTTGATGATATTTTCTAGCATCCTGAGGTATTTGCGAAGGACCGCTCGGTTTTTTCTGGGACGCAGCAGTATGTATTTTCTGTCCTGGTTTCGGTCATTCAACAAACACTATTCCAACTGGCCCGTCTTTTTATTTGGTGTCTTCCATTTCAGAAGAATCTTTAAATCCAAGGTCAGGCTGCCTAATACATTACACGTGTTACTAACAGGCACTAGTCCTCCCAAATAACTAATAAATGTAACTATTATCTCCAGTGAGGTGAATGTGGCACGAAAACCCTTTTCAAAAGCTTTCTCTATTCCTCTTAGAATGACATAGGTGGCTCGGTGGAATATACTGAGCAGTTGCATGCCTGAGGTTTGACCAGCAACTGATTCTCAGTTGTCAAAACGGTAACCGCCATCTTGGCCGAGATGGAGGTAGATCGAGAGTAATATGCAGACCTAGCCTTTCAATTGTTAAAAAAAATCCTAAATAGCAAAACAAAAAAAACACCTCCGAGCAAATTAACTGAACGGTTAATCATCATGCATGAGATTCAAGAGCAGTAGAAAACCTGAAAAAATGAAAACCTACAAATTTCCTCAAAATGTTTATTAACAAAAATTAATCATGTGTAGCAGCCTGCACAACAAGGTTAATTTCCTGTTCATGTACCGCGAGTGCAGAAAGCACAAAGAGAACGGCTTGTTGATTTTCCAGACAACAATTTTGCAGTACAGGAGGATTATAGAAGATTAAACAAGTTGCGTATTAACAGCCTGAGTAGAAAACAGAAAACCCAGGAAGGGGGCTGGGTGTCGAATGGCATTAAGGAGGGATCCTCAAATTAAAAGTTGACCGAAAAAACAAATTACACATAGAAAAATTAAAAAGCTTGTGGTGCATTTAATATTAGAAATATTTTTTCTGCACTTTTGTCTTGTTTTATATTGAAAATTCGATAATAGCTACATTTCCACGATTAATGCAAATTCTGAGGTTAATTTTTATTTATTTTATATTTGAAACAATTGAATTTAGAAAAGCAAACTAGGTGGATACGGCAGTAACTAAGGAGCTACATATAAGATGAATCCTTCACTTTCTAAGTTTAATTGTTCACAAAAATAGTTGTATTTTTACACCAACAGCTTCAGAAATTCGAGTTGTACTGTAGTCACAGTTTATTTTGAATGTTTGATGTAAATTTTAGAGTTGCAAATGTTTAAACTGAAACTTGCTAATTTCCTGTAGGATTACATAAAACAGTAAAGTTGCACATATATTTTGGCTACATTTGAGGAATTACTGGTTTATATACAACTGTACCGTGCATTCTACTTTGTCAGTGTGATTCCTATCTGGATTTTGTGTTAATGCAAAGGGACTACAGTTGATGGGTTTTATTACATTTACTGAGTAATTGAGAAATTATTTATTCTTGCCAATGTCTAACCGTATTTGGTAAAATAGTTAAGCTTCCTCGTTGGGCAAAGTACTTTTGTTTTTTTGCTGTGTTGGGATTTTTTTTTTTATAATAAGCATGTTCATCAATTAGAATACATTTCCAATTTGCCGTGAGAGTCTATTTAGTCATTTCAATACATAATCTGGGGTACAGAGGCATGGGGGAAGTTTTTCAACTAGAATTTTAGTGTCACACGGAAGCCACCATTAAAAGAAGACACTTTAGGTAGCATTCTACTGGCGTTTAATACACCCATAGCTATCCATTAGTGGCCAATATATTATTGGCCCATAAGACCCTACATCATCAGAGGATTTTAATAATGATTGTTTAAATGTAATTCTTTTCAGTAGTTATCGAATTAACTAACAATTGCATTTTTATGGAGCCCTATCCCATGCCTAGACTACCAACTCTTATAGGATCCAAAATAGGATGACTTATTAGTTATTTTCTTTACTTTCCAGTGGCACAGTCTCAACTTGCTACTTCCACTCTCAATATATCAATATTTTGCTCTGGGAGCCAAAGCTGCACGTAAACTACCTCTCAGGAATCAGGTGGCTGGACTTAACTACTGACGGGCCATGCGAACCACAATCGCCTTTTTGGTGATAAAGCAGCCTCATTCATTCACATGGGAGAACAAATGGGGGAACTGCATTTGATGTGACCACTTTAACACAACAATGTTTGGAGGAGCGAAAGGCGTGCAAAGTCAGTGGATCACTTGAGACCACAGTGTTTAGGAAATTATATTTAGGAACTGAAAATCCCAGATGATCAGAAATGCACACCCCACAGAGCCCACGTTTGCCCACACAAGCAGCAAATTCATGGCAGTGTGTATTCCACAAAAAGATGAACAAACATACCAAAGGAGTGCACCATCCCCTGAGAGCAGATGCAGCTTGTTGGGGGATCTTCAATGCTTGTTTAAATAAACCTTGGAGTTGGTCATGTAAATCAAGACCTTCTTTCTGTGCTGCAACAAAGGACGAAGCTAAAAAAAAGTCCCTAAAAGCACATACCAGATCGGAGTGTACTACAAATGCTTTCGAGCTTCTGGTATTTCAGAATTTTTTCAAAGTTTATTTTGCCAATCAGAATTTTCATAATGAAGATTTAAATACCAGAGATACGCAGGGAGGATTGTGGCCTGAAATAATGTTCATCTAGACTCCTGGACCTTTGGGTGATGGTCTTTCAGGCCTGCAAAATAGAGAGACTCTCCCACCCAGATTAATTATTCCTAAACTCCATGAAACAAGACTAAAGTCTGTCTATTTAGCCTGCATATGTGGTCATGGAGGAAAGAGCATGGTGTACTTTTAGCATTTGCTTGAAGTATTGTCTAATTTATTGCGCAGCAATACCCAAAGCCACCAAAAATGCTGTGGTAGTAAAGATCACAGAGAGGCATGGTAATCTCCAATCTTGGAATTTCATTTTTAAATCTTAAAAATGTTGTGAATGGAATGAACAAAACGGTACAAGTTCAGGATACTTCTTCATCCTCTGTAGTTAAAAGAGCAAAAATAAATCATGCTTTCATTCGGATGTTCCCACTGCAGCCCCCCCTATATTAGTTTTCACACGATCAAAGCTCAAAATAAAAGGATGTTTCTGTTGTCTGCATCTCTTAGCCTCACTCAATACTCTGTTTGGAAGAAGCCATGAAGTTCTTGTGTGAGGTTTTCCAGGTTTCTATCCACATTTGTAGACTGTAGCCACAGAAGAGAGAATCCCCTTTGGCCTACCTTAAGAGAAGATATGCATGTTTGTAGAAATGGTCCCCAAATGTTTTAAGTAACTTATATTCTCAACCAGGAGGCAAGAATAGGCACTTCTCTTTGCTTAGTGCTGCTAATACACAGCATTGCTAACAGATGAGCAAGAAAGATTTGCTGGATCAGTGGATTTTTTTGCCCACATTAATTCATGCAAATGCAATTGGTACGTGTTCCAGGACCCATCTGTTACCAGGAACTGCTTTAAGTAGAATAGAGGGGGGAGCACCTACAGGCTCCAGGGCTCTCTGTGAAATCTCCAATAATCGATCTGCCCCATGCCTTGTGTCCATATGTTGTAGTTAGAACTGAAAATTAACTTTGGAGTGAATCCCATGAGGAATTAAAAAATAAATATTTTCACTGGCTCTCCAGGCATAGACACTTCCCACCCGATAGAGCTGACAATATTATTCCAACACGAAGAGTCAGTTGGATTGGGAAAGGTGCCAAAGATAAGCCTGGGGATTGCATTGTTATCAATTTTAGGGACACCCACCTGGTCTACAACTTGTTATTGGACAACTTACATTCATAGTCCCCTAACTCGGCCGTAATGGTTCTTCCACTTGGCTACTTTTACAGACCACCCCCAGGCATACCAAATCAACACTCCTGGCGCACTACTAACTTTTCCTCAAGTCTGACCCCCCCCAAACACCTCGGGTGCATGGACCCCCATTCTACGCAATTCCAGTTCACAATAGATTTGAGACATTCAATGGAGTGGATTGACATATTGGGTCCAAGGAGACCGTTGCTCCTGGGAATCCAAAAGAAGCTAGTCTTCCTGATAGGGCCAATCGAGCCTATGGCTTCCACACCTTAAATCCATACCGGAACCAGGAGGGCCCAAGTGGTGAATCCCATTGTAGGGCAGAGGCGCAGGATAGATCTATGACAGGTGCTTGGTCGTACTCTTAGGGGGTCGCAGCCAGACTTGATAAACACCCTCAAGTGGTCTCCGACCTCCCTGGTACATGTCAAACACTTTTCTTTTCAGAAGCAGGCGGGGGGACCGGGCTGGCCATTAGTGATAGGGGGAAACAGGGGACAGTCAACAGGCGGCACATTGATAGCAGCACTGACCCTGGAGGAAGCCTCAGGAGCTCATGCAGGAGGATGGCACTGGAGGGACTTCACTAGCTACCAAAGTATCAACCAAAATTATTACGGTAGCTTCCTGGAATGTAGTAGGACTTAGAAACAAGGTGGCAAGCAGCGACTGGGGGGCATTTATCGACCAATTTGACCTGGTGGTATTGCAAGAAACATGGTCCAAAGAGGAACTAAGGCACCCTGGTTTTGTGACTTTCTTCAAGTCTGCTGTATCTGGAGGGAGGGGGGGGGGAAGACCCTCAGGGGGGCGTAACATATGGATCGCTACTCACCTTGGATGTACGGTTAGGGAGATTCAAACGGGGTCGCCAGTTATCTGTGCATTGTCTACATTCTCCCCTGCTGTAGCCATAGCACTGGTAAATGTTTACTCTAGACCCGTGAGTAACGGTAAAGAATCCCCAGCAATCCTTTTACCCTCCATCCTGGGGTTGGCCTATAATGTCATTGGGGGTGATCTTAACTGCCAATTTGAGCCCTTGGGCATCAGACAGAGTGACATCACATAGGAAGAAACTGGGACCCCCTTGAAGTTAGATTGTGCCTGCCGTAGTCTAGGCGAGGTATCCATTGGGCCAGGGTGCAGCAATCTCCTAACTCCATTAAGGCCATATGCAAGGTAGTTGGTAATGCTATGGAAGATCTGTGCAAATGCGTTGAGACCACTGGTACAAGCAACCAGATCAAGGAAGTGGCCAAGATTCCCTCAGACCTAACGACCTCTCTGAAGGACCTCTTCTTTGTGAAAGTGCGGTCCAGTGGGCATAAGCACACAATCACCTCATGGTATAATGGTCAATTCAGAAAAGCCAAAACCGCACAATAGCAGCTACAAAATACAAAGACAAGTGTCCGATTCAAAGTGCATGAAGGATGCACAGGAATGCCATTGGACTGGCCAAAATAGATTGGGACCAGAATGAGATTCTCTCCTCCAGGCTCTTAAGACTAAAGATTCTAGGGCATTTTGGAACATAGTCACCATTGGGAACAGGGAAAGAAGAACCACCATTGAGCCCAACATTGCGGCTGAAGTATGGAATGGGCACTTTCGGCCATTATATGATGGACAGGAGAGACAGGTGGGAGGAGTGATTACCGCAACTGACCCGCCCATAAATGGCATGTATCAGTATGATTTGCAGGATTTTCCTCTAATCATTGCTACAGAAGTATGTAGTGCTATATCTAAAATAGCTCCGCCCAAGGCACAGGGTATCGATAATATACCTGGGGATCTTTTTCTCACTGAATCTGAAGTCTGGGGCCCTTACTTGCGGGTCATTTTCAATGCCATACTTGGGGGCATGCCCATTCCCAAGTCCTGGGCTGGTGCAGAAATAATACCTGTGTACAAGAATGCCCTCCCCCCGTTACCCGAGAACTATAGTCCCATCAGTCTAACAGACGTAATGCAGAAGGTTTTTTCCCGGATATTACTGGAGCGGTTAGAGGAGTGGTTGGAGGACATAGCGTAATAAGCAATTTGCAAGTGGGCTTTAGGACACGAACTTTCACAATTGACCAGGTTTTCTGCCTCAAACTTTTCTACTGGAATACAACTGCTTTGGAGGGTGGTAGTTTATACCTAGCTTTCGTGGACCTTAAGTCCGCCTTTCATTTAGTCCCTAGGGATAAACTCTAGTCTGTACTAGGGGGTGGGCAATGACCTCCGCTCCGCTAGCAGAGTTTGCGGAGAATTGGTAAGAATTCAAGCAAAAACTCCGTCTGCGTAGTGGAATCAGCTACTAAACTGCACCCACAAATGCTTTGATAAAGCAACTTTACATGCTAAAAAGCATATAATCAATTCACAAATATCAGCCAATGAGAGAGGGGATGATTTTGGGATCCCCCCTAACCTAGGGGGAGGACCAAGCAGATGCCTTGAACACAAAGAGCACATCATGCTGAACGATTCAGTGGTGGTCCCATCCTGTTAGGACCACCCCAAGCACAGTTATGGGCAAAAATACAATCCCAACCAAAGGCTCTGCAAAGCATTATGGGATGAGATTAGCAGTGGGCAGTGAATATTATAGTATCCAATATCAAAATAATTCTACAAAGAGCTGCAGTTCCACTAGTCGTTACTAGATGTCCCTCACGAGTCAAATGCAAAAGCATTGAAACCCTTTCATGAAGCTGCAGTTCCACTTGTCGTTACTAGGTGTCCCTCACGAGTCAAATGCAAAAGCATTGAAACCCTGAGCTGAGAGCTAATACTATAAATTCTACAAAGAGCTGAACTGCAGCTTCATGAAAGGGTTTCAATGCTTTTGCATTTGACTTGTGAGGGACATCTAGTAACGACTAGTGGAACTGCAGCTTGATGTAATAATTTCAATGCTTTTGCATTTGACTCGTGAGGGACACCTAGTAACGACCAGTTGAACTGTAGCTCTTTGTAGAATTATTTTGATATTGGATACTATAATATTCACTGCCCACTGCTAATCTCGTCCCATAATGCTTTGCAGGGCCTTTGGTTGGGATTGTATTTTTACCCATAACTGTGCTTGGGGTGGTCCTAAGAGATGGGACCACCACCGAATCGTTCAGCAAGATGTGCTCTTTGTTTTCAAGGCATCTGCTTGGTTTTCTCCCTAGGTTAGGGAGGATCTCAAAATCATCACCTCTCACTGCTTGCTAAATTTTCATTTGAACTTTTGTGAAATGACTACATGCATTTTAGCATGTAAAAACAGAGATACTTGTTATTTTACTAAAAGTATATGAGGTCTCTATTAATGAGTGGGAAGCAGAGCCAAGTTGCAGAATTCGGGGAGTTTACTTTGTGGAATTCCGCGTAGTAGTACTCCGTCAACTACGCCCACCTTTAGTCTGTACTATGCGCTATAGGAGTTCCTATTTACCTTTACCACATCAGGAGGCTGCACGGGGCCAATTTGGCACAGGTCCGCTGTGCGAAATTGGATGAGCTCTCTGATCCCTTTCTCGTGACTAGGGGAGTGCGACAGTGTTGCGTATTGGCCCCCACCCTGTTCTCTCTGTATATCAATGGATTGGTGGAATTTTTTAAGGGGGTAAGAGATAACAATTCTCCTAAGATCTGTTCCATCAAAATCCCTGCCATAATGTTTGCCGACGAGACTTTACTTCTGTCAAAATCCCCTATGGGTATGCAAAGGATCCTGGGTTCAGCTCCTTATGTATTCTGTGGAGTCTTGAGGTCAATGTCTTTAGGACCAAATTCATGGTCCTCAATCAATTGCCCTCTACACCAGCTAGCCCCCAATTGAAAGGAACTTCGTTGCACAGGGTCTCTACTTTCGACTATCTGGGTTTAACCCTTAATGAGCATATGGATTGGTTCTTTCACATCTGTAAAGAAAGGCTGAAACTTGCACAGAGTACGAGCAGTCTTGCTAAAGCCCAAAGGGCCTCCTTTTTTAAGCCTATCAGCCCCCTGATGGAGATCTACAAAACCCAAGCTCTGGGAGCTATCACTTACGGGGCGGAGTTGTGAGGGCACAAGCCCGCGAAAGAGATTATGCTGGTGGAAAATCATTATATTAGGCAGCTAGTGAATCTTCCCCCGAGCACTCCCCTGGCTCCACTTCGCTTTGATTCGATATAGGCTTGAGACCTATCACGGAGGGAATTGGCCAAAGACCTCTCCTCTTTTGGAGGAGAATCTGTGCCACCCCCGAGCTGATGCCATATAGACTTCCCCTGGAGAAATTATTGGAAATACCTGGGGCAAATAGTTTACCTTGGCTCTCCTACATCAGGGAAACCCTGCACAGCATTGGAGTTGCTCTCTTATGGAGTGATCCCGCTGTAGCAGTATTGGCAATATCCAAGAGGAAACTCGTGTATAGTTTTAGGGGGTTCAACCATTCTTCTTTATTGACAAGTGCAAACGTGGGCTCTCTTACCGAAAGATTTTTTTAGGCCAAAGATGCTTATAGTGCAGAGACAGTCCTTGACGAGATACAGCCTGTTTAAGCCAGGAAACTCGAACTACAATTTAGGCATGGTGCCCTGCCGTTGCGCGTTTTTACTAGCGCCTGGAGTCGGGAGCTTGATCAGAAATGCCCTTCATGTGGAGCTTTAGAAGAAACCGATGGTCATGTCCTTTTCTTCTGTCCTGTCTACAAAAAGCTCAGGCACAAGTGGATAGTCCAGATTTGCAGAAATCTAGGGATCACTAGCTGCCAAACAGCCCTTAGAATATTGAAATATGACACCTTCCAACCAATAGAGTTTGCGGTCTCCAGGTATCTGTTCTCAATATGGTGTGTAAGAAAAAGGTTCCTGTGAAATTTGGCACACAAATGTCTTGGCTCTGAACTTTAGATTTTAATTTGGTTAAATGTTGGTAATTTTAAGTGGAGACATCTAAGGCACTGTTCCCTGCAAGTGTACTCACAGATCAATTGTCACGTGTGTTTTAGGTGTTTTTAATATGTACGAATTAACCAGCTCCTCATCAACACCATGACACTTGTAGTTTTATACCAAGGTGGCTCTATACAGTGGAAACAGAGAATGAGTTGATGATAAGAGCTGGGTGGGCAATTCAATTTATAAGCATACAAATATTGGTAATTTATTTCTCCATTTTTAAATGACTCTTTTTAACCATTGCAGTGTGCAGTTTTACTCAATGTATTTCAATGAGTATTCTTGAGCTGCCCTCATTATTGCATAACTTAGACAAACAAGGTGACATAGAGGATCCTTTAAGAGCCCATTTTCAAGGACTTTTCAGAGGTTTTGTTGCTTTGGTTCCTTGTCTTAGCTTTGCGGCAGCACTTGAACAATCGAGGTTTTATGATTGTATTTCTTTTATACTCATATTGTTATTATCTGTGATTGTGTCTTTTGTGTTTAAGTATCTATATTGATTTTGCACTGTGCACTTTTATGGTTTACTGAACCGAAATAAAGTTGAAATGATGAATTCATTGCTACTTATTGTTAAAATATATAGAGGACTGTTTGATGTCTTGATGGAAGGATATAAACCAAGAATAGTATTCATAATGGAAAGCCACTGAGCATTTAATATTACTGTGCAGGAACCCAACCCTCAACAGTCTCTTGTAAATTTGCTTCAGATTTGTAGGCCTTCAATAGGTTATCATACATGAGGTCTGTCACTCATCCTTTCACACATAAATCAATCCATTCACCCACTAGCACATTCTTGCTTTCACCCACTTACCCATCCACAATACAACAGACACACAACTTCAAAAGCACAAAGTTGATAAATTAAAAGGAAGCGGGTAGAAAAAAGAAAACATGTCAAACTAAACTTGGCAAGCATATTGTTGCAGGACAAAAATAGAATTAAACAGTGGATGGCCATCGTTCAATTGTATTGTACATAGTGTATTGTTGTTTCAAAGTTCCAACATAGCTGCCGCATTTAAAAGCAATGTGTTGGCCATCCTGACCTGCACACTATAATTCCATGATGGCTGCTCAGTAAACATCGAACTGTGCAGCCATCTTCGAATGCTATAGTATATCATTATTATACTGTTCCAAGGTAGCCAACATAATACTTCTTAGCATGGCTGCCATCATGGAACAGTAAAACAATGATACTCAATGGACAATACCATTCTAAGATGGCATTGAGTATAGTGGCTGCACAGGATGCAGTACACTGCTGATGAAATGAGCATCTATCAAGGGAGCGGGCTGGTCAACTGTCCGGAGAGCTTCAGGGCATTAAAAAATGGAAAATGAGCAAAGAATTGAATGCAGCCCAACGACTGAAGCTCATTCATTATCAGGCATATGCTCAAATGTGATCAGGCAAATGCGGTTATTCAGACTCAAACAAAGCAAATGGCAGAAATGGGCTAACCTATTTCCCCATGCAGTATGCTGTTATGGAGAAAAGCAGAATGTGAATGACACTCGGACAGACAGGAGTTGTGAATCATAGTTCATGATTTTAAAAAGCACAGATATACAAAAGTGTTAACACTTGAAAGCCCATCCAACATCTTTATTTAACGCATATATGCAAAAAACTAAAACATCCACCATACCAACAAAAGCATGCTATGAGTAAATATTAACTTTCCTGACAATTGTGGTGTAAAGTCATTCAGCTGTTTGGGCTGTAGGCTCAAGCAGAATTTCCATTGGGAGCTAAAAATGGAACACCTTTTTTCATCCCCCTTTACTTTTTTTGCACGGCATAAAAATTGGTCTCCTGGAACTTAGCTGGTAATGCTGAGAGACTGCCAAATTTGGAGCACATTTCTCCCTAAGGTCAAATCATTGCCTTTTCAATGGAAAGTACGATTGAAACATAACTACACAGCAGTGACTGCCACTGTGTAATGTACATGTTGATGTTAGATTAGTTATAGTTAGGTCACAATTTCCATAGGAAGAGCATTTATTGTTTCCCATATAACTTTGGCACCGTCTCACAAACAGTCTGACAAACCGCCACAAAATGTTCTGAAAAAAGTTCATCCACCTCCTCTCCTTCCTGGAAGTTTCGGGGTGATCCATCAAGACGAAGCCAAGATAAAGGTGGGCCCAAAAAGTTAATTTCCTACTTTAACTCCCATAGGAAATTTTGGAAGTGATGGAGAAAAAACCAGCTGAACAGAATTATACCACATTAGGGAAAAAGTTAAAACCTTACTAAGAAAGTGTGTTTTTCGTAATTTGGTATAAATCTGTTCAGCCGGTTGAGAAATTCATGTTTAAAGAGGTGTTTGGGTGGTCATGAAGGGGTTAAAAATGTAGGCATATCTGGATGATTGGTCCTGTGGGAGTTCTGTGATACTGTAAATTTAAAAAAAATTGGGCCCTCTGATTGGCCAAGTAAGATTTTTATTCCATCGTCATTTTTGGTACCGATGCAATGGTACTGAAAGATCAGTGTGACTGGCAGCAGCTAGGAGAGAAATGTTGTGGCCGCCACTATTGGACTCCGGAACTTGGTCATTAAAAAGGTCATAAAACTATAGTGAAGTAAAAGTGGTCCAACATAGGTGCATCTTTTCAGTGTGTCTGCTGATGAAAAAGTAAAGAATAACACTGTATATTATAGCCTTATAACTAACTCACCATAGCAGACGACACTGGCCATCAAAGGCATTTTTCAGCATTATATGCCCAAGTTGAAGGTGAGGACCTATAAAAAGGGAGCTTGCTTTTAATGGTTGGTATATCCTACAACGGTGGCCAGCTAAGGTATAAAATATATGCCCAATCTGGATGAAAAATCCCAATGGAAAAATCAGTGTTCTGTGAGACTCAAAGGGTTCACAAAGTGTCGTTCCTCCACAACTTTAATGAGTTTCACTCTTTTACTAGGTGTATGCTTGTCAGTTACTAGTGCATGTATGCAGACTAAGAGTTGTTTGAGTGGGTAACAGTGAGACCCATCCTACTTGGGCTATGTGAAACTGGTTTACATAATTTCTGAAAGCTGAAAGATATGGCAGTTAATCAGAATTCCCCCTCACTCTTACCATGGGTACAGTGACATTATCAGCTATAGGACAAAGGACGTGGAAATATCTTGTAGCCTTGCTTTACAGCATCTGTCTTTTTCTTTCCTCTGCCCAGTCAATATATCCACAGCCTGAGGATTAGGGCATTGCAGTGTTGAAAGCAGCAGGTCTATGTCAATATTTATAGCGTGGTGCTGTTCCATTGTCTTCTATAAACCTGTAAGCATTCTAATCTTCTAATGTAACATATAATGGTGGACCTCTGTGATTAGGTTACACTGCTTTGTATGTGTAGAAAAGATAGATACTAATTGTTTGATTAATTAAGTGTGGATGTTTTATGTATCTACTGCTTTATAGTGTGCCATTTGTCTCCTGTTCCATGTTGTCTTTCTCCCTTGGATTTGTAATTCATATATTTATCTCCACTCTCTTACAACTTGATGTGCATTTTCATCTATTATTGCTTTAGTTTTCTTATAAAACTTGCACTTACTGGTGAATAGGTTTTATAAAATGCACTATTACAAGGGAGTCACTATGATGTAACAAGAATTTCAAGGGCAATTCAAATGGCATGCTTTGGTGCAGAAAGTGGAGTGAGGAAAAAGTAGTAGGGGAGGTTACCAATGAGGGAATCACTGGAGAGAACATGTTAGACAGTTTTAGGAAAAAGAAAATAAATAAAAATACATTAAAAAAAAAAAAATTAAACAAATAAATTCTTGAATTTACAATGACATCAGCAAAAAAAAACAACACATAACGTATGCGTTTGTTGCCGTCACACAAACTACAAGGCACAGACTAAAAACGTAGATATTAATGAAAACAACTGAAGAAAGATCTGGTGGTGTAATCTTGCTCTATACTCAATACAGCTGAGGGATGGTATGATCTATGTATTAACTAAGTTGTCTTCAAATACTGTGTTAGTAAAATAGATAGTAATAAAATGACTGTGAAAGGCAGTCTTAAAGAGTTAGAAATTTCACAAATTCCTGCAGAATTTGACAGATGACTGTTTAGAAGTGTATTGTCATCCAAACTGTGCAACCTTTTCAAGCTATACTAAGCTTGCAGCCAAAAACTGCAAAGTCACCTTCGCCTAAACTTTTAAATGGCCTGAAAGGGAATGTAGTATATCTTCCACTAGACTTGAAAGGAAAAAATTTAACTCTTGGTATAGACTGACAAACTGAAGAACCACTAGTGGTTTTCATAAATGATGTGCCAAGACAAGGTAGAAAATTGGGCAAGAATTTGTTAGCTTGGATAAGGTGAACAAAGCTCTACTATACTTGAAAGCAGAAACCACGTATTACAAAGACAGAGATAAACATTTGTCTTCACCTGGCACACAGCTTTCAAAGACTAGAGATAGTGTTCAATTTGATAGTAGATTCTACTAAAGCAGTATACATCTATAAGCCCAACATATTCACCAACTACACTCTGGAGATGTTATGGTTGATGCTTTAGAGTTGTGTCAAATGAGGCAGGCACAAGGGGAGCTAATTAGTGTATGGGGAAAAGAGTTAAGAAGCTTGTTGTTCTCCTTTTCTCTTTTCTACAGAAGGAAGCCATTATGATGATTGTCGAGTACATGTATGTGCTTTTGAGTGTAGGACAGCTAGATCGAATTATGAAGATCCACGTTTTAGACAGAAAGATGAATATCTTTTTCATCTTCTGTTTCAAAGTGAACTGGCTGATGTGTGCTATTCTTTAACACATTCCTTAATAGTAGTGCCGGAGAACTTCTTGGGAATGTTTTCAGTAAATGTGTGATTCTAACGTGCAACCTCATAAATTTCATGGCACGTCAACGTGGTACAAATAACTGGTTCCATCAACATACTGAGTCAAAGTCTATATTGAGTAATTTAGGTTCATCTACCTGGTTTATAACTCTCAACTGTGCAAAGTATGCTTGGGATGATCTCCACGAGTTTCTCAGGCAAGCTTAAATACTGCTGGTATCAATCTTAAGACACCTAGAGAATTGTGTTCCACAATGCCAGCATTTGTCTTTAGGAACTCAATCATATGTTCAAGCCATACATCACTTCATCTGCAGCAAAATAAATCCTCCACTTGGTGAGGATGGGGACTAATTTTGGAGCATTATCGACTTGAGTACAGAAAGAACACAATTTGCTTTAAACTCTGAAGAAGATGCACAGGAATTTCTCATTTCATTCTAAATATTATATAAAATTAACATGTTCCATTTGTTGAATTCTTATTCCTGGAATTGTGAATGTTTGAATTGTCACCATTCCTCAAGAAAGGACGTTGGTTCAGAGCGTTTTGTGTATTCAAGCATACCAGATTGAAAATCAGTGTTCGATAGTGATGGAGCGCGATGATGCTCTTTCGTTTGTAGGGGTGCATTATAATCATGGATAGTCCGCATCCACATATCTATTCATTTGTAATCCATAGTATTTGATGTCATCTGCTTAATGAAGCTGCTCACATGTGATGTAATGCATTTGATTTAAACGTGCACCATATTAAAGTTGCACGTAGATGTGATTAATTGCGTTTAACGTGTAGGATTACATAAGTTGCTTGCAATGAAATATAAATTCGATATGCTTTTGTGATGCAATGATGTAGAAAGGCCTAAATGAAATGTTCACTTATGTGTGTATTTGAGTGGCCTATGTGTTTCACTCTTATGTTGGCCGATTTCTGTAGGCCTGAAATGTATTTTCCCTGGAAGCTCTCGAATAAGGCTTGTTCGTGAAATTCATGTGCATGTTGAATTTGTTCTGTTCTCGCGTTTCTGTTGCAGGTTGAGAAAGTCGTCTTTGTTAGTTAGAATAACGCCTTTTGTTTTAAGAGAGTTAGGCTCAGGGAAGATAAGATATTATGTGTAAGGAGAGCTGATAGCTGGGAGAATGTGTTCTTTCTCACTAAGGGAAGCCTGGGAATCAAGGTCATCGAGCCAGGAGCTGGGAGTTCGACACCGCATGGAAAATCTCCTATGAGAAGTGTCCAGCGAGATGAGGTGATCTGTGGGCGTGTTCTACGTTATGTGTTTTTGTATTAGGGACAGTGCCCCGGTGTAGAGTCAGGAGATGAGTTGAGGAGATCGAAGGGGAGAGAAGGAGCATCTTAGAACGAGCTCTGTTGCTTTGGCTACTTCACCTATATAACCTGAGTGTACTTCTTAGGAAGTCTTCAGGCATTGACACCTTTTCCTGATCTTGCCTGGGGAATGCTAAGTAGGGATGTCACGATCGTATTAGTGTAGGGATAGACTAATGCTCTTTATTCATTCACCACAGATGAAGATGGATCTGGACGTGGGGGCAATCATCGCCTGCATTCTGCTTCTGGAAATTGTTATTCTGTTTAGGATTCATCGCATAAAATTAGCTCGTAGGTTTGGATTTGTATTAGTTCTGATGTATTTCCATAACCTCATATTGAGGTGCTTGTACATCCAGTTGTTTTTGGCTTTGTAATAAACCCACTAACTTGGAATTCGGAGTCAGTGATTCTTCAGAGTCATGGTCTTCTAAATTGTAGTCTACTTTGATGAGTTATTTCTCCCCTCTACACTTCTCAGCAGGTAACAAAAGTCCATTGGCCAAGAGTTCCATAGTAAATTGGTAAGCAGGAGCACAGCCCCATCAGTTGGTAGCAGAAGGACGGTCACCTCTGCAGTGAGGGGAGAAGTTAGGAATATTAGGGAAAGTTTAGTCAGAGCCCCAAAAAGCCCAGAGGATGAAAGCCCAGGGGATTGAAGGAGGAGGACGACAAACTTTGGCAGAAACCAACGGAGAGTGACGGTGCGGCAGGAACAGCAGTTCATGGTGGAGTGAGTATGAATAGGGATGGGTGTGTTAGATTGCGGTGATGATTTGATTGTGTGATGTCTTGCGGAGTTGGGTTGAGTCTCGAGTGATTGTGGTTTCGGGCCGAACGCCCGCGGTCCATGTGATACGATTTCTTTTGTTTGATGTCAGGCTCGACGAGTCGCCTAAGATCCCGGGATAGATTTGTGGTGTAGAAAACACCAGAGCTGTAATTGTCTGACCAGTGATTGTGGGAGTCGTGAGGCATCATCGACAAACCCACGGGAGATAGGGAACGTGTGTGAGAGAGTTTGATAGAGTCATGTGGGAAGCTAGTGCACAAGGGGGGACCACAGCAATTCGAGTGACCAACGCAGGTCGTGGGTCACTGTGTGTGAGCGGATTTGAGTGAGTGGATCCTATCCGTTATTTGTATGACTGTCCGTCTGTTCATGGGCAGACAGTTTGAGGTGGTTGTCGGGTCGTTTCGCGGACAGACATTTGCCAGTGGTGAGGCATACAATTACTTGTGACACTGTCCGGTCGTTTCGTGGACAGACAGTTGGTTATGTGACTGTCCGATCGTTTCGTGGACAGACAAGTTACTTGTTTCTATGAATGAGGTGTGTGAATGTGTAAGGAAGAGATTGTAAAGGAGGGTGAACTGCTGAGTGAGGAGGAGGAGTGACTGAGTGTGCCACGCTGCGATAGGTGGGTTGGTGTAAAGCCACACTGGGATGGTGGATTGTCATCAGGAAGTAAAAACAAAAACATCTTGTGGGGGAAAGGAGTTGGTTCAAACATGCAATGCTTTACGGTGTTATGTGACCTTTGTAGGGGAGATAGAGGAGTAGTAACTCAAGTGGGTGAAGAGGCACCACCTGAAGACACACCAGCACATTATATGGCCACGAATGTAGGACTCCATACCATAATTTGGCTTCAAAATTGGCATAAGGTTACAAAGAAGGAGGGAGATTTGGCTTTTCCACGTTATGGTTCATTTAGATTGGATGTATTGTATCAGTTAAGTGCAGTGATGGCTTCATTGCGACCTCCACCCAGACCGACACAGTTTGAGGCATTGGATGCATGGATAAGAGCAGCACATACGAGGAAAAGGGACCGAAGTCAGGAAATAGTGAAAAAGTCGGTAAGGGCATTTCAAGATGTACGATGGGATGCATTGGCGAAGAGATGGAGCGTACATACCACTGAGGGAGAGAGGTTATTCCCAATCTTAGTGGAGGTAGGGGACGCCCAGAAGAGGAAGGAAGAAGAGGATAGTGACACAGATGATAGCTTGCTGGATAGGTTGCTAGCAGAGCATCCGGCGGAAGGGACAGGAAAATCGCAAATGAGTCCTAGTGCAAGAGTAGCGGGAAAGATTTCAACAGAAACGGAGGGAATGGGAATGCAGACGTCGAGGAGTGCAGAGACGAGCGGAGCTAATGCTGTTACACGGTTACCGGATGCCCTTACAGTGCCGGTCACCATTGGTCCCATAGTGTCAGTGTACGACCCAGGTCAAGCAGAAAACAGTAGTCAAAAACAGTTACCAGCAGTAGGAGAAAGTATCAGTTCTGGAGGAAATGGTACAGTGAGTGGAATTGGTCCTCTTTTGCGACCTGTAGAGGCTAGTACTCCATTTCCAGTCACTGCAGACTCTTCTAGAGGGCACACTGAGTCTAGGGTGGTAAGATCAGTGTTGTTAGCAGACTCACGTTCTGATTTGAGGATGTGGGAACCCCCAGTTAGAGGTCCCATGGGGAGAATGGTTGGAGGAGGAATGGATCAAGGAATTTCGGAGAGTCAAGTGTCCCACGGTCCATAGTTGAAGGGAGTCACCGAGGAAATCAGAGTAGTGAAAGTGGAGAGCTAAACAGTACATTGAGTCAGGGAACAATTAAGGCTGCTATAAGGACCAAAGTGCTAGATGTGGCGAGGTTGAAGGCAGAAGCGGATGAAATTATAAGTGGGAATTTGCCTTTGGAAAGGATGGAACTTTATGAACAAGATGAGCTGTTTGTAGTAAAGGATGTGACCCGTAAGGCAAGAAAAGCTCACGAGAAATTGAGAGAATTAGCACGGAGGTATGATGTAGACTTGTCCAAGACGAAGATGTTACAGGGAAGTCATAGGCTAAATTACAGTGATCAGGAATTGGAAGAGAAAAGAGTCATAGGGTTAAAAACACACATTTGAGAATTGATTATAGGAATACATGCAGGGAGCATGCTTGACAAGTGGGAAGAAAGGTGGTCCAAGAAAAAGAGTGTCAAAAAGGGTATAGGCGATACATAGCCTCCAGGTGGAGGAACAGCAGGAGAGGTACCGAGCGGAGGGTGTGTGCATGTGCCTTGGAGTAGGGGTGATCTGGCAGCGTTCACAAATGATTTTACTCGGCTGAGGGAAAAACCTGTTGAGTGGTACAAGCAAGTCGACCGTTTGTCAAGATTTCAAAAGTATTGTGGATTGATTTGAATACATTGTTTGACATTGTAGTATCAAGTGATTTGTGGTCAGCCTGTAAAATTGCTGTTGAATGGCCAACGTCAGAACCAGAGCGAGATCCTGTTATGCATGGTCCTTCACCTGTGGTTATGAAAAGGTTTGAGCAGGTAATCACATGGTTACAGTCTAAAATTTCACCACAAGATATTGATTGGGTTAAGATAGATCGAACTACCCAAGAGCCCAAGGAATCAGTCCATGCTTATTACGAAAGGCTCTTGCAAGCCTTCAAGCATTACAGTGGATTAGACACACTAGGTTCTAAAGACATGGGACAGTTCGTCTCCAAATTCGTCTTAGGCTTGAGACCAGAGATTAGCTTCATGATCCAACAACATTTGATCTGTTGGCAGAACAAATCCATGGATGAGATTCTATGTTATGCCAGATACTGTTGTGATGAAGTACACTCAAAGCATAAGAAGCTCAAGGATAAGTTGATGCTTGTCCAGATGAGGAATGCAGAAAGGGTGGATCAGGCAGAGCCGAGCGGAGGAACACTGGAACGAAGGCAGGGGAACAGTCAAAGAGGGGCCCAAAACACGTCAGGTCTAGGGAGGGGGAAACCTGTAGACCCCAAGACAGGGATGGATGTTGGTACTCTGAAGAAGACTACTGCATGCCATTATTGTCACAAAATCGGGCATTGGAAGCACGAGTGCAGGTTAAATCTCGCTAATCCGGTCCAAGATGAGGAGATAGTGCAGGTACCCGAGACGGTAAATACAGCAGTAAGACCCAGGTCTGTACTAGGGGGGAGTTTGAGCCCACAAGTGCAAGTTCCCCAACCACCGAGAATCCCACAAGCAAACCAAACGTATCAGCAGATGCCGCTCATCGAGACATTTGATGAGTTCGCTTCAGACCCGTTACAATGACGGTGCCTGAGGGGGAAGGAAGACTGTACCCTTGGAGCAGTCTTGGCGGTAGACCAGAGAGGACCGTATGCACTGGCGTAGCAAGGGGGGGGCGGAGGGGGCGGTACGCCCCGGGCGGCACGAGATTTCGGGGCGGCAGGTAAATTTATCGCCAGCACCCCCCCCCCCTGTTCTTAGGCGCTCGGCGGCGGCGGCGGCAAAAGGCAGGGACCGCCACGGGCGGCAGAGTGCCTAGCTACGCCACTGACCGTATGTAGAGGCAGATGTTGATGGTCGCCCCATCACCTTCTTCATTGATACTGGTGCTACCCGTTCTACTGTAAGATCTGCAGTAGTCCCAAACCTACCCCTCTCAGGACAATCAATCCAAGTTGTAGGAGTTGCAAATAAAAGAATGACAAATCCCTTGACAGATGAGATACCTGTGAGAATAGGAACCTTTCACGATCAACACCAATTTGTGGTGTGCGATTCGAGTCCAGTCTGCTTATTGGGTCGTGACCTCTTGTTTAAATTGAACTGCACCATCTATTGCACGCCCAAAGGAGTGGAGTTGCAGACTAATGATGATGACATTGCATTCAAACTGGCGAACCAGAATCTCTGCTTAGAGATGTTCCCTGTGTTGACAGTTGAGGACTTACCACTTGATTTGAGGGATTCCGTCTCTTTGGAAGTATGGAAGTTCACAGGGGAAGAGATAGGATTGATCAAAGGGGTTGAGCCAGTTAAGATTCAGGTCAAGCCAAACGCTGAATTCCCAAGAATGCCTCAGTACAATCTGACGCCGGAAACGGTGGCAGGAATCAAGCCTGTAATTGAGTCCATGATCGAGCAGGGAATTTTGAAAGAGATAATGGGGAGCCCATGTAATTCCCCTATAATGGGACTGCAGAAGCTGAGTGGGAAGTTTAGAATCGTGCAGGACCTGTGAAAGGTCAACATGATTGTAGTTCCATGTTGTCCTGTGGTACCGAATCCATCAGTGATCTTATTTCAGATACCATGTGAAGCGGAGTGGTTCACAGTGATTGACCTATGCCAAGCATTTTTCTCGATACCTTTGCACGAGGAAATCCAATTTGTATTCGCTTTCAGTCTGGAAAATCGTGTGTTAACGTGGTGTCGTATCAAACAAGGGTATACAGAGAGTCCATCGATTTTTAGCAGATTTTGAAGAAGAATCTTGAAAGTCTTGTACTGCCACAGAATTCAGTTCTTGTGCAGTATATTGATGACCTCTTGATTGCGTCTGAAACAGAAGATGCTTGCAGGATTGATACTGTTGCATTGTTAAATCATCTAGCAGTACAGTACTGTACTGTTTGACTGAGGTTCAGTACTTGGGTCACTGAATTGAAAAAGGAAAGAGGAAGGTGTCAAGAGACCGCGTTGAGGCGATCATGAACATGACTGCGCCTACAACACAAAAGGAAGTCAGGATGTTTCTGGGAATGGTTGGGTATTGCAGTCAGTGGATTCCCAACATCTCATTGAAGGCGAAACCTTTGCAGAGATTGACGCACAAGGATGTAAGTGATCTGGTACCATGGGATAACGACTGTTTGGTCGCCTTCTTGGAGCTGAGAGAAAGCCTTTGTCGCGCTCCGGCTGTAGGTATGCCGGATTACAATAAGTCTTTCTCACTATTTTGCTATGAGAGAGAAGGTTGTGCACTGTCAGTACTAACAGAAACTCATGGAGGTGTCCGTAGACCAGTTGCCTACTTCTCAGCTACCTTAGACCTGGTAGCTGCAGCGTTGCCCGGATGTCTCAATTCCGTTGCTGCAACAGGTGTCAGCATTGAAAGGTGTGAAAGCATTGTGATAGGTCATCTACTTACTGTATATGTTCCACACTCAGTTGATCTTCTGATGACGAGAACAAAGACTCAGCATTTGACAAATAACAGACTCACACGCTATGAGCAGGTCATACTTGCCTCAGAGAATGTGACTCTGAAAAGATGTTCTGTATTGAATCCTGCTACTTTGATGCCTTTATTAAATGTTGAAGATTGTGAGGACCATGACTATCTTGATGTGACTGAACTTTGCACCAAACCGAGACCTGACATTGTCAATGAACCTCTACCCCAATCTGATGAGATCTTCTTTGTAGATGGTTCATGCTTAAGACACAATGTGGGCCATCTGAGAGCAGCGTTTGATGTGTGCACCATTTCTGGAGTTGTGGAAGCTGCTTGTTTACAGGGAGTATACTCTGCACAAGTAGCTGATATCATTGCTTTAACATGTGCCTGCTTGGTTGCTGATCAAATCAGAGTCACCATCTACACTGACAGCCAGTACGGATTCGGTGTGGTTCATGACTTCGGACAGCTATGGTCACAGAGGGGATTCTTAACGTCATCAGGATCTCCGATCAGAAATGGAGAGTACATGAGGCAGTTGTTAGAAGCCTTGCAACATCCAAAGGAAATTGCAGTGGCTAAATGTGCCACCCACGGGAGGGGGAGGGGGGGGGGAGACTTTGTCACGCTTGGGAACAGATATGCGGATGAAGTTGCACGTTTCTGTGCTGAACAAGAGTGCATTTTCACGGGAGAATATACTGGAGAGAGCACAGAGAGAACCGAGCTCAGCATGATGTTAGCCATAGCAGACACTTGGGATGAGCTCAAGTGCCTGCAGGAAGAAGTGTCAGGACAGAAGAAGCTGGTTGGATCAAGGCAGGTTGTGAGAAAAGGGATGATGGTATTTGGGTTCCGATTAATGGTTGAGCGGTGTTGCCAGATGATTTACTGAGCCCTATGGCAGGGCAGATTCATGGAGCAATTCATATCGGAAGGGATGATATGGTGCGAGTATTCAGGCGACGTGGTTTAATCCACGGTTTCGTGTGTTTGCTGAAGCAGTGTGTCACAGATGTGTTACGGGTCAACAAATGAATGCTGGGAAAAAGACTGTGGTTGCATTGAGTCACATTGGGAGATCAGGGGGATCCTTTAATAGGATTCAGCTTGATTTCATTGAAATGCCTAGATGCAATGGATTGAGGTACATCTTGGTTGTGCTGTGTCTTCTCACGGTGGGTGGAAGCGTATCCAACAAGGAGGTGCGATAGTCTCACGGTAGCAAAGTTATTACTTAGGGAGCTTATACCACGTTTCGGATTTCCAACCTCATTTGAGTCGGATAGAGGAACACACTTCCATAGTGAGATTATGAGGATGCTTTGGGCTGCCTTACAAGTTGATCAGAGACTGCATTGCAGCTACAGGCCAAAGGCATCTGGAATTGTGGAGCAAATCAATGGAACTCAAGTTGAGAATGGCAAAAGGGTGTTCATCCACGTCCCTGAAATAGCCTAATGCATTGCCCTTGGGTGTTGATGAGTATCCATAGTATTCCCGACAGGAGGATAGGTCTTTCGCCTCATGAGATCTTGATGGGGAGGGCAATGCGCTTGCCTGCAGTGCCGTCTAAGCCTTGATAAACATCACAGATGATTTGATGCTTGATTATTGCAAAGGACTGGCTGACATAGCCCGTTCTGTGTCTCACCAGGTTGAGGCTGTGACTGCCCCAACCTCGAAGGACCTGTGCCATGATTTGCGCCCGGTTGACTGGGTGCTCGCTCGCAAGCATGTGAGGAAGAGTTACCTTGACGCCCGCTGGAAAGGTCCATATCAAGCGATCTTGGTGACAAATACAGCTGTGAAGTGCGGAGACTTGTCGAACTGGATACACGCCTCTCACACCCTCAGAGTTTCAGGACCCTTGGAAGAAACAGCTCCTCTCCCAGAAGAAAATCCAGCTGTGGTTGCGAGGCCACAGGAGGGGACAAGCCAAGCTGTGAGGGTTACTGATGAAGCTGGTTGCCCGCCAGAGCAGGCTGAGGGGGTCACACTACAGAAGGCCCAGGTGTTGACTCTGAAGGAGACAGTCACCTTGCGAGTGGCATAGAACTGGTATGCAAGGTGGTCGGTGCATAGAAGAGCAGAGCTTGCAGAGGAATCGTGGCCTGGGAGACAAAGGAGGTTGAATCTGAGATTGGCACCTGAAAGATCTTGCTCCTGTGTCTGAGACGTCTGAATCTGAGCTAAGTGATGCAGAACAAGTACAAGAAAGTTCAAGAAGAGCAAGAGTGCCTTGTCAGAGATACGCTGCCCCAGAGTGGACTTATCTGGCTACAGATGCCGGGAGCAGTGGTGACCGGGAGGCTAAGCTCTTCACGAGTGGTCAGCAGGACCCCAGAACTGAAAATTGATATCGAGCGCATAGTTCCTGGTCTGGAAATAGAGGGGGTGTTGACGGTGACAGTACCAAGACCTCCAATTTTGAGCAAAGTGCGAGTTTTGATTCTGCGAGATTTGTCTTTTCCAACTTTTGGATATCAGCCACCAGCTCAGGAAGTTGCAGCTGTTCATTTTGAGATTTGGCAACGTGTCGTAGTAGAAATTGGTTCTGAGCTTATAAGAGACTGTTGATTGAACTGTGAACTGTAAATAAGCTTGCCTTAAAGAAGATAACCTAGGCCGAGTGGAAGAAGAATACATTTAGGGATCTTTCCGTAGAAGAAGAAAGAGGGCTAGGAAGTCATTTTGAACTGTGTAGATAAAAGAAGAACAAACTGTGAATTTATTTCCAGAACTTCAGTGAACTGCATTTGAATTGGTTAACAGCAATAAGAGGCAGAGAAAGAGACTTTGTGCTAATACCCTTGCTGTGCCAAGCCGGCAATTGAATTTGAATCGTAGGTCTAAGTGTGTAATAGGTGCACTCATAGTAGGAGTGATAATAGTAATAGCGGTAGTTATTATTGTGCCTGTAAAGGTTTCACATGACGCAGAAGTTGAAGGGGTGGAAGTGAAGGGGACAACCACACCTGTTACTTCTAGCACAAAAGAGGGTATTGTAGGAGCTGAAAAGGCTATGGTAGATCAGATTAGTCATATGTTACATGTAGATTTGTCTAAAGGTGATAACACGCTTAACGCTTACGCCAAACTGCTATATGAATATGTTAACACGATGAATGTGAAAGATTGCTATGTGTGTGTGCAACTGCCTGCGTCTGTGGAGGAAGGTATTCGTTATCTTCCTTTGACATATGGTATTATGTGTAGTCTGTTGCTTAGTATGTTCTACGGTAAGGGTCACTATGAGTATTACTTTTCGAACTACGATGTGGTGCTTTCAGAGGTTCCAGCTTATAAGCACCTGAATAAGTACGATTATTACAAGCAGGAAGATAGCGTGGGAAAGTATTTCATACCTACCATCACATTAGATACAACTTATGCACATCATCACAATTTGACATGTATGTTAACTGACATAGAAAAGAAATTTGTAGATCAAGTAGAAGATAGACATAGGCAGTTGTCAGTAAAACTTAATAGTAGAGAGTGGAAAATTGCCTGGACCAAGGAGGAATTAGTTCACAAGGCGAGAGGGAGCTCTGGTCCAATAGCTTTAGATTTTGAACAGAGAGGAAAACTTTGTATTAGACAGATACAGACATACTATGATAATATCTATGTAGGACAGAGTGTGTGTGATCACATTTTTACGATTGAAGCAACTGCGAAGAAGTTGTTGCAGGATACGGTGCAGGTGGTACCAAATGTGTATTTTTTATGTGGGAAAAATGCCTATGTGCGATTGCCACTGAATTGGTATGGTACATGTTATGTGGCTGTTGTGTTTCCCAAAATTTATCATCATGTTAAGGGTTTAGGACCCTTGGAAGGTGGAATACATCATAGAGGGAAACGAGGTACAAGTGCAGGTGAGATAGTTGGACATGTATTTGGAGCAACGATACCAAGTCTGGGAGTAGTTCTGAATGACATTAAGATTAGAAGGGTGTCAATTATTGTGGATAAGATATCAGCGAATACAGCTCAGTCTTTGTTGCTTGTAGATGGAGAGATGGTGTCGATAAGAGCTATGGTGATGCAGAACCGCCTTGCTTTGGATGTCTTGCCAGCAAAAGAGGGTGGAGTCTGTAAAATGTTGAGGGTCCAACAGTGCTGTACTTATATACCTGATAACAGCAAAGATCTGAAGAAGTATATAAGTAACATCACTGAGATTCATCATGAAGTGCATGATTTGGCCACAGAGGGTGTTTGAGACAAGGTTGGAAATGGCTTTAGAAAAGTTGGAAGTTGGTTTGCCAACCTTGGAAAGGGGATTCTTGGTTACATCTTGAAGCCCATCATCATAGTTGTGGTTTGTGCGATCATCTTGTTGGGATTGGTAAAAGCCTACAAGTGGCATAAGGCAGGTCAGGCTGAGAGATCTCTTAGGGAGCATGAAAGGAGAATGGAAAGACTGCAGGACAGTCACTATGAAAATCTCAAGAGTCTAGAGAAGTTCCGACAGGGAAGACTGGCTACAACTTCTGTTTAGGTCGGTTCTTTCTCCAGGGAGTTGTGATTTGTTTTGATGACACTTGTCATCAGAGAGGGCGACTGATGGAGCGCGATGGTGCTCTTTCGTTTGTAGGGGTGCATTATAATCATGGATAGTCCGCATCGACATATATATTCATTTGTTGTGATAACCGTTGGTTATTAGGTTGTATCTATCAATAACATGTGAAAGTGTAATGATAGAAAAAGTATTGTGCCATGCAAAGAAACAATGTGGCATTTGTGTTCTAATACCGTAATCCATATTAGAACATTGGAATGTGGAGCACTCCATTGAATACAATGGAGTTCTCCGAGCTTCTACGGGCCGGTAAAGGCCCGCAGAGCAACATTCCAATGTTGCTTTTGATCACAGCTATTGCTGTGAACAATGACCTCTCGGAGCTCGAGGGGAATTTAAACCCCCTCGGGCTCCGAGAGGCCTTTGTTTTATTTGTTAGAACATTCTGCCCTCTAGTGGCAGAATGTTCTAATAGCCTTATAGCCCTTCGTAGCTGGGCTATACCGGCTATTAAAGTCCCGCTCCCTTGTTAAAGGCCCTCGCCTTTGGCTCGGGCCTTTAATGCTGGAGCGGGCTTTTAATAACCGGTATACCCCTCTACAGCGGGCTATAAGGCTATAGTATTTGATGTCATTAGCTTAATGAAGCTGCTCACATGTGATGTAATGCATTTGATTTAAACGTGCACCATATTAAAGTTGCACGTAGATGTGATTAATTGCGTCTAAAGTGTTGGATTTCATAAGTTGCTTGCAATGAAATATAAATTTGATATGCTTTTGTGATGCAATGATTTAGAAAGGCCTAAATGAAATGTTCACTTATGTGTGCATTTGAGAGGCCTATGTGTTTCACTTATGTTGGCCGATTTCTGTAGGCCTGAAATGTATTTTCCCTGGAAGCTCTTGAATAAGGCTTGTTGGTGAAATTCATGTGCATGTTGAATTTGTTCTGTTCTCACGTTTCTGTTGCAGGTGGAGAAAGTCGTCTTTGTTAGTTAGAATAACACCTTTTGTTTTAAGAGAGTTAGACTCGGGTAGGAGAAGAGATTATGTGTAAGGTAAGGAGCGCTGATAGCTGGGAGACTGTGTTCTTTCTCACTGAGGAAGGCCTGGAAATCAAGGTCATCGAGCCAGGAGCTGGGAGTTCGACACCACATGGAAAATCACCTATGAGAAGTTTCCAGCGAGATGAGGTGATCTGTGGGCGTGTTCTACGCTTTGTGTTTTTGTATTAGGAACAGTGCCCTGGGGTGGAGTCAGGAGATGAGGTGAGGAGATCGAAGGGGAGGAAAGGAGCATCTTAGAATGAGCTCCGCAGCTTTGGCTACTTGACCTATATAATGTGAGTGTACTTCTTAGGAAGTCTTCACGCGCGGACACCTTTTCCTGATCTTGCTTGGGGAATACTAAGTAGGGATGTCATGATAGTGTTAGTGTAGGGATAGACTAATGCTCTTTATAAATTCACCACAGATGAAGACGGATCTTGACGTGGGGGCAATCATCGCCTGCGTTCTGCTTCTGGAAATTGTTATTCTGTTTAGGATTCATCACATAAAATTAGCTCGTAGGTTTGGATTTGTATTCGTTCCGATGCATTTCTATAACCTCGTATTGAGGTGCTTGTACATCCAGTTGTTTTTGGCTTTGTAATAAACTCACTAACTTGGACTTGGAGTCAGTGATTCTTCAGAGTCATGGTCTTATAAATTGTAGTCTGCTTTGATGAGTTATTTCTCCCTTCCACACTTCTCTGCAGGTAACAAAGGTCCATCGGCCAAGAGTTCCATAGTAAATTGGTAAGCAGGAACTCGGCCCTATCAATAGGTTGTTGAAAAAAGCTATGCAAAAGAAATATAAAGCAGAAGAACTTCAAGCTTTAGTTGTTAGAGATAGTAGAAAATAGGCCATCCTAATGCTACAAAGAAGTAGACCAGATGCCACTAAAGTAAACACTGCCATTATTGACTTTAAATATGGGCAGATATCAATATATAGGAAAACATATTACTGTTGGCATCATTTTTCATCAAGGAGATACCATAGTGCATCAGGTTGCTATGCAGTCTATTTGAAAAATAGGTCAGGTTGGACTGATTGTAATGAAACTTGTCTAAAATTCAAAGACAGGTTGCCAAGGGACTTTAAAAAATCATATACACTATTTCTGGACCCAAATTTCTTCTCTTGGATTAGAGCTAGTTTCAGGGACATGGATTCTGTAAATTATGTGAATGTATGTTATCTTTAGGCCAGAAAAGGGTGACAACCACTACAGTCTTGTACATTTTTTGACAAAGAAGTGTATTACTGTTTATTAGTTGTTTAGGGCATTATATTTATATCTGTTTAGGATTTCTTCTCATTTCGCTAAGTACTAGTTGAGTAAAGTTGCAAAGAATAGGATGTCAGCCAATCTGTGAAGAATGTTATCCGCTCTTTAGAATTGAAATACTAGCATATACAGCTTTTATGGGCTTTTGCTCATAATCCTAAGGATTTTGTTTCATTAGGTCCATGAGGACAAATATTTCTTTTTAGTTTTTGGAGTGCTGTATGCATCTGGGTATTCACAAGTGGAGAAATAGTCCACAAGGTGAAATAGCACTCACTGAGGATAAAAATAACTTTTATACTTGTTTTAATGATATCATTAGTAGAGTTTTACGAACCAACTAATAAATGTAGTCTTAAAAATTGCATGAATACTTTTAGAAATTTATGATTAATAATTACAGATTCCCCATGTTAACAGTAGTGAGATATATTCTTAATGTGTAAATATTAAATTGTGCATGTCTGTTTATAACATGTATTTTTTATTTGGCATCATTCAGAACAATTAGTAACAACGCATACAACAGAAGAGGAAATACTGATTTAATGTACATATTCTGAAATCAGTAATCGTAAATTAGTACGTGAAAAATAGTTAAATAGATAAAGTTGCCTCTTTTATATAATTTAGAAATAAAAAAAACTCTAAAATAAGTAGAACAACATCTATTCGGTGATATGGAAGATAAGGCTATCATATGCTGTGGAGCTCTTGGTTATTACAATAATCCAGTAGCTTATTCCTAAACAGAAATACAATGTATTATTTCAATAGGTTAATAAAAAAAACTTATATGGTTTTGATGTATGCACATCTCACAACACGACCTTTTCAGTAGAAAAACATTATTTAATGGTTTTTCCACTTTGGTGTACAACAGGCCACAGCCACAAACAGGCAGATTTACAACGTAATGATGTCACGTAATGTAGCACAAGTACAGCAACCAAGGTTGCTGTGCTGTGTTACATGAGAGTGAGAGAGCGGGAACAGGTCACATCTACTAAGATATGGCACCGCCCTGCTCTCTCCCTAGCGATGGTGCAGAATCACAGTGCCTAGCGCTACACACATGCCTGTGTACCATAGTGCAAAGGGCTCCGTGTCTTATGTACCATAGCTTTTGTTCTCGAGGAGTAGGCTTTAAGTACAAAATCCTATGCTTAGAGTAACTTTAAACATTACCCACTTTGAATGTGTGCTGTACAATGCAGCATACATAACATGTTATGAGAAATAAAAACAAAACAAATTAAACAAACATTTCAGAGCTGCAAAGAGTTAGAAACCTGTTTGTCTCCTAAAATGTCTTTGGCTTCATTTGGACTTTGGTAGATGGTTTAACACCCTTCAAGGTAGTGAAATATTGTACTCCCCCCACCCTACTGCATATCCTATCCAGAACTTTTAGAGATCTCCCCTTTGAACACCATGGACACCTATCCACATTGAGAGTAACCCGGGTCATGGCAGTTTCTGTTAATGTAGGAAAAGTCTGACAGACATTACTGTGACATGAGAGCTGTCCATCAAAATTCTGAAAAGTGTTTTGTTTTTCAAAGAGAAAATCCAAGAAGTAAGAATAGGTTTTTCAAAAATAAAAAACTACTGGCCCCCTTGGCCTGGAACTATTCTCGAAGTACAGGAGGCTCATAATTATGTTTTTCCTGTCCCTGTCTGCCAGACATAACACTGTCGATCCTAGATAGAGAAAATGGTGTCATTTTGTTCCAAGGCCCATATTTCATTGGTTTGTTGGAGGAAGTATTCTGCTGATATAGCTGAAGGGAGTTTCACTGATGGAATACTAATATTACACACAATTTTAAATGAGGTGGGCAGACCAAGGGCTTGGCACAGAAGGTAGTCTGTCGCATCTCTGACAAAGTACCCTGTCTGCTAAACTCTACATCACCTCTTTGTTCTTAATTAGGGCACTATAGGGAATATTTACTGATAGTTGACACAACGCACTGCAGCAAGGCAAGTTGCTGCATTGCGTGAATGGGAAAGAGATGAACAGCGCCATATTTACAACTATATGGTGCTGTCCCACTCTCTATGTGTGCTGGTGCATTTGTGGCTGCCTGGAGCTAACTCAGGCACCCTTGAGCCATGGTGCAGGATTTTTTTTGTGAGGATGGGTACCTTTCTGGAGAAAAACATTACTTAAAGGCATATTTCTTCTATATGCACTTCTGAATGCAGCAAAGAGGAAGAAAGAAAATGAAAAATAAATATTTCTCCTCATTCCGCCTGTCGGGTAGGCCCACCATATTAGCGAAAACCCAGGTTTACAAGTCTTTGTAAATCTTGGAAAGCATCAAAATACATGGGTGAATGTATGGAAATGCCCATGCTCCACTCGTGTATCGTCCTCCCGATGCAAAGTAACACAAAATAGCGCTTACTTTGTATTAATTAAACCACACAAATAGACATTGTGTGTCTTAGAAAGTGCCAAAATGGATTTTGCATCAAGGCTGTACCACAAAAGTAATGCAACCTCGACGCCAAATGTTGGTAAATCTGGGCCCTATGTCCTTATGAGGCAGAATGTTGGAATTCCTTATACTTCATTGCAGTAGGTTATTTTGGTCATTAAAGTACCACTCCATTGTTCTAGTCCTTCGCCTCATAACAATGGGACAGGCCTTTAATAGCTGCTATAATCTGCTACAGTAGGGCAGAATGTTCTAATTTGTAAAACAAGGCCTCATGGAGCCCAAAGGGGGTGAAATCCCCTCAGGCTCCGTGAGGCCTTTGGAATGTTGATGCTCCGGGCTTCTACCAGCCATTAGAAGCCCGGAGCACTCCATTGTCTACAATGGAGCCCTCAACATTCCAATAGTCTAATAGCATTTTAGATCACTGTAAATGGCTATTTCAGCCATGAAAGTGCCACTCACTTGTTACTGTTGTGAGTTCCCTGTAGGGCTCACTGTATTTCCGCCGATGCCTAACTGCACACGTTGTATACCGCTTTTGCTTTGCACACGTTACAAAGTAACACGTTTATTTTTGTGCCACACTTATTTTAGAAATAGGCTGCACATGTTTTGCTATTCAGCTCTTCTGCTGGGATTCAGTCTGAACATTTCGTACAAGGTCAAACAACATTGTGCCCTGTTTCTCTCTGTGGTCAATCACTAACAGATAGACATAATAGAGAGATCCAGTTGCTGTTTTCAAACAAGGAAATTCTTATCATATAAGCCAAGACTTGTCGTTTTGAAAAGAGAGAGGAGAGGTGCTTGCAGAGAAAAGGTCCTAAGATGAGAGAGCTGCGTTCCGGACATTTAGACCAGCTGATTAAGAACGTCAGGTATGGGGGTGAGGGTAGGCTTAGGCAAATTTGAAATTCGCTATGGCAGGGCTTTTTATTGTATACAGTTTATTGATCATGCTAATCAGATTGCTGACTTGCATTTGTTTTCTAATTGCAGCACAGTTGCTTCATGATAGAGCACGATAGTTTCAATAAATATTGTAAGCTTTCTTCGTGTCTTTTTTCTGTTTATTGTGGATACGTATGAGTGAGAGAACAAAAGCTCATGACCTGTTACAGCGACCCCGGAGAGGGGTCAGAGTGCTGTGTTCTGGTGTGCTAACTTACCTGTTACTCTAAAAGGTTAGGGGGCAGGTAAGGCACTATGTGTTGCTCTGGATTTGGGCCCATAGGTACTGATCAATGTTCCCTCTAATTTTTTTCCTCTGTGTGCGGCAGTATAAGGTCTCTGTGCGCTGCAGCCAAGGTTATGTGTGCCAGTAACCCGACCGCGCGTGTGGGTGCAGCGACAAATATCAGTGCAGATTGTGTGAGTATTCATGTTAATCGCAGCACCAGTCATGTGCTGCAATTAACATGAATACTTTCTCAGAGGCAAACAATATGCCCCGCACAGGGTCGGCCTTAGCGCTGGTGGCACCCTGTGTGACAATGTTTGTTGGCGCCCCCCAATGACCACCTCCGCCAGTGATTCCCTCACTATTACCCTTTAACAGTGCTGCTCAAGTCTCCATTACCCTCTCTCTGAGATGCACTTAATTCGTTTTATAGCGCCACTCATACCAGTGTAGGGTGTACTTTACATTGCACACACATTAAACAGAGACAATCAATCATAGGTATGTAAATCAGTGTGTAAGAAATGTTACATATGACAGAGGACTGCAAGGTGAAGGAGTGACATGTCATTCATAGTGGTAGGCAGTATAGTTTAAGAGTGCTTTGTCTGGAGAAGAACAAACTTGGAATTTAAAATGTAAAACCATGGTTAGGGTTTCTCTTAAATGAGAATCGCTTTGTACCCAAATGAACACTTTTTGCAACATTAGGATAATGAATGGCTAGGGAAAAAAATCATAACGCTCTAATCTATACCTTGCAGTATGCATGAAGTTCTTTGATGACAATAGTTTACTGTTCTATATTAGGATTTTAACTTCTAAACTGCAAGTAACAAAATTATCTCTGACAAAAGTAGTAACCCGCTAACCAATTTTCATTCTATGCACTTTGTGATCTGCATGGCACACGTTCTTTGCAGCAGGCATATTAACCCTCTGCGCTACCTTAAAACTTCCACTAGAGCAAATTCCCATCTCTCTCCAGGCAGAACATTGATCACCAGAGTTATCTTGACGTATTTATTATTGCCTGAAAATTGCTAGTCCTTTTGAAACAATAATATACTTGTGTCCGTTCGCTCTCCTCTGCAGCGAGTCACAGGTGTGAAGTAAGTCCGTTGACACCACGGGATGGCACATCAAAGCACGTCATGCTTGTAGCCAGGGCTTTAAGTGGGATGAAAAAAACTGGGGGGGGCTCTCATTGGGGCGTGGCCAATGTAATTAAGGGAGTGGCTTAAAACACTTAAGTTAAAAATCTGTACTTAGCATAGTGTGCTGCCCCACTGGTATTATGCTGCTCAATCAGTGGGTTTCTCAAGGAGCCTAGTATCACACGCCGTCACCCAGGGCTTTAAGTGGGATGAAAAAACTGGGGGGTCTCTCAAAGGGGCGTAGCCGATGTAATTAAGGGCATGGCTTAAAAGCACAGTAAGCTTAAAATCTGTGCTTAGCATAGTGTGACGCCCGACAGGTATTTTTGCTGCTTTTGTCATTGCATCCAGATATATAACAAGTGAAATTACACCTACAACAAGCCAGGACTATTGGCTTTGTCAGTGGTTGTTAGTTGCATAAGATAAATAGGTAACAACTATGGCTTCGTTGTATATAACATTGAAAATGCTTCAGGTCTGACATGATGAGACTGAAAGAACAATAACGAGTCTTTTTTTTTTTTTACTTACATCAAAGGCAGTGAAGGGTGGCACTGCTGCAGAGTTACGATTTTTTTTCATTCTGAGGCTGATGGCAAAAACCGGCAGGACCCGGCCCACTTAAAGCCCTCCCGTCACCACAGGTGAAGTGCTTTATATGGGACGCAGGGAGATACATTAGTTTCAGTGAAACAGAGAAGGGTAGACCTCAGAGAGAAGTGGCAGGAGGGAACCAACTGTAAAGGAAGGACGCAGGCAGTGGCGTGTGTATAAAACACGACAGTTCTTCACACACCGAATCAAATGAAATGTGTTCACATACACATCAATTCCATCCCAGGAGGCTTGATGAAGGAAGGATTACTAACAACCTATCCTGCAAAGCGCAGTTTGAAAACTTAGCCTTCTGTTGATGTTCTATAATGTCAAAGTTCCCCGAAAGTAGTGTCACTGCTGAGGTACAAGAAACGTCCAACCCAGAGGTTGCTGTCGTTGCGTTGTCCTGTTTTGTCCAGCCGTGTTGCGCTAAGATCTTGCCCCAGGCATTCTTTTCACACACAATTTGCCCCGTTCAATTAACAAAAGAAAGGCAGGAAGTCTAGAAGCACACTGTGTGCTTTCACAATCACCTGAAAGCGCACGTCGTGATTGTAGACTTGCTGCCTTTCATTTGTTAATAGGGCACAGCTGCGGGGCAGATTGTGTGTATTTGTGAAAGTAATCATGTTAATTGCAATGCATTATCGGGCGCTGCGATTAACATGAATACTTTTACAAAGGCAGACAATCTCCCGCACGGCCACGCCCTTTTAACAAAAGAAATGCAGCAGGTGCAGGCGGCACTTGCTGCTGAACTTATCTGCCGCTGTGCGCACTTCAAACGTCACACTGCGCGCTCGAGGTGAGAGGGGTGCGCGCGCGCGCAGCTTACAGGGAACAGTGGCTACAGATGTTGTATGGTGACTAAGTCCCTACATACTGAGGGCAGAGTTCTGTTTCTAAACAGAATCCATGCAACAAACATTTCTTGTGAAGTCTAACCTTTAGAGGAGTATGGCTTGTGGGAAACAGTAGGTATCTTGGCTATTGAGACTGGAAAGTGGTTTAGTAAGATTGATGAGTGGAGTGATAAAGTGGCAAGAATATGTTTAGGACTATAATAACTCCTGTAATTATTGTGTTAATTTGTGCATTTGTTCTGTTTTTCACATTTTCGAAATGAATATTTCTAAATTGTGGGTGTAAAGAGAAAATGAGATAATCTAGGAGGAAGCAGGATGACTTCTCTAATGCTACTATGGGTACTGTACAGTTTCATACAGATGTTGCTGCTTATTAGGCCTTAGGCTATACAGAATTGTAAGTGAAATAAAGAAATATTCTAATGACAGAGTGCCTTCATGGCGATTACTTTATGGATCAGTACTTTACAAATTCTGTATTGTACCTTTAGAGTTTTTTTTAAATAAATACTTTTAATAAATCCTTCTAAAAGTTCTATTTCTGCTCTAGAAGTCTATTGGGTACGTCCTCATGGACGTCACTTAAGGGGTTGCAGCTGCAACCCCTGTCTTACCACTTGATACCCCTGTCACTGTCTTTGAGACCCCTGGCCTCAGAGGTGGTAGAATCAGTGCCAAGAGATGCCTTATGGACATCAGTTGGGGCTTCACTTTCCTTGTTTTCTGTCAATTGTTTATAACACTTATATTAAATAATATTTTATTATTCACTTTTAGTGTACTAAATAATGGATTACAGTTATCTAGATAGGATCCTCCCAGGCAGCAGAGGTAAGTAAAAAATGCTTTTAAATGTATGTTGTGCGAATGCTTGCGGGTGAGAGTGTGTTTAAGTGAGAGCGAGCGTGTTTATGTGTGAATGCATGTGTATGTGTAAGCTTGCACCTGTGAGAGAAAGTGAAGGTTAAATGGCGTGTGAGGTCACTTCTGCTTCCCCTGGCTTATTGGTAAATTGACATTCATGTATGTCCTTACTTAATCAACTGTATTTTTGATATGTTGTGTAGTGCCTTGTCTCAGGACCCAATGGCTCATGAAGTTGAGGTTTAACCCCGACCTATACACCCAAGGGCACTTGGGGTGTAAGAATTTAAGGGCTTTCCACGACCACACCACACATGAGGCACTGCGGCCAACCCCCCTGCTGCACTTGGCTGAAGACTGTGCAAGTAGTAGAATTGCCTGAATATGATTTTAAAAAAATTGAATTCACTGGGAAAAAAAAAAGTTAAAGTGATGTTATAGTTTGGTATGGTAAAAACACTTTAATACACATAAAAAAGCCCGCTGAAATTCAATGAAAAAAATAAAGGTTGAAGAGATGTTCTAGTTAAGTGACAAACTCACACCACACATTACATTTAACAAGCATTTGCAATGCATTAGGTCTCGCATTCACGCGAGTTTGAGCTACTGGCAATGCCTTTTATTTATGGTTTGGGTTTTAAAACAAATAAAAAACATTGTCATTTACAATACTAATAGCTTAAACTCTCGCAAATGCGAGACCTATAGCACTACAATAAAAGGCCTTCTCGACTGCTTGTTAGATTGTAAATATCAGAGGAAGACACCAGTCTGTGACATGTTCAAAGTAGTGATAAATAGTGCAGTGAAGAAGATGTGTAAGTGTTGTAAATTACACAGACACAAAGTGTGAAGTGAGAGTTACATATAATCTGAGCTATAAACACTAACAGAGCGCTTCAACACCTTTTGCTCTGTGATTACACTGTCGCAGCTCAGGAGGAAGAGTGGGAGGGAGGGCTAGTTCCTGCCCTCTCCGTGATTTGAGTGTGCAGTGTGGCATTGCATAATGTCATTGCTATCTTTGGCCTATTAAAAAACACTCCAGCTGTAGTAGGGCCCTGGCTTCACCTCCTGGTGCAGGGCGGGCTGTGCTTTATGGCAAGCATGGAGGAGGGGAGGGATGGTCTTGGCTGCAGCTCCGGCCTCGTACAGTGCCCCTGCTAATACTAGTGAGCGAGAGGCGCTGAGGTGGTGGTACTGGTGGTGGTGGTATTGTTATTGGTGGTATTGATGGTGGTGGTGGTATTGGTGGTGGTGGTATTGGTGGTGGTATTGGCGGTGGTGGTAGTTTTGGTATTGGCATTGGTGGTGGTGGTATTGGTGGTGGTATTGGTGGTGGTACTGATATTGGTGGTGGTGGTACTGGTATTGGTGGTACTGGTACTGGTGGTGGTATTGGTAGTGGTATTGGTGGTGGTATTGGTGGTGGTTGTGGTATTGGTAGTGGTATTGGTGGTGGTTGTGGTATTGGTATTGGTAGTGGTGATGGTATTGGTGGTGGTGCTATTGGTGGTGGTGCTATTGGAGGTGGTGCTATTGGAGGTGGTGCTATTGGAGGTGGTGCTATTGGAGGTGGTGCTATTGGAGGTGGTGCTATTGGAGGTGGTGCTATTGGAGGTGGTGCTATTGGAGGTGGTGCTATTGGAGGTGGTGCTATTGGAGGTGGTGCTATTGGAGGTGGTGCTTGGAGGTGGTGGTGGTGCTATTGGAGGTGGTGCTTGGAGGTGGTGGTATTGGTGGTGGTGCCATTGGTGGTGGTGGTATTGGTGGTGGTGGTATTGGAGGTGGTGGTATTGGAGGTGGTGGTATTGGAGGTGGTGGTGGTGGTGGTATTAGTGGTGGTATTGGAGGTGGTGGTGGTATTCGTGGTGGTGGTGTTGATGGTGGTGTTGGTGTTGATGGTGGTGTTGGTGTTGATGGTGGTGTTGGTGTTGATGGTGGTGGTGGTGTTGATGGTGGTGGTGGTGTTGATGGTGGTGTTGGTGTTGATGGTGGTGGTGGTGTTGATGGTGGTGTTGATGGTGGTGTTGATGGTGGTGTTGATGGTGGTGTTGATGGTGGTGTTGATGGTGGTGTTGATGGTGGTGTTGATGGTGGTGTTGATGGTGGTGTTGATGGTGGTGTTGATGGTGGTGTTGATGGTGGTGTTGATGGTGGTGTTGATGGTGGTGTTGGTGTTGATGGTGGTGTTGGTGTTGATGGTGGTGTTGGTGTTGATGGTGGTGTTGGTGTTGATGGTGGTGTTGATGGTGTTGATGGTGGTGTTGATGGTGGTGTTGATGGTGGTGTTGATGGTGGTGTTGATGGTGGTGTTGGTGTTGGTGGTGTTGATGGTGGTGTTGATGGTGTTGATGGTGTTGATGGTGTTGATGGTGTTGATGGTGGTGTTGGTGTTGATGGTGGTGGTGGTGTTGATGGTGGTGGTGGTGTTGATGGTGGTGGTGGTGTTGATGGTGGTGGTGGTGTTGATGGTGGTGGTGGTGTTGGTGGTGGTGGTGGTATTGGTGGTGGTGGTATTGGTGGTGGTGGTATTGGTGGTGGTATTGGTAATAAAACAGGCTTTTGAAAACAACCCGTCAGGTGGCTTTAGTACACATGACATGTAACACAGATGTGCTGTTGTCAGCTTAAGCCCATTTGCACAGGATTATGTGCTACCTGGAATTCACACGACTTAATTCGCTAATCATTTCTAAATTCATTTTACTTGGGGGGGGTTGAAACAGACACGGGATAATGCTGGGTTAAAGTGAGTGAAAGCAGGTGCCCGTGTACGGGGGCGGCCATGCTGCTTAAAAAAACACAAGCGGTTTCAGCTGAAGCAGCGCATGTCCGGCCTGCTGTAAGAGAAACTCCATAAAGTAAATAGTGCTTACATACTAAATAACGGTTCCCGTGTAACAACCGAAGTAAAAGGGCCAGTCGCCATGGGAGGGTACAAATGAAGACAAGGCCGTACTAAGGAGGGACTAACAAACCTATTAACGAATCCGAAGGCAGCATTTACAAAAGACAATGATACAAGCCAATGAAAAATATGAGGAGAGTGGGATGTTCCTCTCCCATACTCTACTACAGCAGTCTCGCCACACAGGGACACAGGGACACAGGGACACATTACTTTCCCTGTCCACACTACAGCGGGTAGGGAGACATGTGTTTGCCAAATAAGTCTGGGGGAGTACAAGCTCCATTCCCTTTTTTAATAAATTTGGCCTCCCGGGAAAGCATTCCCCGGGGCACAAAAAGGCTTGGGGAAGGGAGGCCGTGCAGCAACCCTTCCCTTTTAAACAAAAAACGTCCCTGGGGGTTGGGGCCCCGGGGCATATGAAAGCTCAGGAGTCACACGGCCCCTCCCCTTTTTTAATAGGTTTGGCCTCCGGGGATAGGACGCCTAGGTCCTAATAAAGCTCAGGAGGGTGGCTGCACTTCAGCCTTCCTTTAGATTTTGGCCCTGGGGCCCAAAAAGGATTGGGGATGGGGGCCATGCTCCCCCTCCCCTTTTTTATTGTATTTGGCCACAGGGGATATGGTCACCGGTGCAGATTAAGGCTCGGGGAGGGTGGCATCACGTCCTCCTCCCCCGTTTAATTGTATTTGGCTCCAGGGTGCCTTTTAAGGATTGGGGAGAAGGCCGGGGACCCCCCCATCCCATTTTATTGGAACTGGCCCTGGGGGATGAGGACCCCATGGACAATCAAGTGTCAGGGAGGGGGCTGCATGCCGTTCTCCCCTGATAATATATGTATTGCCCCCAGGAGATGGGGCCCCCGGGACCCAAAAGTCAACCCAACACTGTGCACACCAAAGGCTGTGCGAGTTGTGGGGTTGGCAGCCTGCTGGGGGTTTGGCCATAGGGCCTGGTGGCAGGCCAAGCCCTGAGGCCAACCCTCCACTGCGCACAGCCAAAGGGTGTGTGCAAGGTGGGGATGGCTGCCTGTGGGTAGTTGGGCACAGGGCCTTGCTGCAGGAGAGGCCTTGTAGCTAACCCCACGCTGTGTGTGCACTGTGGGGTTGGTTGCCTCCGGGTCGGTTGGCCACAGGGCCTGGAGCGAAGTGGTGAAGTTTATGGTACAGGGTCAATGTTGCACATAATCAGGGCCACTGAAATTATGCAGTTGTGACTGCAGCATTTTTCACATAATTATAGATTTGCTGCATTTGACACATAATCCATTATCTGCTCTATAATCTGCAGATTTTAACAAAAAAAATGTTTATAGCTCAAACGGTTCAAAAGTTACTAAAAACGCACGACATGTTGCCACGCAGTGGAAGGCACTTTGAAAACATTGACTGGTCACCTTTCTGTAGCTTATTGATATAGTTGAGTGTTAAACTGGTACTAAAGAGGTGCAACTAATGCCCAGACACTGTTAACAAGTTTTAAAATGACAAAATAATGAAGTAATACTATCACAAAATATGCTACATAATTTACCTTTTCTTGCTACATGATTTATTCAACTCTGCCGCATAATTCCAATGGCCTTGCACATAACAAGCGTGCTACATCTAAGGGAGTTAAATCTAGGATGGCATTAATGATGCTTTATATTATTCTGAGCCAGAGGCAGCTCCTCTGCAGTGGCGGAGGAGCGACACCCCACTGCCTAGCTCAGAGCCAGCAAAAGTAAAATAAAACAATGCTCTTGCATCGTTTTATTTTACATTTGCCAGCTCTGAGCCAGCGGTGTTGGAAGGGGCAGGGCTGAGGCATGGGAGAGGAGAGGAGTGCGACGTGCACTCCACTCCCTAAGTGCGCATATGTGTTTGGCCGGCCATCTCAAGCCAACCAAAACACACATGCGCACTTAGGTTTTCTCCAGCCCCGCTGCATTAAGCAGCCAGGCTGGAGAAACCCCACAGAATCCCTAGTCTAAGCAGACCGCAGCGCGGGGATTGGATGGGAGTCCGTCCCAGGGGCTGCTGGGACCACACCCAGGAGGAGGAGGAGAAGCAACGCGATGCTGGAGGTGGGTGAAGGTAGGGTCCTCCCCCCTTCCTCCTTCCCCCCCCTTCTCCCTCGCTCTTCCTCCTCCTCCCTCCCTCCCGCCTCCCTCCCGCCTCCCTCCCGCCTCCCTCCCGCCTCCCTTCCGCCTCCCTCCCGCCTCCCTCCCGCCTCCCTTCCGCCTCCCTTCCGCCTCCTCCCTCCCTTCCTCCTCCCTTCCTCCTGCTCCCTTTCTACTCACCTCACCCCCCTCCACCCCTCCCACCTACCCCCCCACACGTGCGAAGACTCCCACCCGCCCCACCATGACCCTTTGCTTATGGCAGCCGCCGCTGTTCTGAGCTATTTTGTACTAAGTTTCAGGACTCAAATGCCATTCTAGTTTATAGAGTAATGTGTAGAAAGGAAGCTTTGATGATGTCATCAGTGATGTCCTAAATGATGTCATAGAACATGGCATAAGTGATGCAATATGTGATGTCATAAACAGTGCATGGAGGGGGCGGAATTTATAGTTCGCGCTGCTAACTGGTGAATTTCTGGGTTTATTTTTAGTTCAAAACATTAATGTTGTTACTGATAGATTCAACTAACGATAACGTTACTTTAAAGATTGGTTACATATATTCTATTCTAGGTGATTTATAAAGCAAATGGCTACCTGGGAGCATCCCGGTGCTAAACCACCTAAAAATAGTGGCAATTCATTTGATGTACAGTGTGTCCGGGTAGTCAAGTTAGTCTATTTGATAAACGGCCATCCTTTTAGGTGCTTACTGAAACTGAATTAATTTTGGATTTTACGAATCCTGGCAGGAAGGGAGTTCCATAACTTTGGAGCAGGATATGAGAAGGGCCTGCCTCCTGCCCTAGCTTTGCAAATTCTGGGGATTGAGAATTGCATTGCATCAGCAGACCTTAGTGCCCTGCAGCAGTTATATGGCTGTAGTAGGGACTGAAGCAGATGGTGGCCTTTTTTGTGGTAGATCCTGCGAGCTATGCAGAAGGCCTTGAATTTTATTCTCTGCTCAATTAGTAACCAATGAAGTGAGACCAAGGTGCTCAAGACTGATTGGTGCCTAGGGGCTTTTAGAAGTAAACCTGAAGCTGCATTTTGAACTGTCTGCAGTCTTTTTGTGACATGTTGTGGAGAACCCAGGTACAGGGAGTTTCCATAATCAAGTAGGGAGAGGACAAGTGCTTGTAAAATGAGCCTTCTGGTGGAGAATGGAAGGTTTAATATTTTCCTCAGCATTACAATCAGGCCAAAACAGTTTGCTGCAACTTTCCTGACTTATGTATCAAAAGTGAGTGAATTATCAAACCAAAAGCCCAGGTTTTTTTTTATATAATAGAGGATTTGGGCGTCGGCGCACTTCCTATGGATTGTGGCCTGCTTTCTAGAGACGAAGCGTTAAGGTTGTTGCCCACCACCATAACTTTGGTTGTTTCACTGTTAAGTTTGAGGCAGCAGTGTGCCATCCAGTCAGCAACTTCAATTAACAAGCATTGGCATAGCCAATAGGTCTCGCTTTTGGGACCTTGTAAGTATTTAGTTATGCAGCCCTACCAGCTCTGCTTATAAATAACCAGCAAAGGGATGAGGCAAAGTAAGGGAAGGTGTTGTACTAGAATCCTTTCCTGCGCTGTTGAATGTTTTTAGTCCTGACTAATCTAGTCAAAAACACTGCACACAGGCTCTTGGTGCCACAACCACAGGACCTAAACCTTAGCAGGTTAAGGAGCATGTTTTTAAAAAAAATAGTTTTGAAGAAGTGCCATATTAGTCTCATAACAAACAATCTTGCACATTTAGCTCCTGGGCTAAGTTTTGGAGGACATACACACTCGTGTATTATTCAATCTTTGAGTCAGCTGGCTGCTAAAAGAAGTGTATTCTCCCTGTGTAGACTGCACAGCTACATAGGTATGTAAACGTGGTGCTTAAGGGGGTCACTTGTTAGCCAGGATTACATGTACCACTGTTTTTACTATTTGCCACCATGCACAGAATTGTACTGCAGCACATCATAATGTATCTCTGCTGCCCATTATGGTATAGACGTGCGCTAATTCACCAGTGATTGCCAACAATGCAAGCATGACAATGCAACCACGATATGCACATACTTATGAATCATGCTGCAAGGTAAGATCACCAATGCTGTTTTTTTTTTTTTAGACCCCATCTGTTGTATTGTATGGGAGTCATTTTAAGATGCATTTCCCAGTAGAACCGAAACATTTCCCTTCATAAACACATTGAGACTAGTATTACTACAAGCCACGTGTTACAGAACTCACAATACCAATGAGACAGCAGAATAGAAAAACGTTTAACCCAATGCAGCAAAAATTACAAGGCTCGTGAGAAATCAACAAGATAGCAGCACTGCCAAATACAGAAATCACTTCCAGCTAAAAAACAGACAAGATAGTGCTGCCATACAGAAAATACAGAAATTAAGAGCCACAAGAACGTCACTGGATAGCAGTACCACCAGCCAAGTCCAACAGAAATCGTGTGATCTGGAAGATGGCAGGATAACAAAACTTATAACCAACGCGCTACAGAAAGCAAAAGTAATGAGAACTCAATTAGAAAGCAGCAATCAAATACAGAAAAAAAATTAAACTTCCAAACTATCATACGTTATCTATACTACATCTCATGCAGAAGAGAGCTACTGTATCATGCATTGAGAGCATTACTAACAACCAGGGCCACGGACATGAGATCATTGCTGCCTGCCTAGAAGTGCAAGAAACTGACAAGATAGCTGATCTACCAATTAATGTGCAAGAATAACATGAAATTAGTGCCCGCCAAAGTGTTACAGAAACCATAATAAATGCGAGACTGCTGGATAATAATACTGACAAATACAGTGTTACAGAAATTGCAAAAACTTGAAAGGATAATTGCATTGCCTAACAAAGTTATTGAAATTGCCGTTGTAGCAGATCTGTCAACCAAACAAAAGGAATTTGAGAAATGCACGAAAAATTAAACAGCAATAATCACAATCAAGGGTTCCAGACTCGTGAGACCTGATAAAACCAGACAATACAGGTTTGCTGCCAACCTAAAACTGAATCACATGATATGTCCGAGGACGAAAGGAAAGTTATACAGCCACCTACTATGGGAATCAGAAATCTTGAGCGCTGAAAAAAAATTACATGACAGTAGTAGTACTTACCAAATAGAGCCATTACAACAGTTTCTACTGGAAATGTCTGCAATGAAGTTTGCGACTCTGGTCAAAGCATGGGCACCAAGGAGAGCATCCTTGTTGCGGTGGTGGCCCAAAGTTATAAATATATAAGCAGACCGACGCCCAAAATTAAAAAGGAGTTTTAATGCCTCCTCAAATTTGCACCCAAGCGGAAATAATCAGATTCCAATATTGCAAGATTACGCCCATCATTAGCACACTTGGTGATTCAGAACATGATGCCATCAGGTGGAGATCCTGGCAAGCAAAATGTTTACTGACTTAAAGAGTACACTGGAAATAAAGGAACGATTACAGGGCGAGGCAGACATTTGGCGCACTTTCCTATCACTGAAAGATAAATCCAGATTTCGTGTCACTAACTCATAAATGCCAACATGCAACACCCAACAAGGGAGGGCTATGGCAGATACAGACACAGTAGAATTTTTCGTTACGTTGCACCGGAGTGAGGAAGAGGTAAGTGGGAGGAAGAAAAACAAGCATTGGTAAAGCCACCAGGTTTGGCGTGGGTAGACCTTGCTCTTTGCAGTAGTGGGATGAAGAGGGTTGATTGAAAGCCCCTATAATTAAGTATATCACTCAAATCATTTTAGCAAAAAACAAAAGGTTTTGGCTAATGCAAGACCTTAAAATAAGATCAGAAAGTCAAATTCCTGTGTCTTAACATGGGCAGATGGTACCTCTGACAATTAAATAGTAAGTCCTAGTAGCAGCAGGGACTTTGCTTGACTCCGGCCCAACACAAGCATGTTAATGTAAGTAACAAGGACCCCCTGCAAGGAATAAAGAACCCTAGGGCAGGGCAATAATATATGTGAAAATAAATCCCTAGGCAGTCATATAGTCAAATTTAGTCAAAGACTCATGTCGAAACCAGGCATGATGCAATTAACTCAGTGTCAACTACAAACATAACTTTCATAAAAAATTTCTATTTATTATTGATCTCATTTAAAAAAAAAAAAAAACACACAGACAATACTAGACATACATGTGTATATAACTCATCAGTACAATGATTCAATCATTACAATTTGAAAACAAACAACATAAATACAATGAAATGTGTTACAAAAAATCCAAAATTGGGTACGATAGAAAATTGGTTAAATTGATAACGGAATTATAAAACCAAAAATGATTGAACAGTGGCTACAAGATGGATCTTCTTCAACGCGCGTTTCGGCGCACACTGCGCCTTCATCAGGAAAAGCCACAAACAGTGTCCTTGAATAAGTGCGAAGAATGAGATATAATTCCTACAAGTCGTCAAAGTAGGCTGCTAGGGCTGATAAACAGCAATTCGATTCTTAATTGTGCTAGAATAGCTGGTACACAATGAGCCAAGTATAACACGATTGTTTAACTTTGCAAAGGTCGATGTGGAAGAGTGAAGGAATTATTTAAGACTGCCAGGAGACTGAAGTCAATGATTAACGCTCTTAGTTGTGCTCAATGCACTGGCACACGATATGTAAAACACGAGGAATTTAAAAACTCTTCAAGAGTCGATGTAAGTTCGGTAATGATAAACAGCCTGCGGTCTGGCGTCTTGAATAAACGCTTGATACTAGCGGAGTAGTTACGCTCCCACTTCTGCAAGATAGGCGAGTGGAATCCTCTCCTGTGAGGGGCAGTACCAGTTGTGTCATGCTCGAGTTTTGGGGGTGCGCAGTCATGACATTTCTCACAAAAGGAACTGGGAGGGGGTAACCCTCTCATACAGCAGGTTGTGGGGATGTGTGGCCAGGAGCCTATGACACACACGGCAAGCTTTGGGGGAGGGTGTTGAGGACACAATGCTGGTCTGCCGAACACTCATTCACCATCCGCTGTGAGTGACTCCCTCCAGATGTAAAGACAAGATCCACTTGATGTTTAATGTAGCGCTGCATAGCGCGAAGAAGGCAGGTTCGATGCGCTCCCATTTTGAAGGGATATAGGAACCGAAATCAAAGGAGGCTAAATGCTAAGTTCAGGCTCACGAAGTCTATAAAAGTGAGGATGCGATTGAACAACTACATTCCTCGCTCCCAGGGAGATACACGGTTGTTTAATTATTTCATAACCAAGTAAATTAGTCCTTATTAGGAAAAGCACAAGTTGACAACAGAGTGATGGGGCACGTGGTGCACGGACAGCGTCCAGCAGCCTGTACAGTGGATAACAAGCGGAATGGACGGGGTGACTACCCGGCTGCAAAGCAGCACACCAGCTCTGCTGCGGAAAAGGGCGACACATCGGAGGCAGACGCACACCGTCGCATGAAATTGGCAAAAGTGAAAGTGATCGCGATCGCGCTTTAAGGGTGCCCGCGAGCGATGCGCTTGAGCGATGCGCTTAATGAGGAAGAGATAGGAAAGCCAGATGGCGGCTGCGCGCGTAACCGCAAGCTTTAGGCCACAAGCAAAAGCGTGTGGTCGGACTTTTAAAGCCCACTCACTAAATGTCTCGCCAGACCAGCGCATGCGCTGGCTCAGGCGAGACCTAAAAAGGGCCCCAGTTGTGATCCTTTTGCCTGTTTATGAGGAGTGAGGGGCAGTACCAGTTGTGTCATCTGCATAGCTGACAATGGAGAGGCCCAAGGTTTGGACTATGTCCTCCAGCAGGCGTACATAAAGGTTGAACGAAGTGGAGCTCAGGGAGGAGCCCTGAGGGACCCCACATTTCAGCAGAAGGACCTCTGAATAGCAGGGGTTGGCACACACTTGAAAACTCCTGTCTTCTAAGAAACAGGAGACGCAGTCCAGTGCTATACCACTTATTCCTGTGCTCTCCAGTCTCTGCCTGAGGGTTGGATGGGACACGGTGTCAAAGGCCATACTTAAGTCCAGTAATATGACTACAGCCAAGCCCCCTTAGTCCAAGATCCTTTTTCGCTCTTCTGATACTACCAGGAGAATAGTCTCTGTGCTATGTTGGGGCCTAAATGCTGATTCACATGTTTTTTCAGCATCTTTCCCTCACTGGGTAGCAGAGAGATTGGTCTATAGTTTTCCAGTTGCAGTGGGTCTAGGGTGGTTTTTTTCAATAAAGCTTTTCAGGGGCGGCACCTCTGTTATGGCGGATGAGCGTCGCCCCACTGGTGAAGTGCCAGCAGATTCAAACACATGAAAAATAAAATGATAATAAATTAATTTTATTATTTTATTTTACATCTGACCTGCAGACTGCCAGCGAGTCGAGTCTTAGGATGGGGCGGGACCACCCTTTAACAGCAGCTGTAGCAGGGAGGAGGAGTGATGGTCACTAAGTGCACATGTCTGTTTGACCGGCCGTCTTAGGATGGCCAAGTTGACAAGCGCACTTAGCATTACTCCAACCCGAACTGTGTTGCACAGCCGGGTGGAGAACATACAGGCTCCCAGGCCCTGTGAGTGCCAAGCCAGGCCACTCAGACAAATCCCAGAGCTTCTCTCATGCTGGGTAACAGGATTCCCAGCATGAGAGCAGCATCGGGATTGGCATCTGGGAGCCTGCACGTTGTGCACCAGCCCATGGGAGTCGAGGATCTGGAGAGAACCAAGGCGGCTGCCGCAGCTGCAGGTAAGCACTATTTTATATTTTTTATGTATTTTTTGTCTGTTTTTTTATTTTTGTATTTCCCCCATGCTGCCCTGCCACTTGACATTCCTAGCAGCTGCCACTGAAGGTTTTACCACTGCATGCTTCCAGAGGAGTACAGTGCCACTCCTTAAAGATAGGTTGAGCAGATCTGATCAAACAGGAAATATCTCACTCATCCCTTGCTTCAGCACAAGAACTGGGGCAGGGACCAGTGGGGAACCGGATTCAACCTTATCACATAGAGCAATAAGATCTTTCCTAATGGGTGGAAATGAAGTGAAATACTCCTTGATGGTGTAGGCTTGTCCAGAACTATCGGATCATTTGGGGTGCCTGATGCCTTTGGTTAAGGTGGTGTATATCTTTCCCAGGAAGAATTTAGCCAGGTAGTTATGAGCTACTGAGGGTGAAAGGAGAATATTAGAGGGTGGGGAGTTTGTGAGAGGTTTAACTAATTATAAAATTTTGTGGGAGGAATTTGATGCATTCTCAATTCTTGAGGCATAGTAATTAGTGTTGGCATTTTTGATTTTGCTGTGATATTTCTTTATTATTTTCCTATAGTCTTCTTTACTTTCAGCATCATACGATATTCTCCATTTCCTTTACCCTTTCTTACACTCCCTTTTAACTCTGAAAAAAGAGGGGTAAGCAATAGAGACTTTTTTCGTTGCTTAGTTTGCTTCAGTTTTTTTTAGGGAATGTTCTAGGCAAGGGAAGTGGAGATGCAATTTGTAAAATCCCAAGATGAAGCATTGATGTCATTACCAACCACTGGCCTCGCATTCCCGAGAGATACTTCTCATTTTTTGGGTTGAAGTTTGGACAAACAGTAGACTGTCTTTGTTATTTGTGTTGGTTTGCTATCATTAGCCTGCCTGGGCAGAGTGAATGTTATGAAGTAGTGATCAGACCACATAATAGGGAGGGGTCTAAGACTGATAAATTCAGGATATTAGAGTAGACAGGATTCAGGAGATGTCCTCTGTTGTGTGTAAATCCTTGCACCTATTGCCTGAGTTACAAGCTAGCTAAGTCCTGAATAAAATTCTTGGCTCCTGAGTCATTGGTGCCATCAAAGTGAATATTCAGGTCTCCCAGGAGGGTGATGTTGGGTTTGCTAAGGGCCAGACTGGCCACTGCCTCAGGGAGAGCTTGAAGAAAGCAGGAGGGGATCCGGGCAGGTGGTAGATTACTGTCCCCGAAAAGTTATATGTGGTGGTGAGATTTATCGTGAAAGTGATACTTTCACAGTCTGGTAACAAAAGTGGGCCATGGTACATTTTAATGAATCTTTATGGACAATGGCTCTTCTGCCCCCCGGTCTGTCCAATCAGTCATCCCTCCCTATAATATATGCTGGTGTTAGGGCCTGAATCACATCTGGGAGGGAGCCCTTGTGAAGCCAGGTTTCTGTCAGGAACAGCACGTCTGGTTGCCTTTCACAGATACGTGAGTAAATATCTAATTTGTGACGCAGGAGTGATCTGCAGTTTAGACAGAACATCAACCACTTGTAATATCCATTGAAGATCAAACTATTAGAAGGGATCTCATTCCGAATTATAAAGTTACAAGATAAATATTTGGTTAGAGAGATACTAAGGTCTAGTGAGTGAAGGCATAGCTTATCAACGCATGGTTAAAAGGCTTTCAGCTGTCCAGCTCAGTAGATTTTCCTCGCTTGTGGTGGGGAAGCAGGGGTTCTGGCCCCTGGTCCCAGCTAGGCGTGGACAGGCACAGACAGGCTTGCCTTTGGCATGCCTTCAGCGCGCCCGCGGCACATTCGAGCTGTGTTCTTGTTTAAGTATGAGGCCAGGAGAACAACTAGAGAGACTACCAAAATGGCGGCTCTAATTGTCAATGTGGAGAAAAGTGCAGGGCAAAACTTCCCGCAAGTAAGATTCTAAAAATTGCTTTCAGCCTCCCTAGCGCCCGAACACAGTTCAACAGTTCCCAGTCACAGGTTAAAGCTTCTAAGAATTATGATATATATATATATATATATATATATATATATATATATATATATATATCGCAACGATCCTTTTCTTCTTCATAATCAAGAAATAAGCACTCTGGGGGTGGATGTTTCTCGCTGTTTATTATCAACGTGTGCAGGCACACAACAGACGCGTTTCGGCTGACACATTTATCAATGTCACCGAACGCGCCGAAAGCGGCAAATTTAAGACACAGTTAAGTCGAAAATGGACATGGAAATGTTTCATTGCAAAAAATTCCGCCATCTTAGCATGTATCCCATTGCTATGCCGAATTCTGCCCTCAATCGGCATTCAATCAATTTGGAAGTGCCTTTGTATCTCTACTTCATGTATGAGATATGGAATATTCCGCATCTCATTCGCATCGCATTGCCTACAACATGCTAAAAAATTGTATCATATCACGATAATCACAAATATATATATAAATATATATATATATATATATATATATATATATATATATATATATATATATATATATGAAAATCTTTTTTTTGTTATGCCAATAACTTTGGCGCAGCCCGATGAATCGTCACTGAATTTTCCCAAAAACTTCCCCTTTTTGGTTCAGCTGCTGTGTTGAAAGTTTCGGGGTGATCCGTCAAGCGGGGGCTGAGAACAAAAGGAGGGGTCCCAAAATGCGTATTCTCCAGGTTAGGTTTATAGAGATTTTTCCTTTTTTGAACACTACTACAGACCGAACCGCTGAACGGAATTACACCAAATTTGCCAGAAAGCTAGATGTTGGTCCAGAAAGTGTGCTTTTTGTGATTTGGTGTAAATCCGTTCAGTAGTTTCAGAGATATTTAAGTTTAAAAAGTATAGATATCTAGGGAAGCGAGTCCTTGCATTGGGCTCGCGGATCCTACTAAAATTTGATTGACTGCCAACACTTCAACAAGGAAGTGTTGGCAGCCATCTTGGGACTCAGCAGAAAAAGTAAAAAATAAAGGAAAGGGGACAGGGTAGGAATACCCTGACCCCCCAGATATGGTGGGGGTGGGGGGGTCCAACAGGGACCCTGCCGGGGGTTAAATTTATTTTTTGTAATTTAATTTTGCTGCAAATTCATTGGTGGACCCATAGATTCACGGCAAAAAAATAAAAAAATAAAAATAAAGATGCACGGGCTCCCACGCATCTTTTATGAAACCGCCCGGGTGGGCCAAATCCAGGGGGCATGCGGGATTATAATGAAGGAGGGGGCTCATGGGGCCACCTCCTAGGCTTTTGGAAAGCCCCAGGGGCTGCCACCTCCCCAGGGCAATGAACTATGCAAATGTGGGGGGCACACGTGCCACCCCACAGCCCTGAGGACCGCCACCTCCCAGGGGCAATGAACAATAGAAATGCGGGGTCCCGTGAGGCCGCCAGCTGCCCCGGGGACCGCCACCTTTCCAGGGCTCAAATAATATAATGGAAGGGGTCCGTTGTTGATACGCGGGGACGACCACCACCTCCCCAAGGCAAATTCTAACAAGCATTGGCATAGCCAATAGGTCTCGCCTTTGGGACCTTATAAGTGTTTAGCCATGCAACAGTTGATGTTGCACCAAGGATATTGTGCTGGATAACTAAACACTTATAAGGTCCCAAAGGCGAGACCTATTGGCTATGCCAATGCTTGTTCTAATCTCTGTGTTGTACCGCAGTACGCCGGCAGCACCATACCCGGTAAATAATCCGTTTTTACAGGTATTTAACTGGTACCGCAGGAGCACCTTAGGACCAATGGATCATCTTAAAAAAAAAATTTGAAAAAGGATTCTACCCGAACCTCCTCTTCAAAGGACGAGTGAGAAAAGATAAGAAAATGCCTAGTGAAAGTTTCCCGCCTAAGGAAGCTTCACTGGGCTTCAGTGAGTGTCAGTGTCTGAAGAGACTGGCCTGTCTGTCACGGATTCCACACTGTGCAAAGCCCACGGCGGCGAGGGCTTCCTACCACGGCCGGTAGACTGACTGCCCACGGGGAATCGGCTATCTGTGAGAGATTCAATAAAAGGGCAGACGCCTACAGGGGCTTGGGTGTCTGTGTGCATGTAGCATATACAGTGTACGCATGTCCCCATGCTGCGGGCGTGTGTCTGTCTACATATAGCATTGCCTGTGTATGCATGCCCCTGTGCCAGCGGGTGCATGTGTCTGTGTACATACAGCAGCAGCTCCTATGAATACACGTGACGTCCATGTGCCTGCGTGTGTGTCTGTGTACATATAGCATTGCCTGTGTATATATGTCCCTGTGGGTGTGTGTCTGAGTATATACCAGCTCCTGTGTACACATGTCCATGTGTCTGCAGGTGTGTGTGTGTACATATAGCATTGCGTGTACACACAGGCCCCAGTGCCTGCAGGTGTGTGTCTTTGTACATATAGCATGGCCTGTGCACAGATGCCCCCATGCCAGCTGGTGTGTGTCTATGTACATATAGCCTGGTCTATGCACACAGGCCTCCGTGCCTGCGTGAGTGTGTCTGTGTACATATAGCATGGCCTGTGTACATATGTCCCTGTGGGTGTATGCCTGTGTATATAGCAGCTCCTGTGTATGCATGTCCTTGCAGGTGTGTGTCTGTGTACATATGACATGGCCTTTGTATATATGTGCCTCTGGGTGGGTGTCTGTGTACATATAACATGGCCCGTGTACATAGGTGCCTGTGGGTGTGCGTCTGTGTACACATAGTATGGCCTGTGCACACATGTCCCCGTGCCTACGGGTCTGTGTACATATAGTGCACACGGGCCCCGTGTGAATGCGGTTGTGTGTCTGTGCACACATGTCCTCGTGCCTGCAGGTCTGTGTACCTATAGTGCACACAGGCCCCGCGCCTACGGTTGTGTATCTGTGCACACAGCCCCCCGTGCCCGAGGGTCTGTGTCCATATAGTGCACACAGGCCCTGTGCCTACGGTGTTGCGTCTGTGCACACAGCCCCCCGTGCATGGGGGTCTGTGTACCTATAGTGCACACAGGCCCCGTGCCTACGGTTGTGTGTCTGTGCACATATGGTGCACACAGGCCCGTGCCTACGGTTCTGTGTCTGTGCACACAGCCCCCCGTGCCTGCGGGTCTGTGTACATATAGTGCACACAGGCCCTGTGCCTACGGTGGCGGGTCTGTGCACACAGCCCCCCGTGCCTGCGGGGGTGGCAGGCCTTGTAATGCCTTCAGTTTGCAGCGTGTTCCCTTTTGTGCCTCGTTCCTGCCTCTTTGCTGCCCAGCAGCGCCTCATTAGCCAGAGGGAAGTGAAGCTGGCGGCGGCGAGTGAAGCCGCTCAGCTGCCGGTGTCACAACAAGAGCGGATCCGGCGGGCTGCGGAGAGGCGCCGCCGTCCAAGGCGGATAATTGGGTTCACAGAGGGAGCGGGGCAGAAGGGGGAGAGGAGGTGGGCAGAGCCTGAGAAGAGAAGCAGCATCCTCTCCTCCCAGGCTGGTGTCAGACCTCAATCAAAGCCAGCAAGGCAGTGGGAGCTGCGAGAGTGGGAGAGACAGAAGGACAAAAACAGAAACCACAGAGAGGAAAACAGGAAGCAGGACCAGGAGGAAAACAAGAGAGCAAAGGAGATAGGGAGCGGGAGAGCAAAAGAGAGGAGAGCCGGGGGATTGGGAGAAAACAGAAAATGAATTCAGAGGAAAAGAGAGAGAGAACGGAAAGTAGGGAGCGAAGGAGGAAGGAGGCAAGGGGGAGAAGATAAACGAAATAGAAAACAAGCAGTCAAGGTAGAGAAAGAAAATGGAATAAAAAAAACCTTAGGAATTAACTGAAAAAAAACAGGTTGCAGGGACGTTATAGTTAGGTGCAGGTTTCACTCGTACAAAACCAGTGAAATTCAGCAGTTAACTATAACTCACGCCCCCACAATGCCCCCACAATGCACTGCTTATGACCTCACATATTACATCACTCATGACATGGGCAGTGACATCACTGATGACATCTCAAATGACATAACTGATGATATCTACAGAATCACTGGTCCACCCACTCATAACCCTATAGAACCTTTCATATACCCACTCTCACACAACCATTTGCAAATCCAAACCAGTACTTACACACCCACTCACCGATTCATAGATCTACACACACATCCACTCACTCACCCATACAGCTACTCATGCACCCACTCACTCACCAATACAGCCACTGACATATCCACTCATACACCCATACAGCCACTCACACGATGAGGAAGCCACCATTAGAACTACTCACACACCTAGTCACTCACCCATAGTCAATCACACAACCACCTACTCACCCATACAGATACACACACACACACACCCACTCACCTACTTATACAGATACTAACATGTACTCACTCACATATACCATCACTGACGCAAGCAAACACTCACCCATACAGCCACTCTCACATTCCCTCACTCACCCATACACTCATATACCCAATCACTCACCTATACTGCCTTTCACATACCCAGTTACTCACCCATAGACCACTGATGCATCCACTCACTCACCTACACAGCCCTACACACACTCACTCATACAGCCCCTCACACACACACTAACTAACCGATACATACACTGACTCACCCCCTCACTCATCAATACAGGCAGTCACACACCTGCCTCACCCACCCACACAGACAACCATACAGGTACTTGGGCAACCAATCACTCACCCATACAGCCACTCACATACCCACTCATACAGCCACTTAGACACCAACTGACAGACTGGTACAGACATTCCCACAACCGGTCACTCACCCATACATTCACTGAGACACCTGATCACTCACTTATACAGTCAGTCATGCATCCACTGAATCATCTGTACAGGCACTCATACACCCACTGATTCACCAATACACCTTGGTGTATATATATTTAGCACTCAAACATTTTAACAGCACTCAGTCACTGGATTGTGTCATTAGTGATGTATGTGAGGTCATAAGCAGTGCATTGCGGGGGCACGAGTTCTAGTTAGCTCAGCTAACTATAACAGCTGAATTTCACTGGTTTTGTATGAGTGAAACCTGAGTCCAACTACAACGTCCCTGTAACCTTTGTTTTTTTCAGTGAAGATATATATGTGTGTGTGTGTATTATATATATGTATACATACATAACATCTCCACAGCCATAGTAATTCCTTTCGTAATTCAAAGGATAGGCTGTTTAAACACGGACCAGTCTTCACAGACTTCTGCACTAAATCAGAACATTAAGCCATGAGAGTCCCTCGATGTTTTGCTGACAAGTTCCCTTTGGTGTACATTGTTTCTCCGCTCTACATGAGCAGACACTCTGGATTAGAATTTGGTGACAAATGGATCTCAGATCTGTAGACACCACAGTTGTAATCAGTATTGGTTAAATCAAATATTTAATTACTCTATAATTATGGATAATATAGATTTGCGACATTAATAATCACCGACTTGCCTTACGCCCCATCTGGCGACTTATCGCCTGGTTTCTCCAAGACAGGGACTATAAACAAGTCATTGGGGAAGAGATTAAGCAATTCTTTCTGCTTAATGAGGGAACGGTTGACTCCCAGGGTACACTATGGGCGGCTGGCAAGGCCACGATCAGGAGCTTCACCAAAGGGTAGCTCAAACAAAAATGCTTGGCACGAGAGGAACACCTCTCCCGGCTGGAGGCCCAGGCCCTTAGTCTGGAGCAGACCACTGCTGCAATGGACTGTAAGGTAGGCAACCAGCAACTCGAACTTCTGCGAGAAGAAATACATCATGTCTCCCTAGAAAAGGCTAAGCAGATGTGGAGGTCCTCTAAGGCCAGAGTCTACGGTTGGGGAGATAAAAATTGTAAGCTCCTTTACTGGCTGGTGTCTAGCCCTCTAGCCAACCGGATAGTTCCAGAGATTCTGGATATGGAACGACACACATACACACACCGCTCCCACAGCTATCGCACATACCTTTGCAGGCTATTACGCGTCCTTCTACTCAGCAACCCCATCTCTGGGACCGGATAAAAAGAATCTGAAGATGGTGACCAAAGGTGGGAGCTTCCAGAGGAAGCACGTCGACGTCACAGAAGGACACCAAATGGTGGTATGTCGACGCCCACAACAACAACAACAACAAAAAAGAAGAAATACTACAATTCCGGACCCAACCACTAGATGGCGGAATAATGCACAGCATGTGAATCCAGAAAAGATTCACGCTGCAAAACTTCAATGAGCCATTCATCAAACTTCCCAGACTATTCCGAAGAAGCATCAAGCAGCGGGACAGATTACACAAATGTCACAGACAGCTTGCACAACAACCAAGAAGAAGAATCAAACTACAGAAGATTGTACAATTCACCCGGTCTCTGGAAACTGATATGCAAACACACTCCAGACACTCACGTCAATATGGAGAAAACTGATAGTTGACAGTTAACATCACATGAGAGGAACAGAGACAAAATGCACTAGGGCCAAACAAAAGAACGAAACACTCAACTATCAAATGACGCCCCGGTGCAAGAGCATTGAAGATACTTCAAGAGATGAACCCAAAGAAACGTTCCAAAGATATCTTTGACTCAAGGAGCAGTTCATCACAGTTCATCAGTTCAAGAGACTCACCAGCCAGATTACACCCAAAAGAACTTCCTCAAAGGAAATCACCAAAAAACTCATCTGATTCAGAAAGCATGTCAGTACAATCAGTCAGGTCAATGGACTCATCTGACATGTCAAGACCGAGAAAAAACCCATGCCGTCAATCACCCAAATGCACAGTGGAATCTGAGAACTTTCTTCCCCTTCAGAGCAACACATCACAAGCAGATGACTCAGAACAATCCCCTACCCCACAACACAACCAGTCATGTCAGTTATATACATGAACGTTATACCTTCACCTATGATGAGGGCGGCCCGGCTGACTCAAAGAACTCGCAGAATAAGAACAAACGTATAGGAAATTACCCAGAAATGTTGTCTTATCCCTCCGTAAGAGAGGGCAAAACGTGTTGGCAGAGACATGTTATTTTCAAGGAAAGGGGGATGAGAAAGGAACATGCAGATGCCCAGATGGCCAAAGACTTCAACATTCCCATAGATGACTGGGAGTGGGTGAGGGAAGCAAGACAAGTAAACTGGTTCAAGAGCCGACCCCTGCCCTAGTCAAGCCATGGAGACAGAACAATACTCACCCCACCAACAAACACATTTTGCAACAGAAACCACTCTCAACATCCACAGAACAAAGAAACCAATCAAGGAGCCCAAAGGATGCTCACCTCACCAACGGACACACCTGCAACAGACATCAGTTTCAACATCCGCAGAACCACTCTAAACATTCGCAGAGCGAGAAACCAACTAGAGAGCCCAAAGGATGCACTAAAGAGATTTACAGAATTTCTTTGGGAGTCGGGGGGGGGGGTGGTCATGTCCTCTAGGAAAGGACATTGTTATACAAGTAGGTCAGTGGTCTAGCTGGCCCAGACAGACGTGAGATTCCAGGAATATCCTGGGAGGAGACAGGAAGCACTGGTTTCCCTCTCACTATATCGAGGGAAGCAGAGAGAAGAGGACGTGTGGAGAGAAGCTCCAGATCAGTAGGCCATATATAAGAGTTGAGGAATTAATAAAGAGGAGTTAATAGCCTTAAGCCAGTTGCTGTCTTTTATGCGAGGTGTTCTGCTTGCCAGTGCTGTAAAGAGAAACCAGAACAGGACAACAGGGATGTACACAGGGGCGTAGCTTGTTCAGTAAGATTGGGGGGTTGTCAGCATCAGATTTTCCGACCATCAAGCTGCCATATAATGTTAAAATACATTATATGACAAACCGGGTGCATGAATGAGGCTTAAGAGGAAGTGGAAAGGGAGAGGAATACAGATTAATAGAAGTGCTAAATGAAAGAAACACAATGTTTTGTAAAATAAAAAAAAATGTAGGCTTTCAAAACAGAGATGAGAGAGGGAGTGTGTTTTTGTCAGTGTATGTATGCAAAACTCTCAGGTGAAATCCGACAGATACCTCACTATACCCGACTGAAAGCACCTGTACCCAACTATTCATCTGAAAAGGCATGTATTGGGGAGGTGTAACACCCCACACACCCTAAACCCCTGCATGTACAATATAATACTTCACAACTGCAGACATCATCTAAACCTGCTCAGCACGTCTTTTGGTATTTGCTCAATGTATGGGGACCCAGACAGCCGGGACAGTGACATTGGGAGGTAAGTGGTGGTCTACTGCCTGGCCAGCCTTCACAACTTTACTTACACTAAGCAATTTCAAAGTAGGTGGCACTAATATAATATCGCTAACAAGAGTGTTACCATTCCCTAACACCTGGCCAGGCAGCTCAGTTTCACTTACACAGAGCCTTTTTAATTTCAGCTTTAAGGACAATGGGGCTCAGATAGGTATACAGGTGACAATGGTGACAGATTAATATAGTGCACTGAATATGCCAAGAAAATGTCTCACAAAATTGAGAACTGTGTTTGGGACGAGTGATTTTATGTGATACCATCATACTTACCAACATAATATTTTACCCATTCCTAGCTCTCTCTATGAATCATTGTCAGTATGCCGTCGACCCATCAGGTTTGAGATATGCTCACACAGTGCAGTGTGCAGGTTAGTAGTACAGAACCTTGTCCATTTAGGTTCAATATGACAATATTTGTCAGATCATGAATGGAAGCCGGCAACATTAGATCGAAAGAAAGTGAGGTCTCATGATTGGCAAAGCAATAAAACATATTGGGGAGCACAGGCTTTAAAAAAAGACAGTCAGAACAGATCAGTAAAACGGATTAATACAGATGATATAGGAGTCTTGCATACCTTGTCTAACACCTATTTATATACATTTAAATACAGCCCAGATACACTTCTCCAGCTTCGAAAATGTAACCAACTTTTGTCTAATTTATGGAAAGGTGAAATGTTTGGTAGGGCATCCTATACATGCTCGGGTTGCAGTGTTCACGGAAAGTCACTTCACTGATATGTGAATCGTGTGTTGTTTCACGGAATTATGATAGTTTTGTAAGCTTTGTTATACTACTCGAGTTCTAACAGTTGACGGAATTTCATTGTACGAGTCCCTTTGTGTCTCTTACAACAGGCAGTCAGTTCTGTTGCGATTGTCCTTGAAGGGAACCACCATGATGGTCTTTTTCAACGTACAAAGATAACCGCTGAGCTGGCAGTCATTTCTAAATTTGCCAGATGGTAGTTCATCAGGGTGGTGGAGGTAAAGTACTCCGCCACCCTGATGAAAGGAGTACCATCTACAAAAGAACGGAATCAGGCCCAACTTTTCTGTGTTTTGTATATTTATTAAAAATGATTGTACATTGTCTTATAAAATACAGGAATACCTGAAATGTATAATTTTTCAAGATGTTTGTGAAACCGCATGTTCAAAAATTGATATGAAACATGCAAATGATTTTAGAAGGAACTCTAGTATAACAATATGGTGCTCAGTTCATTTGGTGAGAGATTAAAACCAGAAATCTAGAGAAACAATAAAAACATTTTTTAAATGTTGTAAACCCTATGAATTTTCTGTTGGTTGACTGATTATCAAGCAAGGAACAGAATGAAAATGGAATCGATTTTTTCCCCAGGAATGACACAAAACCTGACATTTCTGCTTAGTCCTTGCCCACACAGAGATGTCAGTAATACGAAGTTTTGCAAAAAATCTATCTGTGATGGATCTCCTGACATGTTTTGATTGCATGAAGGTTCTCACCAACATCACGCACATATGGGTGTTCCCATATAAATGTAAGCACCCTACAGCATCGCCTTCACTCTTTTGCCTACAGACACATTCACAGAATTGTCAACCAAGTTATAGAAAACGATGCTTCCGAATCTGCTCACCATATGAGACTGCCCAGGAGGGTTCATGGAACAGAGGATGTCTTTTTCTAGAAAAAGGTAACGACTAACACTTCCATTCTTGGTTCTACGTATGTGAATATCGGAGTCAAGAAGGTGGCTTAACTAGAGGTATGATCGCATGTATACGTGGTAATGGGGCTTCATAGGAGTCTACATATGAACAGGAAGGAAACAACTTTTAAAATAATTTGAAAAAAGTTTAAAGCATTCACAAAAATGTCTAGTTTTGAACAGCCACCAGAAGAACCTAAACCTAGTAAAATTTAAAACGATTTTGTACCACAAACCTATGCAGACCTTGTCACAGGACTTGTATGTGGATCACTAGAGTCTTGAATGGGCCAAAGCTGGACCTTGAAGATGAACTCCAAAAAGTACTTGTAAGTAGTAGTTACGTGTCAAACACTGGCTGACAACCATTTGAACAATTTCATCACAATATAATACAAGACATAAGTAAGCCATATAGGGATCGGATATAAAGAAGAAACTTCCAACAACTTCTCAAGACTTGAATTGGTCTAATCTGCATTGTGCATAACTGTAGTATCCTCAGGTCATGTCGTGTTCCCTGTACCTAGCTGCTCAGCCAGTGTGAGTGTTCCGGTTAGAATGTTAGTGTGAGTGGAATGCTTGGGTGCCTGTGTGTGTGGGAGACAGTTGGGAAGATGGGCTGAGCAGCTAGGAGGCTGCTCCTGGTGGGGCTTGTTCTAACTACTTCTAAGAACATAATAAACTTCATCTACTTATACCTGGCCACGTCTACTTGTACCTCCTACACGCATGGGACCAGCCCACTACATTTATGGCGACGAGCTGGAGCTAATCTCACGCGCAAAAGGTTGTTTGATGCTAACAAAGATGTGGACTACAGCAAGACTACGTGTAGGAAAGAACCTACTACATCTACAAAAAGAAAGAAATCAGTTAAGAACGCCTCGCAGCCCCACCAGTGTCCACTACACCGGACAGCCCAGCTGAGGCGTGTTGTGTCTGTTTCTATACGTCTACAACATCTAGTAAAGATCCTACGCTTCTACAAATGGCTATTGTGCCTCATCAAAAGTCTACAAGGTCACATCAAGAGTATATAACGCCACTACAGTGCCTCTTCAAGGAATAAGGTAATCTGTGGTTGCCAGTGTTTTTGTTTCCAGTGCGTAGTGTGCTGCTTCTGTCTTACATAAGACGGTCTTCTTAGCGCTCCTCTGTACTAGCGCTGCACCGGTGTGAACCCCACTTGTCCCTGTTTAATTAACTACCGGCGAATTAGTGATATCGCCGTGTCTCCCTGTATTCTTCAAGAGAGGAGACCTACACTGTGACCAAAGTTAGACTTTAAAAAATAGATATAAACGATTTTTTTTTTCTCATTGTGCTACGAGGCCTGTTTGTCATGACAGTTGCGCAACGTTTTAAATTTCAAAATTGGCTCGCGCAACTCACCATTGCCGCGCGGAGCCTCTCTTCAACCTTCCATGGAGTCTTCTTACTGCACTTGCACGATCGACGAGGCTGCCAAAGGACGTTTGGAAGCAGGAGCGCACCGTGAGCCACTCGGCGTGCGTCTCCTGAACGTGCCGCCATCTTGTGGCTGGAGGCTCCAGCCACTCTGTGCAATTCAAGGACCTGGTTGTTTCAATGCCAACCACGCTTTGTTTCTTTTGCTTCAAAGGCGTTTTGTCAATAAAGATTCTTCGGATCGAAGAGGAGCACGAACGTCGCGGTGTCTTCACCGCTTCAACGTTTGGGCAGTGAGTTCTTCTCTAGGATTGGTCTGCACTGTCATTATGTCTTTTCTTCTACGCAGCACAGCTATGCTGAGAACGCCCTGCAGCATTGGGAGTTTGGGTACAGAGCATGTCCCGGAGCTGTGTGTGCACACATCATGCCTGTTGTCCAAAAAGATTTCATCTTTTGTTTCGGTAACAATGGCGGCTGCAGTGTCAAGAAGTTTGTTGCGAATCTAGTTCTGCATACTGGATACTCACTAACAGTGTACTAATTTTTTAAGGTATTTTTCTGTTTTTATGCTAGAAAGTTATCATACGAGTTCTCAAGCATCTGACCTCCTGTACTCTGCAGTCTTCTTTGGTGGTCACTGTTGGAGGTTTCATACTCATTTTTCTGGCTTTGCAGTAAGAAATTGTTTAGTGGTGACCTTTTCAAGTTCTTCCGGGGTGTTACTGTGTCATATGAGGCTGTTTATTGGCACACTTTATCACTTTTGACCATCATTACTGTGTTTTTCTTCGCTCACAGGTGGACATGCTTCTGAAAATAAGTTGTTACAGGCATTATTATTATCTGGTGTGTCTGATAACTGAAAGTTTGAGCGCTATATTTTTAGGATGTTCCTAAGGAAGTGCAACTCGGGTGAGAGGTCGCTCACCGGTGAGTGTCTACATGTTTATTATCTTGTTAATATTTTATGCATTTGTATTTCTGAAAGTTGATGCTGCACAACAGTTTGTGATGCTACATTTAGTCAGATTTGATGCAGTGTAGTTGTCTTTCTCATATACGTGATTTTATTTGTGCTTCATGTGGTTTGCTTTTGTGCGTGTTAGTCACGTTGCGACTCATATGTCTGTGTATAGGGGGCGTCAGTCCCACCTATGTAATTAGTAATGGGTGTTAGTCCCATATACTCAATATTTAGAGGGTGTTAGTCCTACCTACGTTTCTAATAATGGGTACTAGTCCCATATACTCAGTTTTTAGGGGGCGTCAGTCCCAGATGGGTTTGTGTCCCATTTACTCCGTTTTTGGTCTCTGTACCTTGTGTGTGCGTGTGCCACACTGTACTGCATTGGGTTATTGAATGATGCTGTACATGTCCTTGGGTTTTAGTCCCATGTGACACTAGTTGCTATGCTCCATATTATTGGGCTTATGTCATTCCTTACAGTGGGTTTGATGTACATCCTTTCTTCTGGACTGTCTGTGTTTGGGTGTTAGTCCCAGTTACACGTTTGAACGTCATGTTGTGTTTTTGGTGTATAAGTCGCCCTGCGCTTCACTCAGTGCTTTTTCGTCGTTCTGTTGTGTCGACGTATTGTGTGCGTTTGTCACACTGTGCTGCTTTCTTGCTGCACAAGTTCTTGGGTGTTAGTCCCATGCAATGTTACTTGTTACATTTGGGTGTCAGTCCCATGCATCGTTACCTGTTTTACTTGGGTGTCAGTCCCATGCAAAATTTGTTTTAACACTTCTAGTATGGGTTAGTCCCATCCCTTTCATGAGGGGTGGCGTTTTTGCCACGGTCTCCTTAGTTGAGAAGTACCTCTTTGGGTGTCGTCCATCCATTGTGTGTGTGGAGTCTTGGGGTTCGTTTTCCCTTTACTCGTTACATGTCTTGCTCACTTGTTGTGTATGTGAGCTCTTATTACGCTATTTACTTTTTATTTAATTACTATGAAAGGAAGAGGATGGGTATAGTGCATGTGCATTTCTATTTTTCCATTCTTCTTTCTTTCTTCGTGCTTTCGTTTTCCCTCTCGTGATGTCATTCCTCGCATCCCTGGGTTAATGGATGGTTTACTTCATGTGTACATTATTGTGTATAGTTGTTTTCATTTTAGTTTGGTTCTTTTTATTGTTCAGTATAAAAGGGATAGGATATGTAGTATTCTCAGGTCATGGGGGGTGGGGGTCACAAAGGGCGTAGTCATGAAAAGCAGTCGCGCAGACAACTTATACATTTTATACAATAGCTGCCTGATCCAAGATCCGACTGGATCCTTCATTCCAGCACTGACACTTGCACATAAATCAGACTGCAAATTCTTTGTTGTGAAAAAATGTTCAATTGTATGGACAAAGCAAATTGCGTAACATAGAACTGACGGGATAATTGGCTGTATATTTGTTATTGTCCCTTGGTGGCATTAAAGTTTCAGGAGGAGGTTTTAGGAGGAGATTCAGGAGGAGGAGCCAACCCCATCATGGCTGCTTGAAGCTGATGCTCCTCGGTGAACCATCTTACCAGCCTCCGGATCGGCATTCCGCCGCACTGCTATTCCTCCAGGGAACAACGATTCAGCTTCCGGATTGCAGGCTGATCATTTGAAGATCAATATCGCCTTTCTCCGTTCCGGCTTTGCTGAGAAATGAGCCGTAACTTTCCGTGCCAATGAAGATGCAAAGATGGCGCCCGGTGAGCTTTGAGAACGCTCCCGGGGCCAAAAAAAGTGCTCCAGGATGCCTCTGACCTCCGTCTTTTCCCATCTAGAAATGCCCCCAACACTCGGCCCACATGCCGGCTGACCCCCCTCCCCCTCCGGGGAGATTACCGCGCATTGTGCCACTCGTTTGCCCGCACTGCCACTGAGTTACGGGTGCGGCTGGAGGGGGAGGGGCACACGAGCCTGACTCGCAGCGTCCCATGAGACCGGTCCTTGAATGGGGTCTCAGCCCGCGCCTACCTCTGTGATACGATTTGCGGCGACTATGGACGCGGCGGCTGCAGGTACGGAAGTCTGATCTTGCTAGACTATTGACATCTTCCTAGCAGCCCCCGGCGGCAACAAGGGGACCCGGATGCACATCGTCTGGTATAGCGAGCGGTGGAGGGGCACAGGGGAGATAGCGCCTTTGATGCAGCCACGAGTGCATTCCTGCACACACCACACGTGATGCCTGCAGTAAGCGTGCACATCAAGCACCCCCCTCTCTTAGAGAATGATTAAGTGGGGACTGGCGGTATGTAACACCATGGACATAACCCTTTACATGACCTCAAGATGGCTGCCTCAGTGGACCCTTCCGCCCTGTACTACTACTCGGGGACTAAATCTGGACTTCGAACAGAACTCGAATCATAGCCCCCATCTGGCCTACCCATCTAGTCACTGAACCTGCGAGCGACCGTGGAGACCTTGCTTTATGGCCGAAGCCCAGTGGAGCTACATGATAGCATAGCTATAGAGGAGATGGGCCGCGGACTTCCCCTCTGCCCTCACCTACCCAGCTGGACTTTGGGCAGACTTTCCCTCGTCTCTCCGTCGTTCTCTCCCTCCTACCCCTTGACCCTACCCTTTCCCCTCTACTCTCCTTTTACCCCGTCCTCTTTGCTCTTTTAATGTTTTACCACAGAGACCTAGCGTTCTGGCCGTTGCTCGGTGGAGCTACCTGATAGCTAAAGAGGAGATGGGCTTTGGACTTCCCCCTGCCGTCACCTACCCAGCTGGTCTTCGGGCAGATATTCCTTCGTCTCCCTGTCCTATCTTCCCCTACCCCCCTTCCCTGCCCCCTTACCCTTCTTCGCTTCCATGCTCTTGAAATGTTTTTCTAGCAACTGATGTTACCCGAATCTAATGTACTGTGTAATTTTGTGGAACCTTATGTAAAGCGCTCTGATACCTACGGGTCTAGCCAGCGCTATATAAAACTCATTAAATAAAAATTAAAAATTAAAAAAATTAAAAAAAATGTCGTGTTCCCTGTACCTAGCTGCTCAGCCAGTGTGAGTGTTCCGGTTAGAATGTTAGTGTGAGTGGAATGCTTGGGTGCCTGTGTGTGTGGGAGACAGTTGGGAAGATGGGCTGAGCAGCTACGAGGCTGCTCCTGGTGGGGCTTGTTCTAGCTTATTGTAACTTCTTCTAAGAACTGAATAAACTACATCAACTACTACTCAGCTACGTCTACTTTGTCTGCTGTACACGTGGGCCAGACCACTACAATAACCTATACAATTCAACAGTCAAGATGCTTATTTCATTAAATGGAATATCCTATGTAAAAAAAATACACAAACCTCTGGTAAAAGCTACATTAGAATTACAAATCTTAAAAACACACATTAAACTATATCATAAAAGTTCTTGTAAAAGTATTTAAAATTGCTGCAGAAATGGGAACATCTGTCCCATTTTAATGACATGTTTGCGAGCGACCACTGTGCCAACAATAATTGCTTTCTTAAGTCCATGCTTTCAACACGCATTTTGAGACAGCAAAACAGCTGGCGGATAAGGCACAGATTTGCGGAGATAAAATTAATCACCAGAGAAACAAATGCTCACTTTTTTAGCAGCTCTTCAAGCAGTTTAAAGTACAGGGGGTAATGCAATATAAAACGTACCAAGACTATGCATCCCTACAAGGGCTACGTATCCCTATGTCCTTTGACAGAGACTTTCACCTATTAAGAAGTTCAAACAGAAAGCATATTTTGATTAAATAAAACGATGGGAAATCTAGGCCCAATGTTTTAACGAATTTACAAGTGGTCAAAGCAAAAGTTGTAGTCCTTACGCGTACGGTCAGAAGAATTCTAGGATTGAGTTTGCAGCACATGACTAGATTTTATCTGAGTACCACTCACGTGGTACTTTCAGCTCAGAGGTATGTTAAGGTTATACACAGTTTCACAACAGCTTAGAAAAGAAAGGAGCCAGACACATGTAAGCATATCGACATGGCTCTATGTCCGGATACGGTATGAATAAAAAAATGCCAAAAATGTTTTCTTTGGCACACTCTTCTAGGACACGAGAGACTTCAAAGAAAGAAACGTTTAAAAATATCCTGCAATTGCGCCTGTCGCAATGCGCAAAACTGTTCTCTTTTCGACATGTGAAAATTGCAATCTTCGAGCACTGCGCATGTTGCAATGTGACAGACTCGACGCACACATTGTTCAATTACTGATGTTCGTGTGTTCTAACCCGCACCCCACTGCTGAAATTAAGACGACACATGCTAAAAAGGTCATGCTAAAGAGACCAGTTTTATAATCCAAATTTGTACCTAGTCTACTGAAAACTTGGACCTTCTCTCCGATTCCTTAGAAGTAATATACTTAGGTCAATTCACTGACAATTTTCACTTTTTATTTACACCTTCTATCAAATGAAACGCACAAACACCTTTCCAGCATGCTGTCATGGCAACAAGATATTTTCAAAACCTCACACTGGAAGCTGATTTTAGCACGACGCGATGCAACGCTTCTTGCGAAGGTAATGGCGTGCGTGGAAGCAGTACAAATAAGAGGCGTTATTTTTAAAACGTATTTGTTTCAGGGCACACCTCCAGTATTACATACTCTACGATAACTTCGTAGTTCTGGTTCAACCTACTTAGTCACTGAAACAGTGTTTTCTAGATTGCTTATAGCTCTGGCCCCGTTTAACAAATTCGCACACATTACTGTAAACCTAAAGGGTGCCTATCTAAGACTAGGGTGCCCAACTGGCATGGGTGCAAATTCAGGACGGCCAGTGTAAAAATTCAGGGCAAAGGGTCAAAATTCAGGACAAAAATTCAGGACAGAACTTCAGGACAAAAGGTAAGTTTTACAGACATCAGTGCCATTGTGAGATGTAAAGCGGCACGAATAGGATGTAGCTAATTGGTAACTGCAGTGCTGGACTAGAGTGCAGTCCTCCAAGTGGCCAGCTTTATGTGTCAGATCGCTTCAAGCTTTCCATTTCTATTTAGCTGGTGATGACTTGCATAGGGGCTGGTACAGAACTGAGAAATGAATAAGACCCATAGCGGAGAGGTCTTGTGTGAGGGTAAGAGCATTAAGCAGGAAAAGGGAGTTATTAACCAGCCTGCATGAGCTATAATTGGCTGCAGACTGCTGAGTGTTATGGTATTATTGTGGGTCAGAACGGTAGATAGGAGTTGACATTACTATATAATGGCCTGGCTAGTCATAAATTAGCCCTCCTTATTTTACCTGTATATTGGAAATAGTATACTGCTGGGGCTGTTTCATTTCTGTGAGCTGTAAACTGCAGATTCTCACTGATGCACAGAAGTGTGCTACAGACTAGAAACTGTATACACTGTTAAGGCATAATTGTAGGGCAGAAGGAGACACTGTCTTTTACATACAGGGACACCCGTTTTTCTGCCATCACTCTGCTGCCTCTATTGCGACCAGTACCGGGTCAGAACTCATAGACCCAGGTCACACCGCGGCCCATTGCCGCCTACGTCACCAGCAGCGCCAGGCGGCGCTTTAAAAATTGTCACGGCCTCCCGCAGCGAGGAACGCCTGTTTTTCTGCCATCACTCTGCTGCCTCTATTGTGACCAGGATGGGGTCAGGACTCATAGACCCAAGTCACACCGCAACCCATTGCCGCCTACTTAACCAGCAGCGGCAGGCGGCTCTTTAAAAATCGTCGCGGGCTCCAGCAGCACGGGAGGCGCGCGGGCTAAGGGCGGGCCCATCCTTGCCCGTCAGAGCCTGGAGGAGGCTCGGCTGGGCCTACTCTCGTGGTCCCATTTCCTGGCTACATTACTCCAGCAATTGTGTGATTTGGAGGCATGTCGTAGTCCGTCGGTGAGCCCTGGCCAAGTAAGTTTTTGGTGGTATTTGGTGATCAAGGAAAAAGTACAATTACTCTTTGAGGGGTTGATCTTGCTCCCCAAAGGCCAAACGGAAACAAATGGGCGATAGGGAGGGCACACCGAGGCCCCTTCAAAACTCCACATTAGACTGTTTTTTGACACGTGCTGCTAGAGCCCTGGACAAAGAAATCCTAGGGGTTGAACGTCGATTGTCCATGGAGGGTGGATCACTCATTGCTCCGATTTTGGATCAAACTGAGTAGAATGCCTGGGGACAGAGTAACGGAAATTCCGGCCAGTACACTGTCAATAGATGAACATTTAACCCCCTGCTGATCACTTATCTCCACTTAATACTATCACACCTTCGATAATTGAACTGCCAGCTAAGAGAAAGAGGAAAATAAAAAAATCAGGAACCCCCGTTAAGAGCAAGCACTAGATCTATAAACAAAATCAAGGTATTGCCACATGAAGGGAATAAGAGCACTCAAAATAGAACTTCAACAGTGTCAGGGCCCTATCATATGCCATCAGTCTCAAAAGCCCTATCTGAGCAAGACATAGAGACTTTAATAAAGCACTTCGATAACCTACTTGTAAAAAATCTTGGCCTAGACTGGACAAACTCGAAGTAAACGTGGGTGTTATCCAAAAAAGTGTAAACAACTTGTTGGGTGGGGCTGGAACAGCAGTGTCTAGAGGTTCTGATTACCCTATTTCGGGGGGGGACATGAATCTGTTAGACAGTCTAATGTGGTAGTTAGACACTGTAGTAAAATTACTCAACCTCCTCTTGCAATTGATACAAGGGAAAATGCTAATGATCATCTGGAGGGTACATCTAAAGACATGACCGTGAGACAAACAGACCATCAAACTGGGAAGTTGTTCTAAAGCAGGTCAAGCTATACATAGTGCTAATGATTCTGTACTTACTGGACAGCCAAATGGGTAATATTAGAGCGGTTGGAGGCCTGAGCAATCGATAGTGGGAAGTTCTCAGACATTCAATATGGTTTCAGGAGGGGCCTGGGTACTATAGAACAATGTCTTAATCTGCACCTGGTTATAGGCAAATACACTCTAGCCTAGCCCGGATCACTCTTTTTATGGTTTATGGATTTGACGTCTGCCTTTGACTGGGTGCAGAGAGGAAGACTCTGGGAGAAGATGCTGGGTATGGGCATTGAACCTGCTATTGTCCATTTCTTAGCATATATGCACCAAGATGTGACGGGGAGAGTTCGTTATGGTGCAGGTGGCGAACTCACGTCCCCAGTAAAAATGACTCGTGGGGTTCGCCAGGGCTGTGTTCTCGCTTCGTTTTTATTCTGCCTATATATAAACGACCTAGAAAATCATATTAAATATGGGAATGTGGATGTTCCCATGATAGGTCGCAGGTTGTTACCTGCATTATTATATGCAGACGACTGTGTCCTAATGTCAAGAACTGGTGTGGGGCTGCAGCGGCTTTTAACCAGGTTCAATGATTTTATGACTAACCTCGGTTTGAAAATTAATGTCGGGAAATCATACACTATGGTGGTGGGAAAATCTCCCCCGATTTTAAAAACCTGTTTTATAAATAATGAAAAACTGTCCTCTGTGCCTACTATTTCCTATTTGGGAATTTCGTTTGACCAAAAAAGCACCTGGAATCATTTAATAGAATCTAGGATTTGTGGCTTTAATCAAAATCTGGAGGCAATTTTTAGATTCACTAAAAAGCTGGGTTCAAAACCAATTACTGCTATCATCAATATTTATAAAGCCCGCACATGTGCTGTTTCCTTGTATGGTGCTGGAGTTTGGGGTTTCTGTAAGGCAGGGGGTCTCCAAAGAGCAGAGAACATGTTTATGAAGCGTCTGCTTACAGTTCCTAAAAGTACTTATGCTACTGTCTGTCATAGTGAACTTGGTTTGATCCCTCTGACCGTTCGAATATAATTAGCACCGATACTCCTGTGGCACGCCATTTGGGCTAAGGAAGAAACAGCTTTAAATCGTGCCATTATCTCAGATTGTTTAAAACTAGAGTGCATGACAAAAATACCCTGGCTTAATTACATAAAAAATCAACTAGAGACCATGGGGCTGGTGGATTGTCTTCATAATCCAGAGAACATTGTCAAGACATCAAAAGCGAAGCTGAAAAAGGACTTTCTAACACTTCTACTCCACCAGAAGAACCATGGAGTTAGGAGAAAAAAAAAAATGGTTGTAGAACATTCTTTGTTAGTTTGCACTCCAGGTATTGAACCTTATCTCTCTTTTTATTTCAGTCACGCTAAATTGTTTTATCTAATAAGATTTAGGTTTGGTATTTCACATTTTCTTGTCTCATATCCACGTAAAGTTTATTGCGATGACAAACTGGACCCGTGTCCATGTGACTCGGAGTCGGTCCAAAGTACCTTACATTTTATGTTCTTTTGTAAACTTTATACTGGACCTAGGCGTGTCTTTTTAATTCCTCTTTTAAAATGTTTAAATATAAGAAAGTGTCGAGCTGCATTATATCATCTCCAGCTCTTAAAAGATGAATTTACTTGTCTAATGATTTACAGATACATTTCTTTTGCTGTTCGCTTGCGGGACATTGTCGGAAAATGATTTTATAAACCATTTATATTTTGTGCTTAGTATTTAAAGAAAGCGATACCAAAGGGGATGATGGACGGAGCGTTAGAGCAAATCAAACACTCACCCCCAGTCAACTGATCTGGGTTTAATCCATCATCATTCTTTAGCTCACTCCACCACCCCAGTTCAGACATGGCCATATGCAAATCAGTCTGACCCTGTGCCTCATGGGAACAGTCCAGCCCGAACTGCCAAGCCATGTCTTCCCTGGACCGGAAACAAGCATCCTGGGACCGGTTTCGGGTTCAAAACCCTCATCAGCCAGGCTATCTTGAATCCAGTGGCAAAGTGAGCAAGGGACCCACGTCTGGGCCAAACTGGAATGGCATGGTGAGCATAAAAACGATGGATTTAGGCCCAGATCTCTGTACTGGGGTGAATGTATGACATTGTTCAGCATTCTGTCCATCAATTGTTGTTTTAGTATTTAAAGAGGCTTCTTTGTGGAAACACTCATTCAAGATATTGACATTCTGAAAAAAAAATTGTTATTGTTACGGTCATGAAATTTTTATCAGTCATGTATATTTTATCTACCCGTTATTTGTTTTAATTGTTTTTAAGATGTATTCTTTTATGGTTGAAATTCAACCGAATAAAGATCTTTGACTGACTGGACAGCCAAATGTGAAAATGCATGAAGCACCAATCATGGTTCCATCCCTACCTGAGACAAAGTTGGACCTTCCACCAGAATGTTGCCCTTATGTCACGATATTAACAAATGTCCCCCTGCTACAGGGTAAAAACTGTAGAAACCATGACTCAATTGAAAAATAAGGTCTGCCATTGCTTATCTTTTAACTCTGACTATACAAACTCTAACTACGGTGACAATTTGTTCGTCAGAAGAGTGAGCTAGATTGGTCCTCTATGTAAGTCTATTTGTGGAGATTGTGTGGTAATAAATTGCAGGTCACCTGCCCTTGCAGGAAAATTGATTAGAGGCAGGCGAGAACAAACAGGGAGAGGTCATGACCAAAGGATTGGTATTATGCCCTTGGTTTTTTTTATAGGCACCTCAAACCCAACGGTAAGCCCAGTAGTACAAATATGAACACAACTTTTTTTCCTAAGGTACTAAAGGAAAATGTTTCCATTGAAACTAGTAATAGATTCCAGGCTCTCTACGGGTTGGACATCCCTGATTGACTTAAGTCAAGTAGTAGTAAAATGATGCCACTCGATGAGGCGGCTCTCGCTGGCATTTCAAGAAGGGACGTAAATAAAAACAACCCGAGTGATAGAGAGAATAGGAATTCAGTTATACTCACTGGTCTTCGTGCATCTTCCCAAGGATGTGAGGGAGTAAAACTAATAGAAGGACCACAGACACAAGTAAGAGCTTTTGAGGGCCAGCACCCAAATATAATCTCATGGAACATCGCGGGGATTAAGTCAAAATTAAACAACCCGGAATGGGGCAAATTTGTGGACAGCAGTCATAGGTCTTCTGCAAGAGACCTGGGCAACTGAGCAGTATTACAGGGTGGGGTACACCACATTCAGTATTGAAGCTAGACACTCGACAGCTGGTAGACCTGCAGGAGGATTGCTAATTTGGGTTAAGACAACTCTGAGTTGCAATATAAAACGGCTAAACATAGAATCGCAGGAAGTCCTTGGTCTAGATATTATTTCATCAAAAGGGAACACGGACTTGAGGCTAATCAACCTTTATAACCGGTACAGTAGTCCCAATAAGGATTCAGACACCATATCAACACTGATCGATTTTCTTGATAATTCATGTAAAGGATATTATCTTATTGTAGCCGGAGATTTTAATACGACCCATGAACCTACAGACTATGTACAATAACTAGTACAGGAGGAAGAGCAAGCCAGAGGTATAAATAAGCTTCAGATACCGGCACTGAAAAGAATTACAAAGGTTGGACAGCAAGTATTGTCTTTTACACTAGCTTACGGGGTTCGCGCCTGTAATGGGCGGACATCCTCAGATGTAGAGGCCAAAACTATGTTTAAAAGGGGCAGTATCAAGAGTAGAATTGATTTTATCGTGATAGATCTTGACCTATGGTCTAATATTAATGATATGACTGTCTTAGATAGAGAGGACAGTGATCATAATGCATTGTTTTTGGAGCTATCTGGTATTATCCTCCCGCAGCTTCAAACAAATTTAGTAGCAGCACCTGTCATTACATCTAATAATAATAGGAGAATAAAATGGCCTCAGATAATCACTGATGAGACGCTGCTACCGAAAATTTATAAAGTGGTGGCTGATGCCCTCGATGTATTGGACACTCAGGATATAAAAAATGTAAGCATTATGTCTACCTTCCTACACCTATCCTCTAACATTAAGGCTATCGTTAGTAGACAGTGTAATACTAAAATAGTTACTAATAACGCTGCCTCATGGTGTAACGAAGATTGTAAGCTTATTAGAATTGCTCTATCCCTGGCAGTCAAAAAAGGAATGAGGGCTGATATAATTAATCTAAGAAGAGCCTCTAAGAGAGTACAGGGTGAGGCAAAAAGGGCATGGGAGGAAGAAAATTGGCATACATTAGTGGAGGCATCAAGGAAGAAGGATTCCCAGACATTCTGGCATTTTCTATCTAAAGGGCTTAAACAGCCAGTTAGTGAAACAGATTTTTATTTACAACCCCAAGTGTGGGAAGAGCATTTTCAGAGATTGTGCTCAGGGGTAGTACCCATGCTGGAGGATGATGCAGCTGTGTTAGGTAGGGATTCCCATATAGAGCACCGAGCAGAAGTACATTTTTCTCTAGAAGAGACAGTAAATGCAATTACTTCACTGCAGTCTGGAAAAGCACCAGGGCTAGATAGATTACCAGGTGATCTATATCGTTCTGAGCCCAGTATATGGGGCCCTTTGCTTCATACAGTTTTTTCTGCTATCACACGTTGTGGGGATATCCCCTAGTCATGGAAAGGCACTGAAATACTACCTACATTTAAAAAAGGAGAAAAGGGAGACCCAGGAAATTATAGGCCTATCAGCCTTATAGATGTTTCACAGAAAGTATTCAGTAAAATGATTTTAACACACCTCCAGTGTTGGACGGAGGATTTCTGTATACTTTCTCATCTGCAGGCTGGGTTTAGATCATCAACGAGTACCTTAGACCAGGTATTTCGTTTTTTGCTGCTTATCTGGAAGGAGTGAACTATTATGAAGGGCCATTTGTATGTCATGTTTGTTGATCTAAAAATGGCATTTGATTCCATAGATCGCTCCAAGCTATGGGTTGCCCTAAGGGATCTTAGCCTTCCAGGGAGGTTGCTCCAACTCCTGATCCGGCTGCACTCTGAAAACTATGCTAAAGTTAGGTGGAATTCAGATGGTAGCCTAACCAATAGCATCCCTGTTTTAAAGGGGGTGAGCCAGGGTTGCGTCTTAGCGGGAACTTTGTTCACTTTATATATGAATGGGCGTATTAAAGATCTCTATGACTGTGGAGGTGACCCACCAAAACTAGCGGGCAAGCAAATCCCCTGTCTCCTATTTGCAGACGATACGCTGCTCATTTCTAAAACACGATGGGCATCCAGAAAGTGCTAACCAAGTTTGCAATTGCCAAAAAAAGGGGTTTAGAAATTAACTGTTCAAAAACTAAGTGCATGGTATTTAACCCGTACAAGTCATCTAAGAGTAAATTGAGGCTAGATGCACAATGCCTAGACCAGGTTAAGGCTTTTGACTATTTGGGAGTCAGAATTAGTGAGAATTTGTCATGGATTCCCCAAATTCAGAAGAGTGTGTTTTCATTGCAACACGTAGATTGTGCTATAGTTAAGAAAGTCAAAAGTTCCCCTTTTCGCCCAATTTTAGAAATACATCGGGCTAAAGGGAGGGGCGCAGCCTTATATGGGGCCAAATTGTGGGGGTTGGAACAGTTGAACCAATTAGAAGTAGCAGAAAATAAATTTCTAAGAGCAATTTTAAACCTACCAAGGAATACGCCATTAATACCCCTCCTTCTAGATCTTGGTCTAAGGTCTATTGTCCATTCAGCTGTCTTATAGGTGCTTTTGTTTTGGATCAGACTTTGAACCAGTAAGACACAGATCCCTGTAAAGGAGGCTACGGAGGAGCTTTTAACATTTCATAGCCAAACAGGGCGCTTGGTTTGGTTTAAAAAAGTAAGGGACTGGCTCTACAAACTGGGATTGGGATTCATGTGGGATGATCCGAAATCTATTGCTAAAAGAATGGGGTCTCACTTAAAAAAGAGGTTTTGGGAGTTTATTGATTCTTAATGTACTGAAGTTAGGATAATCAGTTCCCTAACAACCTGTTTTCTAGATATTAAAAGTTGTTTTAAGTTTGAACCCTATATGGATGATATCGAACCCCCCCATGCACGAGCACTTTATATACATTTCAGAATTGGGGTTCTTCCACTGAACGCGATGAGAAGTAATTGGAAGAATGCATCCGTAACTTCGCTGTGCCCCTTGTGCAATGCTAGCCCTAAAACACTAGAGCACTTTATATTCTTTTGTCCGTTTTGCGCTAATCTGAGGAAAACGTGGATTATTCCGGCCTGTCGGGTGCTGTCTTTCTCACGCCCCTTAGATGCCCTTCATGTTTTTAGATCAGATACATCTAGGTGGCTTGTCTTCACATTATCTAGATACTTGCTTTATGCATGGTGGAGAAGGTCTAAAACCGGAACAAGCACATGTCGTAAAAATATGGCTATTACTGGGGAAGTAAGCACCAAGGCTCCACTGACGGCCGGAAATTATGTTTGAGGACTGTGATTTAACCTGATAGTATGGTCTTTTTCCCCCCCTTTTTCCCTCTTTTTATCGAATTTTAATGTTACATAATCTTAAAGCATTTATGTTTTTATCATTTTTATATTATAATAACGACAGGGAATTGATATTGATGTCTACTTCTTAATTGTATGCCCCAAGCTCAAATTGAATTTTGTATGTAAGGAAGTATGAAGATGCTGTTTATCTCCTTTTTAATCAATTCTTATGTTTTAATATGTTTTATGAGAATATTTTTATGAATGATAATGCTATTGATCGAAATAAACTACTACTACTACATAACATTTTTATTGAATGGAAGCAAAATGCCAACATGCAGTTTTACTGATAAAACTATATAGCGCACAAATACTAATGTGTGGAAATGTGGTTTCAGGAAATATGTATCATTTCAACATCACCAAGTAAAGTTTTTTGATTGTTTTGATCCTATTAAAGCTCTGTTTTCAGCACACTTCTGAACTACAAACAAGTTGTCCAATTGTGGTTTCCAAACTGCTGATAAGTTTTGAAACATTTGCACAGTTCATTTGCAGATATTTAAAAGTTCTGTGTTACAAACAAACTGACAGCTTACATCCTTTGTTTTCGCACCCCCAAGAAAATTTGGGAAAACATGGTGCATTCTAGAACACATTTGTCATTATATATCAATTGTATTCGCTTCTAAAGCATAGTAAATGAGGACTTTACTGTGCACCAGGATATGACAATATTTGATGGGGCTCCCAATGATTCCCTCACTATCACCAACAGTGCCTCTCTCTCACATTTATTTCATTTGTTTTATAGCAACTTTCATACCAGTGTAGGGTGCCAGAACACTTTGCATCACACACACATACAGAGACAATGAATCATAGATGTGTAAAACAGTGTATAGAAACTGTTACATATGGCAACGGGGACTACAAGGTGTAGGATGCACGTCACCCATACTGGTAGGCATTTTGTAAGAGTGCTTGGTCTGGAGAAGCACAGACTCAGGATTCAGAACATAACACAGTGGTTAGCGTTGACTTTAATGATAAGGATTTATTACTACCCAAACAAACCTTTTTAGCAACATCAGGATAATGAAAAACTAGGAAAAAGACCTAACTTTGTAACCTGTACCATGCAGCTCTTTGATGGCAGTTCATAGCTCACTGTGCTAGATTATGTATGTAACTTATGAACTGCACAGTAACAGAATCTCAGTGACATAAGCAGTAACTCACTGAACTCTGCACATAAAATACTGTTCTTCGATATGCTTGGTACACATTCTTTGCAGCAGGCATATTGACCCTCTGTGCTACCTTAGATGATTCAAAACTGCCACTAAACAAAACTCCCATCTCTCTCCAGCAGGTACATTAGTCACCAGAGTTATTGTGACACATTAATTGTTGCCTAAAAACTGCTGGATATACTAGGAACTTTGCAGTGCCAGCCCCCAGTAACAAAACTGCCCCCCCACCCTTCCAGCCTCCCAAGGAAATGCCCGATGCCGGGTACGGCCAGTCCGGCCTTGCTACCACCCTCCAACAGTGCCCCTCATCTTCACGTAGACACTCTCTCATGTGCATTTAATTTCTTTTATACTGCTACTCATTCGAAGTATGTACGGCAGGGTGTCGGAGTTCGTTACGTCACATACATATTATATAGAGACAATGACTCAAATGTTAAAGTCAGTGTATAGGAAATGTTACTTAGGACAATGAGGGCTACAAGGTGTAAGAATCAGATGTCATCCATACTGGTAGGCAGTGGCGTAGCGTGGGCAGGGCCACAGGGGCGGTTACCCTGGGCTCAATATTCTTAGGGGTGCAACATTTTAAAAGAAAAGAAATTGTGGTGGAAGGGACTCCAGTCACATTGGTGCGGTTGTCTGCAAGTGCAGGTTATGTTGTCTTGCCCGCTTTCCTCGCAGAAGAGCTACACGGAGCCGTGCCCTCACGTATCTCTCATGGCCTCGGAGCAGGTGGGGGGCTGCTCACGCTGCTTCCCGGTGGCATGGGAGCAGCGCAGCCCAGCGGCACAACAGCAGAACGTCTCTTGTGATACTACGGTGCCGTACAAGGAATTAGTTTCTGCTTTTTGGCAGGCAAAAGGAGCATTTCAAGCCAGAGTTCCGCGCTTGCAGCCTGATGTCATGTGTTGGTTTGTGATGGCGGGTTGAGTCACCTGGGGGTGTGGCGTTCATTCATTCTTTCATCCATCCTTCAGTCTTTCGTCATTCATTCTGTCCTTCCATCTGTATGACCATCCATATCCAAACCTATTCAACCATTTCCAAACCCATCCATCATCTATCCTTCCATCAATCATTTCACTCATCCAGCCCTCATCCATCCTTTCACCCCATCCATCCTTTCACTCATTCATCCACACTTCCATCCAGTCATCCATCCAACCATTTACCCTTTCACCCATCCTTTCACTTACTCATCCATCCATTTACCCAGTCACTCATCCGTCCATCCATTCACCATTTCACTCATCCATCCATCCTTTCTTCCAGCTCTTCACCCTCCCTTTCACTCATCTATGCATTCTTTCACTCATCCATCCTTACATCCTTCTTTTCACTCATCCATACAACCATTCGGTCAACCATCCGGTCAATCATCCATCCATCCATATTTTCACTCACTCATCCATCCATCCATCCTCCCTTTCTATCTCCATCCCTCTTTCACTTAGCCATCCCTTCACCGATCCATCCATCCATCCATCCATCCATCCACTCATGAATCCATCCATCCATTGACCCTATCACTCATCCATCCTTTCTCTCATCCATCCACCCTTTCACTCATCCATCCATCCTTTTGCCCATTTACCTTCCCTTTCACTCACCTATCCTCACATCTACCTTTTCACTCATCCGTCCATCCATTCACTCTTTCACTTATCAATTCATCAATCCATCATTTCACTCACCCATCCACCCATTTACTCGCCCATCATTCACCCTTTCACTCATCCATCCTTTCATTCACCATATTACCTATTCATCCACCCTGTTATCCATCCATCCACCATTCCACCCATCCATCCACCATTCCACCCATACATCTATTTATTTACCCTTTCGCTCATCCATCGTTCCACTCACTCATCCATCCTTTCTCTCATTATCCATCCATTCACCCTTTCACTCATCCTTTCACTAATCCATTCAGCTATTCCTTCAATTACTTACTCATCCACCCTTTCACATTAATTTTTAGCTGAGCCTCTGTCTGCAGAGTTGCAGACAGAGGAGGCCCATCAAGAACTTCACCCTTGCTGTAATTCCGAAATCATGGGGTGGGGGATGGTTCTCTATGCCCCTGCACATAGGCAATCTGAAAACTTGGAAGTCATGAGTCTTGCATGATGCACAGTGCAGGACGTGAGGTGACTGACATGGTGTTGTTTCCAGGGCTTTAAGTGGGATGGAAAAACTGGGGGTCTCTCCAAGGGGCGTATCTGATGTAATTAAGGGGGTGGCTTAAAATACATAAGCTAAAAGTCTGTGCTTACCATAGTGTGCTGCCCGACTGGTATTCTGCTACTTCTGTTATTGCATCCAGATATATAATACATTACACCTACAACAAGCCAGGACTTATGGCTCTGTCAATGGTTGTTAGTTGCATAAAATAAAATAGAAGCAACTATGGCTTCATTGTATAGAATTATTTTTAACTTCGTTCGCTGGCTTCTTTTAATGAACTGGATTCTGTACATTCCTTCCATCTGGTGAGGTGCAACATTTTTCTTTATGTACGGTTAAACCAGAATGCCCTGCCCGCACTCCGTCCATCAACTCCTTGTGTTTGCGCTGCCCTAGACTGAGGCAGGAGGAGCCCACCACATGGTGTAACAGCCCAGACTGGACCATTGTCACATACAGAATGACCATACAGAATGACAATCAGCCAGCATACAGAATGACAATGGGTGGGGTGGGGCTGCTCTTGTGCTCAGAGGATGAGTGCGAGGCGGCCCCATTAGAGAACTGAGGCTTCTTGCAGGGGAACAGCGCTGCTCCCTGCAATGCCCAAAATTACGGACAAAAGGCATCCGTAAAAGGGATCATCATGGACAACAGACATGAGATCCAAATTACGGACAGTCTGTGAAATTTACAGACTGTTGGTCACCCCATCTAAGACTGATACTGCAAGGTGTTAAGATTGGTTCAGGGAGGCCTAGGGCTAGAGAGAGACCGGCGGAGCCCTCACTAAGCTGGTTAATTACCACCCACTCTTTCTTTCTACTCTTCGGTCTGCTCCGCCCTGGGCCCTTTAGCTGAAAGGGGTTCTGCTGACCCCACCTTGGGCCACAGCAGTAAACACCCAAATACAAACCTATTCAGCACTGCTGAACCTAGCCTCGCCTATGACTGGGATGTCACTGCCCTGGCTTGTGCCTCCAGGGCGAGGACTTCCTCGACTGGTACATGCTAGCACGAATCCCTCACTCCAAAAAAAAAAAAAAATCTAGGCTGAAACATCACGAGTATCTGGTAGCTCTTTGTGCTAAGCTGCTTGTATGTCCTTCTCCTCCCCCGTGATGGCAGGGCAATGCCCCTCACGCCCTTAAGCACCAGCCACCCATGGCAATAACAAAAGACTAACATCTGTGGCTACACCAGGAAAGGTAGTATGGGCATGGTTACTTCGTAGAGGGTACAGCCAAAGACAAAGCCCCATGGCAGCGCGGCAGCAAGCAATAAAAATTATTACAACAGCCACGTAATAAATTAAAAAACTTGTTAAAGTAATATTATGTTCTGAACTAAGATCACATACTAACATGAATACAAACAAAAATATACAAAAAAGTCTTATAAATTCCATGAATCTCTTAATTTGCAGGGATGATATAGTTACAATGCAAACATCTAAAACCCACTGTAATTTACAAATTATGGATCAGAAAATAAGCCAATGCACTGTTCACAACCTCATACAACATAATTAATGCAATCTGTGATGCCTCCCTAGGGACAATGGGATGACCTATGCCAGGGCTTTTCCATGTGGGCCAGCAAAAAAGGTGGCAACTACATTCAGGATATGGTCTGCAACATAAATCATATATACAATACATTTGGCCATGACCTGTTCTTGCAATGTGCTACAATATATGGCATTATTGGCAGGGTCCGCAGAAATCACTACACATTTGCAAATAAAGCGGTCCAGCCATCAAGAGACAACCCACTGATTATGCAACTTTCCCCTAATAGACACTTGCATTATGCATCCTGCAGAAAACAGTGTGCCCAGCTTTACTAGAAAGCGGAGAAGTATCAATATGTGAGATGATAGACTAAAGTCTTAATGGTTTTCTAAAGGTTTTATGATAAATGTACATGTAAAGATGGGAATACAGAGGCATAAAATGTTGAAAGCGTGATAATATATTTTAGGAACTTCTTTCACATTGTGTATTGTTATACTGTGCAGTTATTTCATGTAGTTTAAAATAAGTTATCAGCAGCAAATATTTATGATAAATATTCTGGTTATTTGATTTTTGATTATCTGTATTCTATGCTAAATCAACAACCCAATGAAAAAAACGTATCAACCCTGCCTCCGCCAAATAAACATGCTACCCTACAAATATATGGGCTTCTTCATAAATAGATAGTTTGTTAAATAGCAATACCAAAATATTTTTTGAGCAGGTAGTTTAAGGAAGAATAATAAAATAGACGAGAAGAAGCCTTCACTTTTCTAATGCTGCTTCTCAATTATTTTCAGATTTTCTGAAGACAAATGTATTGGTGTCTTTCCCTAGAAGAGTTTATTCCACACCCATTTCTGGTTCGTCTACATGGATTGCAATCTATAAAAGACGCACGTTTTTGAAAGAGCTTGAGAGACTTACACCACTGCAAATACTAAATAAACATGGCTGATGTTCAGTGTTTGTAGGATGAAATAGAGCTGGGGTGGGTTAGTGTCTCAGGAATATTGTCCAATGGTATGGGCACATTTTATAGGAAGGCAGTGCAAGGTTGTGTCTGCAGGGTCCATTAAGATGCTGCCAATTAGTGTGGATGCAGCAGTGGAGTACAATGAGTTTGTGTCCTCCGGATGCTCTGCAGAGGAAGTCAATTTCTTAAGGACACACTTAACTGCAGTGCTCTGTATCCCTAGAGCTCCATGCACTACTGTGGGTTTGTGACAAATGCAGGGATGTGGATTAGAAACTGTAATTGCATTTATATAGCTCATACTACCCATGTCGAGACGTCGAAGTGCTTTTCGGTGAGTAGCACGCTACTTCAGAACCCAAAAACGATTAGTGGTGAATTAGCATAGGGAAATAGGACATTTATTTGAGTGGTGAACCTAGGAGTCTGTTATTTGAATTGTTAAAGGAAAGTGGAAGGGATATAAGAGGGAGGGGTTCGCATTTATATAGCGCTTGGTAGCCCTGGTGAGGCGTCAAAGCACTTTTCAGTGAGTAGCACACTACTCCGAAACCCAAACAGGATTAGTGGTGAATTAGTATAGGGAAATATAAAATTAATTTGAGCGGTGGACATGTGAGTCTGTTAGTTGGACTGGAAAGGATAGTGGAGGGATAAAAGAGGGAGGGATCTAGAAAGTGTTTATTTGGAGATTATAGCAACAGAAGGAGGTTTGGGAGAAGGGGAGGAGGAAGAGTCAGAGAGAAGGGTTTAGAAAGGCTTGTTTGAGAGATCTGAATACTAAAAGGTTTGAGATGATGCAAGGCGGGTAGAGTCTAGAAAGGGTTATTATGGGGATCATAGTAGTAGAATGGGGTTTGGGATGAGGCAGAGAGTAGAGGTAGAGGATATATTGAGAGGGGTATAGGGTGAGAAATAGTATATGTCTTTACTACCATGCATGTTGGTGCATTAACGATCCTGTAGCGGGTTGGTGTCTCTAGGATACTTTGTGGGGTTGAGTAGCCCCTCTAGTCTAATGAGGTGAATTGTTGTAATGTAAAGACAGTGTGGTGGGTTACTGCTCATAGGGTGCAGGTCATCATGGGTTATTGACTTTGTTGTTCAGTAGCGTGCTGTCTGTTACTATGCTCAGAATGCAGAGGGATGTGATATTTTCTTTAGGATGCAGTACAATGCATCATGTTAGCATTACTATGGCACTGCATAGTGTGGTGGATTAGTGTCCCCAGGACGCTCATTATACATGCACTAAGCCAGCAGAGATGACACGTCTGGTTACTGCCACTAAATTTTTAAGAGAAGAACAAATGGAATACATGGCTAATGAAGAAATGCAAAGAAAAGATGCCAACTCGAGGACTGAAAGAGCATCATGGAGAAGGAGAGCACTAAGGAAGTCCCTCGGAACAGGAATAATCTAAAAAACAACAAGATAAAGAATTGATAGGAAAGGAAAACGGAAACAGAATAGATGTCAAAAAGTAAACATTCTCCTGGTCATTGGGTCCGTTTTTTAATCATTGCTGCAGTCATTATGGAAACATTTGTAACCGCTTTATGACCTTTATTTCAATCACAAACTACCACCAGAAATTTCGTCAAGTATCGATACAAACAGATTAGGTATTAAGAAGCTTTACACTTACCTCATTACCATGGACCATTAGATGATGTGTTGTGACCAGGGCTTTGAATACAACAACCCAACTACTATTTGTTGCTCGCTCAAAGAGAGTGTCCGCCATCTGAGGAATATTCACGTTAGTTTCGTTGGTGGCCTGGATCAAATCTAAAGAAACAACCATATGAAAGAAGAATTAATTAAGAGAGTGAAAATGGACACTGGGATTTAATTGAAAATTACAAACATCTTTTTAAAGCGGTCCAGGCATTTTTGTTTAATCATTCTCTAGGGGGACATGCGTGTTGGCAGAGGGGCTATTAGAACCTGCCTTTAAGGCTCAGATCCAATTCGCCAATAGCACAATCTGTACGAGACCCCTTGTTTCTAGGGCTCAGAGGGGGGCTGGATTGGTGGAAGGATAGATAGGGGGATGGAAGTGTGGGTAGATGTATGGGGCTTAAAACAATGCAGTATCTCCATCTCCATTCAGCGACCATAAGAAGAACCAGACTTTCTTTTTCACTTCATCACAGATCACCCTGAATTTTCAGGTCATTTGGGGGGTTTCAAAGTTCGGCGAGTAGAGTTTGCTCAGCCGTTTTTTGTTCATGTATTTTTTTTTTTTTCCAAAGGTGCCAGGCCCACAAAGACCTAAGCTTAATCTCTCTTCTTCCATCATGCAAAACGAGACTAGATATCACCACTTACTGCTTGTTGGACAGTGCTTTATTTGCACAGGTGGTAAGCACCAGCACTTGGTTTTAGGGACCAGTACCTATTTTTCGTCATCAGACCGAGAGCAAGAGCAGGAAAAGCGGAAAAAGAAGAGAAAGGTAGGAAAACAGTGGTAGAAGGAAAAAGCAGGAATAAAAAAAAAAAAAATTCAGGAGTGAGGGAAAGAGCAAGGAAATGTAGGTTAGTGGAAGACCAAGGCATGAAGTGGAACCAAAAGCAAGCAACCTAAATAGTTGGCAACTCCTGTATTCAGTAGCAACTGAGTCCTAAGGAAAACTTTTAGACCAAGTCTTTATTTATTTGTTTGCACTTTACGTAGATAACAGTGAAGGGGGGATTTAGTCTATGTTACCAAACTGGGTCACTGTTTTCTCATTTAACCCCTACACATCAGGGCTGCAAATTCAAGCTCTGAGTACTAAACACTTAGGGGCCGATTCCGATCTCGGCCGGTAGGGCTCCGAATCGGATTCGGCTTTACCGGATCCGATCCGGAGCCCTGTTTCCCGACCGAATCGTACGCGGGTCCGGCCGAGCGAGTACGATGCGAATTCGCCGACCGACTCGTCCGGGCGTCCCGACCGCTCCGACCGACTCGTTCCCGGCTCGAACCACACCGACCGACTCGCTCGGACTCGACTCGCACCGCGCAATGGAGACGTTCCCGGCCGGGTAAGTACGATGCGCGCCGCGAGCAGTCCGACCGAGCCGCGCACTCCGGCTCGAAAGAGCTGTCGGAGCTGTACTTTGGGGGTCCGTGTCGGACCCCTGTACGCGTAGCCGCGCGAGTCGCACACAGGGGGACCCATGGTTCCCCCTACCTGTGCGTGTACGGCACGAATCGCTTCGCCGCGTACCCGCTGTAGGGGCGCACTTGTCCGACTTCGCACCCATTGAGTCAATGGGAGCCCGCGTACGCGTTGTGACGACCGGCTCCCATTGACTTCAATGGGAGTCCGACCGACTCTAGTCCGATAGCATACGGACGCATCGTACTCGTTCGGTCGGACTGCACGGGTCCGATTCGGTCGGAAATCTCTCCGGGTCCGGCTCGGTCGGAGAAATTTCCGGCCCGAATCGGAATCGACCCCTTAGTCCTACAATCATTAATATGCACATTTCTTTACACATGTAATGAAAAATGTAAGAGAGCTGACCAACACATTTTTTGTTTTCGTCGCGCTAGAAAGCAAATTAGAATCACATCATGCCACTGTCCATGGTTACAATCAAACAGTACAAGTACTTAGGGCCATATGTACAAAAATCAAGAATTATGATTTCCAGATGTACGAAAACGTACATTTATTAAACCGCAATTCCTAGTGGACCGCAAATCGACCTACCTCATGAACATTGATAGGTTAGGTAGCAGTTTGCGACCTGTTAGGAATGATAGCCATGACAGAGCAGGTGGCCTGCTGGGGTCAGCAGACCACAGTGTCTGTGATGCCTTTTTAATTAAACATTTTTTTTTTTTTTTAAATAGTTGCAGGCCGTTTTTCTTAAAGGAAAACTGGATGTGTTTAAAAAATAGAAAATGAAACTTTCAAGTATCTTTTTTTAAGAGTAGGTGGAAACATTGCCTGCACTGAACATTTTTTGGTTAAATTCTCAAAGCGAAAGGAGTCCCTTGAGATCCCCTTTCCATTCGTGAATGGTTATGGTTAGACCTGGCATCCTTGGCGTGATTTTTCCCTGACTTTTTGCCTTCTGACCTCCTGTTTTTGACTGTTTTGCTGGCTTTAGGAATCTGGGCACTTTACCACTGTTAACGAGTGCTAAAATGCATGTGCTCTTTACTTAAAACATGGTAACATTGGTTTATCCACAATTGGCATATATGATTTACTTACAAGTCCCTAGTAAAGTGCACTACATGGACCTAGGGCATGTAAATCAAACTAGTGGACTTGCAATAGCATAAAACAATGTCTCAACAGGTAGTATTGTAATGAAAAATGTTATACAGTAAATTAATTTACAAGATAACGAAGGTACACAGGAGAAGCACCAAGGTTGACTATAGAAGTCTGTATTCAAAATTGGGCTGAGGAATACATTTCAGACAGCAATATCCATATTACTTGTAACTAGGTATAATCAGCAAAAATGTGCAAACATAGTGCTTGCGAAAGGTGAACGGCGCATGTGAGGCATGCGACACGTTCAAAGCAAACAGCGAGAATGAGTTATTTAAAATGGTACACAACATGAGAAAACTGGGGAGAATAATTTACAGAAGCATGTTATGTGCCACTCAAATTCGTTTTGCACAACTGCAAGGCCTATCTCTCCTATAGGATAACATTGGGATTGCCTTCTTACATTTTTTAAGTGTAACTTCCAATTGGGAAAAGATGGGACCCCTAAATTTGGTGTCTCTGGAATCACAATTTAAAAACGCAACTTATGATGAAGTTGGTTTGTAAATTGCAATTCTAACAAGGCCACTTTTAGAAAGTTGGCATTTTTTTACTGTTACCATTTGGTGCCTTCTGCCTGTCTCTAGAATACACATCTGGGGAAGGTGGCAGCTGGCTTCCTGCATTCCCTCTAGACAACCACACACAAAGAAAAGGTAGGTGTGACAGAGACCCTCTGCATGGTGATGGGTCACCCTGCGCAGGATGGGTGGCAGAGCAGACCTGAAAGGGCTGTATTGTGTACCCAGAAAAAGGTTTGCATACACCCTGTAGTGAGTCTGGAGCCATGACAGGAAAGAAAGGGACTCTGTGCACTTCAAGGAATCTCTTTGAAGTGTCCCCCACATCAAAGACCCAACTGGGTATTAGCACGGGTCCTCTGACACCACCAAATAAGAACACATCTGGAACTGAGGACATTCTATTCTACCAGTAAAAAGGACTGCTGTGCTGCTGGAAGGACTGCCACTTTGCTGAACTGCTTTGCTGTGTTGACCTCTTGCCTGGGAGTGACACAAACTGGATCTGCATCTCTACATACTGGAACCAAAGTATCTCCAAGGGCTTGTTGGCTTGCCTCCTGTTTTCTGAAGTCTCAGGAATATCAAAGACTTCTCTCTTCAACCTGTAAACAGCACCTGGACTCTGTCTGCTGTGAGTCCTGCTCTGCTAAGTGGTGCCAATCCAGTCCTGAGCCCTTGGACGTGAGTATAAAGTGCTGTATCTGCTAGAACCAACGCATCGGCATCGTTGCGCAGATCAGAACAGATGCATCCTTGCCATTGCAGGAACCAAACTGATGCATTGAACTTGGAACTGCTGCATTGCCTCTGGGACCGCGGCATCGGAACCGCCGCATAACCACCACTGCGTGGAGAAGATCGACACATCACCTCTACAACATGGGGAAACCCAGTGCATCGCTACCGGCACCGACGCATCACCGCCATTGTGTGGAGAAATCCAGCACATTACGTCAACTGCGTGGGGATCACTGGCACATCTCGTTGCTGGCAACCAGGATCAAGGTACATTTGCTCAGCGGGTGCTGCGTGGGTCTTGTATCTGGCCTGAGCTCCATCACGGTCAGTCTGAACTCTTGACTTTGTCCTGGTTTCAGCGCGATCAATTAACTCTTTAAAAGCTTACTGCTTCTAAGCACTATTTTTGCATTTAATCTTTATAAATTCATATCTTGACTTCTACTGATTGGATTTTTGTCATTTTGATTTTGTTTTATTTATAAATATTATTCTCTATTTTTCTTACTGTTGTGGCATTTTTTTGTGGTGTTTTCACTGTGTTATTGTTTGATGTGTTTGTGCAGCACATTGCCTCTTAAGTTAAGCCTGACTGCTCTGTGCCAAGCGATCAGAGGGTGAGCACAGGTTAATTTAAAGTGTTTATGACTTACTGTGACTAGGATTGTGGTTCCTGCTTGGACAGGGTGCATACCTCTGTCAACCAAAACCCAGTTTCTAACATTTACCACTACCTCTTAGCAGTCATGAAAAAATAAATGTTTTGCAACTGTAATTCAGTAGCAAAACACTAATACATACCACTTTGATTCAGTAGTTGGAAGGAAAATGCCCCTTCCAACCACCAAATTGCTAAACCAAATAGTGATTCGGTAACAAGTTACTGAATCGCAATTTGGCATTTGTACATTAAAAAATGCTGTTTTGCAGTCGCAAACTGGACAATTGTGTGATTAGGGGCTTTTCCAACCTCAAGAAAGTTTTTTACATATGGCCCTAAATTCGACATGGCCTATAATCCAAATAAACACAAAACAGAAGTTCATTCAGCATGGAGACTAAATTGCACTGTAACATTCCAATATCAATTCAGAAAGCCTAAGAATGCAATATATATAGGTGTGTGTGTATAGAGTTATGATTAAAAGTAGGTTGAAGCTTAAAGTCAAATACTGTTCCAAAAAATCTGTAAGAAAGAATAAATCTGCTGATGACAATTGATTACCCACCAGTGGATATCTGGCTATGTGCCCATGCTTAATAGTTGCAATATCAAGGGATACAAATATTCTATGTAACAAGGATGTTTATAAGGTGTGGATGTTTATTTCTATAACTTTGCTGAAGATTTTGATGCATTGTAGAATAATATACAATGTAGGGTTGCTCCACTAAGGTTGTATACCACTTTGCCCATCTCCGGGATGTGAGCAGTGTATTTTACTAAACTATGGAGGGTTGTCCATAGGGTCTCACAGAAGGAGTCTTTTCAGTGACAAATGTATATCTGATAACCTCTTGACTGACAATTGTGGGTCATGTGAAGACTTTATGAGGGTAAACCCATTAAGGTGAATAGACAATTGTTGACAGGGGCAGCATGTTAAATTACCTAAGTTCACAGACCCATTAGGTGGTGCCACAATGATTGTATGAGGTCATCAATTATGTCATTTAACATGTGAGGTCATAAGCTGTGCATGGAAGAGGCGCAAGTTCTAGTTAGCTTAGTGAACTGTAACTGGTTAATTTCACATTATTGTTTGGTTTAAATCATTGTCAGTAGCGGCTGGTGGATATTAAATGTGGGGAGCGGAAATTTTACACCGGAGTATAGTGAGTGAGCGCAGCGAGCGAGAAATTAAAAAGGAGGGTGCAGGGGATTCTACCACCACAAGAAAAAAAATTGATTCAAATGGTGGATTTTATGGCGTATAGTCAGTCATTGAATACTTTGCACTTTAGTGGCAAAGAACAACTGCCCAGTGTGCAGTGTTTTCACCTATTTTTAACCACACACAAGTATGCACTGATAAAAGAACAATAAGATCTCGGTTCAAACCGTTTATTTTTTTTTTTGTTTTGTTCTGTTGCCGGTTTCAGTATTTCAACTACTCAAAAGAGACTTAGACCAGAAGCAGACAAGCAAACTTCCTTCATACTAAGTGGACACTCCAACTCTGGCACCTCTCGGGTGATTAGTTGCGCTATATAAATCCACTTGATTGATTGGCAATACCCACATATTGCTGCCCTGACATATTGTACCATTCATGCTAGTCATTTTCAACCAAGATACTCAGTTCCTGCTACTATTGGCAATGTAAGTGCCATGTTTCATCTCTGCAGAAGCCATCTAGCCATTGCCTGCTGTTGTGCTCATTTTTCTTTAATTCACCTTTTGTTTTATGTATGCTTGCCCTTGTGGTCCACTAATGACACACACTGCCCACATTAAAAATATTTTAATAAATTTGCACACATACGTGTCTTTGAAAAGCTACAGATGTTGCTTTTCTGTTGCATTTGTCTCTGACAGTGAATCACACCACATTTAAATATGTTGTTGAGTTTTACAACTGCTTTAGGGAAGGCACTGTGAGTGCACACACTTTAAAACCATTTGTTTTTACAATTGGTTTAAAAGGGCGTCAGCAGGCACCAGTTACTGCCTATTGGCTTGCCCTTTTCTAATGCCACTGGTAGCTCCCCTCGGCCTCCGAACCAGGAAGCGAGGGTGCTCACTGCACGTGCTGCCAAGATATATATCTGTGTGGGCAGTATCATAAGGGACTAGAAGCAGCACGCAGCAGCCCAGCTAGTAGGTGTACCTGAATGAAGTGATGTCATACAAGTGCCTCAGTACTCCCTTTCTCACACACATGCATATTACTGTATTGTAGGGATTCATTTACAGAAATATACATTTGCTTCATCTCTAGCAATACTGGTAGGTTTCTTGAACAAACATGCCCTGCGCATTCTTTATTTAGAAATTAGATTGAGATCAGCATGTTTCTAATTTTTATTATGGCAACAACCAACCAGAATTTCACTGGAGACAGTAGGGGAAACTGTACATCATTTAGGCCTTCACCAAGTACGCCCCTTCTTTGTACCGGAATGATAATTTGTCAGGGGACTCCTGGAATGCAGTATTTCTTGTCAGAGTCCCCTGATAGGGTCAACAACTCAGTAGGACGCAGTGGGACAGGCCAGGTTGATCAATTATCCTAGGTCCCTCAGGAAAATAAAGGGAAGCAAGCCTCGCTGCCATTCTAATAATTCTCTACAGATGGGACATACACCGATGAAAACGTGTGTTTTCACCTCTGGGGCTCAAACTGGCAGGAATGAGAATGACACCCGCCCACAGCCTGCATCATATTAGCATAAGAGGTGGCTCTTGTATGGTGAGACCAGGAAAGGCTTCATTGCAACCCACATCGATAAATTAATTGTATTGCATTAATAATCCATTTTGCAGGCAACTTAGTAATTATGGAGCAGCGTCATCTATTGATGAATGCAAGTGCCTGAGCTCAATGTTGACACACATGAAGCACAGCTGCTAACAGAAAGAATACATTCCCGTCAACTTTGCACTAAATAAAAACTGAAAAAACCTGTTTTGTTGTCCACGACGAGTTTCTTACTTATATTGGGCCCAGTTTTCTACTTGACATTGCTGCAATAAACCAGGAGAGTCCGGCTCAGCTCCATAACTCATCCAAAGTGAAAATACAAGCAGTACTGAACACACGTGTTCCCACTGCACTGCCCCCTACAAGCAAGTTGTGACCACCCACAACTTTGTCTTTATCGGCCTGTCACGTCTCCAGACATTAAAGTAAATGGAGCTCTGTTAACTCTTCCCAGGGCCATTGAATAAGCACAGGGAAATCAATCCTGTGTTCCCATGAGGCACAGGGTCAGACTGATTTGCATATGGCCATGTCTGAACTGGGGGTGGTGGAGTGAGCTAAAGAATGATGATGGATTAAACCCAGATCAGTTGACTGGGGGTAAGTGTTTGATTTGCTCTAACGCTCCGTCCATCATCCCCTTTGGTATCGTTTTGTTCGCCCTGGGTTGGCAGGGTATGCCCAGACGTGGGTCCCTTGCTCACTTTGCCACTGGATTCAAGATAGCCTGGCTGATGAGGGTTTTGAACACGAAACCGGTCCCAGGATGCTTGTCTCCGGTCCAGGGAAGACATGGCTTGGCAGTTCGGGCTGGACTGTTCCCATGAGGCACAGGGTCAGACTGATTTGCATATGGCCATGTCTGAACTGGGGTGGTGGAGTGAGCTAAAGAATGATGATGGATTAAACCCAGATCATTTGACTGGGGGTGAGTGTTTGATTTGCTCTAACGCTCCGTCCATCATCCCCTTTGGTACAGCTGGCAGATGCACAGCACGACATGTCCAAAGTCCATCTCCCTCCCCCCATAGTAAAACAAGCATTTGCAATGCAAAAGGTCTCGCGTTTGCGAGAGTTTAAACTATTGGCTTTGTAAATGACAATGCCTTTTATTTATGTTTTAAAATCCAACACATAAATAAAAGGCATTGTCTTTTACAATGGCAATTGCTGAAACTTTCGCAAATGCAAGACTATTGCATTGCAAATGTCAGACACACAAGCAGACACAGGCACACACGCAAGCATACACACAGACACACACACGCAGGCAGACACGCACACAGACTGAAAAACTACCATAGTGAGTGAGCATCTAGGGGCCCACTGTAAGAGAAGGGCACTTACTCACTCTCGGAATCGAGATAAAAACTGCACCCTCACACCCAGAACCTGAAAAAGAAATACTAAAAGTAAAATGTGGAGAACAATTGTCATTTTCACTTTTGAGGTTGGTATTTTCACGCAGAACTGTATTAAACTTAAATCTGCAGAGGCACTTGTAACAGTGGCACTCACGTTATCGATCTCTTAAGGATGAAAGGCTGAGTTGGCTTGGCTGAATTGCACACTTGTCTGCAAGAGGAGCATCAGTCTTTGCTAAATGTATTTATTGTTTATATTCACTTTATAAAACCCATGTAAGCGAGCCAGATAATTTACCACATTCACCATATGCAATTAAAGCAAAATAAAAAGAAGGAAAGTCATCAAAGCTCTTAGTCCAATACAATAAATAACGTTAAAAATTAAATGCAGCTGCACAAGTCATGAAAAAGTACATTCAGTGTCCGATTAGTTCATCTCACTCCTGTTACGCCCACTGCTTCTCTATTCACACAATAAGCCAATCTTGGGTACTGGGTTGAAAAACAACACATAATAACAGCAGAGCAGCCAGCCGCCCTTGTTGTAAGAGGGCGTTGGGCGCTCTGTTGATAAATAATACACCTGGGAAGCACGGCCGCTTTTTAAAACAAAGTGTGTCCGGCGCCTGTTTGAAAACAATTTCTACACAAGTAATTAACTGTAAAAAAAGGCAGGCAGCAGTCGCATTTTTTTTCTATTTATTTGCTTTAGTAGTTTTCGCGTCAGGCCCCGCTTTAGATGTTTAAAGCTAAAGCGTGGGGTGCCGAGATTGCTACAAAAGTATACAAATGGAAAAGAAATGCGGCATCTGCCTGCTTTTTTTTTCTATTTATTTACTTTTTTAGCAATTTAGCCCCACGTTCTCGACTGCCCTTCCACCCTGCATGACACATTGTGCTTTCACCCTACGAGTTACAAATGGGAAGAAATCTGCATATGCAGACTTGACGCTCAGGAGACTGTCCCCTTCAACAATCGAAGCACAACAATTCAAGCACAATATGAAACAATGAAATAGTTAAAACCTTCTGTTTTGTACACCCTAAAGTGCTCCACCCAGACAAACAAGCATTGGCATAGCCAATAGGTCTCACCTTTGGGACCTTATAAGTGTTTAGCCATGCAACAGTTGATGTTGCACCAAGGATATCGTGCTGGATAACTAAACACTTATAAGGTCCCAAAGGCGAGACCTATTGGCTATGCCAATGCTTGTTTTACTTACTGATGCACCTGGGGTCGGTAAATTAATTTAAAAAATGGCATCTCATCACTTTGTGGGCATGCATGTGTAATAGAGCATGCACACACCTACAAATGACTTATATAAAATCTTGCCGATGTTTACAGCATGGGTAAATGGCATGGCCAAGTCAACAGTTCCAAAAGGCAAGACCAGTTGGCTTTACCAAGGCTTATTACACAACCCTGTCTAGGTACAGTTTTCCACCTCATTAGTACCGTTTAACACCTAAATACAGCACTGGCAACTGAAAGTTAACAAGTCCACTTTTGCAGAGAGCCTGCCACTGAAGGAATACACGTTTGGCAGCATTTTCAGTAACTTTTGATCTGTTTGAGCTAGAAACCATTTTTGGTTGGTTACAAATTGTAACTTAAAATCAGCAACTTATGCATCAGGCGATGAATTATGTGGCAAGTATGGCAAATCCATAATTATGTGGCAAGCACAGCGGCCATGGAATTGCGTAATTTCAATGGCTCTGAAATTAGGTAGTGCTCTTACAGCACCACGGCGCTGCACCGTGCCTTGCACAAGTGCCACACGTGCTGCAGTTGCTTCCCCGAGATGGCTGCCAGTGGATCTGTAAACCGTTCTATTATGTGCATCTTCATCTGTACCGTGTGCTTTTACAAGGATAGGGTCATGATGAATTGTAACTAAAACTGCACCTAAATAAACGACTTCCTCTGTCTCCCAACCCCCACACACTCATCGGTACCACCAGTCCAGCCTGCCCTGTGGTTTGGGAGTAAGGGTTGCAGAGTACATTTGGTTCAAAGAGAGAAACGGCTTCCCGGGGCGGAGGAGTTGTATTTTTATTGCTACCTCTTTAGTAGAAGGGGTCCCCGGATTCGGCGCAGGCGCGTCCCTCGTTTGTTGCGACTGTCACTGGCAGCCATTTCTCTTTATTACCGTGTCCCGAGCGGAGCGGGCCGCAGTCCCAGTAGGCGCATTAGCGCTCGAAAAGCTTAGTAATGCTGCCTCGTTTATGGAAAAGAGTGAGGGAAAATACCCTTGCAGCAGTTTTATTGCATTCCGCCGCGCCTCTCAGAGGTGATATACTGTGCCGGTGTTAATTTTATTTACTTTTTTTCAGTCAGAGGGAATAATTCTGCAGCTAGTGTCGCAGATCGTGGAGTCTACGAAAGAAATGGCTTAAAGCTTGCTGTGTGGGAGACAAAGCGCTGCTGGTTGGCAAAGGGTGCTGACTGGATAGGGGTTCTAGGTTGTGTATGTAACCTGTGAGTCACGAACCCGCGTCTCTCTACTGGGCTAATTCAGCCTTTCATCCTTCCTCAAATGCCAAAGAAATAAGAAATGTGGGACTGCTTCTAAATAATCACACATCATACTTAGGCATTAAAATAAGATTTTTATTGTGGTGAGCGCTGTGCTTTATTTAAGTCGCTGATTGCGGGTATGGCCCAGAAAAACGCGAAAGGAGGAAGAACAGAACAAAGGAAAACTGTGACAAAGGAAGAAATCATGGATAACGAGCGCGGCAGCCTGCTCATGACCACACGCTCGTGCACAATGACCTTTTGCCCGCGTCTGGGCACGATAATTGGAAACAGATGTCGGCCCTGCGGGTAACCGCAGGGAAAAGGCCATTGTGCACGAGCGTGTGGTCAGCTTTCAAAAAGCCCCTTACATAAAGTCTCGCAGAGCAGCGCTTGCGCGCTACTCGAGGCTCGACCTAAAAAACGGAATGGTGTATTTCTGTACAAGTGTAGAAAAACTCACCTCAGACTGAGCCCGTTTTGCCATCCCACAGATGGAAATCAAAGGGAAAGTGCAGTGCAGAATGAGACGGGAGGAAATTGGATGCTTTGACAAGGTGGCTCGAGGGGAGGGAGCCCCTGGCTGCCTGGTAACCGGGAGTGCTGATAAATGAAGCACAGGGCGTTACTGTGGAAGACCTGGCAGCCTTCCCACGCCCTCTTTGGAGAAAGCACATATGTCTGTGTAAACATCGATTGTGCAAAACGTTACACAGTATATATAACCAGTCCACCGGCGCTTGGTGCCAACAAATGAGGAGTCATAAATAAACAGAGCGCCGTGTCCCTGAAGGAGGTGCCGGGCTCCGAATTAAAGTTAAAATAATAAATAAATAAACGGAGCGCGGTGTCCCTAAAGGGGGCGCCGGGCTCAGAATTAAAGTAAAAATAATAAATAAATAAACTGAGCGCAAACACTACCTCTCCGTCTCCCTAGCTCTGCTGCTCTGCTATCGGGCCGGGCCGTCGGAAAAAACACAGAGCAATAAACTCAATGGCAAGTTACAAAACAATAACATGGCAGTCATTATTAGTGCTGAAGCTGCCGCAATGTTAAACGGCCATTACACGAATGATAAAAAAAAGTGCTAACCCAGTAATTAGAGGACACCGTGTAACGCCGCAAGTAAAAGATCCAGTCCGGATAAGCCGTCCCAGAAGGAGACAGGGCGGTAACAAGGAGGGACTAAGAAGCCTCATTTACAATCAAAAGCCAGCGTTTAGCATGGACGATGACGCAAGCCAATGGAAACAAGGGGCGGGGCTTCCACTCCACTTCTAAAACCTACCCTACTACAATATGCCTCGCAGAGCGTCCAGCGCATGCGCGCTGCAACGCTAGGCAAGACCTAAAAACACAGATTTGGCCAACTTTAGCACTGAACAGCAAGTAGTCATTTAGTCCCAGCTGCTCAATGTTTCTTCTTTCTTCTCTGTAAGGGTAGGAAGACGACACACATCACACCATTTATCACCAATTGCCTCTGGTTGTTGTATTATTTAAACACTTATTACGCCACTTTAACCTTTGTTTTTTTCAGTGAATTTCTAGGCTTTTTATTTTTTCATTAACGCATGCTAAAATCTAATTCCCATACCCAAATATAGAGTTACTTTAACCTTTGTTTTTTCGTGTGTGTGTTAGTTATATATTGCAGTTAGGATGACATCACACTACCCAAGAAAAATGCGTTTTTTTTTTTTTTAAACTAACAACTTTCTTGGTTAATGAAAATGTACTTGAAATACGTCCTCTCCTGGAGACGAAAAAAACGTTAGGAGCAGGAGGAAACAACGTTATTTTGGCAGGGTTTACAAGTGCTAAAAATCGAAGTCAAAAACACTAGGCAGATGTTTAAAAACCTAAATGCAGTGGAGCAGCCTTTAAATCTCGTCATCCCTTTGTGACTTTGTGAAAAATCTGTTCCGCAGTTTTTTTCAGAAAATTTAGGGATTAATAGAAGAAGAAAAATAAAAGATAATTTGATTGATGCAATCTCAATGTGTTTTCCATGAAACTTCAAGAGGTTCAACTGGTTGGTGAAAGGTTTGAAATCATTTATTTTTTAAGCCATCATGAAAATTATGATTTCTGTATCCTGGAAAAACTGTCGTGAAAAAATGCGGACATAATGAGCATTAATGGCGTACTAAGGTATTGAAGGCAGTGATTGAAATTACTTAATTCCCCCCGTTGAATGTTTCAATATTGAATTTCCCATTTAAAAAGGAGTACGGCATTCCAAAAAAAACAAAAAATGTCAAAACTTAGAGCAATGGGAACTCATGAAAATTAAAATCTGAATGTAAGCAAAGTGACGAGAGAGTCTTCAGAAGGTTGGATAAAGTTTCAATTTTACAATTCTACATTGTGATGTTGACCCAAAATCATGGTTTAGGAAAAATATTGTGCATCTCCCACAGTTTCAGTGATGCACTGCTAGTTTGGGCGGGATGGGGGATAGGAACTGTCAGCATAGCCTAGCCATTGGGTAAGCCCTGCGCAAGAAGGTCACTATGCACGACCTAGAGCCATGTGAAGCTGTTTTAGGTGGAACAGAAGAAGCTAGGTGCAGGGCCCGACCATCCCTTTGAAGGCTGCTGAGCACAGCAAAAATCAGTGCTCAGTTGGTTCGGGGCAGGATGGGTGCAGGGTCTCACTGAAGGCCTGGTCCCGAACCCAAAGGTTGATGTGCACCACCAAAGGCCTTACACAGCTGGGAGGTGAGGGGCTGGCACAAGGACTAGCCACAGGCCATTTGCTAGTATGGGGTCTGCCCATACGCCAGACCCTGTGTCCAGAAATTACTGCACATGGCTAAAGACTGTGCTCAGCAGGGATGGCTTTAGTGCTGGTGTCGCCCGGTGAGATAATCATTTAGAGCCCCACACCCCACAACCGCCACCTTGGGTTCTCACTACCACCGGGCAAAAGTGCCCCATATCTCTCCAATCATAGGTTATTGCTAAACACAGCACCCCCTCCCCCTGAGGTCAGTGCCCCCTCCACAGGTCAGCGCCCAGTGCGGCCGCACCAGTCACACTTCCCTAAAGCCAGCCCTGGTGCTCAGCTGGTTTGGTGGAATGGGGCTAGGGCCTAGTGCCTTTGCAAAGCCCAAAGCATGTGCTGGTTGCCAAAGGTTTGGCTAGGGCAGAAGTTGGTAGCAGTTTATCATACAAGTACAAACAAAATCACTGAAAGATCTTTGCTGAAGATAAGTTATCTCTTTTGTTCATAACAAATTAACGTTTGATTATTAACAAATATATAGATATTCCCACACAAAAAAACTACAGCTGGAGTGATGCTAGGATTAGAATGTAAAACCTAAACAACATTGAAATTCCCCAGTTCTGGTAACTGCAAAAACTAACTTGAGCGCTCACCATGTGCAGCCCAAGACCTCACACATATCACTGATGTTATATTAATTGACATCACTGATTAAGACATACTATGAGGAGGATGTAGAATTATGTCAGAAACCTGCTGAGCATGCTGAAGGCCATGTGTAGACTGTTTGGGGGACTGGGCACATGCGGTTGCTTGTTTTAGATCTTCTCCGCAGCATCAACTGCAAATGGTGCTAGGTCATATCTACGGTGTCTTCAACCACTTCTTATGCTTTTTTTGTCACATGCACACCCTGCATCACACATTGTCCTTGAACAAAGAGTGATGTTAGCAATGTCATTCGAGGAGCCATGAGCAGCTCCTACCAAAGGGTGAGATACTGCAAGCCCTGATGTTAATGTGAAAGGCCCAATGTTATGCGATTATCACCTTTTTAACGTTTTTACTAGAAATGGATCAGGCATAAAAGACTTTGCACAACCCTAGCGTAAAATACACCATTGCTGGAACGTTTTTAGAAAATGACTGCAGTGACAAAAAAAATAATAAATCAACAAAAACACTAACTTCCAAGAAGTTAGTCCATGCTTAGTACATCAAAAGCAAAAAACTGAATTCACAAAAGCTGCAGTTCTATCTCAGCTGGACAATTGTAAGGTAATTTGACTTGGTGCGCCGAATAAAAACATACAACCGCACAAAACGAAAAAAAATCAACAGGAAGATACCTTCAATCGGAGGACACACAACCACATTACTCCAGCCATAGCACAACTTTATTGGCTCCTGGTGGAACAAAGGACAACGGTGGCATTTACATTCTTCATATTCTTCTAAAGCCCAAGCATCTTGGCAATAGAACTAACCCCTATAGCAATCCTCAGATCCAACAATGAAAATTTGATCTGACCTCCATTCTCAACGCATCCATCACCGCAGCCACCTTCCCAGATGGATGGAAATAAGCAGAAGTCAGACCACCTCCTCAAGAAACCCTCCACACGACCCCTTCCCCGCCAAAGTCCTCAAGAAGGCCATCAACCGCCAACTCACCGAACACCTGGAAAGAAACAACCTGCTGGACACCTCCCAATCCAGTTTAGGCGCCAACCACAGAACTGAGACCACCCTGATCGCTGCCACTGACAACATTAGAACCCTCCTTCGTCAGGGGCGAAACAGCGGTCCTGATCTCCCTGGACCTCTCAGCAGCATTTGACACCATATCCCACCACAGACTCATCAAAAGATTCCACCACATCGGGATCCAGGGAGACGCCCTCAAATGGATCGCATCCTTCCTCTTAGGATGATCCCAGAGTATCCACCTACCTTCCTTCACCTCAGGACCCAAGAGCATCATCTGCAGCGTCCCTCAGCCCCACATCTACATGACCCCTCTGGTCAACATAGTCAGAACCCAGGGCCGCAACACCATTTCCTATGGGGACCACACCCAGTTCATCTTCTCGCTCTCAGAAGACCACTCCACTGCTAGGACCAACTTCCACAGCTGCATGATTAGCATCTCCAACTGGATGAAGACCAACTGTCTGAGTCTCAACACGGACAAGATGGAAATGCTGATTTTCTGGAACAAACCCTCCCCATAGAACGACACCTGGTGGCCCTCCGAACTCGGACCCACACCCTCACTGACAGACCACGCCCACAACCTTGGCCTCATCCTGCACAGCAAACTCACCATGAAGTGCCAGATCAATGCAGTTTTCTCCACCTGCTTCCACACACTCCACATGCTCCGTACGATCTTCTGATGGCTCCTCTCCGACACCAAGAAAACCATCACTCAAGCCCTAGTCACCAGCCGGCTGGACTATGGCAAAGCACTCTACACAGAGATCACCCCCAAATCCTGAAAAGACTCATCCTCAACCTCCCCTGATGGACCCACATCACCCCCCAGGAACCTCCACTGGCTCCCCATCTGGAAAAGATGCCAATTCAAGATGCTGACATGCCTACAAGGCCCTCCACGATTAAGGACCAGCATACATCGACCACTGCCTGAACTTTCAAAGACCCTCCAGACACCTACGCTCTGCATCCCTCGCCCACACTCCCTGCATCTGTCAAAGCGAAAGTGGAGGGCGATCCTGCTCCTACCTCACCTCCAAGTCCTGGAATGACTTTCTGTTCCACCTCCGATCAGCATCCTCGCTCCTGTAATTCAGAAAGGGACTCAAGACCTGGCTCTTCGACTGATCCCAGCAAGAACCTAGCACCTGGAAACCCTCACGGGTGATTAGCTGTGCTTTATATATCAAATCCAAATGAAAAGAAAGCATTGTGAAAAAAAAAAAATCATCTGAGCACAGGGAGCCTACCTTTGAAACTTGCTAGATCCTTATCTGATACCAGTACCCACCACAACATTATTCAAAAAAGTTCAGCGGGGGGAGAACATGGCGTCTGCTAGTTGAGCAGCCGCGCGTGTCCGTGCTACCACCTCTCACCACGTTACAGACAGCGCGATGTTACCTGGCGCTTGAGGTGCTCCTGCTTGTGGATTCTTCCTGGTTCTTCCTGGGGCCGGCGGAGCTGTTGTTGACCCCCGGAGTCGGGTGGAGGAGGGAAGCGAATGCCCTTGGAGCCGTTCAATGCTCCCCGCCTGCCCTGCTTCCCGCGCTGGTGCACGGCCGCCCTGGAGCTGAGGCGCGGCCGCAGAGCTGCGGCTCGCGGGCTCCTCCGGGTCAGCAGCGGCAGCGCCAGTATCGGGCGTTTTTTGGGTGTAACAGGTGCTGGCAGAGCGGGGGTGTCGGCAGCGATACTCTTACGGAGCTGGTAGCTCCGGTTTCTTCAACTACCCCACCAGAGTTAAAGGAGTCAAAAGCGTCTTCGGGCAGCGAGGAGGGCGATTCTCCCGGTCAAACCTTGGAGCCCCAAAATTCAATAAGATGAAACAACGCGCAGTCAGGCAAGGATCTGCCATACAGCGCTGGAGACGGCGTAGGAGACGGCGGGGGCCCCAAAAACTCAAAGAGCTCTGAAAATCGAGGTAAACAAACAGGAAAAAAAGGTAGGAAACGCAGAGGGTGTGTGCCTGGTAATAAAAAGGGCAAAACCAAGGAAAAAGGAAAGGAAAGTGGGGGGCCAGGAAGCCAGTTAGAGGAGGGGCAGGTTTTGGAAGCCGCAACTGATAAAAGCACTCACAGTGCCTCTAGTGCGCCCAGCGATTATTCTGCTTTTCAAAACTACCAGGTTAAGGGCAGGAGTATAAAGGGGGGAGAAATAAGACTATCTCTATACACAATAAAGTTAAGGTTACCCCCTCATTGAGGTCCTTCTTTAGGGTTCAACCAGAGGTTTTGATCATCACGAAGCAGGGAGTGGATCATAGAGAGAACGTGGTCACTGGCTTATCTGGTCCTACGGGCTGTATAACAGGCGATTCCCGGGATAAGATGGAGTCCACAGGAGTGTCATCTACTGAGAATGAGACACCGAATGATCTAACAGAATTGAGGTCAGAAATAGGGTTTGCGGGGGAGACAGAACTAGGTCTTCAGAGCACAGCTGCAGCCGCCAGTCATTGTATGGACGGAGGTGGGCCAGGATTAAGGTTGCAGGAGCAGACTGGACCTCCACTAGTTTCGATGGAAGCTCTGTTCACCTCGTTAAAAGAGGATATTAAGCAAGGCTTTGTGGTATCAGCTGCTAACCAAGGAGAAATAAGGAACTCATGTGAGATCCTAGAAAAAAAGGTGGATCTCCTAAATGCCAGAACCGAATCCCTAGAACACTCTGTAGACGAGTTAAAGGCCAACTTAGGGACAGCAGAGGCCAAAATTCATGACTTACAAAGAGGGGAGGCTGTTCTGCGAGAAAGAATGGAGACGCTTGAAAATAACTCCCGCAGGAATAATCTTCGTGTTTTGAACGTCCCAGAGGGGAACGAAGGGTCAGATCTTAAGACCTTTATTGTTAAATTGATTAAGGAGGTTCTGCCACTTGAAGAGTCTACAGAGTTCCTGGAAAAGGACATACAAAGGGTTCATAGGGACCCCTTTCGCCTGAATCCAAGCAAGACAAAACCTAGGAAGATTCTTATTAACTTCCTTACTTATGTAGTAAAAGAAAAAATCTTGAATTTGGCTTTAAAAACAAAAACACTAAGAAGCAAGGATTTTTTTTTGAAGTTCGCTCGGATCTATCGAAAGATACTTTAGAAAGGCAGTGGGAGCTCGGTAGAAGGATGGATAATTTCAAGAAAATTGGAGCCGTAGCACAACTTAAATTCTCAGCTTTTTTAAAGTTATGCATAATAACAAAATGCCTAACATCAGGTCTGTTCAGGAGGCAGATGAATTGCTGGCCACCATTAGCAAAGGGGTTCTATAGGTCCTTATGGATACCTTGGGAAGCACAGGATGGCGAAGTAGAGAGTTGAGTTGAATAGAGTTTCATAAGGATTATAATGCAACTATTAGTTCATACTATTGGAAGGCCTGTTTTTGCTGAGCAAATAGTTTTAGATCTCGTATAATTAAGCTAGGGAAGAGCATGTTTAAAAAAAAAAAAAATGATGATTAAAAAAAAAACGGGAAAAATTTTGGAGGCCCTATTGGCCTCTTAAGTGATCCAAGAAACATAATTTGTATATTTTTTTTATATACATCACTTGTTTGATTTTTGATTAATAGAAACATTTCTGCATGGTAACACATATTCGAGATAGGGGTAGAGGGGGGTAGATCACGGACAGCACACCTGGACAACAACTAGTCCAGTTAAATGGGAGAAGCGTTCTCCAAGGGATGGGGTGGGAGGGGGGCAGGGGAGCACAGGGGAATAAAAATAAAATTACCTCAATCGCCTTGGTCTTTTTAGGTTGTTTAGATCCGTTACCCTTAGCTAGGATGGAGTTGGCCGGTATGCAAAAGTTTAGGCAAAAATGTAGGCGTTGCCTCTGCCTTTGCCTCGGTCTAGGGAGGGCTTGGAGTGTTGAGCCTCAAATAATATGACTATACTCCAGATATTGTCCTGGAATGTAAATGGCCTGCGGGTGAGGTCACGCAGAGCAAAAATCTTACAATATCTAAGAGATTCCCCAGCGCAGGTCATTGTCATCTAGGAGACCCATCTTCTTGAGGCAGAGACAAAAGAAATACTAAAATCTCAGAAATGGGTGGATTCTTTTGTCTGCACCGACCAGACGGCTAATATTAGAGGAGTGCTGATTCTCTTAAAAAAAAAAACTAGCTAAAGTACAGGTCTTACAATATAAGGGTGATCCAGGGGGTGAGATGGTTGATATTGAAGATTACTCTAAGGGATATCCTTTTTACTTTAGTCGGCTACTATGGGCCGAATCAGGATGATCCTTCCAGTCTCCAAAGCATTTTTTCGCACCTACTGGATTTCCCAGAGCCAGTGATATGGGCAGGAGATTTTAATATCTTTCTTGATCCTAAACTAGATAAATCTCCTAATAGTAGAGCGATAGTCCCCTCAAGATCCAGGGTGTCCCTCTTGACAATAATGTCCCAATTGGGTCTTAGTGACATCTGGAGAGAGAGGTCAGGTCAACAATTGGGGGTATCTTATAGGAATTTTAAATATAAGCATAAGTCACGAATTGACTATATCCTGCTCAGCTATAATCTCAGGGACAGAGTAAAAGATATAAAATACCTGCCATCACACCTGTCGGACCACTCGGGTATTTTATTGGCCCTTGATTGCACACAGATAGAACAGGCTAGAGCATGGTCCTTTGATCGCACATTGCTACTCGAAGAGAATGAGACAAGCTTCCTCTCCAGAGAAATAAACCTATTCCTAGAGACCAACTTGGGTACAGCTGATATCACTATAGTATGGGACACTCTTAAAGCTTTTTTGAGGGGTATTATAACCAATAGGTCTAGCTATAGGCGTAAAAAATATAGAGAAGAGACTTCAGCCTTGGAGGAAGAAATGAGGAAAGTGGAGTCAAGAATGAATAACCATGCGGGAATCGGCCAGAAGGAAGATCTGGATAAATGTAAAAATCTGAAGGAACAGCTGGAGGGCATTCTTCAGGGGAGGCTTATGCGTAGGTGGGAGGCTAGTAAGATTGCCCACTTTGAGTACGGGGAGGGAGCGGGAAAGTTACTAGCCTGGAAAATCAAAGCAGACCAGCTCCGGAACCATATAAAGGAAATCTCTGGGGGTGACGGGGCAGCCTCCACATCTTCGGACGAAGGTACTGGAGAGGCCTTCCTGGAATATTTTCAGGAGATATATAAAGAGACCTCCATAGAAAACTCTATGGCAAGAGCATGGTTGGAGAGAACTACTTTAACACCCATTAGCTCCGAGCAACAGATAGACCTGGAACAGATCATTACGCAGGAGGAAGTGAGGAAGGCATTGGCGGGCAGAAAAAGGGGCAAAGTTGCTGGTCCCAATGGACTACCAGTTGAGCTATATAGATCACTTGGGGAGGGCATCATTCCAATAATAACTCAATTTTTTAATAAAATATTTTTGGAAGGAATTAGCCCACCTCCATCATGGAATGACGCTACTGTAGCCCTGATTTTGAAACCAGGTAAAAATCCTTCCAGCTGCGGGTCATATCGGCCCATATCGCTTTTAAACGCCGATTATAAAATCTTTACTTCTATTTTAGCATCAAGGTTGGGGGTGGTGGCAAAGGACACCCTTCACCCCGATCAAAAAGGGTTCGTGAAAGGGAGACAATTGGCAGACCTCACTCACGATTTGGTCGGTGCAATAGACATCGCTTCAACCTATTCACTTCCCCTTGCAGCTTTAACGCTGGATGCCACCAAGGCTTTCGACAGGGTAAATTGGATCTACCTGTCGGAAGTCATGAGGAAATTTAATTTGGGTGTCAAGTTTTGCCGTACCATACAGTCGCTATATAAAGCGCTATCGGCCAAGCTTTTGGTTAATGGTAGTCTTACTAAGGCACTCAGTATAACCAGAGGGACTCGACAGGGCTGCCCCCTCTCCCCCCTGTTGTTTGATATGTACATTGAGCCGTTTGTGGAGATGCTCAGAGAAAACCCTGATATTGAGTCTTTCAGACATGGGGATTGGGAGAGGAGGGTGGCACTGTATGCGGACGACATTCTGATACTCTCAGCAGACCTGGCTACAACCCTCCCGGCAGTCATCAAACTGGCGGAGGAATTTGGACAGGTCTCAGGATATGAGATAAACGCCGGGAAAACGGAAATTATGACCTGGAACATCCCGGGCACTGTACATCAGATAAGTCGTAGCATGCGTTACCTTGGGGTCAGGATTGTCCAAGATATAGACAAAATAGCAGATACCAACTTAGCACGAGTCCTCCGGGATTGTCACAAGCAAATAAAGTCATGGGCCCACCTCCCTTTATCCATCCAGGGAGGGTGAATCTTGTTAAAATGTCAATACTACCTAAGGCCACTTTCCTTTTAATACAATCCCTCTTCACTTTGATAAACGCATCATAGAAAAATTCCAACAAGAAATAAATTCTTTTATCTGGGCATATAGATCTACCAGAATAGCCTGGAAAAAACTAAGGCAAAGGAGGTCTTGCGTTACCTGACCTACAATACTATGCTTGGGCGTTTCAACTTTCATATTCTCGGATATTAAAAATGCCTATTGGTACTGGGGGAGGAGACATGCTATTGGCTATGTTAAAAGGGGCGGGCTACCGGAGGAGGGCTTTATGTTTAAATTTGGTGACCAAAAAATTTTTAAGAAAATTTAAACTTAAGGTCCTTCAGGGATTTGCCAGAATATGGGCAAGATTAAAAAATCTGGTAGGTCTCAACTACTTCTCAAAATTAGCGCCATTCTGGGACTCACCAGGCTCGCCGGAATGCCTCCGGGACAGGCTGGCGATGCCACTTAAAGATGCTGGATTAAAAGTATGGGGAGATCTTGTTAGTAATGAAAAACTTATTTCATGGGAAGATCTAAAGAAGAGAGTGGGCAGGGGTCTCTCAAGATTTAAGTATATCCAGTTACAAAGCTGGGTACAGTCCCAGATTAGACAGAAAAAAAATCTATCGGTGGGGAAAATAGGCTAGAGCAGCAGCTAGTCGGGAGGCCAGTAGGGAAGAAGGAGGTTTCACACTGGTATTGGGCCATAGAAGAGGCGGTGGACGGGGAATTTAAGCTTGCTAACGAGCTTTGGAGTGAACAGATGCCAACTGTACAATGTGATCTCTTATGGCAGGATTCATTTAAAAATCTTTTTAGCATAGTTAAACCTGCATGGTTGAAGAGGAACCATCTATTCACTGTCCATCGAGCATACCTATCCCCCTCAGGTTATCTAAAATCCTTAAAGGGTCTCGAGTCAACTGTAAAAGTGTGGGTTGGCAGAAGCCTCGGACTTACACATGTTTAAAGACTGTCCCTCAATCGGCGCATTTTGGGAAGAAATACGGATAACAATGGAGAGTATCCTGAGAGTACCAATCGAAAAGGACCTGACTTTAATAATTTTTGGCCTTAATAGCCACAATGTAGGACCAGCCAGATCTCTTTTATTTTAATCGATTTTTTTGGCAAGGAGACAAATTTGTAAACATTGGGTAGACTCTATTCCTCCTAAACACTTGGATTGGCTGACTTCTTTATATGAAACATCCAAGATGGACTTGGCTAGAGCTTGTAGTAGAAAAAAGATTGCATACTGGGACCTGCTGCTTCAATGGAAATAGCCTAAGAGATAAGCGTAAACTTTATTCATGCTTTGTTTTTCTTATTTTGATTATGTCATAACCAAGGGCGGGTCCGATGATTATGCCTACTGGACACTCCATGGACTATGTTGGGTCTGTCCCCGGGTCACCGAAAGAGTCTATTTGGTCTTTACAGATCAAGTCGGAGTGAAACCTACCCTCCTCTTCTGAGGGGAAGTAACATGTCGGTCTGGAAATATACCCCTACAGGCATCGAGAGAATCAATCAAAAGAGCCTATGTCATTTCAGTTCGTTAAGTAGGGGTATGAACAGACAGTTTGTTTACTATGGTTAAAGGCGAATGAGGACAAAAATAAAATAAAAAATATTCAAAAAAGTTCAGAAAAAACGACCTCTAAGACATTCAACTCCTGATCTGACTCCATTGTGGCCTTTTTACCCCCTTCTTGAAGGGACTGGGGCATTTTAGACTTTGCTTTGTTTTCCTCCTACCATTATTTTTTCAAGCAAGCTCCGCTACATTAGTCTCCCTTACTCTACCATTCAAACTCACCAAATCTTCTATGCAGCCCCTCTCCTCTAATCTAAAGCTATAAAGTGGCCTTGGTAGCATGGTTAGCGCAATGCAAGTACATTAAATAATAATATATGTTTATGAAAACCAGTGCACATTTGGAAATGGAGTACAAAGGTAATTTTGCCAGTGTAAACCTTCTACATTTTGGTCAAACGGTTGGTGTATGATAACTGCTTGAGATCTCTAGCAGTTCAAACATTAGTGCTCCATCAAGACGGAGCCAATAATGTTCTTACACATTTACACAGTACAAGGCCACTAATTATGTGCCCAAAACGCTTTCACTGACAAAAAGGGCTAGAATAAAACATATCTAAATAAGACAACTCCAACCCTTAAACTTTAACCCAGCAAAGGTATTAGGAGCAAGCTTGGACTTCAAGCGCTGTGAACCACGTTTGATACTTAATTGTTAGTGTATACAAAAAATTCCCGAAAATAATATTAACCTTTTAAGTGCAGGTGTCAGCCAACGGAGACACCCCCACTACCTCCCCAGTGCATGTGTCGGCCTGGGGAGGTATTTCAAGGCCCCTTTGGTGCTCAGAGGGAGTCTTATTTTATTGTTTTACACCAGGTTGCTCGGGAAGGACTTCCCCAAGCAGCCTGTTTGTTTTGGGTTGGGTTTTTTTGTAATGACGATCGGCGCACATGGGGTGCTGGCATCATTACACTAAAGTGAAGGTAAAACAAGCTGATGGGCTTACTTTCACTAAATTAGTGCTTGGGGCATATCTCAGCCTCCTGAGCACTGATTCTTTTGAGAGAGGTGTCATCGGAAAGGAGAGAATCCCCCCTTTCCAATGCTACCTCTGCCCAGTGGATCTCTGCTTGGGGATCACCACAGGAGAGTGATCCCAAAGCAGGGATCCACCCACTGGGCACTAGGGATGGGGGAGTGCCCCTTCAGCAAGGGCTTGTGCTCCCCCAGCACATTTAAATATTTCAGTCTTTCTGTGGGACAAATGGGGGTAATTACCTCCAGCAGAAAGCTCACTAGACGCCAGAGAAAGCTGGAAAGCTTTTAGTCTTTTTAAATATAGGGCTGCCCATGATAGGTACGGTCATAACCCCTCCCCAACTAAAGAGGGCATCAGTCCTTCTGCCCCTAGGGGGTGAATGGGGGTAATTACAATTTGCCCCCCGCTTTGGGGTAGAAAGCCCACTGGATGCCAGGGAATTCTTGTTTTATTACCCCCAACCTGCCACTACTAGAGGGGTAGAAAGCCCACAAGTCACCAGGGCTTCTGTCTTTCTGCCCCCATGGGGGGGCAGCTGAGTGTAATTACACCCAATGTGCCCCCTTGGGGGGCAGAAAGCCATTAGATGCCAGGGAAAGCTTTTTTTTTAATTTTTTTAAATATAAGGTTGGGGGCTGCCACCACGGGCATGGCCATGTCTCAACCCCAACTAAATGGGGCATCGCCTTTTTGCCCCCCTGGGAGGTGTATTGGCGTAATTATCCCGATCTGCCCCCTGGGAGGGCAGAAGGCCAGTTGACGCTTTTTAAATATAGGAGTGGGGGCTGCCCACAATGGGCATTGCCATGTCTCCACCCCACATAAATGGGTTGACCAGCTTTCTACCACTTCTGGGGGGATAGATAGGTGTGATTACCCCCAATCTGACCCCCAGGGTGACAGGGAACCCACTAGATACCGGGGATTTTCTTTTTAAATAAATATAGGTGTGGGGTCTGCCCATCATGGCCATGGCCATGCCCAGACTCCAAAAACAAAGCAGGGAGCCTTTCCCCTCAAAGGCTCCCAATTGACCTTAGTTTGATCCATTCCTGTTGTGGGAACTAGGCTCAGCCACACAAGCGGGTCAGTGTTTTTATCGGCACAGGCGTGGTACGCTGGGTGGCAGGAATTTTGTGGATTCCTGCAGATTCCAGAAGTTTCCATCACAAAAATATAAGGATAATGTGTATTGCAGGCAAAGTTTGAGGTTTGCAGGGCATTGTGGGTAAAAAAACCTCATTGGATCCAGGCAAGGCACATCACCCTGGTTGTCTAGTTTTCAAAAATGTCTGGCTTGTAGATTTGCATGGGTGGTGCCACAGCATGGCCCCACATACCACAGCTACCCTTATTGCTTATCTATCAATGTAGCGCTTCAGGGCCTTTTGTGTCGTGGTCTTTTGGCCCACCAACACAAGTGGGATACTGTTCTTATCAGGGGACATTTGGAAACTTAGGGTGGTAGGAAATCTGTGGCTCACCACAGATTCCAGAACCTTCTGTCACAGAAATGGGAGGAAAATATGTTTATTTAGCTCATTGCTTGAGGTTTACAAAGGATTTTGCATTCAAAAACTTGATGAGAGCCATGAAAGTCATCCCACCCTGGATACCCCCAGGTTTGTAGTTTTCAAAAATGTGCAGGTTTGCTAGGTTTCCCTAGGTGCCGGCTGAGCTAGGGCCCAAAATCCACAGCTACCAACTTTGCAAAATAAGGGGCAGTTTTGAGTGGAAAAATTTGATTTATCCATGTTGCGTTTTGGTATGTTTCCTGTCGCAGGAACTAGGCCTTCCCACACAAGAGAGAAACCATTTTTAATCGGAAGACATATGGGAGCATAGAATAGTAGAACATTTGTTATTACCAATTGGATTTCACTGCATTTGTACCTTCCAAATTTACGCCAGAGCGTAACAAAGAAGACATTTTGGAAAATACCTCTAAATGATAGGTTAGTACAGGTACCCACAGATTCAGAGATGTATAAATAACGACTGCTCTTAAGCTCCACATCTTGCGCCCATCTCAGAAATACATAGGCTTCCTTGATACCCATTTTTCACTCTGCATATTTTAACATTTGAATTGATCTATAATCTGTACACAATGTAAAACCATTGTACGTTGCAGCTCAGTTGTTGGCTCCAGGTACTTTGGATTCGTGGAGAACCTACAAACCCTATATATCACACAACCAGAAGGGTCTAGCGGACGTAATGGTATATTTCTTGTGCAAATCTGCCATAGTGACAAAACGTTTCAGATTAAAACGTTGTCACAAGTGGCTGTTTTTTTCCTACTCATTTTCAATATTTCTTCATTTCAACAGTTAGTTTCTTCGGGAAACCTTGAGGAATCTACACATATGACCCCTTGCTGAATTCTGAATTTTGTCTACTTTTCAGATATCTATAGCTCTCCTGGATCACTCATGGGTTTTACACTGGTTTTTAACACAAACTAGAAGTAGGTTGAGAGCACCCAAAAAAGGAAAAAAATGGGCTACCTCTTTGAAAAATGCCAAAACTGTGCTTAAAAGGTCGTTTTTTTAATTCAGCTCTTCATGTTCCTGAAAGCAGGGAGGATGGTGACTTTAGCACAACAAACCATCCTTTGAGGGCAATTTTAGGAAACAAACAGACACTTTAATCCGGAGCACTATTTTCTTATTTTTCCCCTAAAACTCAAAATGTAGCTATATTTTGCTTATTTTCTCAGTCCGCTCCAGGGGAATCCACAAATTCTGGATACCTTTAGAATTCCGAGGAGTTATGGAGCCCTTAGCATGAACTTCCCCAAAAAGCCAAAATGGATTCAGCACTAGAGGGGGCCCAACAGTTTAAGGTGTGAAAGTTGTGAAACCAAAGAAAGATTTTTTTTTTACTTTTGTTCATTATTATGATCAACCTAAGAAATTTCACACAAACTAACAGGTAAAGGGCTAACGGTAAGCATGTATTAGAGAAGTGAACCATGATCATAGGACCTCTTGAGGGATATGGAGTTGGAGACAGAGATCCTCTGGGACTAACAGCTCTAAAGGAATAAGTATCAAGGACAGGAAAACACTGTCCAAAGAGACAAAAGGCATGGTGACCCACATGTACAGAGGAACACCAGGACAGGCAAATTGTAGACATATGTTAAATATTGGTAGAGCATTGAGAGCTAGGAGACATGAGGACAGGTAATGCATGAGGAAACAGGTAGTCATGAAGACAAGATGTCACTCACACCCATATAATATAGATTCTGGACTAATACGCTCCAAAATAAGAAATTAACAAGGCAAAAATCAGTGCACAAAAATTATTCTGCACACCTCGTAAAGGTAGTATGAAAGGGTGCAAAAATCACTTGGCAAACAGAGGCCACTGAAATCTAATCAAGAGACAACCTAGCCTTGGCAGACAAGGGTCTTGTATGGGCTTTAAGACTTGAATGCTCTTATCTAAGGAGCATCCTGCAGGGGAAAAAATAGCAACTTACCCCATACTAACTCAGATTCGCTGGGAAGTCTCAAGATCTATTCCATTTGGAGAACCTGAACCACATAGACCGCATCATGACCTTATAAATGGCAAACGAATTGGTTAATACTAAGCTATGCAAAATATGTATAGCATAATGTAGCAAAACTCTAAAGACCTAGGAATCTGACCATTTTGAAATAAAAACGAATATTGAAAGATTTGTTTCCTTTAACACCAAAAAAGGAATTTAAATTTATTAAAATTAATGAAATAATTTAGCACAAGTTAATGGGTAGAGAGCTATCTAGCGTATCTGAAATGCCTGAATGTACAAAACTGAATCTTGCACTAGCCTTCTCCACCAATTCAGAGGTTACGCCTTAAGGCAGAGAACTCTCATATTGTTTCCTATCTTATGCAAAGCACAATTTTGATTCCTAACTGGAAGCACTGTGTAGAACTGGAGCAACTCTAAAATTCAAACAGGATTAGTTTCATTATCAAAAACATTTCAAGACGACTATTGCACATCTTATTTATCCACCTGTACATTAAGATATACGAAAACTACAGTCAACCCTTACTATGAGAGAACCAGTTGGAGTAACTAGGTGCTCAAATGACTAGTTTTATAAGCGTGTTGCCTCTCTGTAAAGAAGCTAAGACTTGAGCACTCCTCTGCTACTTGAGGCACAGCTACTCAGTGACGTCGCCTTTAGTGACTGACACACTGCCATGCTTCCCCTTAATCAGAGACCAGAAAGTTCAAAGTGCCAGGTGTTTGGCTCCGTATTCCATAATAATAACAACTTCTCCGCCGATCAAAGATGACAATGTCTACATAATGATCATTCTTCTGATAGTTGGAATAATAGGTCACAAGAAACAATCTGTGTAAATTACCAAGGAAATAAACTTTCACCACGCAGTGAGATTGATCCTCCTCCCACTGAAGAAACGTGATCAATTGTTTAGGCACTATACTGGTTCTGCTCAGAGCGTTGGCTATCAACATACCATCCCATAATTTCCTAAAAACCAGGAAATATGTTTTATCAGTCTTTGTGTAGATCAATGTGTATAAGGAGACATTTGAACGAACATCCCTGGTTTGAATCTCATCTGTCTAAGATGGGCTTTCAAATATCTGAAGTCGGACAATGTATTATAATTGAGATTATAAACAGTAATGCCTACTATGTACAGAACAGTTAATTAATGCAAATCTTCCCAAACGTATTGCACATAATAATCTGAAGGTAAAATTGCATGAAAATAGAAAAATTAAACCTGCTGTGGACCTTTATCATAGAAATTAAGGCAATTGTGAAAGCATGGATGCATCACTACTGGCCAAAATAATCTCACAGCACTACTGCTACTGTTTTGTTTTTTAATGTTTTTTATTGACAACACAGCTTTCACGTTACAGCAAATGTCAGTGGAGCTCCCAGCATATGAAGCAAGTGCACAATGTGGCTACAGGGTACACGATTGGCATTCGCATGGTATGCATCATTGCACAGTTCGTAATAATAGTTACAGAATTTACTGTGCAGCCTTCAACTACGTGAAGAAATTAGGGAGGGGAAAAGAGATGGGAGAAAAAAGAAAAAAAAGAATTGCAATCTAATAAACATTTTGAGTCAACAATTTGAGAGCTCTTAGGTCCGTGAGAGACAGATAGTAGGATATGGAGTCAGCACGTGTTCTCCTCACATTCACCATAGGAACCAGTGCAGCATACAAAAGTGTGTGTGTAACTACATAGGGGTGCAGAGTTCAAGGGCTGGTATTCGCTTTGCATGCCACAGGCAGGAGAGGGGAAGGGTGACACGTGACAGGGTCACTGGAGACGGGCCATATGGACGGACGGCTGCACGCGGGAGTGGGCTGAGTCAGGCGATGTGTGAAAGTGCCTCAAGGTTGAGGAACGTTGTGTAGAGAGGGGTAACTGTGGAGCATTCACTATGCCATCTTGATGTGCCATGGGTGGGCGTGAGTGATCTGTCATGTGTTCATGGTGGTCGTTTGTCTGTTTTGGCTCCCACTTTAATCAGAAAAGTCTCCCAGCATTCACCCCGTGCAGGAAACGCCCCTCATGATGAGTAGTCTGAGGGTGTGTGCCTCTGCCCTAGTCCATGTCAGCAAAACGCGAACCCAGCCTTGTATTTCTGGAAGAGCGTTGAACTTCCAATCCATGGCTATGTTACATTTGAACAAGACAAAGGCCAGGTCTGAGTGTTTATCTCCCTTTGCACGGAGTCGTAGTTCCAGTAAGCAAGATTCCGGAGTGGGAGTGAGAGGGTGTGCCATCAGTTCAGTCACTATTGTGGTGACTTTTGTCCACGCCAGTGGCAGTGGTGTGCATGCCCATACCATGTGGACAAAGTCTGCAGTCCACAGTTTGCATCTCGGGCATTCCGGGGAAACCGTCGGATGTATCTTGGAGAGAAGTAGGTATGGTGAATGTAATTAAACTGTGTGATACGGAACCTGAGGTTGCGAGAAACACTCTTTACCATCTGTAGGGCGCGAGCCCAGGCCGCAACAGAGGGGCTGTTGAAACACTTCGTTCCATCTGGTGTGTGCCCTCGTTGCTTGATCAGGAGGGCGGGTATTAAGGGGCGTGTTTAAGGATGTGATGGCATGCCGCCTGCTAGTGGCTGTCAGCAGTGCATTTAAGGTCTGTGATATAGGTGGCTCAACCTCCCCGGTGCCCCATGTCTCATGAACCACACATTGAAGAGTACTATATGTTAAGAACTGACCGTCGCTCAGTTCATAAGTCTCAACCAATCCCTGGAATGACAAACGAGCTCTTGTTGTAATAATCACCTAATTGTGTGACTGCCACGTCGTTCCACGGAGTCGGGTCAATGCACTGCGGTGCCCGACGTAGCAGCAGGAGACCCCAGATAGAAACTGATGGAGTGTATGGAAGTATTAGGCCTTTCGGGTGTGTGTACCTCTGCCAGCAGGAACGGGCTGCCACCATTTGTCTAAATTCAAGCGCTGGGCAGACAGTGGGATCAGACAGCCAGGTGTAAATGTTAGTTCCCTGTAGCTCCGCGTGCACAGGCAATGTTTTGAGTTGGTGTGGCGTACTCAGACAGGGCATTGGCCAATGTTATTGCACCGCAGTGTAGTAAAGCTCGAAGTTCAGTGGACCCTGTCCGCCATCAGTGACTAGGCGTTGCAAGACGGATAACGTAACACGGAGGCGACCCGTGCTCCAGATCAATTCCAATAAGAGGCCATGGAGTTCGCGAAAGAAGCTCCTAGGGAGCACAATGGGTAGGGCCGCGAAAAAATATAACAGACGGGGAAAACAAACATTTTGGAAATTGCTACACGACGCAGTGGGGCTAGGGGAAGCGAGTGCTAGAAGGGGAGCGAACTGCGTATGGACCTTGTAGCTTTGTCGAGATTCCCCTTTTTAAGGTCTCTCTTGGTGTGGTATATCTGTATGCCTAAATATTTTAAAGTGTCATAGAAGCATCGCAGGCAAGATTCCGGAGATACCGTTCGGTCTTAAATCGGTATGTGAACTAGGGGAAACGCGCACGATTTAGGCCAATTCACGCGTAAGGCGGAGACTGGGCCAAAGTCATCCAGGACCTGCATTAGGTCTGGGAGTGAAGGCCCTGCATTCCACAGGAAGATCAGGGCATAGTCAGCGTACAAGGAAATTATGTGAAACATGTCCCACTAATGAATGCCCCAGTCCGCTGCCCGCCGGCGAAACAGACAGGCCAGGGGTTCAACGGCTGGTGCAAAAATGAGAGGGGATAAGGGGCAGCCTGGTCTTGTTCCTCTGCAGATGTTGAACTTATCTGAAATCACCTGTCCTGTGTTTAATCACACCAAAGGGTCGGCGCAGAGGGTACGTACCCAGCTCAGGAATCCCAGGCCAGGGTGTTGAATTCCTTTTCTATGTCGAACGACACTGCGACTCGGGCAAGGGCATTCGTCGGTGTGTTATGAAGGAGGCGCAGGAGGCGGCGTACATTTAGAAGTGTGCTGCATCCTGGGATGAACCCGTATTGATCAGTGTGGATCAGCAGATGTATCATGGGGAGGAGACGGTTCGCCAGGATCATGCCCATGATTTTACAATCCAGATTAAGCAGGGAGAGTGGTTGATGTGAGCGGCTATCCAGTGGATCTTTACCGGGTTTAAGCAGAACTACAATTAGGGCCTCGCGGAGAGAGTCTGGCAGGTGACCCCTGCTCCTTGGCTTCATTAAAGATGTCAAGGAGGTGTTGGGTGGTCTGGGTGAGGAAAGTGGAATAGTACTGCATGGGTAAGACAGTGCCTGGGGTCTTGTTGTGAGCAATTTGGGATATGGCTCTACGCACCTCCTCAAGTTGCAATGGTTCATCCAGCTCAGCCCGTTGCAAGGCATCTCGACTTATCAGTTGGAGAGCACCAAAGAATTCCTGCATGTGGTGCGATGGTGGAGTGTCCAGGGCAGAATAAAGCTCACGATAGTAGTCTCAGAAGGCCCCGTTGATGTCCAGCTGCGTAGTGCGCAGCACTCCGTCGGCTGAGCGGATCGCACCTATGGGGGTGTGTTGCTGGTCCTCATGCATGAGCCATGCCAACAGTCTCTTCGAGCGGTCCCCTTCGGTGTGATCCAGGCTGCGCGCCACCTGTAATCATGTTTACTTAAGGTCTGTTCTGCTTCACTGCGCTGCTTACGCAGCTGTTTGGTTGAGGCTGCCTGGTCAGCCCGCCATAACTCCAGGGTGCGAAGGTCAAGCTCGACGGTCAAAGGTCCTCCAGTAACCTACAACATATCCCCCAGGAAGTAGATAGGCAATGGCCGCGTACCACCACCTTGTGTGCATCCCACTCAACAGCAGGTGAGGTCACAGTACCAGTGCGGAGCACAAAGTATCGATCTATGCACTGGGCAAGTTACATGTGAAATGGTGGGTCGGACAGGGCCTCCACTTGTAGGCGTCAAGTAGATATAAGGGGACGTGGGCGTCCCCATCGTAGGGTGAGCAGCAGTGGGCAATGATCTGACAGAGTACGTGCCAGATCTGCCCCGGTCAGTTGGGCGCCAAGGTGGGCTGTACTTAGTAGGAGATAAATTCTGGTGCGTACGTCATGTACTTGTAAATAAAAGGAATACTTGCAGTCCAACTGGAGCAGGAGCTGCCATGCATCCTGAAGTTGCATTTGGGTCAACCACTGATGAAGGTGATGAGCGGCGAGCCTAGTAGTAGCTGCTCGGAGGGGCGGTGTGGAGCGGTTGAGAGTCACGTGGTCGTGGGAACCTGTTGTCTTGTAAGCACTCCTCGTGGCTCTCCGGTGCTGGCCGGGGACAAGAGACTCCAGAACTCTCCGGGCCCTGTGCCGAGTGGTGACGGTGGCCTCGGGCGCCAATTTCCTGCAGGCAGTCTTTGTTACACTCTGGCACCGGTTGCTAGCAGGACACTCCGCAGCTCTCCGGGGCCCTGGCAGGGTGTCATCGGCGGTTGCGGGCACCCATGCTCTGTAAACGCTTTTCTCAGCCCTCGGGCGCCGGCCGGGAGTAGGACACTCAGCAGCCCACTGCAGGCTAACGGCAGACAGTGAGCACGAGGGCCTAGCCAATCCGCAGCCCGCGTCCAACCGCCTGCGAGAAAGAGGTTTCCACACACCGAAAGGGCATCATATGGTGCCTCGGAGTTGTACAAGGTGCCTGGGCAATCTTCCAGCAGGAATTCGGTGGGATGAGGAGGAGGATCACAGGATAAAAGTTGGGCCTGTCACAGAGCTCTGCGTTATACATCTGACGTTGTCACCATCTTGGCCACGCCCCCACTCCCGCTACTGTTAATCATTTGCCTGCTCCTCCAAAAAGGTGTGTAGTTACCCTAGAAGAACTAAATATAAGGAACTATCTTCTGCTATTCACCTTTACAAAAAGGACCCGGTCATGACCCTGTTCTTGAGAAGCTGCCTTTGTTGGTCCAGGTAGAGGAAAACACGCAGAGTCAGTCACCAATAATTTGAAAAGATGCTTGGTTGCTGAGCCAGGCCAGGAGACATGCATGATACTTACCTCACGTCTGGCTCTCGCCACATGAAGATCCTTTTCACTTTATTGCGATTATCCAAAGGTGGTCAGTGAGTGTCTTTTGCATTTTTTGCTATTAAATAAAAGGCGGTAGCTGCATCCATTTCAACTTCTAGGTTGTGCTTCGACCTTGTTCAAAATGATAGGCTTGTCCTCCCATTATTTTGTGCAAGCTATTGTAGCTTGGATAGATAGCGCTCAATGTAGCTAATGCGTCTTCCAATTTAAGTCAGTAAATGATGCCTTGGATCTTACAAAGTGGAACAGACTATTTCAGGGGAAGGTTTGGCAGACAGAAGGTAGCAGAATACACTGCAATGCATTAAATTACGAGGAATCGATTCCACAAAAAAGTCTTGGAAAAAATCTATTCAATATACACTAGATTACCAATAGGAAGAAAGTCAAAGAACAATCAGCATTAGTCGAGCTATCCAAATACGAAAACATTTATAGCAGAAAAGCAAAAATGAAGGAGTAGATCAAATTTGATTCCATCAGAACTACAGAGTAATTACTGTAAAGCTTGTAAGTAAATTATGTGCTGTAAACATTAAAGAATTAAACAAAATTAAAAAAGGCAGACAAAAGTATAAAGCACAATGACAAGTACTAACAGGGTCCACGGCAGGATTCTAGCGCTGAGAATCCCGGCCTTGTGCCTTTGTATACGCCAGCGAAAACAGGCATGAATATTCATTAACACCAATGTTCAATGCCTCGCAGACTCGCCTACTCAAGGCCGTCTCTGCTTTAACTGCATCAGCCTTGAGGGCAGCAGGGAATGAGAGGAGAATCTTGTAGTGAACTCTGCGATTCACCAAAGACTGTTCATGGCATTGGCCCGGTTTCTTCTAAAACCTTTACACACAAAATTAAGAGTCAAATGTTATTAATAAAACATCAGACAGTTTGAACAGTTCTTTTAAATGTGATGTACGGGGTACTGGGTTTTTAATTGAGAGACGTGGCTAGAGCCGCTCTTTGAGTCTCTGTAGTAAAATGAAACTAAATTCAGAGACAATATTCCACATAGAGACCAAGGGGGACAGGTAAATACATTAATAATGCCATCTGTCTTTTATAGCGCTTGCGACCTCCTATTTTGCATCCTGGTTTCCGGTCCAGGGAAGACATGGCTTGGCAGTTCGGGCTGGACTGTTCCCATGAGGCACAGGGTCAGACTGATTTGCATATGGCCATGTCTGAACTGGGGTGGTGGAGTGAGCTAAAGAATGATGATGGATTAAACCCAGATCAGTTGACTGGGGGTGAGTGTTTGATTTGCTCAAGCGCTCCGTCCATCATCCCCTTTGGTATCGTCTTGCACATTGGGCACAAGAATGAACCTTACGGAATCAATGCACTGAATTATGTTGACCCGCAGTGTCCCATCAATACGTTAGGGGTGTGACTAATCTGGCTAATATGGAAGGATAATAGCAAAGCCTGGCTAATTGTGTGCGGTATGCCACTGTTCCAAGTCTGTGTTGTTTTAAAGTTGAATGCCAATGTAAATGGATAAGTGTATGTTCATCTTGGCTTTATCCTCTCCATAGTAGTATTGAGTCTACAACAACTCACAAAAGACTAGCTAGTCTACCTATATATCCCCGCTCTGATTTCGGATTTGTGAGGAGCAGAAAACAATAACTTAAGGTACACAACTCGCTGGTTATGGTAGGCTATTTCAATGTGACATCACAAGGTAGAACACATTTGTTTTTTTGCCATTTCAGGGCTCTTTCCAAGCTGTTTCCCTTCCCTACACCCTTCCCCCGATCTAGCCACCTCAATACTCTATGCGAAACTTCAGTAATAGTCATTAGGCCTGGAGGCATGCCTTGCTCAGCGTTGTGCCTATCCATACAATGACCGCTATATTTTCAATTCAAAATTATTAAAAAATAAAAATAAAAAAAGTTCTACAATTTCAAAATTAGACCCCAAAATGAACTTTTTGTTGTACTTAGTCATGGCTGCCCTCGCAGTTCCTCTTGCAACCCTTCCCTCATCTACCTTCTCCTATTACATGCCTACCACCTCCCACCCCAAGATGTGCGCATAATTGGTAAAATAATTTCTTTGCTCTGCAAATTGGCTGCGGTGACACTCTGCCCCTTTTCCCTCACCATCTCACTCTCTTTCCCACCAAAATAATAAAAATAAAAAATAATTTCACTGTCCTACTGTTGACAACTACTGCTTGTTGATCTGCTAAATTTCACAGTGCAAAAACATTGTGTAACTGTTGCAAAGTCATCCTGTGCCCTGGGGACCCCCCAACTTTTTGCTGACTGGTACTGGTGGTAACGGACTCTGACCCTGGGCTCTGCCTAACCAGGGCCAGTGTTATGCTGACAACACTTAGAATACAGTGAAAACACCTACACAAACTAGGGTACACTAAGGGTTGGGGTACCCCTGGGATTGGCATGACCTACCCCATAGGGCCCTAGTACATATTAGGGCACGGGGATTTAAACTACCTATCAGTCCCTAGTATAAAAGGGCATGGCAGTTTAGAGGCCAGCAGACCTTTCTGCACTTGCATGTGTGCACTGCTGAAGCCTGAGGTATTTTTAAAAGTGGCTCTGTGTGGCAGGACTGCTTTAAAAAAGTAAATTGTGCCCAAACTCCACTTGTGTTTGGGGCACTTAAAAATGGTTAACCTACAATGTTTGGGCATATTAGGTATACCCCCAGGGTCTCCCCTAGATGTCCCAGGGGTGGGGGGGTCAGGTATCTATAAGGCAGACCCTTATAAAATGAGTTTTATATGCCCTGGGTAAAGTGAAATTGCACATTTCACTCCCCACATTGTGATAAAGTGCTGGCCAAAATCGACTTTGGTGGTAGGAGCACTGTGGAGGGAGGATCTGCAATATTTTTACATATATAGAACCCCTAAAGTCTCACCTAGGTGTTCCTGGGGTGGGGGTCCTGTAGATATATGTAGCATACTTATAAAATATATGTTTTTATAAGCCCTGGTGCTGGAAAAATGGTCCAAGTCACTTTTCCCATTGCAAACCCCATGCCATAGGTTAACATTGGAAAAGGTTATTAGTTAATAACTGGAGAAAGAAAAGCCATAAAACTAGGATTAAAGGACTCAGTAGAATGGTAATGATAAATCCAACAATATGGTATTGTTGAATTTATTGTAAAATGTACAGACAAGAAGTTATAAGACTTTTTTGTCGGTAAGGCAAAATTCAACCCTGTACTGCTCTGCCCTGATTGGTCAGAGATAAGTGGGTGAGTCTGGCTGCTTTGAAGAGGTGATAAATGACCCCTGGGGTTAGGAAGCCTCTCGGGGAGGAGAGGTTTCTGGGCATAGGAATGCCAGAGCAGGGGGAGGAGTCATAAACCATGGACTTCAAGCGAAGGGGAGGACCCCTGTTCACCTCTAGACAGATGCTAGGATTAAGGAAGGAATGAGCAGATGCAAGGGGGGGGGGGAATATGGAGAATAGCCATCCTAGGGGTGTGTCTAGCCAGGTCTTCTCTGCCTGCTGAAAATTCTGACATATTGAATTTTGGAAGAATAGTGGTTTCTGGGTTAGCATTTTGCCACACTCTGCAGGAAGTGGTCAGATCTTTGGGTGGAACCCTGCAGCTCATTGGACAGGAGTGACCTCCTGCTTGACCCCAGAGAACACTGAATAAGTATCTCAGAAGGGCAGAGCTCCTCAGATTTGCTGCTTGAAACGTAAGAGAATCAGAAGGGTCTGCGCTGAAGAGTTTGATGTGCATTTCCAAAGGCCTGAACTCCGAAGATTGCGCCTTTTTGCACCATTTGAAACTACAGCCCTGTGGATCAAACCTGCTTCAAAAGGACTAAAGAGTGGACTCCCTGCAAGCTACAGGTTAACAGAGCTCACCTGGACATCACCACAAAGAATCCCCAGCCTGGAGTACTACCAGTGGATTTGTAAGGGTTTTGTTCAAGTGGATTGCAGGAATTGAAGTCTCACACTTTCAAGGACCCTCTTGGAGATTCCAGAACCTTGGATTGTGTGTTGGATACTTTGGGACCCGCAAGAAGAACTTCAGGACGGAGTTCTAACTGGACCCAGCCTGCTGGAGAAGGCTGCACAAGAGTGGTGAGAAATCCTCCAGAACAATTGCTAAAGGTGAATGTGTCCCTGTCAGAGCAAACGAAATGACTAAAAGGGGGACTGTTGGTTTCGAAGCACTAGAAAGTGACTAATCTTTAAAAATTCATATCTCTGGTTCCCTACAGTGGATGTTTTTCGTTTTGGTGTCATTTAAAAGATAAAACTATTTCCTATTTTTATAAATTGGTGTTGGATTTTTATTTTGTGTGGTGTCTTAATTATTTACCTAATTGGTGTTTTTAAATGCTTTACATACCTGTCTTTGAAGTTAAACCTGCCTGCTCGCAGCCACGTTACCAAGGATTTAGCATAGGAATAATTTTCTAAGACCTATTCTGAGCCCTATACTGTGTTACTGGCCTTATTGCCAGTGGCAGACCTACATTTGCCCCTACCAATAATCCACTTTCCAACAGTAACATTTTCAATCAACAGCTGTTCAAAAAATGCAGTAGAATGCTTATCATCTTGTTGCACCTTCAGAGATACACAACCCCATCCTTAAAAGGATCTATTACCTATGAATTACGAGCTTTCACAGAATTGTGCTGTAATATTTGAGAACACACAGGCACCTTATCTTGCGCAAAAGATCGCACCTCTCACTCAAGAAAAATGCACATGGTATCCCAAAAAGTAAAAAAATATATAAATGCGATCAATCAACCAGATTGCGTTGCCCCAACAAGAAAAATGGTGTCAAAAACCTTCACTTATCCTCACCATTGGTTCAGGGAGACGGATATGGGTTACAACCCACACCTTATATTCTCCTGAGTCTCTTTACTTCAAAATGGTGTGGGGATGGTAGAGTTTGCTGAAAGCTATGCAAAAACGTGCACAAGACCTATAAACATTAATACTGGAGAGGATTTTTGAGCGGTCATCTTTTCGGGAAGGGCAACAACTCCCTCCTGACAGGACTTCTATTTAGGCAATAAGAGTCTGTCGCCATCCCAGGGCACGGTTCTTTTTGAGCAGAGAATCATTTCAGGGGACCTTAATTGCCTCCTGGACACTAAGGATCCCTTTTAGTCAAGCAGCAAAAAATGGAATTAAGTGGGAGGGCGGGCTTGCTCATACAAGCCCTGTCAGCCTCGCCCCACTATCTGCAGTTCAGCTTCACTAACGCAGCAGGTCTGGTGGGGTCAACCCCAGATCTGACCGCCTCGGGGGCGTCCTCAAATGCCTGCTGGGTACCAGTGATAATTTTGGTCTATGCAAAAAGTAGACATGGATCACCAATATGCGTTTCAAGGAAGAGAATGTGGCTCTTTCTGGCTGCTCCCCATCGGTTGCTTTCAACAATCCCAGGGGCATGTTGGGATGTAATACACTAATGTGCCCCCCACCATCCCTGTTTGACAAGAAATACTACAAAGAGGGGTGCTGGCTTCGAACCGGTACCGGGGAGCACACTGCACCATTCAGTGGGGAGCAGAACACCCCACAGATTAATCCCCAAGGCTGGGGAATTTGACTTCTTTGCAAAAGTGCTACTCCACAATGTTCAATCCCAGGTGTCCTTCTGGCGCTTTCCTCTTCACTGAGGCATTTAATGTGTCACAAAACCCCACCAACCCTTGTCCTTCCTCATCTTCCTTGCTTATACACGAAGGCTGTGAATGTATAGGAGATCTCAGAGGTCACAGCTTAGTCCCCATCAGCGTTGTTGCTCACAGTGGCTCTTTGGAACAGCAGTCGGTCCCTGCCTGTTATTGGTAAAACACCACCATCTTGGAGGACTCATTAAATCAGAATAAGAAAATCAACTCAATCACATAATTCCAAAGATACCTAGACCAGGTGTCTCCAACCAGTCCATCACAAGCTACCAGTAGCTCACAGACACCTTCAGAGTAGCACACAGTCATTGAGTTCATTTTTAAATAAGCACAGGGTCACATTTTCCTTTTAAAGTTAAGGGAAGTCTGTGCTTAGTTTACATTATTATCTTCCCTACAGATAGCAGGGCCTGATAATGAGCAGTTCTGGAGTCAGATTTATGTTCCAGGGCATAGAGGTGAAGAACTGAAACACTGAGGAATTTACATCTTAAACAACAGTCCTTGCCAACTCAGCACCAGAGCATGAGAACATGAGGTTTCTGAAAGCTTGTAAAAATTGGAGAAAATTAAAATGAAGAGTCAATTTAATGATTAACTCTTCATTTTAATGTTATCCCATTTCAAAGTGTTGCAATTACAAACAGCAAGCCTCTTGCTACCAGTGGCCAGTAAACACTGTGCCATATTTATAACTAAATGATAGTCATTTTTTTCAAATGAGAGAAAAAGTGAATTAAAATATTTCTATGAAACATTGAGTCAATGAATTGAATTGAAATTTGCTTTATTCGGTTTGAATTTTTGAATTTACAAAACCATAAAAGCACAATAACAGTAAACATTACACTATTTCCAATACAACCGATTTAAAATCATTTGTTAAAAGAAATCAGAATAGATTTTATCATTCATACTTCACGATAGTCATAAAAAATAGCATTTCTCAATATGAATCACAATTATTAAAAACACCTTGTTAAAATTAATTTTTTCTTGCAAAGTTGTTTCCTATGCTGGATTACACTTTTCAAGAAGAGACCAATATTTCTTGTATAGCATTCATTATCTAAAAACTGCAGTGCAAGGTAAGCTGGGCGACATTGCCTCAAGCCCCAGATTCTTAAAATAGGTAGGATCCACCTCTTTCTTAAATCTGAATAATATTTACAAAATAAAACAACATGAATTGTCGATTGAGATGAAGTTCCATCACATGGGCAATTTACTAGATTTTTTGACCAGTCATTTATCGTGGGAAAAGATACTACTTGATAAAAAACATCTAGTCTAAAACGTGTGAGAACAAATCTATCGTACCCAGTTATATGATAAGTTAGATATGGTTGCATTGCAGTAGAAGATAGAATCATCTGGTTTGTTTGTACTGTTGGTTTAAGAACCTCACTCGCGTATCTAATTTCTTCCAAGTGAGACATGCAGCGTTTTTTAAAAACTTTCCTGGGATTGAACACATCATTTGGCGATTAAGAAAAAATTCAGGTTGTCCCAAATCCGTCATAAAATCTTTAATATACTTCAGCCACCTAATAACTAGGGCTTGCTCTAATTTGAGGGTGTCACTTAGGACCTTTTGATTGAGAGTCATTTTTGTTGAGGTCCAAATTCGATGCCACAATAAGACTGGTTGCACCCTTATTACATCTGTAATATATTGTACCCCCAGCTCAGTGTGGCAAATATAGGTTGATGTTGAACTGGGAACGGCCAATAAATAACGAAGAAACGAGTTTTCCACTTTCTGTATTTCAGACACGTTACAATATCCCCAGATCCCAGCCCCGTATATTACTGCACTAATACATTTGGCTTGGTAAATCTTAATCAGTTCCATAGGGGGCCTCTTTCCCAACTTCTGTGAAAAATTTACCAAAGCAGTCGTAGTTCTCATAAACAATAGTTTCCTGGCCTTTATGGCCTGTTGCCACGTGCCCTTATTGTCCATGAGAATACGAAGTATGGATATGTCTTTGTGTTTTCCACTTTCTTATTCTCAATAAAGATGGTCCTTTGATTTCTATCAGCCCTCCCACAATTCATTATATAAGTTTTGGTGACGTTAATTTTTAGGTCAAGGTTTTTCATATACTCACTATATTTATTGAGAACCCGTTGTAACCCCAATGGTGTTTGTGCCATTATCACTGCATCATCTGCATAAAGTAGGGCGGGTATAGGTCGTTTATGTACCTGCGGTAGATCCTAACACCCCTCAAGCGTAACTCCTTCCAAACTGTTGGTATACAATGTAAACAAGAAGGGTGCCAGGACGCACCCCTGCCTAACCCCCCTCTCCACAGGAAATGGTTCTGTGTATTCCCCCATTTAGTCCATACCTTACCCTAGCTCTTGCATTCGAATACAGTGCTCTTATAATTTGGATTAAGGGAAAGTCAACCCCCATTACTTCGAGGATTTTCCACAGTTTATTGTGGCATACAGAGTCAAATGCTGTGGAGAGGTCTACAAATGCTAGGTACAATTTTCCTTTTTTCACTTTAGTATATTTTTCCATTAGTATTGTTAAATTGAGGCCCTGTTCTATTGTTCCTAGGCCTTCCCTAAAGCCAAATTGTAAATCCGATATGTCGTTATCTTCAGCCCATTGCTGTAGACGGTTTAATATAATACGGCCTGCCACTTTTCCCACCGAATCGAGCAGAGAAATCGGACGATAACATGTTGGGTTCTGTCTGTCACCTTTTTTAAAAATTGGTACCATTAGTGACTCAGACCAAGTTCCCAAAAGTCCGATTTTACATGAGGCTGCTAGGACTTGTTTTATTAAAGGGCCCCATAGTTCTAAGTTTTGCTTATATATATCTACGGGTACCCCGTCTGGGCCCGGGGCCTTTCCGCCTTTACTAGCTTTCAGAGCAGATTGCACCTCTTCTAAGGTAAAGTCTAAATTAATTGGGAAATCTTGTGCTAAAGGACTAGTAGGAGCAGAACAGACAGTTACGTTGCTATCCTCCTTTATCTTGCTGTACATTTTGGAGAAGTGATCTACCCACTGACCTTCATCGATTGCAATTTCTAGTGTTGGAGTCTCTTCGGGTCGCAAGAATGGAGAGTTGACCAAAAGGCGATGCTATCCCTTTCCATACTTGCCTTGTGTAGATCAGCCCAGATATTCCTTTTTACTTCACTTTTTCGTGTTTTTATTACTTGGTTATATACCTCCTACACCGTCTTATTTCCACTCCATCCCTTTCCTTTTTATGTAGTGCATGCTTTAAACTAGTATAGGCTACTGTGCATTTGTTATCAAACCACCAGTTTATCTTCCTTTTCCCCTTTTTTAGTTCACGTTTTAGTGTGTTCCTAATTGTTTCTGTTATCTGTACATAGGACCTCAATATTTCTTCACACCGTGTGCTCTCGTCATGACATCTCAGAATTTGTTCCAGACTATTCTCTACCATTACTTTGGTAGTTACAAGTGGTTCTACCTGAGCCCACTTTAGAGAGTAGCCATTAAATGTATTTATTACCAAATCCTGTATCGGTTGTATTCCCCTTGGATGGGCCCCCTGTATTTTTGTAGAAACCAGTAGATCCACACTTAGGGGGAAATGATCACTTAGAACATTCTTATGCATTTTAAAACTTAGAAGCCTGGACGCAAATCTGTTTGGAATTGTAATAAAATCAATAATCGTACTCCGCCCTCTCCCATGAAAAGTCTGAGTAAATGGGATCGGTGGCGAACTCAATGCGTTTGCAAAACCCGTATCCATAAAAAATAGAATCTCATTTAGGGCATCACCATGAGCACTATGTGAAAAATGAGGAAGGTTACAATCTTTTTCGTCAATTAAACCACATACTACATCATCACTATGTGGGCACAAGGCAGTATTAAAATCAACCCCCCAAATAAGTATTACATTCTCCCTATTATCATTCTGAATGTTCTGCATAGCACTTCTAAGCTGCTTTAAAATATCTATTAGGTGTTCCTTCTGGGCGTTATTATAAAAGTTAATCAAAACAGTGTCTCGCTTATCTATATTCATATTCACTATTTGGTAGTTAGGTTCTGAAACATTAAACGATATTTTGTTTACCCTTAACAAGTTTGATACATATATACACAGGCCTCCCTTTGGCCTCCCACTTGCCGATGATACAGCTACTGTGTTAAAGGTCTTATATCCTTCTAAATGCATTTCTTTCAAAGACCATGTTTCTTGTAAGCAAAGGATATCAAATTTACTCACAAACTTAAACCAGAGTTGATTTTCTATTTTTGAGCGTAGACCAGCTACGTTCCAATAAAGTATCGTAACACTACTTTTGTTACCTCTTGGCTGAATTTGATTATCTATATCTGAAGTCATGGATGAACTAGTGAGCAACAGCCTATTTTGTTCTGCACTTAACATTGGCTCCAGCACTTCCATGTTATTTATATAATTTAGTCTATGTACTTCACTCTGATTATGCGGACTTCCTCCTTCGGGTAGGGCAACACTATGAATGTTCACATTGATCCTTTCTAATTCTCGAATATTCTGGGGGAAAAGAATAGCAGAGGAATCTCGTTCATCCAGGGCAACACTGTTGTTAGTCACAATTAACCTACCTAGTTCTTGAAAATTGTGGGGGAGGAGGGTAGCAGTGTTATCTATAGGAAGGATATTCAGTCAATCTATCTCCTCTAAAGAGGTCAGCGGTGCGAAGCGATTTGTCACCGGAATATTATGTGCATACTCATTTCTTGCTTCGTTCACCCAATCTGTACCTCTCTTCTCCATCGCATTTAGGGGTTTATAAAAATAGCCTAAGGGCAGGATATTGATGTCAGCCGTGGATAACGGCCCATTTCCTCCCTTCCATAAGATCTTTTTAACTAGGTCGGGGGTTTTGAACGTTAATACCACGCAGTCACCAGGCAGAGTCTTTCGGTCCTTCCCTACCCATTTTACCCTCCTGGCCATTTTAAACTCCATAAAGAGTTGTGTTGTATTTGCATCATATGTTGTATTGCATTCACACGTGTTATCTATTTAATTATGCGATATGTATATATCTACAGTGTTACACCTTGTACCTTTAAGCAATGCATTCTGCCGTTGTTATGGTTGGCATGTAACGTTCTTCCAATGACATATGAGGGTTCCTTGGGAATCAGTTAATAGCTGACTGGAAAGGGATCACCAGCGTGTACGCTGCACTCCAATAAAGCTTATGTCAACAACCTTATCCTGACTTATGAAGGACTCAATGATTACAACAAATGGCGACGACTAGTCAGCGGAGTGCAGTAGGATCGTAACCACGCTGGTACTTTAAAGAATCCACTTGTGCAAGAAAGAAAAACGTGGACAGCAGCAAGAAAGAAAAACGTGGACAGCAGCAAGAATTAAACCTATCCTGTGTGCCACGGAGGCGGTATAGATGTTGTGACTTCCTCACAATAAGGTGAGAGAAAAAACTCGTGACTATGACCGTGTAATGCCCATTTTCAGTGTTAACAGCTGTTGGATGAGTTGTTTTGGAAATTGGGAGAGCGGAGATTGTAACTTGGATTACACAACTGTGGAGATTTGTGGCAGCACTGTTCGTTTCATCGTTGGTGAATTACGGTGAAAATTAAGTTACGTGTCTGGATGACCTTGGCTGCTGGTGTTGCAACGAGTTTACATTAAAAAAAAAAAAGGTCAGTTACCTGCTCGTGCTTAGAGCATTGTCGCGGTGTTCGGATCTCATGACTGGAACCCATTGACGGAGATCGACGTGCCGAAGAAATTCTTCCTGTGAGTCATTGGCTAAACGCATGCGCACTTCGCCGTATACCAACATCACACGCTGACTACGTCTGCAACGCAGGACGGCACGCTATGTACGGATGTATCCAGCGACCATTTCCATGAAAAGCGAACATCGTTTAATGGAATAAAATCAATTTCAAGACGTTTGTGCTGCTTTTCGCACCGGCGGAAAAGGAAAAGAAAGCTACAAACCGTTTATGAAGAAGAAGACATTAAAGTGAAATTCCGGCAAACCTTTTGTGAAGTAGATATTAAGAATTTGGTTATCTAAAGGTACTTTTAGTCACTCTAAATTGTGACAGTGACTTATAATACTTGGCACATCACAATCACACAAGTCTCTTCCTTCTAAGTCATTGTTATTTATTAACCAATGTGATATGATGTTAAGGATATAGTGATAGTACCATATCTCAAAAAAAAAAAAAAAGGGGAGGTAAAATGGAAGTACCCATAATCAATCCTCCGTTATTTTTACAAAATTTGGGTGAACCTCCCATAGAATGGGATGAATGGGTAGAAATATTTGAAAATTATATTGAAGCCCTGGATGGGAAGGACTTTAGCCCTGCAAGGAAGAAGGCCTTATTGTTGAGTACCTTAGGGAAAGAGGGTCAACATACATTTAAATACCTACCCGTAGCAACAGATGGTGAGGGAAGACCTGTAGCTAATGTTTATTTGGAGGCTAAGGAAAGGATGAGGAAACAGTTTGCCAAAGAGGTGAATATAGTAATGTGTAGGCACAAATTTTACACACAACCTCAAAGGAGTGATGAGACTATTGACCAATTTGTTACACGTTTACGTGAATTGTCTATTAAATGTCAATTTGGAGGTATGAGAGAGGAAATGATTAGGGATCAATTAATTGTGCAATGTCGCAATAAAAAAAATACAAGAAAGACTATGGGCAGCTAAAAATCCAAATTTAAGCAATGCCATAGAGATAGCTAAAGTAGTGGAACATTCAGAAGTGTGTATGAAAGAAATGGAAAAGAAAGAAGACACAGCAGTAGTGTCGTGTATTGACCAAGAAGAAGTGGCAGCAATAAATAAAGGAAGAAATTACACTAGTGCAGGGAAGAATGGTACCTTCAATAGAAGAGTTAACAACAGTTTTGTAAAAAGTTCAGAAGGTAGCAAGACAACTGAGAAAGTGTGCACAAGATGTGGTAGTACTTACCATACTGCTGAATATAAAAATTGTTTTGCAATTGACAAAGTGTGCAGGAGATGTGGTCGTAAAGGACATTTTTATAAGATGTGTAAAACATTTAGCAAACCTAAGACATATGTCAATCAGAACGAATCAGTAGCTGTAGTACAAAAAGAACAAAGGGATGACATGATTACAAGGAGTAGAAAGAATGAAGATAAGATTTTATGTGTAGATGAAGATGACACTGAGATTTTATGTGTAGATGAAGATGACACCTGTATTTCACCTGGGAGAAGGTTTAGACCTAAAGCAAATTTTGTCATAAATGGCAAGGATGTGGAGTTAATGGTAGATTCGG